>CM064559.1:8359908-8613981 GCA_032716605.1 Paralithodes platypus
GCTATCTCTAAACTAGAATTAAGTACACTGAGACCCACCTCGTTTGGGATCGTAAGGTCTGTGTGGTCAGTGTATCTAGGGTAAAAATCGATTGTAAATAGCCTCTCTCTCTCTCTTCTCGCATCTGCTACTAATCTATCTATCTAGCCAAAAACGACTAACTAACTAACTTTAGACTTTAAACTCGCTCTCCCTCTCTCTCGTCTGTCGTCTGTCTGTCTGTCTGTTCCTGTCTGGTCTGATCTGTCTGTCTGTCTGTCTGTTCCTTTATCTGTCCTGTCCTCTCTCTCTCTCTCTCCTCCCACAGGTCCTCTCTCTCTCTCTCCTCTTCTCTCGTTCCTCTCCTCAATTCCTCTCCTCAGCAATCTCTCCATAATCCTCTCTCTCTCTCTCTCGTTGGGTGTGACTGGAATCGGCCTCATGTAGATTACCTATATCGTATATACCTTCCTCCTCCCTCCCTCCCTCCCTCCCTCCCTCCCTCCCCCCTGTCCTTCCGTCGCTTTCTCTCTATTTATTATAATCATTTAGGTCAAGACGATTATAGAGAAATAACCCTAAGCCTACCTACCTCCCTCCCTACCTACCTAGCTACCCTACCTCCCTCCCTACCTACCTATCTACCTACCTACCGCCGTCCCTACCTACCTACCTATCTACCTCCCCTACATCCCTCCCTAACCGACCGGGACCTACCTACCTTACCTACCGACCTCCCTCCCTACCCTCCTACCTACCTCCTCCCTACGAACCTACCACTCTACCTACCTACCCTCCTAACCTACCTACCTACCTACCTACCTCCTGCCTACCTAACCTACCTCCCTCCCTCCCTACCTACCTACCTACCTACCTACCACTCCCGCCCTCACCTCCACCCTACCTACCCCTACCTACCCCCTACCTCCCTACCTACCTACCTACCTACCCCTACCAACCGACCTACCTACCTCCCTACCTACTACCTACCTACCTACCTACCCTACCTACCTACCTACCGACCCCAAAACCTCCCTACCTACCTACCTACCGCCCCCCTACCTACATACCTACCTACCTACCAACCGAACCTACCTCCCTACCTACCTCCCTCCCCCCGACCTACCTACCTCCCTCCCTCCCCTAACCTACCGACCTCCCTACCCGCCCACCTACGTACCTCCTACCTACCTACTTCCCTCCCTCAACCCTCACCTCCCTACCTACCACTACCTCCTCCCTACCTACCTACTACCTACCTACCAACCTACCCTACCTACCTCCCTACCTACCTACTACCTACCTACCTCCTCCCTCCCCCCTACCTAATACCGATCCCTACCCTCCCTACCTACCTACCTCCCTACCTACCTACCTACCTACCTCCCTACCTACCTCCCCTCCCTACCTACCTACCTACCTACCTCCTCCCTTTAAATAAAAACCTAACCCTACCTCCCTACCTACCTGCCCCTCCCTAGTCCTACCTACCTACCTACCTCCCTACCCTCATACCTACCTACCTACTACCCTCCCTCCCGACTAACCCTCCCTCTCTAACCTACCTACCGTACCTCCGACCTACCCTCCCCTCCCTACAACCTACCTCCCACCCTACCAACGCTCCCTCCCTACCTACCTACCTACCTACCTACCCTCCCTCCCTACCTACCTACCCTCCCTCCCTACCTACCTCCCTCCCTACCTACCTACCTACCTACCTACCTACCCTCCCTCCCTACCTACCTACCTCCATCCCCTACCGACCCTCCCCTCCCTCCCTACCTACCAACCTACCTACCACCCAACCTTCCTACCTACCTAACTACCCGCCCTCCCACCATACCTACCTACCTACCATACCCTCCCTACCTACCTACCCTAGCCTACTACCTACCTACCCTCCCTCCCGAACCTACCTACTACCTCCCTCCCTACCTACCTACCAACCTCCCCGCCACCCTCCCTCCCTACCTACCGCTACCTACCTCCCGACCTACCTCCCAACCAACCTCCTACCTACCTATCCTCCCTACCTACCTCCCTCCTCCCTACCGACCTACCCTCCCGCCCCCCCCCTACCTACCTACCTACCTACCTACCTCCCTCCTACCTACCTACCTTTCCCCTCCCTACCTACCCTTCCTACCTACCTACTCCCTCCCCCTACCCTTCCTACCTACCAATACTCCCTCCCTCCCTACCTACCTTCCACTCCCTCCCTACCACCTCCCTCCCTACCAACCAACCTCCCTACCTACCAACCTCCCTCCCTACCAACCAACCTCCCTACCTACCAACCTCCCTCCCTACCTACCTACCTACCCCTCCCTACCTACCTACCTCCCTACCTACCTGCCGCCCTCCCTCCTACCTACCTACCTACCCTTCCCTACATATCTACCTACCTCCTCCTCCTACCTACCTCCTCCTACCTACCAACCTACCTCCTCCTACCTACCTACCGACCTACTTACCTACCTCCCACCATCCCCTCCCTACCTACCTACCTACCTCCCTACCTACCCTCCCTCCCTCCCTACCTACCTACCCTCCCTACCTACCTACCTACCCTCCCTCCCTACCTACCTACCTACCTCCCTACCTACCTCCCTCCCTACCTACCTCCCCGTGCTACCGCCAGACGCTGCAGACGCTCTGTCAACGCTCTCACGATATCGATCATAATTGGAGTATTAACTACTCATCCTCTTCATAAACATCATGTGCATGAAAGGTGTATAAGAGCACGTTTAACCATCCTGGTACTTTAGTAAGTAACACTGCAGCGAGATTTCGCTGTGTATTTTACTCAAAACTTTGTGTTTATCACAAGACTCCTGCTCGGACAGAGGGCGCCACTAGCGCCATCTATTGGTTTGTTTTGCTTTGTTAACAAACGCTCCCTCTTCTTACTATTTTATATAAAATCGTAGCCACCTAATTTTAAATGACCAAAGTTACCCATTACCTACTGTAGTAAGTATCAGTTAAACTGCCTTGTATGTAAGTAAAGCTTTGCATATTAATTTGCTAATAAACACTGATTTTTTTGGTTTACCTAACTAGCCGCCTACAGGGACGAACGCGCCCTACACCATTTTGTAAACAAACCTGTTTTGGGGATTATACATATTAAATTCCATCCAATTTTGTACCAAATTTAATTGCATTCATTTATCTGTTCCCCCTAGATATATTCTTTCTTTTTCTCCTCAGACTGATTTTACTTTAAGCTAAGGGTGGTATTTGTACAAACTAACCTAGCCTAACCCAACCTGCCAAGCTTTTAACCTAACCCAAACCTAGCCTAGCCTAATAGCCATCCCATCTGTTTTATGCATTAACTCTTGTAGATATTGTATTTGGTATCCTACTGTAGGCTATAGTATATGTCTGTAAGTTTTAAGAGTTGTTGCTTGCACGATTCTTGTAATAACCTTTGACTGATACACTTTTTTATCTAAAAAGAGTAGGCTAACTGCTTTACTAGGCTACAGTGTAACACCCAGGGTCATCTGTTGACAACACTAAGATGCAACCCCTTGTGTGCAGTCACCCTTTATTTTTATATAATCTCTCTTTGTTGAATTGTATATTTAGTTACATATTCTTCTGTTATACATATATTTGTTTAAGGTTAGGTTAATCACAACCCTGGTATCGCCTATTTCTGCGAATTTCAATTTTAAATTATATTCGGTTAGGCTAGTCAACGCTGGTAGCCTAGTTATTGCGTAGTTCAATTTTTAAAAAAAAAACTTTTGGTTAGGGCTATCCGCCCCTTGGAAGCCTAATTTCTGCGTAACTGCATCAACAGTTTTTGTATTTTCGGTTTAGGCTATCACCCCTGATAATCCGATTTCTGCGTATTTCAGCATTTGTGTGTTCGGTTGAAGTGATTGATGTGTTTTTAAAGCGGGTGAGTGAAGTGTTGTCACAGTGAGTGAATGGTTTTTTTAAAAGTGGCGTGAAGTGATCTGAAGAAAGTGACTGTCAACCATGCCTCGCGTTTGTGCGAACTGCGCCGTTAGGTTTTGGTGAGAGCCTTTTTGCTACTATCGATCTTCAAGTCTGCCTGCTCTGCCAGCAACGGGAGAAGTTTACAGTGAAATTCGATGAAGGCCTACAACAAGATCAACGTCCTCACCATGAAGCTTGGAAATCACTCCCAGAGTTTGTAACACTCAACGTTGGAGTGCCACAAACTTCAATTGCTCAACCGCAACTCCAGCAGCCACCAACCCCCCAACTTCAACTGCCAACAAATTCCAACGCCTACAGTAGCCATTTCAGGCTGATGTTTTCCGATACTCAAGATACACATAGAGGCGACTCTCTTCCCCCTCAAGACAACTTCCTTTGTCGTGAGGAACACCGTTTGCCCCAAGACCAGGAAACACATAACCGATTACCGTTGTCAAAACCTTTTCCCAGATATTCGCAGACACAGATGACGAAGAGGAAATAGAAGAAGTCCGGCACGTGGGAGACTCGATGATACGTGGTCAGCTCACAGAGTTTTGCGAGCCAGGGCACCTAAGACCAGGAAGCTTTTTGGTATCCCTGGTGTTGGTGGTGATGCCGTAGTTGCAAGCAGTTGACGAATTATCAAAGCTGGCCCCCTGCAAATACAATGTACGTCATCCACGTTGGATCTCAACGATATCCAGAGAACCCGGTCGGAAGAATTTGCTTTTAAAGTACCAGCCGCTGAGCCAAGGTCGTGTAAGGAGAAGGCATCAAGGATCATCCGTCGGTCAATGTAATCATTCCCCCGGCTCGGTGTAGAGATCGATTTTACAACATAAGCCACCAGCACCATCGTTGTCTAGCAAACCTCTGCAGGCAGGAAGAACGTGGGATTCGTCGACACCTGGGACAATTTCTACTACGATGACTATTTGGTTTTCGGATGATGGAGTTCATCTGAACCAGGTGGTAGCAGCGCGTTTTGGGCGTCTTCTCAACGATGCGGTGAAGGATTTTCGGAGAAGAAATCGACTCAGCACAGGACAACCAGGAAGGAGGACCGAAGACAGCGAGGACGGCAATCTACAAAGGAATTAAATACTAATCTCCGTCAATAATCCGCGAATTTGGGATAAAGCTTCCACCAACCCTACCCAAATTTCACAACCGTCCAGGGATAACGACCGAGGACCGCGGAACAGCCATGAATGTAAATGTAGCTCCGACCAGAACCAAAAATTCGATGATCGAACGATCTGCGCGTTCTAAAACCGCAACTTTAAAGTTTTGTTATGCAAACGCTCGTAAGCATACGCTAAACATTTACAGATTTATAGGAACTAGTGTTTACAGAGAATAATGATGTAATTTGGCAGAACAGAATCCTGGCTCAATACAGAAGACAGAGACTTTATGGTAGCGTATTCACTTCCCGGTTATGTATTGTTTGAGAAAAGCCAAATACATAAAAATGGAGGTGGCGTTATATTTTACATATCAAAGAAAGTCTTAACCCGACTCTCGTGTCAAAACCATCAAATTGTGAACGTCGACACATCTTTTGACTTTTTGTGCTAATAAAGAATAATAAAGGTACAAAAATAATACTTGCGTTAATATACAGACCTCCAGCTTCAATCAGTGCAAACTGACCGAGAAATTTAACGAACAAATTGCAGATGTAAGTAAACTCACAAGATACCGTAAGTGTTGGCGACTTTTACTTTACCCTGTGACCAAGTGGGGCGCTACTCTTCCTTTCACACTCCTGACATGACTTGTATACGAACTTGCAAGAGAGTTCGCTTTAATAATCAATTATGTTCGAATGCCGACCCGTGGTAATAACGTTCTTGACATTGTACTTGCAACAAAAGAAGAATTGAATGTAGAGAATTTGAATGTTGGTGCGGAATTCAGTAACAGCGACCATCGTGACGATAACTTTCACGTTTAAAGTTTACTAGTAACGAACCAAATTAGTAGCATCGAAAAAAAAGTCCCTAATTTCAAGAAAACAGACTTGCATAAACTTAACGCTATGTTTAAAGAGACTGAATGGAGCTTTTTAAATTAACAATAACGACATAAATACATCTTGGAAGTTATTCGAAACCAACTTACCTAAAAGCAGTGCAAGACTGCCTACCATCGGAAATACGGCTTCCAGGCCATAATAATAAGCCCAAATGGTGGAATAAAGATAGTTCAAAACTGCCTGCTTGCTAAACAATGTGCTAATGATAGATTAAACTCCTCACAAAATGACGAAGAACGGGTGAAATTTGTAGAGCGACTACTCAAAGCCAAAAAGTTAATTAAGCAAAGTAAAAAGACCGTAGAGTTAACTATTGCGAATCAAAGTAAAACAAACCCGAAAGAATTCTATAGTTATATCATAAGAAAAAAGTAGTTACTTCAACTGTTTGGACCGTTAGTCGTATGAAAAAGGAGAATACACCAAAGACGAAGTACAAATGAGTAAATGCCCTCAATACCTGCTTTGCATCAGTTTTTTTTACAACAGGAAGACCTCAGTGATATCCCTACACCCTCGGCCGATTTCAGATTGATAATTCAGATGTTTCTAAGCAATATCACGCGTTACAGAGAGAGAAGTAGTGAATTGGTTAGATAAACGCAAGGTAAATAAAACGCCAGGACCTGATACAATCTAGCCTAGATATCCTAAGGAAGCTAAGAATGAGCTCGTCCAAACCACTGACATTACTATTCAATAAATCCTTGCAGTCTGGAACTAATGCCTGATCAGTGGCAGCTAGCCAACGTAACACCGATATTCAAAAAAAGCAGCAAATCCCTACCCAGTACCTATCGTTCCATTAGCTTAACCTCAGTTTGTATGTAAAATGCTAGACACGGTCATACGATACAGACTCGTAAATCACTTGGAGGAAACTAACATACTTAAAGATACTCAACCACGGCTTTCGTAAAAAACTTTCCTGTTTAACAAACCTCTTAAGACTTCTTCCTCGATATCACTCAACCTCTACGATGAGAGTAAAGCTTGTAGAATATTATATACCTTGATTTTCAAAAGGCCTTTCTCTCCCACAAAGTTCCCCACAAACGTTTACGGCTAAAACTAAAAGCGCATGGAATACCAGACGGTGTATATTGAAATGGATAGAAAATTGGCTCAGCCACTAAAAAGCAAAGGGTAATCAGAAACGGTAAGGCATCTAAATGGACCAATGTAAGTATCGGGTAACCCCAGGGATCGGTACTAGGACCAATTTCTCTTTCTAATTTACATCATCGACATAGATGAGGGTCTCACCTGCACAATCTCAAAATTTGCTGACGATACAAAAATTGCAAATAGCGGACTCTCAAAAGAAAGCAAGTTTGACGATATGCAACACAATCTAGATAAATTGTCATGTTGGGGCCCAAATTTGGCAAATGAGTTTTCAATGCGGCTAAATGTAAAGTACTACATGGGCGATACAACCTAAATGAGAAAGCAAACTATTCGATGAATGGCACGCCGCTTAAGAATGTAAACAGAGAAACTGATCTGGGAGTAACAATATCGAGTAACCTAAAACCGAGTCAACAATGTTCAGAAGTTGTTAATAGGCAAACAAACATAATGGGCTTTATAGGCAGGTCATTTGAAAAACATAAATCCACAGAAGTTATCCTAACCCCTTTTACAATTCCTTAGTCCGCCCTCTTCTTGAAATACTGCGTTCAATCCTGGTGCCCTTATTACCAAAAAGATCTAAACAAGCTAGAATCGCGTTCAACTTAGAGTTTCCCAAATGATACCCTAGCCTAAAGAACAAACCATACGAAGAGCGTCCTTAGAGAATTAAAATCCATTTCCTTTAACCGCAGCGCAGATAGAGAGGCTCTTAATTCAAGTGTGTATCAAAATCATCAAAGGCATCGACAATATGAACTGTAGTAAGTACTTCACTATCGACTACAATCTAAATTACACTCGGGTAAACGTTTTGCAAAAATTATGGTTAAATCTTTTAACTCGCACGAATCTAATAATTTCTTCTTCAATCGAGTTGTCAACTTGTGGAATGGGCTTCCCTCGAGACCGTTTATAGACGGCCAGCAAGCACCGTTTGATTCATTTAAATTCCGCCTAGACCATATCTCGCATCAAACCCGCGACTGTGACTGCGTTTGGTAATGAATAACTTTATCCTCCGCCTCAGTTACTAACGCCATCTTCCCCTACGAAGCTTCCTAGTCCTGCCACGTTAGTGGCAGGGCAGTAGTTCCCTTTCCAAGGTTCCCTTACCCACTCTAAACCACAGTGTTTTGGACACTTGATCCTCAGATGTTTTTGGAGGACAAGCAACCTAGAAGGGTCAATAGATCTGTTGTTGCTTGATTTTCCTTTTGTACTCCTTTGTACTAACCTACCGCCTACCTCCTACCCTCCCTCCCTCCCTACCTTCCTACCTACCTCCCTCCTACCTACTACCCTCCTACCTACCTACCGACCTACCTACCCTCCCTACCCTCCAACGACCGACCTACCTTACCTCCAACCACCTCCCTAACCTACCTCCCTACCTACCTACCTACTACCTACCTACCTCCCCCCTCCCTACCTACACCTCCCTCACCTACCCCCCTACCTACCTCCTACCTACCTACCTCCCCTCCCTCCCTACCTACCTACCTCCCTCCCTACCCTCCCTACCTACCTACCTCCCTCCCTACCAACCAACCTCCCTACCTACCTACCTACCTACCTACGGGGAACCACCCTCCCTACCTACCTACCTACATACCCTACCTACCTCCTCCTACCTACCTACCACCAACCTCCCTACCTAACCTACCTCCTACCTACTCCTCCTACCTACCGTCCCTCCCTCCCTACCTCCTACCTCCATAACTACCTACCTTCCTACCTAGCACCTACCCTCCCTCCCTACCAAAAACTCCTACCTACCTACCTACCTAACTCCCCCTACCTACCTACCTACCGACCTACCTACTTACCTACCTCCCGCCCCTCCCTAACCTACCCCCACCAACCTACTACCTACCTCCCCCCCCCCGCTCCCTACCTACCGCTCCCTAACCTCCCTTCCTCCCTACCTACCGTACCCCCTCCTTACCTACCTACCTACCTCCCTCCCTACCTACCTCCCTACCTACCTCCCTACCTACCTACCTACCAACCAACCTCCCTACCTACCTACCTACCTACCTACCAACCCTACCTACCTACCTCCCTACCTACCCTCCCTACCTACTTACCTACCTACCGCTATACCTACTACCACCCTACCTACCTACCCTCCCTAGCTAACCTACCTACCCTCCTTACCTACCTCCTCCTACCTACCCTCCCTCCCCTACCGTACCGAGCCTCCCTACCTACTTACCTACCTACCTACCACCCTCCCTACCTACCTACCCTCCCTACCTACCCTCCCTACCTACCTACCTACCTACCTACCTAACCCGCCCACTACCTCCCTACCCTCCCTACCTACCGACCTTCCCTCCTACCTACCCTCCCTACCCTCGCTCCCTACCTACTACCTACCCTCCCTCCCATCCCGACTACATCCCTCCCGACCTACCTACTTCCCTCCCTACTTACCTACCTACCTACCTACCAACCTCCCTACCTACCTACCTCCCTCCCTACTTACCTACCTACCTACCTACCTACCCGCCCGCCAGACTCTCCCTCCCTACCTACCTCCCTCCCCCTACCTGCCTACCTACCCCCCTCCCTCCCTACCTACCGCCTACCTCCCCCCTCCCTCCCTACCGACCACCATCCCTCCCGACCTACCATCCCTGACCTACCTACCTACCTATTTACCTCCCTCCCTCCCATACCTACCTACCTACCTCCCACCCCCTCCCTACCTGACCTACCCTACCTACCTCCCTACCTCCCTACCGTACCTACCTACCTCCCCCCTACCTAGCCGCCCTACCTACCTACCTACCTACCTCCCTCCCTACCTACCTAGCCTACCTCCATCCCTACCTGCCTCCCACCCTCCCTACCTACCTACCTACCTACCTAACCTCCCTCCCTACCTCCTCCCTACCTACCTACTACCTAACGCCCTCCCTACCTACCTCCCTCTCCTCCCTCCTACCTACGCTACTACCTCGCTACCTACCTCCCTACCCCTCCCACTACCTACCTACCTCCCTCCCTCCCTACCTAACCTACTCTCCTCCCCCTCCCTCCCCTACCTACTACCTCCCTCCCTAACCTACCTCCCCTACCCTCCCTACCTCCCTACCTACGTACCTACCTACCTCCCTATCTCATCCTACCTACCTACCTACCTACCTCCCTCCCTACTACGCCCTCCCTCCCCACCTACCCTACCTACCGACTCCCTACCTACCTCCCTCCCTCTCCTACCCTACCTACACTCCCTACCTACCTACCTGCCTAACTACCTAACTCCCTACCTACCTACCTCCCTCCCTACCTCCATGCCTACCTACCTACCTACCTCCCTCCCTCCCTCCCTACCTCCCTCCCTCCCTCCCTACCTCCTTACCTACCTCGCTCCCTACCTACCTCCCTCCCTCCCTTCTTCCCTATCTACCTACTAACCTCCCTACCTACCTTCCTCCCTCCCTCCCCTCCCTCCCTCCCTACACTACCTCCCTCCCTCCCTCCCTACCTTCTACCTCCCTCCCCCCTCCCTCCCTACCCTCCCTTCCTCCCCTCCCTCCCCCCTCCCTCCCTACCCACCCCACCTACCTACCTCCCTCCCCTCCCTCCCTCCCCTCCCTACCCCACCCACCCACCTACCTCCCTCCCGTCCCTCCTACCTACCTACCTACCCTACCTCCTCCCTCCTTACCTATCCACCCACCCCACCTACCATCCCTCCTTACCTACCATCCCTCCCTCCTTACCTACCATCCCTCCCTCCTTACCTACCATCCCTCCCTCCTTACCTACCATCCCTCCCTCCTTACCTACCCACCCACCTACCTACCTCCCTCCCTCCCCGACCCTACCAACCCACCTACTTACCTCCTCCCTCCCTCCCGACCTACCACCTACCTTCCTCCCTCCCGACCCACGCCACCAACCTCTCTACCTTCCCTCCCTCCCTACCACCTACCTCCCCTCCCTCCCTACCTACCCTACCTACCTCCCTCCCCCCTACCTACCTCCCTCCCTACTACCTACGCCACCTACCTACCTACCCACCTACCTTATACCTCCCTACCTCCCTCCCTACCTAACCTATTATGACCTCCCTCCCTCCCTACCCTACCTACCCTACCACCCCCCACCTTCCCTACCTCCCTCCCCACCTACCTCCCTACCCACCCACCTACCTACCTACCTACCTCCCTACCTACCCACCTACCCACCTACCTCCCTACCTACCTACCTACCTCCCTACCCACCCACCTACCTACCTACCTACCTACCCACCTACTTACCTACCAACCCACTTACCTACCTACCTACCAACCCACCCCTGTTCTTTACATAAAAAACAGGTTTCCTCTCCCTGAATCCATCTTTCCCCGATCATATGACTTAAAATTGCTTCAAACTCCGTGTGTCCAGGCATTTTGGCTCGAACGTCCCTTAATCTGGGCCCTGTCACTCTTTCAACTCTGGGGGAGACACTCGTTACAGGCAGTTTTGCCTTTTGTCTCCCTCACTCACGTAGGAAAAAAAACTACAATATAATTTGAGTTGGGGGCGGGGGCCTAGGAATCCTCCTCCCCTTGTATAATTCAGCTACTCCACGAGACAGAGAAAGGGGCGAGGGAACGCGAAAGCGGTCCCGGACCCTGAGAATAGGAGCTTTAAAGGTTGTTTCTGTTCGGGCTCTGTCTTGTGTCAGCCACTTCCAGCTATGGGGTATGTGCCTGGGTATATACATACATACATACATACATACATACATACAATTCATACATACATACAATTCATACATACATACATACATACAATTCATACATACAATTCATACATACATATATACATACATACATACATACAATTCATACATACAATTCATACATACATATATACATACAATTCATACATACATACATACATACATACATACAATTCATACATACATACATACATACAATTCATACATACATACAATTCTGCTAAATGTTGAGGTTTACGGCTCCAACTTCCCCATAACCTGGCAAGTCACCAATTGACCACTTGCGAGTTTCAGGCTATAAGGAAGTTGGAGCCGTAGACATCGATATTCAGCAGAATTACCAGCTACATATATAAACACCCAATTCAACATACCATTTATCCATCACAAACCTACATTATTATTGCTTTTCTCTTTAAGGGGAGATCTCCACTTGAGGGATTTTTTTCTTTACCCCTTTCTCCCTTATGTTTAGCCCCATTGCATTTGAAGTTTTAAGACGTTCGCCCCATTAGCTTGGCGATTTTAAGAAGTTTCACCCCATTTATGTAACTTTTAAGACATTTCGTCCCATTTAGGTGTCAATTATTTCCTGGCGAGCGATAGCGAGCCTGTAATTTAAGAGGAATCGGCCTTCGGCCGGGAAATTTTTCTACCGAAAAATGTACAAATTTGTCTTGAAAGGGGGTCAAGGGGGTGTAATTTCAAGCTTGATGGAAGTCTAAGAAACACACTAAAAACCTCCCCTTAAGATCAATGTTTACGGCTCCAACTTCCCCAATGCACTCTCGCTATCTCAACGCAACGACCTCCCAAAAATGACGCTAATCCCATAATCCCTCTTCTTAATCCCAAGCGGAGATGTTAAGGAGAGACAGGCCGTTTGTTGGGTCTATTAATTCATTTATTTATATATTTTTTTAGTTTCCTCCCTAGACCTCCATCAAGCTCAGAAAAACACCCCCTAGACCCCCTTTCAAGATAAATTTGTACATTTTTCGGTAGAAAAATGTCCCGGTTCCTCTTAAAATTGCAGGCTCGCTATCGCTCGCCAGGAACAAATCGACACCTAACTGGCACGAAAGGTCTTAAAATTGACAACGAAATGGGGCGACAGGTGTTAAAATCGCCAAACTAATGGGCCAAACGTCTTATAATCTCCAAACTAGTGGGGCTAAACATGAGGGAGAAGGGGGTCCCGAAAAACGGTCTCCCTCCCCTTCAGTCCAGCGTGTCAACAGTATCTTTATCCTGGGGAAAATTTGTTTAGGGTACCGATGTGGTGGCGCTAATAAGTCATGTCTCAGCTGTCATTACGTTTTGGCTCGCTCTAGGCTGTATTAATGTCTGTCAGATGTTGAATAGGGTGGGTAAGCGTAGGAAAACGTTTGTATATCTGGTTGGCTCGCTCTGGTCTGTATTAATGTCTGTCAGATGTTGAATAGGGTGGATAAGCTTAGGAAAACGTTTGTATTTCTGTTTGGCTCGCTCTGGTCTGTATTAATGTCTGTCAGATGTTGAATAGGGTGGGTAAGCGTCGGAAAACGTTTGTTTGTACATCTGTTGGGCTCGCTCTGGTCTGTATTAATGTCTGTCAGATGTTGAATAGGGTGGGTAAGCGTAGGAACATGGTTGTATAATTATCTCACTTAAAAAGAAGAAATCCTGTTTAGATATTGCTGATACCAATTATTGATCAAAACATAATTAGTCCCGAGACATCACTTGTTAGGCCGACTGTACAGTGGCGCTAATAAGTGATGTCTCGGCACCAAGTATATTTCGATCAATCAGTGGTATCAGCAATATCTAAGCTTCATTTCTTCACATCGAGTGAGATATACAAACATGTTCCTACACTTATCCACCCTATTCAACATCTGACAGACAGTAATATACCACAGAGCGGGCAAAAACAGATATACAAACATGTTCCTACACTTACCCACCTTATTCAACATCTGACAGACATTAATACACCACAGAGCGGGCAAAAACAGATATACAAACATGTTCCTACACTTACCCACCTTATTCAACATCTGACAGACATTAATACACCACAGAGCGGGCAAAATCAGATAAACAAACATGTTTCTACACTTACCCACCTTATTCAACATCTGACAGACATTAATACACCACAGAGCGAGCAAAAACAGAGATATACAAACATGTTCCTACACTTTTCACCCTATTCAACATCTGACAGACATTAATACACCACAGAGCAAGCAAAACATATATACAAACGTTCCTACACTTACCATTGACATACCGGGATTCGAACCCGGGTCCATTGGGGTGGGGGGGGGGGGGGCAGGAAAACTAAAGCTGCATTTTGTGTCACCCCAAAGTCTGATAACTCACTCTCATTGAAGTGTGGTGGCACAAAATGACAAGGGGCGATCCAGACTTTTAAATATATACATTATATGGACAACCTTTCCTGGCTATTTTTAAGAATGAAAGTAAATATGCATTGCAGAATAATTATTACAAAGCAAATAAAGACAAAATAAAAGCGAAATAGCGTAATATACCAAATATCATGAGGTATGTCAGGGACTGGAATAATCGACAACAGAACATATCGGCAATAAATTTGAATATATACAATTTAAGATGTGTTGTGACATTACATATTAGGTGAAATTATAAAACATATTTATTTGTTTAATAGTAGAGCAAGAAATATTCGCATACATAGACATTTCAATCATTCTGAGGAGGAGTGACTGATTAATTACCGTGACGAACACTGATTTTCTGAACTTGACTCTTGGTCAAGGTCACGAGGCTAGATACCCCACCCACCCACCCACCCCTCGATATATCTACGTTCCTACTGAGGTTCAGAGTCTTAAAGATTCCAGGACGAGCTCCATAGAAACTGAAACTGAAACTGAAACTGGCCCTCACACAGCCGTGGTGCTTAGCGCGGTCGAACCTATATTTCACAAATGTTATGATATTTATATATATGCGTGATATTTATATATACAGTATATGCGTGTACTGTTACTTAGTAATATTGTATTGTGTAACCTAATCAACCCGAATGATATACATTTAACTAAGAATACACCGAAATATAATCGTGATTAGACGCGAATGGAGTGGCACCGCGGCTGCGGCCAATGTTTATAAACAACACGCTTTAGGCCTACATATCAAGATCAATAATTAATGATCCATAATTTCGATATTAATTTGGTCTAGTTGAATTTGTAAACAATTGTGATGACTATTCGTATAATATAATCGGTTACTTTGAGGTACCGGTATCATAACTCCGGTAGGTTATCGGCCTTTTATAGGATTATGACGCTTCTTTCGGATATTCTGAGGATATAGCTAGGTACATTTATAATTATCACATCCAAATCGATTATTTGTATATGGATATATGCACAAAGTCTTAAAACTGTTATCAAGTTCCGAAAGTCTGAATCGGGTTGAGTTTAGACCCTGTGGAGACCCAGGGTGGAGTTGGCTTGATATTGGACACCCTTTTATGGCATTTGGGTGTGAAGTACGACACCCTTTCCAGTCTATCGGATATAGTGATGGTAAAGGAAAATGCGGCTATAACTAAGCTCACCCCTTAAAGGTGGGGGCTCATGGGTTGAGATAAACATGGAATGATAATCGCCAAGCTGTACATAATTATCTTGCAAAATGCAATGGCACTGAAATAATTATTAACAATGGTATAAAGGATTTTGTGGATCGTCTATACCGGGCCTGTGACGTCACAAGAGTGTAAGTCCACCATCCAGTCTAGGATAAGGATACTGGTGTGACGTCACTATGACGTCACAGGCCCGGTATAGACGATCCACAAAATCCTTTATACCATTGTTAATAATTATTTCAGTGCCATTGCATTTTGAAAGATAATTATATGCAGGTTGGCGATTATTTGTCCATGTTTACCTCAACCCATGAGCCCCCACCTTTAAGAACTTTAGTGCCATTTAGGTTGGTTTTCTCCTGCCGAGCGATAGCGAGCCTGTAATTTAAGAGGAACCGGCCTTCGTCCGGGACATTTTTCTACCGAAAAATTTACAAATTTATCTTGAAAGGGGGTCAAGGGAGTGTAATGTCAAGCTTGATGGAAGTCTAGGAAACACACTAAAAACCTCCCCTTAAAAGTGACATAAATGGGGTGAAAGTTCTTAAAATCGCCAAACTAATGGGGTGAACGTCTTAAAATATCAAAAGCAATGGGGCTAAACATGAGGGAGAAAGGGGTAAAGAAAAAAATCCCTCAAGTGGAAATCTCCCCTTAAGCCCCTATCACCGACTCCCTGTTATCGAGGAGCTGAGATGGTCCTTATCAGTTAAGATTCTGCCCAAGATTTCCCAAGATTCCCAAGACTGAGGTGTGTGTGTGTGTGTGTGTGTGTGTGTGTGTGTGTGTGTGTGTGTGTGTGTGTGTGTGTGTGTGTGTTAGAGAGAGAGAGGGAGAGGGGGGGGGGGGTGAGTACTATGTGTGTGTGTGTCCATGCGGTATCAAGACAGACAGAGGGAGGTGTGAGAGGTGTGAGTACTCTGTGTGTGTGTGTGTGTGAGAGAGAGAGAGATTCAGAGGTGTGAGTGTGTGTGTGTGTAATCAGTGTTCTCGTGTTCTTGGTCGAGAGAAGATCTACGTGTGGTCTGTTCTTCTTCTGTTCTTCAATGAGGTGAGTTTGCTGTTGGAGTGGCTTTGTTTTAGTATTATTGTGTTCTCCCTATCCACTAGCTACTACTATTACTACTACTACAGAGGAAGCTGTTGGAGTGGCTTTGTTCTGGTGTTCTTAGGATGTTAAATAGGGGTGAGTTTGTGTCCAAGATATTTATAAACTATTACTACTACAGAGGAAGCTGTTGGAGTGGCTTTGTTCTATTGAGGGATATAGCCTTTACAACGGCATCTCCTATCTATACTACTACTACTACAGAGGAAGCTGTTGGAGTGGCTTTGTTCTGGTGTTCTTAGGATGTTCAATGAGGTGAGTTTTGGTGTAGAGTCGCGCTAATAAGTCATGTCTTAGCAGTCATAACGTTGGGCTCGCTCTGTGCTGTATTAATGTCTGTCAGATGTTGAATAGGGTGGGTAAGTGTAGCGCTAATAAGTCATGTCTCAGCTGTCATTACGTTTGGCTTGCTCTGTGCTGTATTAATGTCTGTCAGATGTTGAATAGGGTGGGTAAGTGTAGCGCTAATAAGTCATGTCTCAGCAGTCATAACGTTTAGCTAGCTCTGTGCTGTATTAATGTCTGTCAGATGTTGAATAGGGTGGGTAAGTGTAGCGCTAATAAGTCATGTCTCAGCAGTCATAACGTTTGGCTCGCTCTGTGCTGTATTAATGTCTGTCAGATGTTGAATAGGGTGGGTAAGTGTAGCGCTAATAAGTCATGTCTCAGCAGTCATAACGTTTGGCTCGCTCTGTGCTGTATTAATGTCTGTCAGATGTTGAATAGGGTGGGTAAGTGTAGTGCTAATAAGTCATGTCTCGGCAGTCATAACATTTGGCTCGCTCTGTGCTGTATTAATGTCTGTCAGATGTTGAATAGGGTGGGTAAGTGTAGCGCTAATAAGTCATGTATCAGCAGTCATTACGTGTGGCTTGCTCTGTGCTGTATTAATGTCTGTCAGATGTTGAATAGGATGGGTAAGTGTAGCACTAATAAGTCATGTCTCAGCAGTCATAACGTTTGGCTCGCTCTGTGCTGTATTAATGTCTGTCAGATGTTGAATAGGGTGGGTAAGTGTAGCGCTAATAAGTCATGTCTCAGCAGTCATAACGTTTGGCTCGCTCTGTGCTGTATTAATGTCTGTCAGATGTTGAATAGGGTGGGTAAATGTAGCACTAATAAGTCATGTCTCAGCAGTCATAACGTTTGGCTCGCTCTGTGCTGTATTAATGTCTGTCAGATGTTGAATAGGGTGGGTAAGTGTAGCGCTAATAAGTCATGTCTCAGCAGTCATAACGTTTGGCTAGCTCTGTGCTGTATTAATGTCTGTCAGATGTTGAATAGGGTGGGTAAGTGTAGCGCTAATAAGTCATGTCTCAGCAGTCATAACGTTTGGCTCGCTCTGTGCTGTATTAATGTCTGTCAGATGTTGAATAGGGTGGGTAAGTGTAGCGCTAATAAGTCATGTCTCAGCAGTCATAACGTTTGGCTCGCTCTGTGCTGTATTAATGTCTGTCAGATGTTGAATAGGGTGGGTAAGTGTAGTGCTAATAAGTCATGTCTCGGCAGTCATAACATTTGGCTCGCTCTGTGCTGTATTAATGTCTGTCAGATGTTGAATAGGGTGGGTAAGTGTAGCGCTAATAAGTCATGTATCAGCAGTCATTACGTGTGGCTTGCTCTGTGCTGTATTAATGTCTGTCAGATGTTGAATAGGGTGGGTAAGTGTAGCGCTAATAAGTCATGTCTCAGCAGTCATAACGTTTGGCTCGCTCTGTGCTGTATTAATGTCTGTCAGATGTTGAATAGGGTGGGTAAGTGTAGCACTAATAAGTCATGTATCAGCAGTCATTACGTGTGGCTCGCTCTGTGCTGTATTAATGTCTGTCAGATGTTTGATAGGGTGGGTAAGTGTAGGAACATGTTGGTATATCTCTGTTTAGCTTGCTCTGTGCTGTATTAATGTCTGTCAGATGTTTGATAGGGTGGGTAAGTGTAGGAACATGTTGGTATATCTCTGTTTAGCTTGCTCTGTGCATTAATGTCTGTCAGATGTTGAGTAGGGTGGGTAAGTATAGGAACATGTTTGAATATTTCGGTTTAGCTTGCTCTGTGGTGTACTAATATCTGTCAGATGTTGAATAGGGTGGGTAAGTGTAGGAACATGTGTGTGTATATTTCACTCGATATGAAGAAATGAAGCTTAGATATTGCTGATACCAATTATTGATCAAAACATACTTGGTGCCGAGACATCACTTATTAGCGTGACTGTACTCCACAAGCTTTTAAGATAACTGTCTTGATGGTGTAGTGGTTAGTGTGTTTAACCCGTTTATTTATTTATTTTTGGCAGACGCCTTAAGTGGAGGTATTTAGTTTGTTCCCTAGACCTCCATCAACCTTAAAATTACACCCCCTCGAGTCCCTTTCAAGATAAATTTGTAAATTTTTCGGTAGAAAAATTTCCCGGCCAAAGGCCGGTTCCTCTTAAATTACAGGCTCGCTATCGCTCGCTAGGATAAAATAGACAGCTGAATTGCACGAAAGGTCTTAATATGGGGTGAAAGTTCTTAAAATCGCTAAACTAATGGGGCAAACGGTTCATAATATCAAAAGCAATGGGGCTAAACATGAGGGAGAAAGGGGTCCAGAAAACAATCCCTCAAGTGGAGATCTCCCCTTAACCCTTTCACTACCGGTCGGGATGTGTGTTGCTTAATTTCAGCTATATGTAAACAATTTTATGCAGCTTAGGAAGGATCTGTGGTAGTTGTTGTTTTTGTTGTTCCCCAGGCTGTCTGACCAAGCAGCCCCAAGGTCCCAAGCAAGGCCAAGGCCATAACCAAGCGCCCCCACAAAACCCCCCACAAAGCCCAGGTTACCGAAGCCCCTCCAAGGTGGGGAGGTGTTGGTGTTGGGAGTGGAATTAACCCTCTCCGACATATGACGCAATTTTGAGCCGATTAGGGATACTTTAAAGCCTTTGTTAGGGGTATTTAGAAACATTTAGTTTAGTTACTTCAACCTCTGCAGTTGTCTTTGAGTTAGCTGTGTTGAGCCTATTGGGGATACTTTAAAGCCTTTGTTACCATCAGGGGTATTATAAACCTTTAGTTTAGTTACTTCAACCTCTGCAGTTGTCTTTGAGTTAGCTGTGTTGAGCCTATTGGGGATACTTTAAAGCCTTTGTTACCATCAGGGGTATTTATAAACCTTTAGTTTAGTTACTTCAACCTCTGCAGTTGTCTTTGAGTTAGCTGTGTTGAGCCTATTGGGGATACTTTAAAGCCTTTGTTACCATCAGGGGTATTTACAAACCTTTAGTTTAGTTACTTCAGAAACCTTTAGTTTAGTTACTTCAACCTCTGCAGTTGTCTTTGAGTTAGCTGTGTTGAGCCTATTGGGGATACTTTAAAGCCTTTGTTACCATCAGGGGTATTTACAAACCTTTAGTTTAGTTACTTCAACCTCTGCAGTTGTCTTTGAGTTAGCTGTGGGCAGAAAACTAATTTTGGGAGAGGTAATTATAAGAGTGAGAGAACTCTATTTCTTGTTGCTAATCTGGCAACCTCTGCGTCATATGAGTCTGAAGGGGTTAATATATTAGATTATGAAGCAATTTGGCATTTTTTTTTTTTTTTTTTTTAGCTTTCATTAGACGAGATTAAGCTCTGTGTCAATTATAAGGCTAAAGACTATCTCAATCAACCCTCTGACTTCCATACACCCTTCCTAATCTGAATAAAATCGTCTAATAATAGCCAGAAAGCATAAAAGAAATGGCTAATCGGATCTTCTATAACTGGAGTAATCGAGCTAATATTTCTACCATTTGGGAAGGGTCAACCAGGGAATAGGTGTGGAATTATACAGCCATTTAGTAGACCAACTGTGCTATTGTTTTTGTTTTCAAGCAGTAACTAACCTAATTTCTTTTGTTTTCAAGCAGTGACGAACCTTTTTTGTTCAAGCAGTAACTAACCTATTCTTTTTGTTTTCAAGGAGTGAGTAACCTATTGTATTTGTGTTCAAGCAGTAACTAACCTATTCTTTTGTTTTCAAGGAGTGAGTAACCTATTGTATTTGTGTTCAAGCAGTAACTAATCTATTTTTTTTGTTTTCAAGCAGTGACTAACCTATTTTTTTTTCAAGCAGTAATTGATCTATTGTTTTTGTTTTCAAGCAGTACTTGTTAATTACTTACTTGTTACTTGGTGTGGAGTTTCTCAGCCGCGCTCCGTCACTAGATGTGACGCTCGTCGCAGCTGCCCTTAAACCATCTAGCACTTATAGTCTTGTCTCCAGTGCCATCTTCTAAGTCATAACACTCCCTGAACAAATGTGTTTTAAGTGACTTTTTAAAGGCCTTTATGTTCGCACACCTTTTCACATTAACTGGTAGATTATTATAAAGTCTCGGTGCACTCTTTTCGAAGGCCCTAAATCCAAATTCATGATTGCACCGTGGCTCATTCAATTGATGCAGCACGTTGCCATGTCTCAGCATCATATCAGTGCCAACATTGAAGTCTTCCAATAAGTCTCGCACATATTCCGGCTTTCCAAAGTTCAAAGCTTGATACACTATAACACACAGTTTGAATATGATCCTCGCTTTCACCGGCAGCCAATGCATGTCAATTAATGCCGGCGTTATACTCGCACGGAATGGTAAACTCTTTATTAATCTTGCTGCTCTACTCATTATAAGTTGTAGTTTTCGTAGCAAGTAATTTGGTAGTCGATAATATAGAGAATTACAATAGTCTAATTTACTAATTACATGATTGTGGATCAACATTTTGGTTGTATTAATATCCAGATATTTTCTCACAAAAGCAATATTCCTCAGATGATAGGCAGAGATTCGCACTGTTTGATTAATCTGGTTTATAAATGACAGTTCACTATCAACCAAGACTCCCAAATCCTTCACCACACTACTCACAATCATCACACTATCATTGATATTGAGGCTTTGCACGCCCAGTCTCTCAAGGTCCACCCGTATGCCTACTAATAGGCATTCAGTTTTATTTTCATTTAATTTCAGTTGCTTTGACTCCATCCACTTCCCAATGTCTTTTAGTAAACCACTAATCTTCTCCTCAACATTCACCACGTCACTTAGTGCCAGATAGAATTGGGTGTCATCCGCAAACAGCTTGAATTTCACTCCATGTTTCATTAATATGCTAGATAGTGCAATTGTATATATACAGAATAGAATTGGTCCAAGTACACTCCCTTGAGGGACGCCCCTCTCTAGATGCTTCATCTCTGAGAATTTATTACTTATTTGCACACAATAAGTTCTGTTAGTAAGGTAACTTTGAAGGTATTCCAGCGCATTACCATCAATACCAATAGCTTTACAGTCTTCTATTAGTAAGCTATGCACCACTGTATCGAATGCGGCACTCAAGTCCAACAAAATTAAGATTCCACACTTCGCATTGTCCATTTGCACGAGTAAATCATTAATCACAGAGCACATCGTGGTTTCCGTAGAGTAAAGTCTCCTATATGCGGACTGGTTGTCTGGGAGAGCCTTCACTAAACTCAAGTGATCCCATAACTGACCAAGAATTACATTTTCAATAATTTTTGATAGAAATGTTAAATTGGAAACAGGCCTAAAAGAGCTCAAGCATTGAGAATCAAGGCTCCCTTTAATAATAGGCTTCACAATCGCATTCTTTTCAGACGATGGCAATACATTATTTGCAATGCTACAGTTTATTATGTCAACATATATGTCCAGAAAACTGTTAAAATTATTACTGTGCACTATTTCACGTATCGGTATAGGATCATTACTACAATGGGAGTGGTGATGGGCTGGTCTATCAGAGTGAGAACTGAGCGATCTCTGCCATACCCATAGCTTACTCTGACTGTTCCTTTTACTTATATATTTTCTAGATCTCAAGTGACGGCGTCTCTTCCGTGGATTGACCTCCCAATTTACCAAGATTGGAAGCCAAAGCGTCACATTTTTCCTTTGCCCCTCAACTTTCTCTTGATAATTGCTGAGGGGCACAGGGCCCTGGGTGTGGCTTTGGTTTCCCGGGCGTTTCCGCACCCTCCTCAGCTCCCCGCCATGGAGTGGCTTCGGTCACCCAGGCTTTATTGTGGTCAGCAGGGAGGGTTCTGTGGGGGCGCTTGGTTATGGCCTTGGCCTTGCTCGGGGCCTTGGGGCTGTTCGGCCAGGAAGCTTGGGGAACAACAACAACTACAATGGGTAAGTTTGGCTTTCGTAACTATGGATTTAACTGTATTCAGATCCGTCATAGTAAATTCTGTTAACTTAGTCACAGTAGGCTCAGCTACAACAACGTCTTGAGTCTCGACTACTCCAAAATTTCCAACAATGGCACTAATTTTATCACAAAAAAAGTCAGAAAAATAATTCGCCAATGTCATATCCGGAATCCCTTCTGGTAACTTATTTTTCTTCTTGTTTCCCGTCAAGTTGTCAAGTACCAGTACCAGTAACTAGCCCTATTGTTTTTGTTGTCAAGCAGTAACTAATCTCTTTTTTTTCCAAGCAGTGACTAACAGATTTTTTTCTTTTTATTCCAATCAGATCCCAAGGCAGTGAGTAATAGTGCATCGAGCCCACCACTGCTGTCGCCATTGATGCTGCGCGACATGGCTATTCTCTCGTCATGCAGAAGTTAATGCCCTAGTGATTCTGTGAGTACTGTCGCTTATAGGGCCGACTGTACTATTGTTACACAGATGCTGGCGATGCTGTAAATATTGTCGCTGTGTTGGTGTCATGCAGGTGCTGTTTGCTCTGCTGGTGTTGGCTGTGAGCGAGACAGTGGGTGAGGGGCCACAGTTATCCTATATAGCGTTAATGGGAGAAGTCGAGGCGAACCTAAGAAGCCATCTATCAACCTGGGGGAGCTCCGAAGACCTCGAGGTGATCTTAAGTCTACTCCCGAAGCGCTATACCCACTTCGCCGTCTCCATGTGTGTCCCGGACTTGATCTACTGTCCATTTGGTCATCCCCTTCCGCTACACACCGTCCCGCGTCCGCTAGGATGTTCGACCATCGAGCGGAATGGTACCTGTCATAACTACTGCCTCGAGTACTTGGAGGAGAGGGAGTGTGGGTGCGTGGGAGCTTGCTGTCCATCGTCCGACTTCATCCTTGTATCTCTCGCTACCGCACCTCGCCCTCCCGTGGACCCTCACTCAGCATCCACATCACCCGGTCCGTCTCGCCCACTCGACACCCCCACAGGAGGACACCAGAAAGCCATCCACACCAAACCCACACGAGCTCACCCAAAATCCTCCCAAACTTTCAAAGCATCCGCACGATGTTCCGCAGCATTGCAACTCACTTTCACATCACCAAGAACTCCCCCCAGATTCCCGCGATCCCAACTTATATAACCATCATCAAATCTCACACGCTACATCCTTCAATATCTCAAATTGCCGCACACGATTCCAAACAGCCAAGGAGCAGCCTAAACTGAGAGACCGCCACATAGTAAACCTTCCGCTAGGTCGTGCGGGCTCGTTGACGTTACAAGTGTGTTCTAGCAATGTGACCGAGTGCCGAGGGGGCCGGGTCACCCCTCTTCACGTCAAGCACACGCATCAGGACCTCAGACTCTCAACGGGGCATAACGTGAAGGTGATTGTCCCTCGTTACATCTGCGGGTGTTCCTTGTACCCCTCCGCCACTACCTCTCTGCCCACCACGCTATCCCAACTTACCATCACCGTTCACGATGGCAACGACACGATCACCACCTCACTGTTCAATCTATCCGCCGTTCTCGACCATCTCGCAAAGGCAGAGCGCAAGAGCTGTGATTGCGCGGATGGGTGTGGTTGCGAGGGGACTTCATCGACCCCCAATGGACTCCCAACGCCCAAGAGGTGTGATTGCGCAGATGGATGCGGATGCGAGGAGACTTCAGCGACCACCGATGCGCCCCCAACGCCCAAGAGCTGTGATTGCACAGATGGGTGCGGATGCGAGGGAGCTTCAACGACCCCTGATTCGCCCCCAACGCCCAAGAGGTGTGATTGCGCAGATGGATGCGGATGCGAGGGGACTTCAGCGACCCCCGATGCGCCCCCAACGCCCAAGAGGTGTGATTGCGATGATGGATGTGGATGCGAGGGGACTTCAGCGACCCCCAAAGCGCCCCCAACGCCCAAGAGGTGTGATTGCGATGATGGATGCAGATGCGAGGGGACTTCAGCGACCCCCGATGCGCCCCCAACGCCCAAGAGGTGTGATTGCGCAGATGGATGCGGATGCGAGAGGACTTCAGCGACTCCCGATGCGCCCCCAACGTCCAAGAATGTCATGGAGATCTTCGAGCAGCTATCGTCGTCGGCCGGTCGCCACAATCCTCTCGCAGTGATGTTGTGGTGCTGGACTCTATGGCGGTTGTGGTGGTGAAGTGATAAAAGAAAATACAGGTCTCCCTCGATTTACGATTGGGTTACGTTCCTGAAAACCACCCGATCTTAAATAGAAAAATCATATAGCGAACCCTAAAATTATTGTATACATGGGGATGCGTTCTGGGACCAGCCAAAACCCAAACCCAAACGCCTAAAAGTCTATAATAATATCGTAAATCGGGGCATCGGATAGTGAGGGAGATCTTTACTGGAGAACTCGCCCCCAAACAACTCGCCTCGACTTTTTCTCGTCCCGAAACGAAGTCGCCTACGATCATATTTCATAATTTGTTATTAAGCTAACTAAAAACTAAACCTTTAGCTGTCTTCATGGTGTAATGGTTAGAGTGTTTAAGATCTGTATGTGTGGTAACCCAGGTTCGAATCCTGGGAGGATCACATGCTTTAATTAATCTCATTGGGTGGTGTTTGGTGTTGGGAGTGGAATTAATCCATTATATTAAGGGCGGTGACCTGCTTTTTGTTATTTCTGTCCTTTTCTCTCTTTCTCTGGATTGTATCCATTCGGCCCCATTCAGCCAACTATTTTAAGGCGAGCAAAAAATGTACAAATTTAGCCTGTTGTCAAACAAAAATAAAAAATATGCTGGCTTGCTACCGCTCACCAGTAAAAAAATGACACCTGGATGGGGATAAACGTCTTAAAACAGTAGGCTGAATGGGGCCAAATGGATACAAGCCAGAGAAAGATAGAAAAGGACAGAACAAAAACAGGTCACCCCCTTAACCTAACCTACCCTAACCAAAACGGCGCAAATTCCTCGTACAAATGCGGGGTGAGTTGTTTTGGGAAGGGCTAGAGCAAATGGGTGGTTGTTGTTGTTCCCCAGGCTGTAATTTTAAGAGGATTCAGCCTTTGGCGGGGAAATTTTTCTACCCCAAAAAATGTACAAATTTATCTTGAAGGGGGGTTCAGGGGGTGTTTTTCTAAGCTTGATGGAGGTCTAGGGAGGAAACTAAAAAAATATATGAATAAATGAATTAATAGACCAAACAAACAGCCACTGTCCCCTTAACCAGGCTATGAGGAAGTTGGAGCCGTAATAATATTAGGAAATTAAACAGAAATGCAAGAATAATGTAAGTTTATAAATGTACAGTAGGTCAAATAAGTCATGTCTCCGCTGTGCTGTATTAATGTCTGTCAGATGTTGAATAGGGTGTGTAAAGATAGGAACTTGTTTGTATATTTCACTCGAAACGATGAATTAATGCTATGATAGTACGTTTTGCTCGCTGTGTGCTGTATTAATGTCTGTCAGATGTTGAATAGGGGGTGTAAAGATAGGAACATGTTTGTATATCTCACTCGAAACGATGAATTAATGCTTAGATAGCGCCGATACCAATTATTGATCGAAATATACTTGGTGCCGAGACATCACTTATTTGACCGACTGTACTATAACTGTATTTGACCGACTGTACCATAACTGTATTTGACCGACTGTACCATAACTGTATTTGACCGACTGTACTATAACTGTATTTGACCGACTGTACCATAACTGTATTTGACCGACTGTACCATAACTGTATTTGACCGACTGTACTATAACTGTATTTTAGACGATATTATGCAGCTTAAGAAGGATCTGTGGTACTTAAAAGGGTTGGTTTGAGATAGTTTGAAGCCTTATTATGGCTAGAGGTCCTTCCTAAGCTTAAGAAGAATCTACAGTGGTTAACCCTCTCCGACATATGACGCAATTTTGAGCCTACTAGGGATACTTTACAGCCTTTGTTAGCATCAGGTGTATTTATAAACCTTTAGTTTAGTTACTTCAACCTCTGCAGTTGTCTTTGAGTTAGCTGTGTTGAGCCTATTGGGGATACTTTAAAGCCTTTGTTACCATCAGGGGTATTTATAAACCTTTAGTTTAGTTACTTCAACCTCTGCAGTTGTCTTTGAGTTAGCTGTGTTGAGCCTATTGGGGATACTTTAAAGCCTTTGTTACCATCAGGGGTATTTATAAACCTTTAGTTTAGTTACTTCAACCTCTGTAGTTGTCTTTGAGTTAGCTGTGTTGAGCCTATTGGGGATACTTTAAAGCCTTTGTTACCATCAGGGGTATTTATAAACCTTTAGTTTAGGTACTTCAACCTCTGCAGTTGTCTTTGAGTTAGCTGTGTTGAGCCTATTAGGGATACTTTAAAGCCTTTGTTACCATCAGGGGTATTTATAAACCTTTAGTTTAGTTACTTCAACCTCTGCAGTTGTCTTTGAGTTAGCTGTGTTGAGCCTATTGGGGATACTTTAAAGCCTTTGTTACCATCAGGGGTATTTAGAAACCTTTAGTTTAGTTACTTCAACCTCTGCAGTTGTCTTTGAGTTAGCTGTGTTGAGCCTATTGGGGATACTTTAAAGCCTTTGTTACCATCAGGGGTATTTATAAACCTTTAGTTTAGTTACTTCAACCTCTGCAGTTGTCTTTGAGTTAGCTGTGTTGAGCCTATTGGGGATACTTTAAAGCCTTTGTTACCATCAGGTGTATTTATAAACCTTTAGTTTAGTTACTTCAACCTCTGCAGTTGTCTTTGAGTTAGCTGTGTTGAGCCTATTGGGGATACTTTAAAGCCTTTGTTACCATCAGGTGTATTTATAAACCTTTAGTTTAGTTACTTCAACCTCTGCAGTTGTCTTTGAGTTAGCTGTGTTGAGCCTATTGGGGATACTTTAAAGCCTTTGTTACCATCAGGTGTATTTATAAACCTTTAGTTTAGTTACTTCAACCTCTGCAGTTGTCTTTGAGTTAGCTGTGTTGAGCCTATTGGGGATACTTTAAAGCCTTTGTTACCATCAGGGGTATTTACAAACCTTTAGTTTAGTTACTTCAACCTCTGCAGTTGTCTTTGAGTTAGCTGTGTTGAACCTATTGGGGATACTTTAAAGCCTTTGTTACCATCAGGGGTATTTACAAACCTTTAGTTTAGTTACTTCAACCTCTACAGTTGTCTTTGAGTTAGCTGTGTTGAGCCTATTGGGGATACTTTAAAGCCTTTGTTACCATCAGGGGTATTTACAAACCTTTAGTTTAGTTACTTCAACCACTGTAGTTGTCTTTGAGTTAGCTGTGGGCAGAAAACTAATTTTGGAGAGGTAATTATAAGAGTGAGAGAACTCTATTTCTTATTGCTAATCTGGCAACCTCTGCGTCATATGAGTCTGAAGGGGTTAAAAGGGTTGGTTTGGGATACTTTTAAGTCTTATTAGAGAGGTCCTTCCTAAGCTGTTTATGTAGTATGGTAATTGTTAAGGTTATCCTAGTTTTAGATAATTTTGTAATTGTTTTGTCTATCTATCTATCTATCTATCTATCTATTGGCCACGAACGAACCGCCCCCATGCACCTCTGTCCCCAGTCAGTCGACGCCCCTCCTCCCCCCAACCAGCACTGCCTTCGTTCATATACTTCCTCACTCCATCCTTCCACCTCTCCCTCGGTGCACCTCCCCCTCTCTGTCCCTCCACCTCGCTCTCGTACACCCTGTTAGTCATTCTCTCGCTTTCCATACGTTCCATATGGCCGAACCATCTCAAGTTGTTCCTTTTCACACTTTCCAGCACATCTACCTCCACACCACACCTCCTTCTTACTTCCTGATTCGTCTGTCTATCCCTCCATGTAACTCCGCACGCACTTCTCAAGTAACTCATTTTCACTGCTCTCACTCTTGGTCTGAGTCTCTTCCCGAACGTCCATGCTCCGCTTCCGCCTTCATTCATAATTATACTTCCTCACTCCATCCTTCCACCTCTCCCTCTCTGTCCTTCCACCTCGCTCTCGTACACCAGCACCGCCTTCGTTCATATACTTCCTCACTCCATCCTTCCACCTGTCCCTCGGTCTACCTCTCCCTCTCTGTCCCTTTCTTTTGTACTTTTGGTTAAACCATTTATAATATAACAAAAGATATTGAGTTTTTTATTGTAAGACCTTGATTATATAATTTAATTAATTAATGTATTTCTAATTTGATTATAGTTGTATGTATGTATGTATGTATGTATGCCTATCTATGTATGTATGTATGTATGTATGTATGTAGGCCTATGTATGTATGAATGTATGTATGTATGTTTTTTTTTTTTTTTTTTTTTTTTTTTTTGAGACAATGAACGGAGGAAGGAAAAACACAGATAAAACAAAAAGGTCCATGTGCCTAAAGGCATCCTCCATTCATAACATGTTTGTAACAACTGGATTTAAACATTTGTAGATTGTAAGTTTGTGGAAAGCAATTCGAGGGAAGTGAATTCCAAAGAGTAGTAGTAGCTCTGGGGATAAATGAATTCTGATAAGCAGAAGTTCTGCATTGTGGAGGAGAAAGTGTAAATTCATGGGCGCTCTCAGCTGCCCTAGTTCTACGGGGAAAGATGTGGAGAGGCGGCACAATTGAAGCAAGTTCCTCTGAACAATTGCTGTGAAAATATCTGTAGAATAATGCAAGGGATGCAACGTTTCTTCGTATGGATAATGTAGGAAGGTCCTGTGTGATTGCAGGGTTATTGATTAATCTAATAGCTTTATTTTGAATTTTGTCCAACTGCCTCAATGCAACCACTCCACTTCCACCCCACAGAGGTGAACAGTAATCCATCTGAGAACGCACATGACTTTTATATATCACGGCCAACTGCTCGTCAGTGAAGAATTCTCGAACTCTGTACAGGAGTCCCAGTTTTTTAGAGGCATTCTTAGCAATGCTTCTAACATAATGTGTCCAGCTTAAGTTAGTAGTTAATGTTACACCGAGAATGTCAATACTAGGGGAAGTGGGAATATTTACATCATTAAAAAATATATGGGAGTCAGTGAGATTCTGTCAGTTAAAAAATTGAATGTACTTGGTTTTCTGTGCATTAAAGGAAACTAGATTCCTTTGTCCCCATCCATTAATTCTAGAAAGGTCCTGGTTCAGAGAAATTGCAGTGTTTATTTTTGAATTTATAAGATCGGGTTGGGTGAAAGAATTGGTAAATGTGAAGGAACTGTGGAGTGTTGAGTCATCTGCGTAGGAATGTATTGGATTATGAGTGGTAGATATGAGATCATTTATATGAATGAGGAACAGAATTGGGGCCAAAACTGATCCCTGGGGAACACCAGCATTTATTGAGTGAAATTGAGAATAAAGGCCATCTACCATTACACGTATTTTTCTGTTATGAAGATAAGAAGAAATTAGTGGAACTAATGATGCAAGGCCGTAGTGTGACATCTTCGACAATAAGGATTGATGCCAGACTCTATCAAATGCCTTTGATATATCCAGTGCTATTGTATGTGTTTCACCATGTTGGTCTGTAGCTTGGTTGATTTGATGCGTAAGAAGGCAAAGCATGTCTGCAGTTGATCGACATCGTCTAAAACCATATTGCCTATCACTGATTAATTTATTATTCTCAAGATGCTTAATTATGTGATTATTTAATATAATTTCAAAGACTTTACCAAGAGTGGAAGTTATAGCTATTGGTCTGTAGTTTGATGGATCTGAAGAGGCACCTTTTTTAGGAACTGGATGCAATTCTTAAGTACTATTGGAGGTATTTCATCTGGACCAGGAGCCTTATCTACTGAGAGATTCTGCAAAATAGTTTTGACATGTCTGGTGTGGATCTTCAGTGAGGGAATTTCAGGCGAATTAAAATTAACTACAGGGACATCTTGATTTATTTCATCTAAGGTTGAGTTGGTGGAGAAAATATCCGCAAGAAGGTTAGCTTTACCTCGTGGGTCACTTACAAGATTGCCAGTCGGAGATTTTAATGGTGGAATGGATGAAGCAGTAGTGAAGTTGGATTTGAATGAGTTAAGAGTAGACCAAAATATTTTGTTATCATTTGGATTATTTAGAAGTTTATTTGCCTGTTTGTGGAGAAAGTTTGATTTAGTTAGGTTTAATACAGTTTTGGCATGATTTCTGATGTTTCTAAAGTAATTAAAGGCTTCATGTGTTTTTGATCTTGTGTATGCATTGTAGGCTACATACATGTATGTATGTATGTATGTATGTATGTATGTATGTAGGTATGTACCGGTATGTATGTATGTATGTATGTATTTTTTTTTTTTTTTTTTTTTCTATGTGATTGAGGGAGGCAAAGGGCATAACTGCCTATAGCGAGTGCCTCCCCCATAGTTGAAAGAGTGACAGGGCCAAAATCAAGGGACGTTCGAGCCAAAATGCCTGGACACACGGAGTTTGAAGCAATTTAAGTCATAGGAAGAGGGAAAGACTGATTCTGGGAGAGAGTTCCAGAGCTCAGATGTTGAGTAGAAGAAAGTTTGAGAGTAACGTTTCACTCTTGGGTTGGAGAGTTGCACAGAGTAGGGGTGGGATTGAGTTGCAAGACGGGTACCACGTGCCCTACGTAAAGGAGGTGGTATGCACTGGGATAGCTCTGAGGAACACTGATTATTATAGTAGCGATAGAATAGCGAGAGAGATGCAACATTGCGGCGGAGAGAGAGAGATTGCAGAGAGTTGGTGAGTGGACGGGAGTATGTAGGCCTATGTATGTATGAATGTATGTATGTAGGCCTATGAATGTATGTATGTATGTATGTATGTAGGTATGTATGTATGAATGTATGTATGTATATATGTACCGGTATGTATGTATGTATGTACCGGTATGTATGTATGTATGTATGTACCGGTATGTATGTATGTACCGGTATGTATGTATGTACCGGTATGTATGTATGTATGTATGTATGTATGTATCGGTATGTATGTATGTATGTATGTATGTATGTATGTACCGGTATGTATGTATGTATGTAAATATAAACTAACTAATTTAGAATTAGAAAATTCAGACTGTGATAAAGATCTAGGTGTGTTTGTTAGCAATGATTTGAAGCCTAGAAAACAGTGTATAAGCGTTCGTAATAAGGCAAACAGGATTCTCGGGTTCATCTCTAGGAGTGTGAGTAACAGAACTGATGATGTTATCTTAAAACTTTACTTGTCATTAGTGAGACCCCATATGGATTATGCTGTCCAATTTGGTGTCCTTATTACAGAATGGACATAGATTCATTGGAGAGAGTACAACGTAGAATGACAAAAATGATCCATAATATTAGAAATCTTCCGTATGAAGAAAGGTTGAAGAAATTAGGTTAATAATAATAATAATAATAGTTCTTAAAGCTAGCGCATGCTAAGCTAGCTAAGGATAGCTCAATAAGGCCGATTAGGCGTATTTCCATTGGGGTCCTGTACTACTACCCCATCCCTTTGCTCATGAGGGATGGTAACGACTCAGTGCTTGTGAAAAATCTTTAATGCGCCGAGCGTGGGCGCGAACCCGGGCCTTCTGGGAGGAAGTCCGAGACGCTAGTCACTACACCAAGCGAGCCGCTTTACATTCGTTAGAGAGACGCAGAGTTAGAGGGGATATGATAGAGGTATTCAAGTGGGTTAGTGGGATTAACAAAGGGGACATGACAAATGTACTAAAGCTCAGTGATAGCGAAAGAACTCATACCAATGGTTTCAAATTAGATAAATTTCGTTTCAGAAAAGATATAGGCAAATATTGGTTTGGTAACAGAGTTGTAGATGGGTGGAATGGACTACCAAGTGCTATAGTGGGATTAAAAACGGTAGGGACCTTTAAGATAAAATTGGATAAGCATATGGACGAGAAGGGTTGGGTGTGAAGGGGGATCAGCCGGGTTGGACCAATCAGCGCTCTGCAGACCCCGTAATCCTGCGTTAATCTCTAACCGTTTTGGTAAGATGATCCTCAGGGTATTAGAGTGTTGAGCCTATAATTGGGCTTTGTAATGGAACAGGGATCTGCCTTGCTTAGGCCAATCGGCTTTCTGCAGACTCCCATTTTCTTATGTTCTTATGTTCTTATGTATGTATGTATGTATGTAATGTATGTATGTATGTAATGTATGTAGGTATGTAGGTATGTATGTATGTAAGTATGAATGTATGTATGCATGTATGTATCTATGTATGTATGTATGTATGTATGTATGTACGTACTCAGGCCCATTCCCCACTTTCCCTATTTTTTTGTTCTGGGGGTGGCCGACTCAAGACAGAGCCCAAATAGGGACAACACAACAGAAAACAATGAATGATATATATATATATATATATACTGTATATATATATTGTGAGAGTGAGAGTGATAGTGCCTGAGAGAGAGAGAGAGAGAGTGTGAGTGAGAAAGTGAGAGTGGCTGTGAACGTGTGTGTGAGAGAGAGTGAGAGTGAGTGAGAGAGAGAGAATGAGAGTGAGTGAGAAAGTGAGAGTGGCTGTGAACGTGTGTGTGAGAGAGAGAGAGAGAGAGAGAGAGAGAGAGAGAGAGAGAGAGAGAGAGAATGGGAGTGAGTGAGAAAGTGAGAGAGAGAGAGAGAGAGAGATGACAATTATGACAAGGACTCCATTGTGATAAGACCGAGATATCAAAATCAAGAGTACTGTATGGAGTGTTACCCAGGATTAAGTACTTCAAGACCATTGGCGCCAACTTGCATCTCTCCTTAAGGGGGGTCACCGGCTTTTTGTTTTAAGTACTTCAAGACCATTGGCGCCAACTGCATCTCTCCTTAAGGGGAGGTATTTAGTTTGTTCCCTACTTTTTCATCAAGCTTAAAATTACATTCCCTAGACCCCCTTTCAAGATAAATTTGTACATTTTTCGGTAGAAAAATGTCCAGGCCGGAGGCCGGTTGCTCTTAAATTACAGGCTCGCTATAAATAAATTCATATTAACCCTTTCTGTACCGGCGACGTCCTTTACTCAGTTTAAAAAGGGCCTCCAGCAATTAACAGGCTTCGAACTATCTCACTTAACCCTTTTTACTACTACATATCCTTCTTAACCCTTTCACGCTCATATGACGCAGAGGTTGCCAGATTAGCAATAAGAAATAGAGTTCTCTCACTCTTATAATTACCTCTCCAAAATTAGTTTTCTGCCCACAGCTAACTCAAAGACAACTGCAGAGGTTGAAGTAACTAAACTAAAGGTTTCTCAATACCCCTGATGGTAACAAAGGCTTTAAAGTATCCCCAATAGGCTCAACACAGCTAACTCAAAGACAACTGCAGAGGTTGAAGTAACTAAACTAAAGGTTTCTAAATACCCCTGATGGTAACAAAGGTTTTAAAGTATCCCCAATAGGCTCAACACAGCTAACTCAAAGACAACTGCAGAGGTTGAAGTAACTACACTAAAGGTTTATAAATACCCCTGATGGTAACAAAGGTTTTAAAGTATCCCCAATAGGCTCAACACAGCTAACTCAAAGACAACTGCAGAGGTTGAAGTAACTAAACTAAAGGTTTCTAAATACCCCTGATGGTAACAAAGGTTTTAAAGTATCCCAATAGGCTCAACACAGCTAACTCAAAGACAACTGCAGAGGTTGAAGTAACTAAACTAAAGGTTTATAAATACCCCTGATGGTAACAAAGGCTTTAAAGTATCCCCAATAGGCTCAACACAGCTAACTCAAAGACAACTGCAGAGGTTGAAGTAACTAAACTAAAGGTTTATAAATACCCCTGATGGTAACAAAGGTTTTAAAGTATCCCCAATAGGCTCAACACAGCTAACTCAAAGACAACTGCAGAGGTTGAAGTAACTAAACTAAAGGTTTATAAATACCCCTGATGGTAACAAAGGCTTTAAAGTATCCCCAATAGGCTCAACACAGCTAACTCAAAGACAACTGCAGAGGTTGAAGTAACTAAACTAAAGGTTTATAAATACCCCTGATGGTAACAAAGGCTTTAAAGTATCCCCAATAGGCTCAACACAGCTAACTCAAAGACAATTGCAGAGGTTGAAGTAACTAAACTAAAGGTTTATAAATACCCCTGATGGTAACAAAGGCTTTAAAGTATCCCCAATAGGCTCAACACAGCTAACTCAAAGACAACTGCAGAGGTTGAAGTAACTAAACTAAAGGTTTATAAATACCCCTGATGGTAACAAAGGCTTTAAAGTATCCCCAATAGGCTCAACACAGCTAACTCAAAGACAACTGCAGAGGTTGAAGTAACTAAACTAAAGGTTTCTAAATACCCCTGATGGTAACAAAGGCTATAAAGTATCCCCAATAGGCTCAACACAGCTAACTCAAAGACAACTGCAGAGGTTGAAGTAACTAAACTAAAGGTTTATAAATACCCCTGATGGTAACAAAGGCTTTAAAGTATCCCCAATAGGCTCAACACAGCTAACTCAAAGACAACTGCAGAGGTTGAAGTAACTAAACTAAAGGTTTATAAATACCCCTGATGGTAACAAAGGCTTTAAAGTATCCCCAATAGGCTCAACACAGCTAACTCAAAGACAACTGCAGAGGTTGAAGTAACTAAACTAAAGGTTTATAAATACCCCTGATGGTAACAAAGGCTTTAAAGTATCCCCAATAGGCTCAACACAGCTAACTCAAAGACAACTGCAGAGGTTGAAGTAACTAAACTAAAGGTTTATAAATACCCCTGATGGTAACAAAGGCTTTAAAGTATCCCAATAGGCTCAACACAGCTAACTCAAAGACAACTGCAGAGGTTGAAGTAACTAAACTAAAGGTTTCTAAATACCCCTGATGGTAACAAAGGCTTTAAAGTATCCCTAATAGGCTCAAAATCGCGTCATATGTCGAAGAGGGTTAAAACACTTATATGAGTCATTTTCAGAGTAAAAAACAACAACCATTTTTTGCCTAGGAAAGTTGGGATACAGGCTCGCTATCGCTTGCCATGAAAAAATCGACACCTGGATGGGGATAAATGTCTTAAAACAGTAGGCTGAATGGGGCCGAATGGATACAACAAAGAAAGAGAAAAAAGCAGGTCACCCCCCCCCCCTTAATGTACCGTAGATTAGGCCTATTATTGATATTAAGGGGAGGTATTTAGTTTGTTCCCTAGACCTCCATCAAGCTTAAAATTACACCCCCTTGAGTCCCTTTCAAGATAAATTTGTACAATTTTCGGTAGAAAAATGTCCCGGCCGAAGGCCGATTCCTCTTAAATTACAGGCTCGCTATCGCTCACCAGGATAACATCGACACCTGAATAGCACGAAAGGTCTTAATATGGGATGAAAGTTCTTAAAATCGTTAAACTAATGGGGCAAATGTTTTATAATATCAAAAGCAATGGGGCTAAACATGAGGGAGAAAGGGGTCAAGAAAAAAATCCCTGAAGTGGAAATCTCCCCTTAATGGCGTAGGCTACATGTATATTGATTTACCTTTATTTTACCGTAGATTATTATTATTCAACTCCTCAAGAGGCGACAGGCGCCCCCCCCCCCCTCTCTCTCTCTCTCTCTCTCCGTTTTTTTCCAAAGTATCAACAGTTTGCCTTCATTTTTTTTTTTTTTTTTTTTTTCAACTACTCCCTCTCGGGCATAGGCTGATAGCCTTTACACTCAACCGCTGAACACGGTGAGGCCCGTGAGGTCTTGCTCCAGTCTAGGGAGTGAGACAGGCGAAGCTTCACGGCTCGAAGCAACTCCATCTCTGAAGCCGCCTCGCCTCTGCGTTTCACAGTCTAAACCCCACAGATTCGGACCCTCACTCTCAGAACACCACCTATTGAGCAATTAACTCACTAGGCATTGGCCCCCTGTAACATATTTTTTGAATATGGGAATATTCATACAATGCTATTTAATCAGGGAACAATGAGGGTATTTTTGTTGGCATTTCGGTGTGGTGTGGTAATGCACTGATACTAGGTACCGGTACAGCACAAATGCCATCCCAATAATATCTAGCTTTATGCTGGCTACTGTTAAACGATATTATTCAGCTTAAAAAGGACCTCCAGCATGTAATAGGCCACGAACTATCTCACTTTAATTAACCCCTTTAATTAACCCCTATCTCACTTTAATTAACCCCTTTTACTACCGCAGATCCTACTTAAGGGCAGATTTCCACTTGAGGGACTTTTTTCTTGACCCCTTGCTCCCTCATGTTTAGCCCGGTTGCTTTTGAGATTTTAAGACGTTCGCCCCTTAGTTTGACGATTTTAAGAACCCTCGCCCCATTTATGTCAATTTTAAGACCATTCGTGCCATTTAGGTGTCAAATTTTTCCTGGCGAGCGGCAGCGAGCCTGTAATTTAAGGGTAACCGGCCTATGGCCGGGAAATTTTTCTACGGAAAAATGTACAAATTTATCTTAAAAGGGGGTCTAGGGGGAGTAATTTTAAGCTTGATGGAAGTCTAGGGAATCAACTAAAAACCTCCCCTTAAACTGCACAAAATCGTCTAAATATCGCTAGAATAACGGTAAAAATACGTCGCCGGTATAGAAAGGGTTAATATCAATATAGGCCTATTTCTTGTTTAATTAATTCAGCCAATTTCTTCTCATCAACCAAAAATCACATACCGGTACCCAAGTGTGAACCGTATTAAATTAAGGGGAGGTGTTTAGTTTGTTCCTTAGATTTCCATCAAGCTTAGAATTATACCCCCTAGACACCCTTTCAAGAAGAATTTGTACATTTTTCGGTAGAAATATGTCCTGGCCGAAGGCCACTTCCTCTTAAATTACAGGCTCGCTATCGCTCGCCAGGAAAATATTGACACCTAAATGGCACGAAAGGTCTTAAAATTGACAGAAAGGAGGCGAAAGTTTTTAAAATCGCCAAACTAATGGGACGAATGACTTAAAATGTCAAAAGCAATGAGTCTAAACATGAGGGAGAAAGGGGTCCAGAAAAAAATACCTCAAGTGGAAATCTCCCCTTAATGAATAGGTTATACTGTACTAACGTGTGATATTCCCGTGAATTCGAACCCATGACACCGTGACCACACACACACAACGAGAGAACATGTACAATCGCTCTAATAAGTGATGTCTCGGCACCAAGTATGTTTTGATCAATAATTGGTATCAGCAATATCTAAGCTTCATTTCTTCATATCCAGTGAAATATACCAACATGTTCCTACACTTACCAACCCTATTCAACATCTGACAAACATTAATACAGCACAGAGCGAGCCAAACGTAATGACAGCTGGGATATGACTTATTAGCGCTACACTTACCCACCGTATTCAACATCTGACAGACATTAATACAGCACAGAGCAAGCCAAATGTAATGACAGCTGAGACATGACTTATTAGCGCTACACTTATCCCCCCTATTCAACATCTGACAGACATTAATACAGCACAGAGCGAGCCAAACGTAATGACAGCTGGGATATGACTTATTAGCGCTACACTTACCCACCGTATTCAACATCTGACAGACATTAATACAGCACAGAGCAAGCCAAATGTAATGACAGCTGAGACATGACTTATTAGCGCTACACTTATCCCCCCTATTCAACATCTGACAGACATTAATACAGCACAGAGCAAGCCAAATGTAATGACAGCTGAGACATGACTTATTAGCGCTACACTTATTCAACATCTGACAGACATTAATACAGCACAGAGCAAGCCAAACGTAATGACAGCTGAGACATGACTTATTAGCGCTACACTTACCCACCCTATTCAACATCTGACAAACATTAATACAGCACAGAGCAAGCCAAATGTAATGACAGCTGAGACATGACTTATTAGCGCTACACTTATCCCCCCTATTCAACATCTGACAGACATTAATACAGCACAGAGCAAGCCAAACGTAATGACAGCTGAGACATGACTTATTAGCACTACATTGACCCACCCTATTCAACATCTGACAGACATTAATACAGCACAGAGCAAGCCAAACGTAATGACAGCTGAGACATGACTTATTTGCGCTACACTTACCCACCCTATTCAACATCTGACAGACATTAATACAGCACAGAGCAAGCCAAACGTAATGACAGCTGGGATATGACTTATTAGCGCTACACTTACCCACCGTATTCAACATCTGACAGACATTAATACATCACAGAGCAAGCCAAATGTAATGACAGCTGAGACATGACTTATTAGCGCTACACTTATCCCCCCTATTCAACATCTGAAAGACATTAATACAGCACAGAGCAAGCCAAACGTAATGACAGCTGAGACATGACTTATTAGCGCTACACTTACCCACCCTATTCAACATCTGACAAACATTAATACAGCACAGAGCAAGCCAAATGTAATGACAGCTGAGACATGACTTATTAGCGCTACACTTATCCACCCTATTCAACATCTGACAGACATTAATACAGCACAGAGCAAGCCAAACATAATGACAGCTGAGACATGACTTATTAGCGCTACATTGACCCACCCTATTCAACATCTGACAGACATTAATACAGCACAGAGCAAGCCAAACGTAATGACAGCTGAGACATGACTTATTTGCGCTACACTTACCCACCCTAGTCAACATCTGACAGACATTAATACAGCACAGAGCAAGCCAAACGTAATGACAGCTGAGACATGACTTATTAGCGCTACACTTACCCACCCTATTCAACATCTGACAAACATTAATACAGCACAGAGCAAGCCAAATGTAATGACAGCTGAGACATGACTTATTAGCGCTACACTTACCCACCCTATTCAACATCTGACAGACATTAATACAGCACAGAGCAAGCTAAACGTAATGACAGCTGAGACATGACTTATTAGCGCTACACTTACCCACCATATTCAACATCTGACAGACATTAATACAGCACAGAGCAAGCCAAACGTAATGACAGCTGAGACATGACTTATTTGCGCTACACTTACCCACCCTATTCAACATCTGACAGACATTAATACAGCACAGAGCAAGCCAAACGTAATGACAGCTGAGACATGACTTATTAGCGCTACACTTACCCACCCTATTCAACATCTGACAGACATTAATACAGCACAGAGCAAGACAAACGTAATGACAGCTGAGACATGACTTATTAGCGCTACACTTACCCACCTTATTCAACATCTGACAGACATTAATACAGCACAGAGCAAGCCAAACGTAATGACAGCTGAGACATGACTTATTAGCGCTACACTTACCCACCCTATTCAACATCTGACACATTAATCAACACAGAGCAGGCCAAACGTAATGACACCTGAGACATGACTTATTAGCGCTACACTTACCCACCCTATTCAACATCTGACAAACATTAATACAGCACAGAGCAAGCCAAACGTAATGACAGCTGAGACATGACTTATTAGCGCTACACTTACCCACCCTATTCAACATCTGACAGACATTAATACAGCACAGAGCAAGCCAAACGTAATGACAGCTGAGACATGACTTATTAGCGCTACACTTACCCACCCTATTCAACATCTGACAGACATTAATACAGCACAGAGCAAGCCAAATGTAATGACAGCTGAGACATGACTTATTAGCGCTACACTTACCCACCCTATTCAACATCTGACAGACATTAATACAGCACAGAGCAAGCCAAACGTAATGACAGCTGGGACATGACTTATTAGCGCGACTGTACATATAGTGTGTTGCGTTCGTAATAGTATAAAATAAAAACGAAGTCGCAAGGATCAATAGCCTACTCAATTTATTACGAATTCTTATAGCCTAAGTAAGCATTTTATTTCCCAACCGTTCGCGAAGTTACGCATTTGATATTTCGATCGGTGACCAGTCAACTCAACCAGAAGACCATTTCAACCAGTAGCTCTCAACCAGTACAAAATCAATCAATACGGTTAGGTTAGGATAGTACTATATTTTGGCACTGGTTTGGTTGGTCTGGGTTAATTTGGCACTGGTTGAGAGCTACTGGTTGAAATGGTCTACTGGTTGAGATGACATGGAACCATTTCGATCGGTTAAATTTGTTTGCTTCACTCTTATTTCTTTCGAATCTTTCTGCATAATTGCATTGTATTATTACAATAAATGGGTAGGATGTAGTGAGCGGGCGTACCGCCATCTTTGTTTACATTACGCGTAGTGGCGTCGGACCTTTCCCATCATGTTCCTGTCTATTTTAACCTAACCTAACCTAACCTAGTAATGCTGATTTATGATAGGCTTAGGCTAAGACTTGAAGTTTGATCATCACAATTGCCTGTATAAAAAGTCCTTTCAAAGGGGTATAGGCCTAGGCTAGTAAACACTAGGATAGCCTATACCTGGTCAGAGGTAAGAAGAAGAAGAGTCCCGAGGTAGTCTCCTTGAATGTTACCAACAATACAGCCATTAAACACTTACTGTAGGAGTGTAGAATCATCACTCAGCAGAATAGGCTACATGGCTGATGAAGGATCCACGGTAATGTCTCCCGCTATGTCCCACCGACCTCTGCAATACGGTAGTCTAACTTGAATGTCACTATGTAGACGAGAGGACACCCATTGTCATAGTAGTGGGTGCTCGTTGATCACAGGGTTATAATATAGACCGTACAGTGGCGCGCAAATCCTCGGGTGTCTGGCAACTTTCAATTTGTCAACAAACTGCATTCGAGAAGCATAAAATTATAAATATATAATTATCTTTCATAATGTAGATTGCTACGTATTAATATAGTTTAATATTAACTAATCATTCAGATGAATTAGATGATAAATTAGCCGGAATATCAGGACATTCAAACTTGCATAAAATAAAGTGCCGTTAATCAAAGAAAACCATCCAGATTACAGGGGTAACTACAGTATTTTACTTCTAGGGGAGGTGTGGTGGAGTGGTCATGCCACTGGATTGGTAATCCAATGGACCCGGGTTCAAATCCCGATATGTCAATGGGAAGATATTATTGGGATTGAATTTGTGCTGTACCTAGTATCAGTGCATTACCACAAAGCCCACCGAAATGCCAAAAAAATACCCTCATTGTTCCCTGATTAAATAACACTGTATGAATATTCCCATATTCAAAATATGTTACAGGGGGACAATGCCTAGTGAGTTCACTGCTCAATAGGTGGCGTTCTGAGAGTGAGGGTCTGAGTCTGGAGGGTGAGACGGTGAAGCACTTGAGCGAAGCAACCAGCCGCTTCAGAGATGGAGCTGCTTTGAGCCATGATGGATGCTTCACATGTCTCACTCCCCAGGCTGGAACAAGACCTCACGGGCTTCACCGTGTTGAGCGGTGGAATGTACAGGCTCTCAGCCTATGCCCGAGAGGGAGTAGTTGGAATATAGAAAAAAAAAAAAAAAAAAAAAAAAGGCATTGTTCCGATAGATGATCACGTAATGTTATTAGTACTTATTAGTGTACATATTAGTAAAGACCTTAGTGGTTCCCTGGGGGGCACAGGATTCTCATAGGTGGGGGGAGGGGGGGGGGATAACACCCCCCTCCCCCTCTCTCTTAGCTACGCCAGGGAGCCCCTGGCAAAATGAAACAGTGTTATGAAATTGAAGTACAGTAGCATAGTGCCTACAAAAACACGTAGGCCTACCTTGATCCATTTTTGGGCCCTCCTCTCCGTTGGGGGCCTAGGGGGCGTTTTCAAATACCCCCCCCCCCCCCCTCTTAGCTACGCCACTGCGTTTCGCCTTTTCAGGTGATAATTGATGTCTAGGCGAGCGAGAGCGAGCCTGGAATATAGGCTAAATCGACCGACATTTTTCTAACTCACCTGGTTAACTCACCTGGTAGGGCCGCCAATCGGTAGTGCATGACAGCACTTTAGTTTATCTTTAATTATTGAGCCTAATATAGCACTAGGCAACCTATTCCACACCTCTATAGGTAGCGCCAACGAACTTGACAATTTTCTTGACCCCTTAACTTCTCATAACTCAAAAGGGCCTAGAGCAAACTGGCTGTAAATATCCACACCTATTACCTGGTGGGCTCTTCCCTAATGATAGAAATGTCAGCTCGATTGCTTTCATTCATTTTGAGTTAAGAAAAGTTAAGGGGTCAAGAAAATTGTCCAGTTCGTTGGCGCTACCTAGGCCTATAGTTCATTCAGCATAGGTAGGCCAAAGGCCAAGAAATAGTGACCTCTGACCTGTATTAAGGGCTAGAGCAAATGGGCTGTATATTACCACACGTATTCCCTGACGGACTCTTCCCAAATGGCAGACATTTTAAGGGGAGATTTCCACTTGAGGGATTTTTTTCTGGACCTGTTTCTCCCTCATGTTTAGCCCCATTGCTTTTGAGATTTTAAGACGTTCATCCTAGTAGTTTTGACATTTTAAGACATTTTGCCCCATTTATGTCAATTTTAAGACCTATTGTGCCATTAAGGTGTCGATTTTATCCTGGCGAGCGATAGCGAGCCTGTAATTTAAGAGGAACCGGCCTTCGGCCGGGAAATTTTTCTACCAAAAAATGTACAAATTTATCTTGAAAGGGGCTCAAGGGGGTGTAATTTTAAGCTTGATGGTGGTCTAGGGAACAAACTAAATACCTCCCCTTAACTGGATTACTCTTGTCCTCTTTGAGTTACAGAGGTTAGTGGTCAAGCTTATTTGGCCTACCTATAATGAATACTCTGTTTTATTTCAACTTACATAGTATGATACACACACACACACACACACACATGTGTGTGTTAAGCGATAAATTGAATAAAGAGCAGATTGGATGTTATGGTGGGAATAAAATCATCAACCATCTCATGTATGCTGATGATCTGGTCATTATTGCACCGTCTTCTGCGGGTCTGAGCAAACTTCTTGATATATGTGAATCTTTTGGTAGTAAACATTGTGTTAAATTCAACCCACTGAAAAGTGCTGTTCTTATATTTAGATCAAAATTACTGTATAAAAGTAAACTGCCAAATTTCTCACTCTATAATCAAATTATTCAAGAAGTAAACAAAATAAAATACCTGGGACACATTATCTCAAACGATTGCTCAGATGATGCAGATATCGGCCGTCAGCGCAGACAGCTATATTTACGTGGTAACACCATCTTGAGAAAATTCCACATGTGTAATTGGGAAACTAAAGTCACTTTGTTCCGGACATATTGTTCCTCTATGTACACGGCCCATTTGTGGTGGAAGTATAAGAGAGCCACCATAAATGGTCTGTGTACATCCTATCATAATATACTCAAGATGTTCATTGGTCTCTCTAAATATGAAAGCACTAGTATGGTGTGCACACTGTTGGATGTGCAGTGCTGTCGGGCTGTCATCAGGAGACTGGTGTACAGCTTTTCGCAGCGACTGCAATCCTCCAGTAACACGCTGATTGTAGCTCTTTGGTCTAGTGATCATATCTATGAATCCCGTATTATATCTCACTGGCAGAAGCTGCTGTATGTACTGTAATGTAATATATAGGTCTAATTGAACTATGAGCAATGATCTGTGCAATAGGTGTTAACCAACATTGAGCAATAGCCTTAGTTAGCCTATCTGTGTTATATTGTGACAAAATGTGATATGTGCTCTATTCTGTAAATAGGCCTACTGTATTTTTTATTTTATTGTGTCTTTATTAATATATCTTTGTGTATAATTATTATCTGTGCTCTGACGAGAAGTGTATGTGATATGGACCATTAGGTCGTACTGTATTTATACTGTATCTATCTTATGTGTCTGGAATAAAGAATTATTATTATTATTATTATTACTGTAAGGTTAAATATCAGTTATTTGTTCATGACTCACTACATACACAATTATACAATATTTACACACTCGCCATACTGCACACTTATAATATCCGTACACAACTAATAATAATAATAGTAATAATAATAATAATATTATTATTATTATTATGCACACACACACACACACACTTTACACACACACAAGTACATGTATCATACATACACCCTTCATGCACACACACTGTCATATACACATTTCACACACACAATTCCATACATACACACATGTACGTGTGTCACTAACACACACAATAATATACATACAGACAATATCATACATGAAAATAAACCCCATGTGAGGAAGAGCACTTTATTGACAACGTTTCGCATATAGCTTCATCAGGCCAACGCCATACACCAAAAGATTTTCCCGGTCAATAATATCTTTCCAGACGGAGATGAGGGATGGGGAGGAGGAAAGAGGGAGGGAAAATTCATGCAGAGGTCAAGTTAGTGATTGGTGGAGTCAAGATTAATGGGCGGAGCTCTCCGTCTACTCTGTGTGTGTGTGTGTGTGTGAATGTATGAATATAGTAAAAAGAGAAGTTAAACTAAATATGTATACAAATTGCATACAAAGAGAAATAACAATCATCATAATAAAGTTATAGAAAACGTCACTCATCATTAATATTAATACAAAGAATACAAATTAATACAGACTAAAATACTACTACTACTAATAATAATAATATTTGTTATGCCCTGTTTTTCTACAGGATTAACTTGGGTAATATGAGTTCTAACTGACTGGGTATATAAGGCTGCATGCACAAAACAAGGTATGAGGAATAGAAACACAAAATAAACACACGGTAACAAGACACACAATCACTTTTATTGAGGGACACACTTCTGTATGTTGTTTGATGATGATTAATCTGACGCATAAGAAGATATGAATATTCGTACAAGACAATTGATAGAATTTAACAAACTAGCATTAAGTGGATCTGGATGGAGCCTAGTCTCCCTCTTCCAACGTTCAGGTATTAATCTTCTGATCACTGGCTTTATTCACAAGTTTATATATTGGAGACCATAAATATTACTTCTAGATTCATATTCAATGTTATATTGATCACTAGTAGCTCTGGTGCACAAGGAGTAATTCATAGACTAGATTAGACACGCGTATTTTAGAGCACGGGAATTCTAGTAACCTCAGGGGGGTACTGATCTAAGTTTTATATTCTTGTATCAGAAACAAATAGAACGCAAATTTGTGGGCGAACATCAGATATCACTAAGGTTTCACGGTTATGTATTAGTATCTGGATATATGAGTAATTACGAGAGTTAATATCGCCTGTTAATTAATAAACACTGATACGCTTAGCACTTCCTAATGGAATGGTCATATATGAATTATACTGGGACAAAGATATAGCCACTTCGTAGAAATATTAATAAGTGAGTCTCTACATAGCACTGTAACACTGTAGTGCTGATAGAGTGAATCTTGGGTCGTATTTGATTGGTCTGGTCCTGGTTATCTTGCGTCCGTGAGGTTGGGGGCTAGCGACTGGTTCCGCGGCCGTCCAGATGGTCCATATGTAGAAGTTCTCAAGACGGATCTCTTGGCGATCGTTGCTGGCTACACTCTTATATCCCCAGTGGTTTATGTTAAGGTTATAAGGTGCACATAGATTTCTTTTACGTGGACAGATTCTTCTATCTCAATCTGCCACGGAGTCTGCCGGCTCTGGAACTCAATTCTCAGGAACAAAACAAGGGCAGAGCTAGAGGTCAACTTAAGGGACCAGCCTCTGGTTGGTATCTATCTTTCCACTGATTTTACTGGGGGCTGGAGCTTGATTTATAGGTGTGGTTTTGGACCCTGTCGGCCATAGGGATCTCGAGTTTTGATGGACTTATTTGAGCTCTCAATTGATACGGGAACTATGTCAGGGGGTGATTACTGTTGTGGCACATGGCTGTATGGAGCCTTCATAATGTAATATAACTGAGCCTTAGTAAGAGGTACTATTTTGGCTATACTGGAAGTATTTAGGGGAGAGAGACTGGATCTACTTTGCGAGGAGGTTTGGGACAGCTGTGCTAGGAGCGTCTCTCTTAAATTGCTCAGTCTTCATTCTAGGGTATAGCTGAGGTGCTAATTTGGTTATCGGAGTATGCAAGAAAGGTTAATGGTTTATTGTGGGTTAATAGAGGTTAGTAAGGGTGTTAGTCATACATGGTTAGTTCATTGATAGGAAGAATTCCTGTGCTACCTGGCAATGACCCGGAAGTCAAAACAGGGGTCAGGTATACCTCCGCAGGGGTAGGGGTCTCCCTCCTCGGGTGGGTGAAAGGGGTAGGGGCGCGTCCCTTCTCTGTGATGGTCGTCGGGGCGGCTGTGGCTGGGGGCTTGCCATATCACAAGGGTCTGTAATAACCCTTTGTTTATGAGACAGATGTGGGTGTTCGTAATACCAAAACCGAAGGTGCCTTGATTAGCTGGTTTACTTGGTTAGGTTGTTAATTGCATGGGTGGTTGGATGTGGTGGAGACTGGGTTGCTAACTCTGCCACATTGATCTGGAAGTATGGCAATAGAAGTTAGTCACTGGTGAGGCGGCTAGCCTCGCACGGACGATCATTTAGTACAGGGTTGTGAATAGGTTGTGAGGGAATAGATGGCATGCAAAGGGTTAGTAAAGTTCTAATGGTGTTCCTTCCTACTGGGGGAAGGTAGGCTGGATAGGAGTATATATACAAAAGGTTTGAGAATGTTAGTAACGGAAAAGTTAAGGATATTCAGGGGGTATGCTGGAGAGGCTAGGTCGGAAGGGAGTTGAGGAGCGTGGGGGGTTAACGAGAGGGAGAGGGTTAAGGGGGGTTACTTGGAAGTTTGACCCTAAGGTCTCTGGGCGTAGGGGTGGCATTAGGCTACAGTTGGTATCGTAGCTTGGGGGTTAATGACAGGGAAGGTACGTTAGCCAAACGCTACCGGGGGATGAGCAATAAGTGGTGGTATATGAGTTTGGAAATGATAGAATCATGTGGACTGTGGGCTGTGGGGAAGAGGAGGTTAACTGTAGGTGTGTGCTTGACTGTGGATAAAAGTAGAGAAAAACATGGTGTATTATTACTCGTCAATACGATGGTTATGGACACTGTTACTCTGACACTATTTCTTGCTGATCTAGTTGTTCCTGGGAACTGCGTTTTCTATGACATATACACCAAAGAAAACGGCAGTTCGTTGGGGTAGCTTCGGTATTGTTTCGTGGTGAAAATGCGTCGAGACAATGGTAAAAGAGGGTTGTATATACAATCTCTGGTTGGGGTAAGAATTAAAGTTACTGCATGGTGGCTAACATCTTCAGTCATTGCTGTCTAGGTCTTACAGGAACAATGGTTATATATACAGTGGTGTACCCGTGGGTATCTTAGTTTCTTATCAATTAGGACATGGGGTTTTAACATACTACTTCTCGGATGGAAGAACATACATAGATTTATGGGGGCGGTTGGTCTTCAGAAACTTAGTCTGGCAAGACAAGGGGTTAACATATTACTTCTTGGATGGGAAAAACATACATAGATTTAGGCCTGTCTGAACTGGTTGGCATTGGCTCAACCTAGGGACAGGGCATGGGTGTATTAACCTGGGAAGAACATACATAGATTTATGGGGGCGGTTGGTCTTCAGAAACTTAGTCTGGCAAGACAAGGTATTTTAGGGTATGTTGATATTGATACCTTAACTTAGGGACAGGGCATGGGTGTATTAATGTTCATCATCATGTAGGTAGAGGTGTAGGACACGAGGGGTAGTGTATACGCGAGGTGGGGGAAAGGTCAGTGGTTAGAAGGGATAGGCAGGTGTGGTTTGGGGGCTGCTTAGCCCTGCGGGCTTCGGCCTGTCTTAACTGGTTGGCTCGGTCACCTGGTCCTTTCGTTCTGTGGGCCTTTCTTTCGGGTGTTTCTGTTCCCGTTTCCTGGTGGTGTTCGCTCGTGGCTTCCGTGGTGGGCTTCTCGTTCTGGGGCATTTTAATACCCTTTTCGTTTTCATTCTGGTTTCCTCCACAAAATAATATTTACCTTAAGATATATTTATAGAATCAATGTTATATAACTAAATTAAAGGGGGTAAGGTTTATTTGTTTGGTCTATTTATGTATATATTATATATATTTATGTATAATTATATATATTTATGTATATATTATATATATTTATGTATATATTATATATATTTATGTATATATTATATATATTTATGCATATATTATATATATTTATGCATATATTATATATATTTTTAGTGTCCTTGCTAGACCTCCAACAAGCCTAAAAAAACATCCCTGAGATCCCCCATAGAGATACATTTTTTGGAAGAAAAGTTTCCCGGCCAAAGGCCGGTTCGTCCTAAATTACAGGCTTGCTATCGCTCGCCAGGAAAAAGCGACACCTAAATGGCACTAAAAGTATTGACAAAGAAATGAGGCAAATGGTCTTAGCATCATAACTAATGGGGCTTAATATGAGGGCGAAGGGGGGCAGAAAGACCTTATACCTTCCCTTAATAAAGGTTTTAACATTGATGTCTAATAATAGCCTGAAAATACTGAAAATGGCGTCATTGTACTGAAACGGTTAACCTCTTCTATATGGTGACACCGATGCTCATGTTATTCTGCCTTAACTTAAGACAACTATTATTCAGCTTAGGAAGGACCTGTGGGAGTCAAAGGGTTAATTTATATAGTTTACACCACCTTGATTATTCTTATTGGGTTTTCCTAAACTATATAAAATCTACTAATTATAAAGTTAAAATGATGCCACCATACTGCAGGAGCTAAGTAGGTATTATTTAAGTAAATGATGGTTGTCAGTATTACATAAATGTGAATAACCATATTTTCTCAACACTTCCACATAAGACCTAATATATGAGTCATAAGGTACACGTGATCAGTAACATGTGGTCCTCACACCTGGTGAAGTAACAAGACCTACCTGGGTAATATGTGGTGAAGGAAGTTGTCCAGAACTCCCATGTCGGTGGTCTGGTCTGGGCGACGGAAAGGCAGTTGAAGTCGTATTTTCGTGTAGCGGTGATGATGGAGACAGTCCAGGGAGAGGTTGGCCAGGGGGCTGGGGTCACCACCAAGATGAATCGCTACCTTTCTCTGTTTCAGGTGAGGCAGGATTTTACACCAGGATTTGAGAGTGCCATCAGTTACCTTGATCTCTTTATCACGTATAAGAGGATCAATGGCCTGGAGTAGAGCGGGAGACATCTTGGTATCCTCCAATAATGACAACCAGTCACTGGTTGCCTTGACTCCAGCCTGGTGCATTAGCTTCACCACCTCACTTGCTGCCGTGACCCGCCGAGGATCATTAGCATCCAGTTGCTGAAACAAAACACCTGCAATGTGTTTTATCAAATTGATAGAATTACTTGGTAGTTCTGGCACAGCATTCTTCAGAATTGATTCAATTGTACAATGGCCTTTGGTATTAATGAATCTGCCAACCACATACAAGGATGCAATGTATTCTTGCATTCCTTTATGTGGAGCAGAAAAAGTTTCTTCATCTTGCATATTACTTGAGCTGCGAGTCAATACTAAAAAGGCAGACAGTACTTCCTTATACTGTGTCAGTCCTATTGCTTCACATGCAGACTTAAACTGGCTTATTGCTTGTGGAGATAGGACGAGTTGGTTTCGTGCAAGGTCCTGTAACATTACCAGACCTAAGTCCTCACACACCAGCTGTTCCAAGTTTGACATATCTAAAGAACAGTCTGTCAGTCGTCCCTTCAGTTTCTGTAGACCAAGCTGATGGGTCCAGTGGTAGATGTCTGTGGGAGTGTTGTCTTCATTAGTACTACTTGGGTCGTCGATGAACTTCCACACAAGAAACACCAGGTTAATAGGCTTCCCATAGTGCTCCTGGTGTAGTACCTTTCCACATACCTGCAACAACTTATCTGTGCTTTCATTTGAACAGCAAGCATTGAAGTACTTCGACAAAAACTCACGTCTCTCTCCCTTAGCAATCTCAAGGAGTTCAGCTTCCCTCACAATATATCTGCCAGCTTTAATCTTAAAATCTGGGATAGACTCAGGTCGGGACGTACAGAGTATTGTGCAACTTGGACTGTCCTGCAGTTCATCAAGAAGGTTTTGAAGGAGCTTCTTTGACTGATCAGTTTGCTCATCAAGCCCATCGACCGTCACCATCAAGCGACAATCCTTGATAATGTCTAGCGCTAGGTCCCCATACTTGGAACAGAACTTTGGCATCATTTTCTTTATCAGTTCTGAAAAAGATTGGATGTGTGTTTCTCGGCACAATACTCTTACGACCAAATTATATTTGTCCAGACCCTCAAGAGCTTGGCTGCCATCCAACCAGTCCTGGGCCACATGTTGTAGCAGCATTGTTTTACCAATGCCAGCCTGACCCTCAATCATTAATATTTGAGGTTCTGATTTTCCAGGCTTGATCGCATTTAATAGTTTGCTATATTCCAGCACCTCTTTGTTACCACTGGCGTCTTCTCTCTTTATCTTGACCTTATAGATAAGCTTTGATACTTGTAGTGTCCGCCCAGTGGGACGCACTGTGTGTAGAGGGTCAAACGTTGTAACATTGTTCAGAACAATTTTCAGTTCTTTCTTGCCTTCTTCGATGATGTCATCTCGTAAAACTGCTAATATGTCATCCTTTCCCAAATCGCGCTTACATATGTTGTCAAGCTTATTCTTCATTTCAGACTTTTCTGAGTCCAACTCTGAATCATCCCTCTTAAATGTTTCTTTGGCTGCATCTAAAATATTTGTGAAGACATCTTTAAGTGTCTTCATTTTATCATCAAGTTCTGTATCAGTGAGGCTTATAGTTGTAGCATGAGCAACTTCATTCCTAAGGTCTTTCACTTGCTTATTGTAGTCTAACACTTTACTACAATCAGAATCAGTCCAGTATGATTCATGTTTACAGACTAATGATAAGCATTTAGCAAGAAGTGTCTCATCAAAGTCTGCACAATCACAGTTCTTGATTTTCCGTTTTTGAGGTGTATCAAAAATGTGTTTGGAAAGTTTAAGATCGTTAGTAAAGTACTCCTCAAACGTAACATTAGAACCTTTAGTAGGGGTTGCCCATGTTATGATTGTAACTACAACTAGTCTTGCTACATCCTTTAGCATAAGTGCATAACGCAGACCACCATTAATTATGTCCTTTTCTGAAGTAGACATTATTACTTTAGATTTACTCTAGTCCATAAGACAGAGAAACTTTATATATTATATTAAACTCTTCACAGACACCTCAATATTCACCTTAACATTTTGCTTTATATGTTAATGTATTTGTTTAAGTAATCTACCATGTTTATTATGTATTATAATCATTATATTTTCAGATATAGTTCACAATGTTTTTCTTTGGCATTCCAGTATTATGATGACTATAAGTTTATATAGTCACAATTTTCACCTTGATAATTATATATAGACGATTGTTCTTATATTATATAATGAGTGACAATGTTCACCTTGACACTACAGTAATATGGTCACTATCTTGATTAACAATATTTTAGTGTTTTTTTTACATTGTCAACACTAATTATAAAATGTTTTTCTTGAGCAGCAGTTTGTGTGTGTAATGTTTACTTGAGCACTATCACATCACTATCACTATCACATCACTATCACTATCGCAGAATAACTTCACTCTATAATTGAAGCCTCTTGTAAAGGCTTTGATTATTGCCTCACTGGTGATACACGCTGTTCCTGTGGGAAAATAACATTGATTTAACATTCATTAATGACTCTTTGACATACTCTATTATATATATATATATATATATATATATATATATATATATATATATATAACAATACACTATACCATATAGGAAGTGTTGTGGAGAAATAGAGCAAAATTACAATACAAAATCAGGATAAAATAAAGCACAAATGTAGGCCTATATGCTAGAATATACTTGAAATTTCGCTAGATAGTCCCCAGACACTAAAAACTTACATAATGTCACTAGAAAAATATGGTAAAGTATCTAGAAAAATCTTTAGCAATCGAAATATCTCCACAATTCCTACAAATGTTAGAAATTACTTTGCCATCGCTAGAATTCATCATATTGTGATGTCGCTAGACGGAACTGATTCGCTGGATCTAGTGGTAGCCGCTACATTGGCAACATTGTAGGCCTACAATACTATGATGTTATGAACAAGGTCACATTTCCAAACTATTACAATTATTTCAAAGTTCCGAGATCATTAGTTTGGTTTGGAAGTCACACACAATTTTAGTTCCATTAGTTTCGAAAATATTTACATAAAACGCTACTAAGAGGGTTAAATATACGAAGCATTCCTTTCCCCGAGGATCGTACAAGCAAACACACTGCTGTCTTTTGACTGGCAACATCAGAACCCTCTGTGTGAACATGACTTTGTTTTACAAATAGTACCGGTAGTGTATCTTGTAGTCGCTCATACACACACACACACACACACACGCACGCACGCACGCACACACCTATAAATATATATATATATATATATCTATTAATCAGGGTTGTACAAAGTACCGAATAATTTTACTCAAGTTCAAGTAAAAGTATGTACTTGAAAGGTTACTCAGCTAAAAGTAAAAGTACCCACATAGAAAGTTACTTAAGTTAAAGTAAAAAACAACAAATATCAACTGCCTGAGGGGTTGGGTGAGAGGGAGGCTTATCAGCGCCATTTATATGTAGCGGTGAAATTTTAACTAGCCAAGGAATGTCGCACCTATACCCAGGGGAATGTCCATGGGAAACGGGGGGGGGGGGGTTTACCCATAGTCCAACTTTGTTTGCCACACCGCCTGACTATACTGTAGAATTAACCCTTGAGTATCAGCAACGTGTGCTATATTAACCCTGGAGTATCAGCAACGTGTGCTATATTAACCCTTGAGTATCAGCAACGTGTGCTATATTAACCCTGGAGTATCAGCAACGTGTGCTATATTAACCCTGGAGTATCAGCAACGTGTGCTATATTAACCCTGGAGTATCAGCAACGTGTGCTATATTAACCCTGGAGTATCAGCAACGTGTGCTATATTAACCCTTGAGTATCAGCAACGTGTGCTATATTAACCCTGGAGTATCAGCAACGTGTGCTATATTAACCCTGGAGTATCAGCAACGTGTGCTATATTAACCCTGGAGTATCAGCAACGTGTGCTATATTAACCCTGGAGTATCAGCAACGTGTGCTATATTAACCCTGGAGTATCAGCAACGTGTGCTATATTAACCCTGGAGTATCAGCAACGTGTGCTATATTAACCCTGGAGTATCAGCAACGTGTGCTATATTAACCCTGGAGTATCAGCAACGTGTGCTATATTAACCCTGGAGTATCAGCAACGTGTGCTATATTAACCCTGGAGTATCAGCAACGTGTGCTATATTAACCCTGGAGTATCAGCAACGTGTGCTATATTAACCCTGGAGTATCAGCAACGTGTGCTATATTAACCCTTGGGTATCAGCAACGTGTGCTATATTAACCCTGGAGTATCAGCAACGTGTGCTATATTAACCCTGGAGTATCAGCAACGTGTGCTATATTAACCCTGGAGTATCAGCAACGTGTGCTATATTAACCCTGGAGTATCAGCAACGTGTGCTATATTAACCCTGGAGTATCAGCAACGTGTGCTATATTAACCCTGGAGTATCAGCAACGTGTGCTATATTAACCCTGGAGTATCAGCAACGTGTGCTATATTAACCCTGGAGTATCAGCAACGTGTGCTATATTAACCCTGGAGTATCAGCAACGTGTGCTATATTAACCCTGGAGTATCAGCAACGTGTGCTATATTAACCCTGGAGTATCAGCAACGTGTGCTATATTAACCCTGGAGTATCAGCAACGTGTGCTATATTAACCCTGGAGTATCAGCAACGTGTGCTATATTAACCCTGGAGTATCAGCAACGTGTGCTATATTAACCCTGGAGTATCAGCAACGTGTGCTATATTAACCCTGGAGTATCAGCAACGTGTGCTATATTAACCCTGGAGTATCAGCAACGTGTGCTATATTAACCCTGGAGTATCAGCAACGTGTGCTATATTAACCCTGGAGTATCAGCAACGTGTGCTATATTAACCCTGGAGTATCAGCAACGTGTGCTATATTAACCCTGGAGTATCAGCAACGTGTGCTATATTAACCCTGGAGTATCAGCAACGTGTGCTATATTAACCCTGGAGTATCAGCAACGTGTGCTATATTAACCCTGGAGTATCAGCAACGTGTGCTATATTAACCCTGGAGTATCAGCAACGTGTGCTATATTAACCCTGGAGTATCAGCAACGTGTGCTATATTAACCCTGGAGTATCAGCAACGTGTGCTATATTAACCCTGGAGTATCAGCAACGTGTGCTATATTAACCCTGGAGTATCAGCAACGTGTGCTATATTAACCCTGGAGTATCAGCAACGTGTGCTATATTAACCCTGGAGTATCAGCAACGTGTGCTATATTAACCCTGGAGTATCAGCAACGTGTGCTATATTAACCCTGGAGTATCAGCAACGTGTGCTATATTAACCCTGGAGTATCAGCAACGTGTGCTATATTAACCCTGGAGTATCAGCAACGTGTGCTATATTAACCCTGGAGTATCAGCAACGTGTGCTATATTAACCCTGGAGTATCAGCAACGTGTGCTATATTAACCCTGGAGTATCAGCAACGTGTGCTATATTAACCCTGGAGTATCAGCAACGTGTGCTATATTAACCCTTGAGTATCAGCAACGTGTGCTATATTAACCCTGGAGTATCAGCAACGTGTGCTATATTAACCCTGGAGTATCAGCAACGTGTGCTATATTAACCCTTGAGTATCAGCAACGTGTGCTATATTAACCCTTGAGTATCAGCAACGTGTGCTATATTAACCCTTGAGTATCAGCAACGTGTGCTATATTAACCCTTGAGTATCAGCAACGTGTGCTATATTAACCCTTGAGTATCAGCAACGTGTGCTATATTAACCCTTGAGTATCAGCAACGTGTGCTATATTAACCCTTGAGTATCAGCAACGTGTGCTATATTAACCCTTGAGTATCAGCAACGTGTGCTATATTAACCCTTGAGTATCAGCAACGTGTGCTATATTAACCCTTGAGTATCAGCAACGTGTGCTATATTAACCCTTGAGTATCAGCAACGTGTGCTATATTAACCCTTGAGTATCAGCAACGTGTGCTATATTAACCCTTGAGTATCAGCAACGTGTGCTATATTAACCCTTGAGTATCAGCAACGTGTGCTATATTAACCCTTGAGTATCAGCAACGTGTGCTATATTAACCCTTGAGTATCAGCAACGTGTGCTATATTAACCCCTGAGTATCAGCAACGTGTGCTATATTAACCCTTGAGTATCAGCAACGTGTGCTATATTAACCCTTGAGTATCAGCAACGTGTGCTATATTAACCCTTGAGTATCAGCAACGTGTGCTATATTAACCCTGGAGTATCAGCAACGTGTGCTATATTTTATTGTAGCCAAATTTAGACGATATTATGAAGCTTAAGACGAACATCATCCATCAATACAATCAGACGATTGGGGACTGGTTTATTTAATAATTCATACATAAGGTGTTTCTTGTATGATGTACGGTTAAAATGCAAACTGCAGACCTGTGCAGTCTTGACATTAATAGTTTTTTTGGGGTTGCAAAGAGCAATCCACTGTTTCTGCATTTCTTTATTGGGGGGAAGCGGTGAAACTGTAGATGGGGGACATTTGTATTGTTATTATTGGAATTGCATCCAGCAATAGCACAATAGGGCTTATTAGAAAAAAAGAAAAGTAAGCTATTTGAAAAGTTGTCAGTAAATCTGGAGGCAGCATGGAGATCTAAGTCTAATGGCTGGAGTGGGTTCACTGGACTGGGACCCAAGCCTTGACCTGAACTGGCCAGAGGTCGGGACGGGACTGACCGCTCCTCACCTGGTGAACCCTACTGAAAAATCACCTAGTGACGTCCGGCGCGCGCGGGACGAATATTTGGGTCAAAGTGAACATACCTGTTAGTCTATGTATCTTGGATTTCATAATCCAGCGTTCGATCCCACTCGCATATCGTGTATTTGTTTTTATTTTGTTATTTGTTATGTTATATTATATTATATTATATTAGGGTTAGGTTAGGTTAGGTAAGGTTAAGTTAGGTTAGGTTAATCTAATCTAATATAATATTTGTACATTTTGGGCAGTGGGCGGGGCCAAGGCTTGGGATACGGCTGCGTGCATAGCCTCCCGAATAAGTATAGGCTGAGATGTGAGATCTTATGTATCACTATACTGTAAATATGTATCGTGAACCCTAATCTCTATAATTCAGAAGAGGCTTGAGCAAATGGATTGTCCATTTCCACACCTAAACCCTGGCTGGTGCTTCCCAAATGGTATAACCAATATAATGCACGCCTCCAGGCAGCAGCCCGTTCGGAGAGTGGCTTGTGGGTTACACGCCATCCCCATCCCACCTCTTGGAACTCACTTGGATGCTGAAGCGCTCCGGGTCGCCATCGCGCTCAGAGTGGGTGCGGCAGTTTGTCACCCACACACTTGCAAGTGTGATGGGAGGATGGATGCTCAAGGTCACCATGCCTTGTCATGTAATTACAACGCAGGCCGCCTGCCAAGACACTCTGCACTAAATGATGTCATAAAACGGGCCCTGCAGAGTGCTAACTGTGCATCAATCCTCGAACCACATGGACTTCACAGAGAAGACGGCAAACGGCCAGATGGGATGACCACTTACCCTTACAAGAATGGCCGGTGCCTCGTGTGGGATGCCACATGTGTTGACACTTTCTCCACAACCAACGCCGCCAGAAACGCCGACGAAGCAGGTGAAGCCGCCCGGATAGCAGAAAATAAAAAGCGAGAAAAATATCAAGCCATCGCCAGAATTCATCAGTTCGAGCCCCTGGCATTCGAAACTTCAGGAGTCTTCGGCCCTACCACCCTTAAGATGGTGAATGAAATAGGCCGTAAAATCAGAGAAGTTTCAGGAGAACCCCGGGAAACCCTCTGGCTCAAGCAAAGACTAGGGATGGCTATCCTCCGGGGCAATGCCACCAGCGTCATGAGCTCAGTTCGACAGGACTGGGTCATGCCACTGCGTGAGGCCCCGGCAGGAGTGGTGTATCCGTAGTCTTTCCACAGTAGGGTAAAACAAAACATAAACTTTATTTGTATGTAACATGTGTGATGCACATTAATAAAAGGGGATGTGTCGGATGGTTGAAAGCCACAGTTGCTCGCGCGTTTGGGGCTAGCAACACGTATTATGAAAAACATGCATCCTCCTTCATTCACTGTCCCCCCCTTCACTCACTCAACCCCACAATTTGCCGGAGGATAACAGGTTTTTCACAATACGTAGACGGAGGTCTTTTTTTTTTAATATAATGCCAGGAAATCCAATACACTCCAAAGAAAAATACCCATTATTAACGCCGTCGGCAACTCTGGCAGTGAGTTCCCTGAGCCGCCCATACGTCCATGACGAGTCTCGGAGACGATACTCAGGAGTCGGGATGTAAACAAACCCTACCGGGCCACCGGCGCCGTGGATAGGCTAGGTAATATTTGTTTGTTCTGAATCACAGTCTCTTAATTTTAGCTTTAGCTTGGGGGACTCGCAGAGTGCTGCACACGGGTAGTATGATATGCGGGGGTTATGTGGGGAGTTGTCCCCGCAGTGGCGCAGCATCCAAGAGTGGAATCGCCTCCCATCTCACATAGCCTAGTTAATAGGCTAGCCCCTAATAACCAATCCTCATCTTACCTATTTACTTACCATTAAAATACTTGGTCAATATACAGGAGGCGCTACAATATAGGTAGCACAATTATAATGGTAGTTTTGGGTTCCTATCATCATATGCTTCATTTCTATATACTTTTTATCCCCGGGAAAAAAACAAAAAAATCTGTTTGGTTTAGGCTAGCCTAATTCTAGTTTCGCTTTCACAGCATACTCATAAATTTCTATGGCTACTTTAGAGTTGTCATATACCATACTTAATTCCTATAGCCTATATGTCCAAAGTGGCGGAAATGCATTATAAGGAATTATACCTACTGTAAAAAAAAAAAAAAAATCTTCCCATATGCGGCACCATAGCTATTACATAATACTAGGTTAGGTAAGGTTGTTAGGTTAGGCTAATGTCGTTAATGTAGTTTATTATCATTATATTACGTCTTTTACCCAGCAATTTCCCAGATCTTCATAGTTGGTCGGGAAGCTATGCCTTTACAACGGCGCCTCCCTTTTGTCGCTGTGTACGTGAAACTAGAATTTTACCCTTTGTTTTTTTATTTTTTTCTTGGATTTTTTTTTTTTTTTTTTTATTAGGCCCCTAACCTAACCAAAAAACCTAACCTAACCTAAATGTATTTGGGGGCTATTAGGTTAGGTTTTTTGGTTAGGTTAATAACCAAAACAAAAAATCCCAAGAAAATAAATGAACAATCCCAAGATTTTTTTTTTTTTTTCCCCGGGGATAAAAAGTATATAGCCTAGAAATGAAGCATAGGCCTATTGTATAAGAACATTAGAAAATGGGAGTCTGCAGAAAGCCGATTGGCCTAAGCAAGGCAGATCCCTGTCCCACACAACCCCAATTCAATTACAAAGCCCAATTATAGGCTCCACACTCTAATACCCTGAGGATCATCTTACCAAAACGGTTAGGGATTAACGCAGGATTATGGGGGTCTGCAGAGTGCTGATTGGCCCAACCCGGCTGATCCCCCTTCACACCCAACCCCTCTCGTCCATATGCTTATCCAATTTTATCTTAAAGCTCCCTACAGTTTTAGATCCACTATAGCACTTGGTAGTCCATTCCACCCATCTACAACTCTGTTACCAAACCAATATTTGCCTATATCTTTTCTGAAACGAAATTTATCTAATTTGAAACCATTGGTACGAGTTCTTTCGCTATCACTGAGCTTTAGTACATTTGTCATGTCCCCTTTGTTAATCCCACTAACCAACCCACTTGAACACCTCTATCATATCCCCTCTAACTCTGCGTCTCTCTAACAAATGTAAACCTAATTTCTTCATACGAAAGATTTCTAATATTATGGATCATTTTTGTCATTCTACGCTGTACTCTCTCCAATGAATCTATGTCCATTCTGTAATAAGGACACCAAAATTGGACAGCATAATCCATATGGGGTCTCACTAATGACAAGTAAAGTTTTAAGATAACATCAGCAGTTCTGTTACTCACACTCCTAGAGATGAACCCGAGAATCCTGTTTGCCTTATTACGAACGCTTATACACTGTTTTCTAGGCTTCAAATCATTGCTAACAAACACACCTAGATCTTTCTCGCAGGCTGATTTTCTAATTCTAATATAATTCTTGATATATTGACCAAATACTTTCCAGTCCTTAATGACCATGACCTTGACCTATAGTTAAAACTATGTAGGGTACAATACCTGTAGCGGCGTAGCCTACTCACTATTTAGACATCCTATCTGTAGATCCCTTTCAACTAGGCTAACAAACTTCCCGATAAATCTACAGTTATACTACCCCGATTTTGTCGCTATTCTGTTGGTACTAATGGGTTAATATTATTAGTATTCTTACCTGTTATTCTTACCTGGTGGGCTTCCCAGACCCCAGAGCTAAGTAGTAGGTCAGGGTCCACGGAAGCCACACACTGCTGATGCGCCAGCCCAAAGATAATTTATAATTTGTAGTAAAAAACAGGGAGTATAGAAATCTATGGACTGGAAAGTGCATCATAAGCAGCTACGTTAACAAACAAGGTACAAGTATAAGTGGTTGAGGAGGCCAGAAGGTGTGACATCGAGAACAAAATCATGAATATTCATATAAAACTCCTGCAAGATAGTCGGAAAGGGCAGCCTTGAAAGATAACAGGTTAGTCAGGGATACCAAATCTGTGGGCAAAGTGTTCCACAGAGACACATATCTAAGATTAAAAAATATTTTTCTTATTTCAAGCTGGCATCTCGAGTGAGCAATTTTATATGGGTGAGTTAGTCCAGCATCTCTGAACAGACTCCAGTAGTCTTAGGTCCCCCAAATACCCAAGGTTCCACAGAGAGGAAGAATATTCTAATATGGGACGAATATGGGAAATAAATAGTGGCATCATAAAGGAGGCATCCCGGTGGACAGTTGACCTTAGGATACTATGGGCGAGTCCTCCAGCCTTGTGGACAATATTAGAGATGTGTGTATGAAACTTAAGGGAGGAATCGATTAAAATTCCTAGATCGGATGCAGAGTCTCTAATAGGGATTAAGGAGTTAAGATAGTATCTGCCAGAATGACCCAGGTCATCCCAATAAAAAAAATTCCTACAAAATCTTAGGTGGACACATTTATCTGGGTTTATCGTTAGGCCCCAGGATTTAGAGACCTTAGCAAGCACGTCTATATCAGACTGGCAAGCAAACATACAATTAAGAAAATTTAAGAGGTTATCATATTTGATTTTTACATACAGTTTCAGATCATCAGCATATATTTTGGTAGACGAGTAGTAGACTTAGTATGGTTTGATGATGCGCGGAAATGTATATTTGACTTGTAGCCTAATAGATTATAGATAGCCTACATTGAAGTATTACAAACCTTCGCGAACCCATAAACAGGGAACGTGAGCTGGGTTTAGACCGTCGCGCACCCATACACAGGGAACGTAAGCTGGGTTTAGACCGGTCACGAGACAGGTTAGTTTTCGGTTAGGTTAGGTTAGGCTAATAATAAAAATACTAAAATGCGACGGTCCTCGGTATTATACAACACTGTAGGCCTATATCAAATAAAAAATAAAAAACAACAACAAATTAGCCTACCTGAAAAACTCGTATCTGGTTGGTGATAATTTGTTATTAAAATCATTTTTGTTCCAGTTTCCGCGTCTGCTGAACCATCCAAAAACACGCTAAAAGGCGTGTTTTGAAGGGGGGAGGGGTAGTATAACTGTAGATTTACCAACTTCCCTTCCCCTCAGCAAGCACAGATTTTTGGTGTATTTTTCTGTGAAAAGGGTATTTTTCAATTTGTCGATAACGAAAATCCTCCATGCGAACTAGGCCTATATGGAGAAAAATATGGCGAATCTGTTGGTGCCTATTTTCCCTAATAAATTGTTTCTAATAAGGCGGATGTAGTGTCCTTGAAGATTATCCGGCAAGAATGTAGTTACCGGGTGTACCGCCCGTCTTGTTTACACTACGCGGACGCTTACCATCATGTTCCCGTCTATTTTGACTGCCTTTGGATACAAAAACACATTACCCTAACCAAACAACCTAACCTAACCTAGTATTATAGCCTAGATGGTAACATTCAAGACAGCTAGAGGCTCTGCTTTATTTACTAAGTTTCTTTATATTTTTCCAAGGAATATAGTGTTTAATTGTTGTTTTTCATGGTTTGAGTGGAGGATTTGCATTAACTTACCCATTATTCATTAATCTGAAGACACTCCGTCAAATGGCGCCATTTATTGGGTGAATCGCGCTTTTACAGTAGGTAAGGAAAATTGTGGGGAGGCCATGCACGCTTCCGAAATGTACAAATATTATATTGTATTAGATTAGATTAACCTAACCTAGCCCTAATATAATATAATATAATATAATATCGTTTTTGTGAGTAACGTTCAAGCCATTTATTGGGTGGATCGCACTCACCGCATCTTTCAAAACAAGAAGAAGAGAACCCAGGTCGAAGGTGCAGATGAGGTGTATGCTAGGGTATTAAAAGAATGCAAGGACGAATTAAGTTACCCATTAACTCACCTATTTAATAATTCACTAGCTTTAGGCTTAGTTCCTGATTCATGGAAGCTCGCAAATATAATTCCGATATTTAAAAAGGGTGATAAGTCCATAGCATCAAATTACCGTCCTATTAGTCTCACATCAATTATAGGGAAATTGCTAGAATCAATTATTGCCAGGAAAATTAGAAATAACTTAGATATGTTCAAGTTAATAAAACCCTCTCAACATGGTTTCACTCCAGGACGATCCTGTCTAACAAATTTACTCAGTTTTTTCTCTGAGGTTTATGAAGCGGTAGATAACGACAAGTCATATGATATAGTTTACTTAGACTTCAGTAAGGCCTTTGATAAAGTTCCACATGAAAGGCTGTTAAGGAAGATAGAAGGACATGGTATTGGGGGGATGCTACTCAAGTGGATTAAGTCATGGCTGATTGGTAGGAAACAGAGAGTTAGTATAAATGGTGTAAAATCGGACTGGGGATTAGTTAAAAGTGGGGTCCCCCAAGGGTCGGTTTTGGGGCCCCTTCTGTTCATTATCTACATAAATGATCTTGACTCAGGCATAAAGAGTAGGATCAGTAAATTTGCTGATGATACTAAAATAGGTAGGATAATAGAGTCAGCTAGCGACAGGGAATGTCTTCAAAATGATCTCGATCACTTGCACGAGTGGTCCATAAATTGGCAGATGAGTTTCAATGTAGACAAATGTAAGGTATTAAGGATTGGAAATCGTAATTTAGATGCAAAATACAAACTAGACAATGTAGAATTGGATAACTCAGCGTGTGAGAAGGATCTGGGGGTGCTCGTTAGTAATGATCTGAAACCCAGAAAACAGTGTATAAGTGTTAGGAATAGGGCAAATAGAATTCTAGGATTCATATCTAGGAGTGTTAGCAACAGGACTGCTGAAGTTTTCTTAAAACTATACTTAGCTCTAGTAAGACCCCATTTAGACTATGCTGTTCAATTTTGGTGCCCTTATTATAGAATGGATATCGACCCTTTAGAGGCAGTCCAAAGAAGAATGACCAAAAAGATAATATTAGAAATTTATCATATGAGGAGAGGTTGAAAGTCTTAGGCCTGCACTCACTAGAGAGACGAAGATGTAGGGGAGACATGATAGAGGTATTTAAATGGATAAAAGGTTTAAATAAGGGCGATATAGATGAGGTATTAAAGCTAAAGAACGGCGACATAACCCGCTCAAATGGTTTCAAGTTAGATAAGTTTAGATTTAGGAAAGCACTGGTTTGGAAATAGAGTTGTTAACATGTGGAATGCACTGCCCAGAACAGTAATTAGCTCAGAAACAGTTGAAAGCTTTAAGCATAAGTTGGATTCCCATATGGGTGATATGGGCTGGGTGTGAATGGGAGCTGCTTCATGTGGGCCGCATGGCCATATGCAGTTTCCCGCGATCTTATGACCTTATGTTGTTATGTAATTGGGGTTGGGTGTGACGGATCTGCCTTGTGTGGGCCGATCGTTTTTTTGCAGACTCCCATTTTCTTATGTTTTTATGTATTCATTGGGTGCAATGCTTTGTTTACGTTCGGGACATTATTTTCATGTTATTTTTCGGTGTAATCGGGTTTTTTCAAGTGTCGATAACGAAATTCCTCCATGCGGACTATAGCCTAATGAGAAAAATATGGCGAGTCTATTGGTCCCTATTTTCCTTATAAATTATTTCGGGATGGATAAACTGTATTCTGCCAAAAACTAGGCGAAAATAGCTTCAAAATGAGACCAGAACGGGCCTCGTAGGTGGCCTGGTTCACTCGCAGCGGTGCCATAGAAACGCGGGAAACTCGGTATTTATTTGCACTCGCTCGCTCGGCAACATTGTTGTGAGAGGCAGTGAGAGACCCGCGCGAGACACAGTCTACCTCAGTGAGCCTCTGGCTGGTCGGAGGTGGGCCCCTCACGCTCCCGCCCACTGACACTCGATTTCTACGGTTTTTACAGGCTTTTAAAGCCTGGAAATTGCCAGGACGTTCCAGAACGTCACCCGCAGTGAAAGGGTTAATCTAACCTAACCTAAATGTATTTGGGGGCTATTAGGTTAGGTTAGGTTAGGTTTTTTGGTTAGGTTACTAGTTAGGCTAAAAAAATAAAATCCGGTGGATAAAAATGATATAGCAATGAAGCATAAAATGATAGGAACCCAAAACTACCATTAGAATGAGATCCCAGCTGTGGTGCGGCTCGTAAATATTGACCCCCTAATCCTTGAACCAATCCTATCCCTTGCTCCTAATTCCCCTGCACAACCCCCGCATATCATGCTGCCCGAGAGCAGCCCTCTGCGGGTCACCCTGACAAAACAAGACAATAGGAAGAATGAGGATAAGGAGAGAAATGTTTGGTGATCCAGCTAACCTATAAGAAGAAGATCCGATAATCTTCAAGGGGAATGCGAAATCCCCCGGATGAATAACAGGGGTGCTATGGGCTCTCTGCGAGAGGGCTGGTTATCACACAGAGGCCCACGTCTCTTCAACAAACTCCCACGGCGAGTAAGAGACATGAGGGACATCTCGTTAGACAACTTCAAGAGAGCTCTAGATGTCGAACTGCAAAAAGTGCCAGACGAGCCTATCCTCGCAAGGGAGCGAGCTGTCGCTTCAAACAGTCTACTGCACCAAATCACCACCCATAACGAGGGGCATCGCGCTCCTTGGTGCCGCTAGAAGAGTGGCGAACACATCACAAGCTGTCACAAGCAAGCTGACACTACATCCGCCTTATTAGAAACAATTTATTAGGGAAAATAGGGACCAATAGACTCGCCATAGTTTTCTTATTATAGTCCGCATGGAGGAATTTCGTTATCGACACTTGAAAAAACCCGATTACACCGAAAAATAACACAAAAATAATAAGTCCCAACCGTAAACAACGCATTGCGCACAATGAATCCTTTGTCCTTCTTCTTGTTTTGAAAGATGCGGTGAGTGCAATTCACCCAATAAATGGCGTGGGCGTTACTCACAAAAACGAAATACTGGCAACCTGTTTCTGCCCCCTTACAGATCTACATATATGAGGATGACAATAAATCAAGGGGGGGAAACGCCCCCCCCCTCTCAACCCATCGTGTATCCAATGTACCCCACAATTTCCCTTACCTACTGTAAAAGCGCGATTCACCCAATAAATGGCGCAATTTGACGTATCTTCAGATTGATAGATAATGGGTAAGTTTATGCAAATCCTCCACTCAAACCATGCAAAACAACTATGAAACACTATTGCTTAAAGAAAAAAACAAAACATGGTAAATAAGGCCGATGTAGTCTTGTTGAACGTTACCGAAGATCCTAACTTTAACACTAGGCTATCAAGAGTTAACTAGGCCTATATGAGATGGTAGGTGATTCCACTCTTGGATGCTAAGCAGCACAGCTGTGGGGAAAAATGAGTAGCCTACCCAAATATGTTGGTGCTAGCCTACAAAGTACAAAGGAGTACAAAGGAAATCAAGCAACAACAGGTCTAGTGACCCTTCTAGGTTGCTTGTCCTCCAAAACACTGAGGATCAAGTGTCCAAACAGTGGTTTAGAGTGGGTAAGGGAACATTGGAAAGGGAACTACTGCCCTGCCACTAACGTGGCAGGACTAGGAAGTTAGTAGGGGACATATGGGTTAGTAACTGAGGGGAGGATAAAGTTATTCATTTACAAACGCAGTCAGTCGCGGGTTTGATGCGAGATATTTGTCTAGGCGGAATTTAAATGAATCAACGGTGCTGCAGTCTATAACGTCTCGGGGAAGCCCATTCCACAAGTTGACAACTCGATTGAAGAAGAAATTCTTAGATTCGTGCGAGTTAAAAGATTTACCAATAATTTTGCAACCGTTTCCCCGCGTGTAATTAGATTGGTCGATAGTGAAGTACTTACTACAGTTCATATTGTCGATGCCTTTGATGATTTTGAACACTTGAATTAAGTCGCCTCTTAATCTGCGCTGGGTTAAAGGAAATAGATTTAATTCTCTAAGACGCTCTTCGTATGGTTTGTTCTTTAGGCTAGGTATCATTTTGGTAACTCTACGTTGAACTCGTTCTAGCTTGTTTATATCTTTTTGGTAATAAGGGCACCAGGATTGAACGCAGTATTCCAGAAGAGGGCGGACTAAGGAATTGTAAAGGGTTAGGATAACTTCTTTGGATTTATGCTCAAATGACCTGCCTATAAAGCCAATTATTTTGTTTGCCTTCTTAACAACTTCTGAACATTGTTGACTCGGTTTTAGGTTACTCGATATTGTTACTCCCAGATCAGTTTCTCTGTTTACATTCTTAAGCTGAGTGCCATTCATCGAATAGTTTGCTTTCTCATTTAGGTATCCGACATGTAGTACTTTACATTTATCCGCATTGAAACTCATTTGCCAAATTTGGGCCCAACATGACAATTTATCTAGATTGTGTTGCATATCGTCAACTTGTTCTTTTGAGAGTACGCTATTTGCAATTTTTGTATCGTCAGCAAATTTTGAGATTGTGCAGGTGAGACCCTCATCTATGTCGTTGATGTAAATTAGAAAGAGAATTGGTCCTAGTACCGATCCCTGGGGTACCCCGCTACTTACATTGGTCCATTTAGATGCCTTACCGTTTATGACTACCCTTTGCTTTCTGTTGCTGAGCCAATTTTCTATCCATTTCAACACACCGTCTTGTATTCCATGCGCTTTTAGTTTTAGCAGTAAACGTTTGTGGGGAACTTTGTCAAAGGCCTTTTGAAAATCAAGGTATATAATATCTACAGCTTTACTCTCATCGTAGAGGTTGAGGATATCGTGGAAGAAGTCTAAGAGGTTTGTTAAACAGGAACGTTTTTTACGAAAGCCGTGTTGAGTATCTTTAAGTATGTTATTTTCCTCTAAGTGATTTACGAGTCTGTCTCGTATGACCGTTTCTAGCATTTTACATACAACTGAGGTTAAGCTAATTGGACGATAGTTACTGGGTAGGGATTTGCTGCCTTTTTTTTTCTGCCATAGCCTGATAGGCTATGTGTGGTATTTTCAGTTGTGGCTGCCTCTTGTGGATCGTATATTTGTAGGGTCTTGTCTTCTAACCTATGTTTACTACTTTATCATGAATAGGTCCACTTGGGGCATTTTGTGTATGGCCACCCTCAACGGGAGTTAGGCGTCGGACAATAGATAGATAGATTGGTTAGAAGTACTGTACCTGTATATGGTTGTAGCCACCCAGCTGGATTTAACATAGGGTTTAGAACTTGAGATAATCTATCTAGGCCTATCTACTTACCTATTGCCAGATGCTATACTCCCCTCTATGATGGTGGCCATACACAAAACGCCCCCAAGCGGACCTATCCCCCATGAGAAGGACAACCTGTGCCAGTTTATCAAGGACTTACAAGATTGACCCCTCAACTTAGTCCAGCTCCAAGGCCCTAGAGCTGTGAATCTTTTTAGCACAATAATTGAAGATAAAAAATTGACACCATAACTAATATAATATATATATATTTCAGACTCAAACTAACTGAAACAGAAGGCTATAGTCTATTTGCTGTAAGTAGGCAAGAAATCATGACCTCTATCCTCTGTAACACAAAAAGGGATAGAGCAAATTGGCTTTAAATTTCCACATCAGAGCACATCTATTCCTCGACTGACTCTTCCTATTTGGTAGATATATTAGCTCGATTACTCTAGTCGTCTTTGGAATTGATAAAAGGGCCAAAACAATGCCACTTCACATTCATTTTCTTGTATTCCTTCTCACATTCATTCAAGTATTCACACAAAATTACTCCAGTTTGACACCATGAATGTAACCTTTAGCCTTTCAGACCCATGGCTCTTCAATTTGATATCTGGTCTGGACTTTCCTTTACTCATTAGAACTTTGTCTGTACAGTCTGTCTGTCCAGCAGTTAGGCATGCAAGCTACCCCTGAAAACAAGCTAGAGCCTTAATTAAATTGCCTCAAATTATGGAGGGGATTCATTTGTGGTGATCCCCTCAGGGCTCAGGGTGTGTGGCACTAGATAGATAGCTTTGTAAATGTTGTAAACTGTGTTCTCTGCCTTCTATAGAGTTACCATTAGATATAAACAAGCTGACATTTTTTTTGTTCTGCCTCCGGCTCAGAAATAGAGAGGTATGAAAGTCCAAGGGCAGGGAGAATGTGTAGAAGAGCACTCTCCACACAAGCACCAGGGAAAGTCAGGACACTCCTCGCGTCCAGCCAGACACACAGAGGACCTCAACTCTTCAACTGCCTCCCTAGAAACATCAGGACCATCACAGACTGTCCCACAGAGAAGTTCAAAACTCAGCTGGACAAGTTTCTGAGAAGTGTGCCCGACAAGCCGCCAGTACACAGTACCAGGGTACACCTCCAACTCGATACCTGACCAACTGCACCTACTAAGAAGAGATACAGGTTATGGGAGCAGCGGAGGATCACCATGGCTGTGAGGCGCAGGACACTTCATCAAGTAAATCAAGTAAGTAAGTAAAAACTACACCAGCTCACCAGTCATACACACATACTGTAGGCTACACACACGCGGTAGTCATTATCGAGTCGCAGTCACTTTTGGATGTTGGATGTGAGTGAATGGTGCACACTTTCTCCAATAGAGGCGCTGTCGTAAACAGTAGTCTGTCGACATTTGTAAAGGCTGCCGTTCAAATGGCTTCGACGTACTCGGTAAAAATGTCATTGTAGATAATTATTAGTTTCTCAAGCGCTAGTGAATTCCTGTGTTTTGGAAGAACTGGCGCTTTTAAAAAAAAAATATCCGCTTATTATTATTATGCAAGTACTGTATTACCAAGAGCCTTTTTATTGTGCTTTAACCCTTCAAACTCGGATGGTACACGTGTGTACCATTAAGTTTTGCCCCGAGGAACCCGGGTGGTACAACATTGTACCAGTGGTTGAAAGCCTGTGACCTTGGTGTGTGAGGCGTCGATCCGACGCATGTAAACAACAGCCGGCTGGACCGACGCCCCGCATCTCCGGCCACAAGAAGGAGAGCGTCGCTTGTTCGTGTGTGCCTGTATGTTGTTGTTAAGTATCGAAAAGTAGTGTAAAGTGGCTGTTTTGGCTATAAAGTTATCTCCAATGAAATCATCATCACAAATCAACCACTTGACTTAGAGAGCTCTACTTAACGCCATTCTACAGGTAAATAACACAGCTACGCTTGGGGATGCGCGGGAATGCGGGAAGCAGTCAGCATAACAATGATACGGTAGCCTAGCCTAGACGTTTTTCGGCCAAAACACCCGCGTTTCGGGCAATATTTATGTAATGCGTAGCCGGGGCTGGAGGGTTAAGATGTGGTTTTGTGTTCTTTTATTTCAAAATGATATTTTACTAAAGCGTTATTTCCACATAGCGATTTTGATCAATTCTTTTGTCTTATATGGTGTCGTCCCTGTTTTGGTTTGTTTGGTTTGAAAGTTTTACATTATAATATGTTCATATGCCGTGTACTTATATTCTATTTAACTATCTATCACCAGACGCCTTGATCCCCGAGGGTGAGGCTACGGATGAATTGCTGTCATCCGTCAGCCGGTGCCCCTCCTCCCAACCATGCCATGCCATGGCCCAGACAGGTGAGACTTTGGCCTTTATTCCAAGACTAACACCATACAAGTCTCTCTCGATTTACGATTGGGTTACGTTCCTGAAAACCCGATCTTAAATAGAAAAATCATATAGCGAACCCTAAAATTAATGGGGTAAACGGGGATGCGTTCTGGAACCAGCCAAATCCCAAACACCTAAAAACCTATACCGGTCTCCCTTACTATCCGATGCCCTGATTTACGTTATTATTATACGGGGTTTTTAGGTGTTTGGGTTTGGGTTTTGGCTGGTCCCAGAATGCATCCCCATTTACCCCATTCATTTTAGGGTTTGCTATATGATTTTTTCTATTGAAGATCTGGTTTTCAGGAATGTAACCCAATCGTATATCGAGGGAGAACTGTTATGCCTTACTAAACTGCTTGTGATGCTACCTTTATTTAACATTGGCCATACAAATATACAGTATTTAAAGGCAGCGTTAACAATTCTGGAGGTGGATTCACTAACGGTCGTACGATCCGAAAACTCCCTTACCGTTCCCTTACGTCTCAACGCTGGTATTCACGAAGCGTCGTAGCGGCCATCTTTGATCGTAGGAAGCCCCTTTCGCAAAGGGTGGTCCAGACCACCCTTACATGAATTTGACCCGGATATAGGTACACAAATATCGATAACACAACCCGCGACCATAACAAATTCGTCTGCAGTATAGCTCTTTATGACACACTAAGTCATTATTGAGGCAATAATAGCGCAATATGATTGTAAACTTGTGTTTACAACACCATTAAGGCATTCTGATTATCAGAATTAATTTATCCCCAGAGCTACTACTCTTTGGAATTCACTTCCCTCGAATTGCTTTCCACAAACTTACAATCAACAAATGTTTAAATCCAGTTGTTACAAACATTTTATGAATGGAGGATGCCTTTAGGCACATGGACCTTTTTGTTTTATCTGTGTTTTTCCTTCCTCCGTTCATTGTCTCTTAAAAAAAAAAAAAAAAAAAAAAAAAAAAATTTAATACAAAGTATTAATATATTTGTATCCTTAATGTCTTATGCCAGGCCGAATTAAGCTATGAATAGCCTACATATGCCAGCCTAGACCTAGTCAAGGTTAATTGATGCACAAATTCATGTGCTGCGACAACACGTAGCCTACCATTAGTAGATTTTAACCCTCATTTATTGCGGAAATGTTTTATTCCAACTCCCCACCACCTCTGAGGTAGATTAGGGTAGCCTATTCTGTTGAAGCATGGTAGTATACAAACTGATAAGAGAGAAGTTCTAATGTTAAATTACAGGCCTCCCTCACTATCCGATGCTCTGATATATGATATTAATATAGGTTTTATTACAGGCCTCCCTCACTATCCGATGCTCTGATATATGATATTATTATAGGTTTTATTACAGGCCTCCCTCACTATCCGATGCCCTGATATATGATATTAATATAGGGTTTTATTACAGGCCTCCCTCACTATCCGATGCCCTGATATATGATATTAATATAGGGTTTTATTACAGGCCTCCCTCACTATCTGATGCTCTGATATATGATATTAATATAAGTTTTATTACAGGCCTCACTCACTATCCGATGCTCTGATATATGATATTAATATAAGTTTTATTACAGGCCTCCCTCACTATCCGATGCTCTGATATATGATATTAATATAGGTTTTATTACAGGCCTCCCTCACTATCCGATGCTCTGATATATGATATTAATATAGGGTTTTATTACAGGCCTCCCTCACTATCCGATGCCCTGATATACACTAGGGTCTCACATAAAACGAGTTTATGGTCGATAAACGAGGGCGTTTTATGTGAATTCGTTTTATGTGAACACAGCATTTTGGTGGCGCAATATCGTCAATGTTCACTGTAAGCGAAAATTTTCGTACAAAGCGAACGATATTTCGTACGTTTTGTACGATATTTCGGCGTTTTATATGAAAGCGTACGATATTTTGTACGTTTTGTACGATATTTCGGCGCTCTATATGAAAACTCCTTGTATTTGCCCCACTTTGGCGGCGGACTCGTTTTATGTGATCACATTCGTTCTGATCGAAAATTAAATATTAATATTTTAGGTCGGTCGTTTTAATCGAGACTCGTTTTATGCGAACACGTTTTATGCGAGACCCTGATGTATGATATTAATATAGGGGGTTTTCAGATGTTTGGGTTTGGGTTTTGGCTGGTCCCAGAACGCATCCCCATTCACTCCATTAATTTTAGGGTTTGCTGTAGGATTTTTGCATTTAAGATCGGGTTTTCAGGAATGTAACCCAATCGTAAATCGAGGGTGACCTGTACTCAACTGTTTTGAAGCACGGTAGTATAAAAACACATCAGAGAGAAGTTCAAATGTTTAAGTCTATCTACCGGGTATCTATTTCCTCAGGCCCATTTCCCTTTTTATTTTATTATTGTTTTTTGTTTTGTTTTTTAACTGGGGGCGGCCGACTCGAGACAGAGCCCAAATAGAGGACAAAAAATTAACAATTTTTTTTTTTTTAACCCACTGAACCCCAGCGACGACAACGTGTCGTCGGCAATGTATGTAACGCTAAACCCCAGCGACGACAACGTGTCGTCAATGTTAATTACTCCGGTCCTATGGCACCTAGAGGGCTCAGATTTGTATGGGAACTGTGTAAGTATCCCACGCAACCTTGCCGATGGTTGAAAACTCTCAAAGTCCAACCGCGTGAGCGCGCAAAAACATGGTTTTTGGGTGTTTTTGCCTTCAATTTTTTACTCTTGTAAAATCGACTTTCGGGCACACCGTAGGACCCCTTTTTGACCTAGGGCATCGTTTGTTTGTGGTTTTTCCTTCATTCCTAACCCATTCGCTATTGTTTCTGGATTTTTTTTTTTTTTTCAAAACCTGCCGGTACCTGGTGTTACATTTATTTATAACTAGCTGGGGCTCAGTGGGTTAAAGTACCCGTGTGAAATGCTGCGAAACAATGATGATCCTTTGTGTCTTGAGGAACCGAGAGTCATCCAGCATTCCACGACAGTCGAGTGGAGAGCACGCTCACGTGTGAATCTGCTTGACCTGGGTTCGATCCCAGCTGTGGCGGACATTTAGTGGGTGTGGTAGTACGTCCTAGCATGTACGGTATATCATGTTCGCACCCAGTCAGGGGACACCTTGATGCTGTATACAGACTATTAACACACTAAACACTAAAAAAAAAATAAAAAAAAATAAAGCCATTCCAACAGCTTCCTCTATCTACAACACCCCGTTGTCGACGCCTGCCCGGGATGTAACACAGCACCCCATACCATTAAACACATCATAGAAGACTGCATTTCACACAACCACTTACGCCAACAACACAATCTACACTCAATGAGAGCTCTGTGGGAAAGCCCGATTGTGGCCATGGCCTTTCTCAGGGACTTGGGGCTGTTCGGCCAGGCAGCTTAGGGAACAACAACAACAACAACAACAACAACAACAACAACAACACCACCACCACCACCCCTTCTCTGCTATCTACACTCTCCCAGCCATATGATCCTAGTGTACTGTCTGATGGTGTTAATGGGTTTCCAAATGAAAGAGTCCTCCTTCTCTGATCATTTTTTCCTATGTGGCTCCAGGGTTACCAGATCAAGTCCGTTAGATAGTAAATAATAGCTGAAAATCGCTAGAATACTGCCACAATCTCTCGAATATCACTTTAAAGCCGGTATCACACGAGCGCTTTTTCCCTCAACATTTATCCTTAACACTGGTCTGGCAGCTTATGAGGTCAACATTTAAAATATTTGGGTCACCTAAATTCATCTACCATCTGTCTAGTTTTCGATACTGGTGCAAAATATCCCATAAATGTTACCAGAAAATATTTGATCATCGAATGTTGAGTGAAAAAGCTCTCGTGTGATACCGGCTTAACATGGCTCAGATCTTCAGAATACCGTAGGATTCATGTCGCTAGATGTTTAAAATTGTCTCTAGATGGAAGTTGTTGTTGTTGTTGTTATTCTTCTTCTTCTTCTTCCCCAAGCTGCCTGGCCGAACAGCCCCAAGGCCCCGAGCAAGGCCAAAACAGAGCGCCCCCACAGAACCCTCCCAGCCGACCACAATAAAGCCTGGAGTGACCGAAGCCACTCCATGGCGGGGAGCAGAAACGCCCGGGAAACCAAAGCCCCACCCAGGGCCCTGTGCCCCTCAGCAATTATGAAGAGAAAGTTGAGGGGCAAAGGAAAAATGTGACGCTTTGGCTTCCAATCTTGGTAGATTGGGAGGTCAATCCACGGAAGAGACGCCGTCACTTGAGATCTAGAAAATATATAAGTAAAAGGAACAGTCAGAGTAAGCTATGGGTATGTCAGAGATTGCTCAGTTCTCACTCTGATAGACCAGCCCATCACCACTCTAGATGGAAGTACTGTAAATACCTTTAGATCTAGTGGGAAAGTAGCTAAATTGATAACACTGTGTGGCTCCTGGGTTGTATAAGCAATTACCGCTATCAGTCAGACAGTTGAATACCGGTTAATCTTGTAACCCTTTCATTGGTGCCGCTAGAAGAGTGGCGAACACATCATAAGGTATCATAAGGTAAGGACTCTGAGAACTGAGCGATCTCTGCCATAACCACAGCTTACTCTGACTGTTCCTTTTACTTATATATTTTCTAGATCTCAAGTGACGGCGTCTCTAACGTGGATCAACCTCCCTACTGCCAACCTAAAAGTTGGCAGATTGGGAGCCAAAGCGTCATATTTTCCCCTTGCCCCTCAACTTTCCCTTCATAATTGCTGAGGGGCACAGGGCCTTGGGTGGGGCTTTGGTTTCCCGGGCGTTTCCGCACCCTCCTCAGCTCCCTGCCTTAGAGTGGCTTCGGTCACCCGGGCTTTGTTAGTGGTAAGCAGGGAGGGTTTTGTGGGGGCGCTCTATGGCCTTGCCTTGCTCGGGACCTTGGGCTGTTCGGCCAGGCAGCCTGGGGAACAACAACAACAACAACAACAACAACTACTACCACCAGGCATGTCTGGTGTTTATGTTAGCTCCATTTAGACGATTTTATGCAGCTTAGGAAGGATCTGTGCTAGCTAAAAGATTAAGGAAAATAGTTTGTAGCTCTTGATTGATTCTCGTCCGCCCTAAGCTGAATATAATTGTCTAATATTTGCCGGATTATAATGAAAAGGACATCACCAGTACGGAAGGGGTTAAGGGACAACTTAAGACCTATCTCTTAAGGGGAGATCTCCACTTGAGTGATTTTTTTCTTGACCCCTTTCTCCCTCATGTTTAGCCCCATTGCTTTTGATATTATAAAATGTTTGCCCCATTAGTTTAGCGATTTTAAGAACTTTCACCCCATATTAAGACCTTTCGTGCCATTCAGGTGTCGATTTTATCCTGGCGAGCGATAGCGAGCCTGTAATTTAAGAGGAACCGGCCTTCGGCCTGGACATTTTTTCTACCGAAAAATGTACAAATTTATCTTGAAAGAGACTCAAGGGGGTGCAATTTTAAGCTTGATGGAGGTCTAGGGAACAAACTAAATACCTTCCCTTAAGCCGGTATCACACAACCGCTTTTTCACCCAACATTTACCCTCAACACTGGTCTGGCAGCTTATGAGGTCAACATATACAATATTTCGGTCACCTAAATTCATCTACCATCAGTCTAGTTTCCGATACCAGGGCAAAATATTCCAGAAATGTTGCCAGAAAAATGTTGATCATGGAATGTTGACTATAAAAGCTCTCGTGTGATACCGGCTTAGAGAGAGAGAGGGAGGGAGGAGAGAGAAAGAGAGAGAATCATAGAATGTTGACTATAATAGCTCTGGTGTGATACCGGCTTGACAGTGACATGTTATTGCAGGTTTTAGCTGCTTATAAGTCAGGCCTCTCAATACGCGAGTATATGGGCGACACACGAGGGCGCGGAATGGAAATTGGCGTATTAGCAATAGAGTATTATATGGGAATAAATCGATATGGGCGGCACTGACTCCAAGTTGTCTACTTTAGGCCTATTTATCTCCGTCAATTGCCACAAAAGGTACATACACAGTGGGGTCCCGCATAAAACGAGTCTCGATTAAAACGACCGACCTAAAATATTAATATCTAATTTTCGATCAGAAGGAATGTCGCTTTGTACGAAATATCGTTCGCTTTGTACGAAATATCGTCGCTTTGTACGAAATGTAGTTCGCTTTGTATGAAATATCGTTCGCTTTGTACGAAATATCGTCGCTTTGTACGAAATGTAGTTCGCTTTGTATGAAATATCGTTCGCTTTGTACGAAATATCGTCGCTTTGTACGAAATGTAGTTCGCTTTGTATGAAATATCGTTCGCTTTGTACGAAATATCGTCGCTTTGTACGAAATGTAGTTCGCTTTGTATGAAATATCGTTCGCTTTGTATGAAAATTTTCGCTTACAGCGAACATTGACGATATTGCGCCACCAAAATGCTGTGTTCACATAAAACGAAATCGCATAAAACGCCCTCGTTTATCGACCATAAACTCGTTTTATGTGAGACCCTACTGTACATATACTGTATGTAAACATAAACATCCAAATCATAAGAAAATATAACAATAATAAGTTTGTTCTTGCGAGGGGGCATGATGATGGGGGCAAAAAACTATATCACTGCACACGAGTCGGACTGCGTGGACTGAGGGTAGACTGGCGTCCCTGCGCAGATGGATGCGCGGAATGGTGGGGGGCCTCGCGTATTAGCTGAACTCCCCGGAATTGCCCTTATATCGGCCCCGGATTTGCGTTTTAAAGGTACATCACGCGTTTTGAAAGTTTTGGGTATGATTCGACCCCCTCCTCGCGCATTAAAAGCTCGCGTATTGACAGGCCAGACTGTACTGTATAAGAAGAATGCCACATCTCTCTTAAGGGCAGATTTCCACTTGAGGGATTTTTTTCTGGACCCCTTTCTCCCTCATGTTTAGCCCCATTGCTTTTGAGATTTTAAGACGTTCGCCCTATTAGTTTGGACATTTTAAGACATTTTGCCCCATTTCTGTCAATTTTAAGACCTTTCGTGCAATTAAGGTGTCAATTTTTTCCTGGCGAGCGATAGCGAGCCTGTAATAAAGAGCAATCGGCCTGCGGCCGGGAAATTTTTCTACCGAAAAATGTACAAATTTATCTTGAAAGGGGGTCTAGGGGGTCTAATTTTAAGCTTGATGAAAACGTAGGAAACAAACTAAATACCTCCCCTTCGGTACCGGTGATGTACTTTTCATTATATTCTGGCAACTATTGGACGATTTTCTTCAGCTTAGGAAGGATGTCTGGTCAATAAAAGGGCTACACACTATCTCAATTCAACTGTTTAACCCGCTGAGTGGCAGCCAATTTTGACGGTGTGCTTCTGCCAGTGCCAGATTTTTTTTTTTTTTTTTTTTTTTTTTTTTTTTTTTTTTTGCTAAATCTATCAAGTTGGGAGAGAAAGGAAGGATAATGGTAAAAAAAACACTCCCCTTGTCCATTTTCGCCAGAAATCAGGTCCCCGATGGTCCCGAAAGTAGCGAAAAGACATTATAGACTACAGAGAGTTTTATGGTATCGGAATGTATGGGTGGGAGGGTGGTTTTGGGGTTGGTTGGGGGAAGGTAGAAGGGTACCGTCATTCGGGGTGACTTCGGACCTATTTGACCTAATTTTAAGCCTAACTCAATAGGTAAAGCCTTAATAATGCAATCTTTTGCATCTATATGTATAGCTTAGAAACGTAGAATAATCGTGTGTACAGTGGAAAAATTATAGGCCTTTGGCTTAATTATAACTAATATTTATAATGGTGTCCGAAGTCATCATCGATATGAGGTGACTTCGGACTGGGGTAAGGTGACTTCGGACATTAATGGTTTTCCCCTTTAAATCTGAGTGTGTGTATTGAACGACGGCTTCGGACAATGCAGAGGCGACTTCGGACACAAGACGGAGTTTTAAAAAAAAAAATACAAACTGAAATGCTTACATTTGTAGCCCTTAGAGTAGCATATACATTAGATTCCAAGTTTCTGTGCATTTTAGCACCTTCATATAAATTGTTATGTATTCTCAATAACAAAGCAATTATATTATTATCACTAATGCATTCAGGTACACCGTATGTATAGGCACTTTTCTAATACAACAAAAATACAATTAATTCATTCAAATTACACATAATGACTCCTTCAAACCATATTTCACACTTGTGACCAAACTTCTAAAAAACTAATACTGATATCATTAAAGCTTAGCAATAATATCTTAATGACTGCATATTAAAGGAATAATAATGGCACACAGCCGACTAGATGCCATCTTGGCTAATTAATGGCCCGAAATACTAATTAACCCTTTCAGGGTATATACCTTAAAATAATCATATGAAATAAAAAGGACCTTACAAAAAATATAACTTTGTATCACATTATTGCCTCTTTCCTTATTCATCCCCCCTCTCTCACTTGGCCCCGCCCTCTACCACCTCTCGCTCTCGATATCGATCTCTCTCCCACCCTTCTGGCCCCGCCCTCCCCTGGCCCCGCCCTCTCCCACCCTTCTCCCGGCCCCACCCTCCCCTGGCCCCGCCCTCTACCACCTCTCTCTCTCTCGCTTTCTCTCCCACCCTTCTCTTGGCCCCACCCTCTCTCGCTTTCTCTCCCACCCCTCTCTCTCTCACTTTCTCTCCCCCTGCTCGCTCGCTTTCTCTCTCCTCTCTATAGCTCTTCAACCCTCTCTATTTCTCTCTCTCTCTATTATTTTGGCCATTTATTTACATCAACACTGAACAGCATTCTGCACTTCTTGTCTAGTATTGGTTCTGGCAGGATTTGTACTATCTCACCTTTGTCTATATCACTGTAATCATCAATAACTGGGTTAATGAAGACGTTACTTGTGCCCTTCACATGCTTTAGGAAACAAACATGTATTTCTGGTAGAACCTTTACTATGACTGCAATATAATGTCGATGTTTCTTCTTACCATCAAACAGAACTTTAACAATAACCAGCAGGTTTACTATGTTTCCCTTTATATAGTCATGTAAGGTGCTCTTACTTAACTTCCACTTTTTAGCAGCCTCACGTACACTCATGTTCTTCTTTTGTATATTATCTTTTGCTTTCTTTAATTTGTCTTGACATACATGACTGTTGTATTTCCTTTTCTCGTTGTGTGGCTTTGGTTTATATATCCGTGGCATTTTTACTCCTGTGAATGAAAAGAAATGTAATATGATACTCTTACCTAACCTTACACAGCAAACATCCACCAAATCATGTCAACATCTGACACCTTACTCAGTCTTAAGCATCCTTTAATTGGCGTTACTCAAACGGGAGCAAGATGACAGATGATAAGAACATAAGAAAATGGGAGTCTGCAAAAAGCCGATCGGCCCATACAAGGCAGATCCCTGTGATGACATGATTCGACAGATGCTCGCTATGTATGGCTAGGTAAGAGTACCATACACTTAGGTACTAATTGTGTTCATATGTAGTGATGCTATGTACATAGCGTTTTACTTTTATTAGATGTCCGATGTCACCTCATGTCCGAAATCACCCCAAACTATGTCCGAAAACACCCCAATAAATCTGGAAAACAATAAAAGTAAATTGTTAGGGCTATAGGCTGTGTATTATGAACTTTGGGGAAAGAGTTACTGTGTGTATGGTCTCGCAGATAATTGTAGAACATTCTGGTGTAGGTTAATTGTCTTCCTCACATCCCATTAATTATGCTCAGTAGAAGTTTGACACACTTACAAAAACATGTGTTTTCTTTGTTACATATTCACAAATATTTACCACAAATTAAATTAATTAATTTAAATTATTAGTTCATCCTACATGTAGTTACAACATTCCTCTTGAATGCTACACATCTATTTTTCAAAACCAAACTCCTCTTTCTATTTTTATTTGTTTTACTTTTTATCCAAAATGTCCGAAGTTGTCCACTTGTCCGAAGCCACCCCAGATGACGGTAATTGACTTGTGTTACACATATGAAGCCGATTGGTGAGGTAGTTTCGCCACCACGGATTTTCCTTTTTTTCCCTTTTTTCCTTTCTACGCTGGAAGTGGGTGGTGGTAGGTGGTTGGGGGTGTGGTGGAGGGAAGGCAGAAGGGTAAGAGACATGTCACACAAATATGGAACCGATTGGTCCAATCGTTTCGCCGCCACAGATTTTCCTTTTTTTCCTTCTGACGGGACCGACAGTCAGCGAGTGGGTGGGAGGAGGGATTTGGGATTTTTGTGGTGGGTAGCCAAAAGGGTAAGGTACATGTGGTAAAAATATGAAAGCCATAGGTGCAGTCGTTTCGTGGCTACAATTTTTTTTCGGCGAGGACGTATATATACGTCCCTGGCACTGGGCGTGACAACACCCTAGGACGTATATATACGTCCCTGGCACTGGGCGTGACAACACCCTAGGACGTATATATATACGTCCCTGGCACTGGGCGTGACAACACCCAGGGACGTATATATACGTCCCTGGCACTGGGCGTGACAACACCCAGGGACGTATATATATACGTCCCTGGCACTGGGCGTGACAACACCCTAGGACGTATATATACGTCTCTGGCACTGGGCGTGACAACACCCTAGGACGTATATATACGTCCCTGGCACTGGGCGTGACAACACCCTAGGACGTATATATACGTCCCTGGCACTGGGCGTGACAACACCTAGGACGTATATATACGTCCCTGGCACTGGGCGTGACAACACCCTAGGACGTATATATACGTCCCTGGCACTGGGCGTGACAACACCCTAGGACGTATATATACGTCCCTGGCACTCAGGGGGTTAAAATAAGTGTCAACCCTCGAAAAATTCTATTAAGGGAGATCTAGGGAATGAAGATTTGGAGAGGCAGAAACGAGCGAGGTAACGTGGAGAGAAAGAGAGTGGTGAAGAGAGTACTGAAGGAAAGTAAGAGAAGAGTAGATGAGGATTTTGGAAGGAATCTGAGTGTAAAATGGAGGGAGTGTAAAAAACTGTTCTGGAAAGAAGTCAAGAAAGTTAGGGAAGGTAGCAAGGGAAACAGTAAGAGTGTGAAAGATAAGAATGGGAGAATGCTAGCCGAGAAGCAAGAGAGAGTCGAAAGATGGAGGGAGTACTTCAGTGAGTTGCTAAATGTAAGGAATGAAGAGCCAGCAAACCTAGTTGGATGGTAATGGAGGGAGAAGAGGAGAAGTAGTGGAGGAGGAGGTGGGGATCAGGAGGTCAGAAGTGTGGGAAGCCATGAAAGAGTGAAGTTGGGGAAAGCACCAGGAACAGATGGAGTGTGTGGGGAAATGTTGAGGTATGGTGGTGAGATAGTGATCGAATGGGTATGGAAAATGTGCAAACTAGCATGGGAGCACCCGATGACTGGAAGACTGGCATAATAGTCCCCCTATATAAGGGCAAAGGGGAAAGAGGAGTGTGTGGTAACCACCGAGGAATATGTCTTCTAAGCGTAGTAGGGAAGGTGTACAGTAGGGTAGTGATTGAGAGAGTGAGAGTGAGAACGGAGAAATGGATAGGCGACGAGCAGGGAGGTTTTAGGAAGGGAAGAGGATGTGTAGATCAGATGTTTACCCTGAATTGTGTTGTGGAGAAGTATCTGGAGAAGAAACAAAGGGTGTATGTTGCCTTTATGGACTTGGAGAAGGCTTATGACAGATAGAAAAGGCATGTGGAAAGTACTGAGAATATACGGAGTAGAGGGCAAGTTGCTGAAAGCAGTGAAGAGCATGTATGAGTGTCCAAAGGCGGCAGTACGTGTGGAGAGTGAGCAGAGCGAGTTCTTTGACCTGAGTGTTGGGTTGAAACAGGGGTGTGTGATGTCCCCGTGGTTGTTTACAGTATATATGGATGGAGTCCTGAAAGAAATACTAGGAAGAGCAGTGGATGTTGGTGTATCGCTGAAAAGGGAGGGAATTGAGTGGAAGCTACATATACTGCTGTTTGCAGATGATACAGTTCTGATGAGCGATAATGAATGGGAGTTGCAGGGTCTGGTAAATGAGTTTGGAACAGTGTGCGAAAAACGGAATTTGAAGGTAAATGCGGGGAAGAGCAAGGTTATGGTCTTCGAAAGGGGTGAAGTCACAGAGTGTGAGGTGAAGTTGAACGGCCAGGCTATGGAGATTGTCAGCTCTTTTAAGTATCTGGGCAGTGTGTTGAGTAAAGATGGAACTATGGATGAAGAAGTGCGGGAGAGGGTACAACAGGGGAAGAGGGTTGTAGAAACGTTGAAAGCAGTACCGGTAACAAGAAATAGAGTGGTCAGTATGGAAGTGAAGAAGTCCTTGCATGACAGTGTGGTAATCCCGACACTAACTAACTTACGGAAGCGAAGCATGGATGTTCGGGAAGAGACTCAGACCAAGAGTGAGAGCGGTGGAAATTAGTTACTTGAGAAGTGCGTGCGGAGTTATATGGAGGGATAGACAGACGAATGAGGAAGTAAGATCCATAAAAACACAATTCCGGCAGTCGGGGCATAGCCTATAAGTACTGTATGGGGCATAATTTATGTATAGATAAGGATGGTGCTAGCGGGCGTACACGTTGCCTTATTTACATAAGTTGTACGATCGCAGTTACTTTCGCGTCTAATTTTACTGCTTTTTTTACAAAATTATATCACAGCCAGCTGTTATTTGCCCCCTGCAGGTAATATATATAATGATGACAATAAGTTATGGGGGGGTGAGGGGGGCAAAACTCCCCTCAACCTATTATTGTATGGCTGGTAGCAAAACAAATTACTCAATAGCTGGCCGTGGGATACAATAATGGGTTGAGGGGGTCTTTTTCTCCCTCACCCCCATGACTTAACGTTTGAATATCACTGTATATTATCACATCGTATGAATCAAGTAAACTTTTCTTTATTATTCCATATACAGCACTGTATATTAATAATTACATTAGATAAGTTTTAGTAATTCTAATTCTAATGTGATAGGCGATATCCGAACCTTAACCCCTAAGTGTCGGGGCGCAACATAAGTCGAGTTAAATAAATCTGGACTATCTGGCGGTGCGCGACATAGGTCGTGTGGCAATTTCAGCACGTAATGTTGCTGAGAGAGAGAGACAAGTGGTGGCAGGAGAGTAGCGAGCGTATGACTGCTCCAGACCACCGCGGCGAACTTACTGACACGAATCCCACCTCCTCCCTCCCTCTCTCACTCGCTATATACGGAATTGTATGGGGAAAGTGCCTAATTACATGCTTTTTGCACTCGCGTTGCACGGTTGTTGCAAGAAAACTAGCCATCATAAAAGGATCGTTATGGTGTCATTCGAAAGCTCTGTTTATGCCCTTTCAGGGATAGATACTTGTTTTACGTTCTGGGTCTTATTTAGGCATGAAAATGATCACGTAAACAGCCCTATTTGGGCTAAAAACACCCCGCTGGGCGGTACTGTACATATAAATAAACCGCCTAGCCCGCTAAATAAGGGTTAAGAGCTATAATATAACACATGGAACACATAACATCGTAGATATAAGGGTTAAGAGCTATAATATAACACATGGAACACATAACATCGTAGATATAATACACTAAACATAAGCCAGGGAAGAAAAGCTGTCACTGCCTATTTTAAATGTGTGATAAGTAAATCCCGGCCTGTGATTGGCTAAACTGTGTGAGCCCGTCAGTCAGTCTTCACCTCTCGCTTACTTCCTTAGTTTATCAAGTATTTATTTAGCTTGTGTTTACTTTATGATATATACGTTATTATTGGGTTTCATGTGATATTTCATAGCTCTTTAGATTCGGACAAGACTGTAATTTATTAAGTAATCAGTAAAATTACTTAAACATATTTAGTTTAATGAACAAATAAGGAATAATAAAGATAATGACAAATATATTTTCAGCTCTGCCGCTCATTTTGGCCAGTACTGATAAGGTAGCCAATCATGAGCCACGATACAAACACAGTTAGAAGCCAGATGCACAGATCAACTGAATGGAGTATAGGCAAACTCGTTTGTCTCCTCTTTCTTCTAACATCTTCCCTTCTTGCTAGAGGTGATGAGGCCATACGCATGCCTATCTTCAGATCTATCAATTCTTTCCGATTGGGACAGAAAATCTTGTTACTTTCAATGCGTCCAAAAGCCTAATCTACCTACCCGTCACCCAACGACCATCCCGTATGCTTAAGAAATACACTAATCAACCCTTCATTTCTCTCCCCTCAACTTTCCCTTCATAATTGCTGAAGGGCACAAGGCCTTGGGTGGGGCTTTGGTTTCCCGGACGTTGCCGCACCCTCCTCAGCTCCTCGCCTTGGAATGGCTTCGGTCACCTGGGCTTTATTAATGGTAAGCAGGAAGGTGTTCTGTGGGAGCGCTCGATTATGGCCTTGGCCTAGCTCGGGACCTTGGGGCTGCTCGGTCAGACAGCCTGGGGAACAACAACAACAACTTCCCAGAATTTAGGTGTGCTCAACCGTCTCCGTGGGTTCTTCACCCCCACACAGCTTCTTGCTCTGTATTGGGGTACAGTGTGCCCATGTATCTAGTATACAGTAGTTAACATGTGTGGGGAGGTTCCCCCCAACATGTGTGGGGAGGTTCCCCCCAACATGTGTGGGGAGGTTCCCCCAACATGTGTGGGGAGGTTCCCCCCAACATGTGTGGGGAGGTTCCCCCAACATGTGTGGGGAGGTTCCCCCCAACATGTGTGGGGAGGTTCCCCCCAACATGTGTGGGGAGGTTCCCCCCAACATGTGTGGGGAGGTTCCCCCCATATCACACTTCTCAAAAGGGGTCGAGTCAAATCCATTTAGCCAAATAAACTCCCTAATTACCTACAATCTCTCAATTTCTATCGATATTTCAATAATCAGAGTTCTTCAAAGCTTTCTCAGTGTATACCTCCCTGTGTGAAGAGTGGGGGGCACCCGCCTTTCAACGCACTCCCACCCTTGTTGTCCAACTCTCTCACCCAAGAGTGAACCAATTTTTCCAGGCTTTCTTCTACTCAAGTAAACTTTGAAACTCCTCAATCGGTGTTTCTGTCATCATCCTATGACTTACACTACTTCAACCTCCGTGTATCCAGACCATTATCGTACAGTACCTTGAATTTGGCCTCCTTTTTCTACCAAAAAATTTACAAATTTATCGGGAAGGTGGATCTTGAGTATAATTGATTAAGCTTGATGGAGGGCTAGGGAGGAAAATAATACAATAATAAATGAATTAATATACCGGTACTGTACAGTATTATAGCCTACCATCTTAACCCCTCAGACCCGGTAGGGCTCTGAGGCACCCACAACAAACGCGGCCCGCGGAACCCGGTAGGGCTCTGAGGCTCCGGCAGCTTGAAAGCCGTCTGTCCGATGCATGTAAACGTCAGCCGGTTGGACCGACGCCAAGCATCTCCGACCACAAGAAGGAGAGGCGTCGCTTGTTCTTGTGTGGCTGTGTGTTTAATTGTGTTATTGTTTACTATTGAAAAGTGGCTGATATGGCTGACATCGCCACAAAGTTCTCTCCACGGAAATCGTCATCACAACTGAACCAGTTGCCTTAGTTAGAGAGCTCTACTCAACGCCATTCTACAGGTACGAAACACATCTACGCTTGGGGATGTGCGGGAATGCGGAAGCAGTCAAAATAACAAAGATACGGTAGTTTAGGCGTAGACATTTCTTGGCCAAAACCCCCGGGTTTCGGGGAAATTATAGAATAAAATAGCCGGGGCTGGAGGGTTAACATTCTTGCCCTTAGTTCTTCACTTGATATCCTATCTTGCAGTTAGGTTATTGATAGGGGTCACTTGAGGCATGCTATGCTTACAGGTACCTACCCGATAGCACTATCGTTAGTGAGCGCTATTTGTATTTTGTACTATTGTTAATGTCTTGTCAGGTTGCAAGTTTTATTTTAATAGAACATTTTGACACTAATTGTAGTTTCTTTATTCATGCAGAGTTTAGTCAAATTTACCAGAACGTCCCGGACTTCCCAAATTGACTAATTCCTTGAACGTGACGATAGTGCGTTGTACGTGTGCGATTAATATGCTTGGGAACCAGATTAACTTAGTGATGTACACCCTATGTGGTGGATTGTGTTCTTTTATTTCATAAATTTTATTTTGATAAGCGTTGTTTCCACATAGCGATTTTGATAAGTTGTTTTGACTTTATATCGTCTTTGTCCCAGTTTTGGTTTGTTTAGTTTGCAAGTTTTACATTTTAATTTCATGCCACACATCCATCTCACCCTTCTTATCTCATTGCGTTCCATTCTGTTGATATCACCCGCTTTGACAAGCCACGTTTCTGAAGCATGTGTCATTGTGCTTCTTAGGGGAGATTTCCACTTGAGGGATTTTTTTCTTGACTCCTTTCTCCCTCATGTTTAGCCCCATTGCTTTTCTAATTTTAAGACGTTCGCCCCATTATTTTGACGATTTTAAGAACTTTCGACCCATTTCTGTCAATTTTAAGACCTTTCGTGCCATTTAGGTGTCGGTTTTATCCTGGCGAGCGATAGCGAGCCTGTAATATAAGAGGAACCGGCTTTCAGCCGGGAAATTTTGCTACCGAAAAATGTACAAATTTATTTTGAAAGAGGGTCAAGGGGGTGAAGTTTTAAGATTGCTGGAGGAGTAGAAAACAAACTAAAAACCTGCCCTTAAGGAACAGAGACACCCGCGAGTATAGTAAATCCCCGAGCATGACATAAGTTACCCCTCCCGCCCCCAAAACCTGCCCTTAAGGAACAGAGACACCCGCGAGTATAGTAAATCCCCGAGCATGACATAAGTTACCCCTCCCACCCCAAAACCTGCCCTTAAGGAACAGAGACACCCGCGAGTATCGTAAATCCCCGAGCATGACATAAGTTACCCCTCCCACCCCAAAACCTGCCCTTAAGGAACAGAGACACCCGCGAGTATAGTAAATCCCCGAGCATGACATAAGTTACCCCTCCCGCCCCCAAAACCTGCCCTTAAGGAACAGAGACACCCGCGAGTATCCTAAATCCCCGAGCATGACATAAGTTACCCCTCCCGCCCCCAAAACCTGCCCTTAACCCGGGAGCTGCGGGGAGACTCTTAAGAGTTCCCCCGGCGCACTGCGGGGAGACTCTTAAGAGTCAGAGAAAACAAAAATCAACTTTTGACATCGAAAAAAAAAAAAAAATTTATATATTTTTTTTTTATTTGTATTTTTTTTTTTGGCCCCTGGGCCATGCAAAATATCAGTCCTCTACCTCCCCTCCTTCCTCCTCTCCTTCAGTTATCACCTATTTTCCCTGTTATTCCCTTATTCTGAGGTATATTTTCGTGCTAACATTAGAAATCCGATTGGAGGGTGTGGTCATCACTGATAGCAAGCGAGTGCAAGAGAGAGAGAGAGTATCGATCGACTGTGTCTCAGTGGCCTTGGGGGAAATTGGCAGGAAAGCAGATTGCCTCACCCATACATTATACAACTCGCGGGCTATATCTCCGATTTTGACCATCCAAACGCTGTTTTCACTCGTTTTATTGTTGTTTCAGGTTAATACCTTTATAATCAACCCATAATAGGTGCATATGGATAAGTATTAATGCTATTAATGGCACAATGAATATTTTAGTGACGGAAACACCTCAAATACGTCAGCACAGGGGGACGTTTCCAATTACCCCCATGCGCACTTCAGAGGTTAAGGAACAGAGACACCCGCGAGTATCCTAAATCCCCGAGCATGACATAAGTTACCCCTCCCGCCCCCAAAATAGGCTTACACTATAAAGAAAATGGATTGTGTTGCTTGAATAATAATGATAATGATCATTTTGGATGGAAATACAGTAGTGCAAAATAGTATAGATTGTATAATTTGACCACTTGCGAGTTTCAGGCTATAAGGAAGTTGGAGCCGTAGACATGGATAAGAATTAGAAATGCAATAATAATGTAGGTTTCTGATGGGTAAATGGTATGTTGAATTGGGTTTTATGTATTTATAAATGTACTAAGACCGTATTTTAGCTGGTAATGCTGTTAAATATCCATGTCTACGGCTCCAACTTCCTTATAGCCTGAAACTCGCAAGTGGTCAATTAATGAAATCAACAAATACATGTGGCACTCCAAGGACTCGAACCCAGGATACTCACATCGAAATTCGGCGCACTATGCATTACGCTATCAAGACAGGTGTATTAAGGGGAGATTTCCACTTGAGGGACTTTTGTCATGACCCCTTTCTCCCTCGTGTCTAGCCCAATTGCTTTTGAGATTTTAAGACGTTTGCCCCATTAGTTTTGGTGATTTTAAGAATTTCCGCCCCATTCTGTCAATTTTAAGACCTTTCGCGCCATTTAGGTGTCGATTTTATCCTGGCGAGCGATAGCGAGCCTATAATTTAAGAGTAACCGGCCTTTGGCCGGGAAATTTTTCTACCGAAAAATGCACTATCGTTCGCCAGGGAAAAAATTGACACCTAAATTGACACCTAAATTGACACCTAAATTGACACCTAAATAGCACGAAAGGTCTAAATATTGACAACAAAGAAGGGCGAAAGGTCTTAAAATCGACTAACTAATGGGGCAAACATCTTAACACCTGAAAACTAATGGGGCTAAACATGAGGGAGAAAGTGGTCCAGAAAACCGGCCCATCCTCCCTTAAGGACATAGTGCTTGGTTTTGTAGTTTCGTCCCTAGACCTCCATCAAGCTTAGAAAAACACACCTTAGACCCCCTTTCAAGATAAATTTGTACATTTTTCGGCCCATCCCCCCTTAATTTGTACATTTTTCGGCCCATCCCCCCTTAATTTGTACATTTTTCGGCCCATCCCCCCTTAATTTGTACATTTTTCGGCCCAACCCACCTTAACTTGTACATTTTTCGGCCCATCCCCCCTTAATTTGTACATTTTTCGGCCCAACCCACCTTAATTTGTACATTTTTCGGCCCATCCCACCTTAATTTGTACATTTTTCGGCCCATCCCACCTTAATTTGTACATTTTTCGGCCCATCCCACCTTAATTTGTACATTTTTTCGGCCCATCCCACCTTAATTTGTACATTTTTCGGCCCATCCCACCTTAATTTGTACATTTTTCGGCCCATCACACCTTAATTTGTACATTTTTCGGCCCATCCCACCTTAATTTGTACATTTTTCGGCCCATCCCCCCTTAATTTGTACATTTTTCGGCCCATCCCCCCTTAATTTGTACATTTTTCGGCCCATCCCACCTTAATTTGTACATTTTTCGGCCCATCCCACCTTAATTTGTACATTTTTCGGCCCATCCCACCTTAATTTTTATCCTCTTGTTTGTTTTTCAGGTTGACGTACAACAGACCCACTTACCGGGATTAATAAAAACCGCAGAATGTCTGAGAATCAAAGGTCTAGCCGTGCCGGACGAGGACCCCACGGAACAACAGAAACCACCCCCCCAGCAGCGCAAAGAAACGGAACGCCCGACCAAGTGGAGACGGACGGAACGGGAACGGAGCGAGGAGGAGCCCGACCGGTTACAGGAACGCAGGATCGAGGCGGACCGCAGCGCCATGGATCGCCTCGAGCGGAACGAACGGATCGACGTCCAACAACAACAACAGCCGCACATTAGAGTCGACGAGGATATCCACTCGCACGACGGATCGAGCATAATCCCCCCCGGGCTCGGAGGAATCCGATCACAGACTCCACGACAACCCCACGATCCATCAAGACGACCCGCTCGAAGAACCGGAAATAATAGAGTACCCGCAAGAAATCAAAATGGAAGAGGACGTAGAAAACGGCAGCGGGACGGCGACGGTGAAAAGAGAGGAAGTGGAGGCGGAAGGAGGAGGCGCGGTAGACTTCCAACAACATTTTCTCTCTGGAAAAAAGTTTAGCACGGTCTATGTTCCACCAAGCGGCTTCATCAGTGGCGGCCGGACCCTCGGGAATACATAGACATACGGTGAGTTTTTGAAGAGTTTAGTTGTTAAATTTGTACATTTTTCGGTAGAAAAATGTCCAGGCGAACGATAGTAATCCTGCAGTTTGAGAGAAAACGGCCTCTGACCGAGACGTTTTTCTACCGAAAAACTTACAAATTTAGCCTGAAGGGGGGACTGGGGAGGTGTTTTTATCCTGTAGGGGGGTGGGGTTTTATTTTAGCTTGTAGAGGGAAGGTCTGGGGGATAGTTTGGCTTGGACCCTCATTAATACATAGACATAGGGTGAGTCTTATTTTATTCATTGATATTGTTTTATCCATTAATTATAATTTTATGATACAGTTATTAATTAGGCAGCTGGCATGAATAGGCTAGATGGGCCAAGTAATAGGGAAGTGTACGAGTCCTTTGGAATGGAAGAGCAGGCTTTGGGCATTGATTGTGGTGTGGTTGAGTGGATAAAGAGAAGTACTTTTAGGTGGTATGGTCATGTTCAGAGAATGGATGAAGACAGAATGCCAAGAAAGATATATGGGAGTCGGGTGAGTGGAACCGCTAGTAGTGGAAGACCACCTATGGTATGGGAAAAGAAAGTGGAAAAATATATTTAAGAAAAACTTCCACGTAGTGGAAGGGGCATTGTGGCACGGGGATAGGGAGCCATGTCTTGACAAAGTAGCTTGGAGACGTTTCTGTCATGGCCATCCTCTAGTGGGGGGTTTCCCAGGGGGAAACAAGGCGTCGGAGATGATGATGATGATGAGTTATTAACTTGGTAGTAGTAGTAGTGGTTCCCTAGGCTGCCTGGCTGAACAGCCCCGAGCTCCTAAGGAAGGCCACGGCCGAGACTGGATTTTCCCACAAGACTCTAAGGAATGTGTGTTGTGTTGTTGGTGTAAGTGGTTGTGTGTTATACAGTCTTCCATAATGTGTTTGATAGTGTGTGGTGTTGTGTTACAACCCAGACAGGTGTCCTGGACGGAGTTATCCAGCCTCTTCTGATAACACAGAAGGGCTGGATGGTGCCAACATCACAGCCTAGCCAGGTGGACTCTGTCCTCACGGGAAAGGAGGGTATCTGAGGGATGGACTTTAGGAGGCCGTGCATGTAGCAGAGTGGTGTCTTTGAGTGACTGGATGGATCGCTGGGTGATTTGAGTATGGATATGCTTCTGGAGGCTGGCTTGGGGTGGGCAAGGGGTGAGTGAAGACAGTATTTGTGTATGATAACAAGTGCTAGGTGTTGTTTTGATATTTCTTGGTGTGTGTGTGTGTGTGTGTGGATTTTCTGCCATGTAGTGTAGTTGTTGTTGTTGTTCCCCAAGCTGCCTGGCCGAACAGCCCCAAGGCCCCGAGCAAGGCCAAGGGCATAACCGAGCGCCCCCACAGAACCCTCCCTGCCGACCACAATAAAGCCTGGGTGACCGAAGCCACTCCATGGCGGGGAGCTGAGGAGGGTGCGGAAACGCCCGGGAAACCAAAGCCTCACACAGGGCCCTGTGCCCCTCAGCAATTATGAAGAGAAAGTTGAGGGGCAAAGGAAAAGTGACCATGCCTGTATAAGCTTTAGTTGTAACATTAAATCAGAGAGGGATAATAGAAGCAATAGAAAAATATACATGTATGATAGAGCAGATTATGAGCTGCTGAGACGGTGTTTGGACATTAACTGGGGGGAATACTTGAACGGTGAAGACGCTGAAGGAATGTGGAGGAAAATTAGACTCAAACTGGAGAATGCTGTATCCAAAAGTGTACCAGTAAGGGAATATAAGGATAAAACAAAATTGAGGAAAAGAACTAACCCAGAATTGCCAATGAAAAGAAAGCTTTGGATATTGATTAGAAGAAAGAAACGATTGTGGGAAAGATTAAAATTGTTAAAAAAGAACAGGGAGTCTAGTATAGAGGCTAAGGAAGTGGATCTGGAACGCAGACAAATAAACAATAAAATAAGGTGGGAGACAAGGAGGGGGGTGAAGGAGAGGGAGAGAGAGATAGCTAGAAATGTGAAGGATAATCCAAAAATATGCTGGAAGTACATTCAGGAAAAGTTAACAAGAAGAGTAGGGATCCCAGAGCTGGTAGAGGGGTTGAATGATGGGAGTAGAGCGGAGACTGATAAGGAGAAAGCAGAGGTGCTGGGGAAATACTTTGGGGGGGTACTAACAGTGGAGTCGGAGGATGCAGTGCCTACTATTCCCATCAAACAGGCACCGGCACTAGAACTAATAGAGTTTTCCCATGCTAGAATAAGAAGGGCTATAGAAAAAATGAACAGAAGTAAGTCACTGGGACCGGATGGGATACACCCAAGAATCATAAAGGAAGGAGGGGAGATGTTAGTAGAGCCATTGAAAATGTTATTTGAGGTATCGTTTAATACAGGACAAATCCCGATGGACTGGAGAGAGGCGAACATAACAGCTATATTTAAGAAGGGAAAGAGAAATGACCCAGGGAATTATAGACCAGTCAGTTTGACAAGTGTTGTGTGTAAACTAATGGAAACGGTAATTAGAGAAGGAATAATGGATCATATGAAGTCAAACCAACTTTTCAGTGGGAGACAATTCGGATTCTTGCCGGGGAGGTCGACGGTACTACAGGTAATTAAGGTGGTAGATGATTGGATGCAAATTCTAGAAGATGGTGATGTAATAGACGTGGTATATTGCGATTTTATGAAGGCCTTCGATAAGGTCCCACATAAAAGGTTAATAGAGAAAGTTAGAAGCTATAATATAGGGGAGAAATGTGTGAAATGGATAGAAGCCTTCCTGAAAGATCGGAGACAGAGGGTACTGGTGAATGGAATAGGCTCGCGGTGGAGGGAAATTACAAGTGGGGTACCTCAGGGATCTGTGTTGGGACCACTGCTGTTCGTTATATTTATCAACGACTTACCTGAAGTTATAACTAATGGAAGTGAGGTATACCTGTATGCGGATGACACTAAGCTGTATAGAAGAGTGAGGAGTAAGGAAGATATGGGTTTGCTTCAAGGAGATGTGGAGGGCATGAAGGGATGGTCTGAGCATTGGTTAATGCCTTTTCATCCAAAAAAATGCAAGTACAGTCGACCCTCGCAAATCCGGACTTCACCAATCCGGACTTTCAACAATCCGGAGTCCGGTCCGATCGTCCGGTAGTGCGTACCGTAACCCATACTTGTCCGAATACTTAAAATTTTGTCCGGTAGGTGGCTGTCGCGACGGGTGACGCCACCCGTTCCCGCCTAGTCATTCAAGCTTGTTTACAACCCGCCGTGCGACTACCTGGTTATTAAGGTGTTTGTGAAGTTATTATCGACTTTCATTGCCAGCCACCATGCCCCCCAAGCCTCAAAAGACTGTCAAGCGGGTAAAGGTTACTCTGAGTGTAGAACAAAAGCTAGAACTGATATGGAAGCTTGAGAATGGTCGTACAGTGCTCCAGGTTTGTGAGGAGTATGGGTGCAAGAAGCAAACCGTCTCCGATATACGTAAGACCAAGGACAAGTTAAAGAACTATGCTGCTAAATTTTGTGTCGAAGGCAATAAATCTAAAACTGGCAAAGCAAGACCAAGGAAAAATATGACCACAGCTGATCATTCCCAGCTAGATGCAGCTGTACTGAAGTGGTTTCTTCAGGAGAGGTCTAGTGGCGTGAATGTACGGGGTGTGGAAATTATGACCGCCGCAGTGAAGCTGGCTGAAAATTTAGGCCTAGCTAACTTTAAGGGTATTGATGGTTGGTTATGGCGGTTTAGGAATCGACATGGATTGTTTAATGTTAAAACTCATGGGGAAAGTGGGAGTGCAGACAGTTCTGGGATAGAAGCTTTCCGTGCTCGTTTCCATAAGCTTGTGGAGGAAGAGAACCTAACCCTCATGAAATTTACACTCATGAACAGATCGCAGAACAGATCCAGAGCCAAGAAGCAGAAGAAGAGAGCAGTGACGAGGAAGAGGAACCAGTAAACCTACACAAACTATCGTCACTGAGTGCCAGTGTGGACGACCTGATTGCCTTCACTGAATACACTCCTGAGGTAGCGTCACACTACACCCAGCTACGTTTACTCAGGGAGGCAATCATACTGAAGCAGCACCAAGTGGGTAGGCAGACGAAAATCCACTCTTTCTTTCGCCGGCCAGCCACAGCCACCCTAGCCACCACCCAGGAGCCTCAGCCGGGTCCCAGTAGTGGATGTGGATGCGAGGTGGATGATCCGATGGTCGTGGATTCGACCTCGGATTCTGATTAACCCCCTTCAATCAACCCCTGTACATAGTGTAAATAGAAGATTTAGGATAAGGTGAGTACTGTACAGTACTGTATATTACGTAACTTTTATTTACTGCTAGGCTATTAATATTAATAATGTGTGTGCGTATGTGTATGCATGTGTGGCCCCCCCCGTACACTATTATCTGAATCCGGACTTTTCCTGAATTCGGACAAGGCCCAGTCTCTTTTAGTCCGAATTTGCGAGGGTCGACTACATGCGGATTGGGACCAGCAAGATAGACAAGGTAGGATACAGTATGTATGTAGCGATGGAGGAAGTGAATGCAGAAAAGGATATAGGAGTAGTGATAGACAATAAGTTAAATTTCTCAGAACATTTAGCGGAAAAGATAAACAAAGCCAATAGAATTGTAGGGCTGATAAGGAGGACATTTGTGTCACTTGACGAAGAAATCTTCAGGAATCTCTATACAGCGCTGGTTAGGCCGCACCTGGAATATGCGAACCAGGTGTGGGCTCCATATGGTAAAGGATATAGAAGCAGTGGAGAAAGTGCAGAGGAGAGCTAGCAAGCTGGTACCAACGTTGAAGAACGCGGGCTATGAGCAGAGGTTGAGGACACTGGGGCTTCCGACACTGGCATATAGGAGAAAGAGAGGGGATATGATAGAGACTTTTAAGATAGTGTCAGGAAAGTACGATGAGGATGTGTGTGAAGGTATCTTCTTGATGCGGGAGGGAACAAGAACGAGAGGACACTCTAAGAAAATTTACAAAGAAAGAAATAGGCTTGAGAAGGCAAAGAACTCATTTTGTGATAGAGTGGTAAATGAGTGGAACGCACTGCCCCAGTATGTAGTCGATTCCGAATCAATAAGGGAGTTTGAAAGTAATCTTGATAAAGCATGGGGAAGACAAGATTTGAAGTTTGATTATAAAACAAAAATACAGAATAGTAAATATTTTGCGTCTGCTGCCGCCGCCGCCATCACCGTGAACGACCGCAGCATGCACTGGTACTGAGCTGGATACACAGGCATAGTTTGCCTTTTTCCAGAGGATCTACTGTAAGAAACTGTAAGAAACTGTAAGAAAAATATGACGCTTTGGCTTCCAATCTTGGTGATTGGGAGGTCAATCCACGGAAGAGACGCCGTCACTTGAGATCTAGAAAATATATAAGTAAAAGGAACAGTCAGAGTAAGCTATGGGTATGGCAGAGATCGCTCAGTTCTCACTCTGATAGACCAGCCCATCACCACATGACTAGAACCCAATCCTCTCAGCATCAGGTAGGAAAGGCCCTAGAAAGCCGCCTTTGGCGGGGGATAGCTCCCCTATTTCAATCCCTTTCGGGGTTGGTCACCCACCGTTAAGTAGATGTTGAAAGACTTACATGCCTATATTTTCCCCTGTGTGCAGTATGCGAGTCGTTCAAGGACTACGGGAGCGTGGAGACCTTGGAAGGTGACAACAAGTACGACGCAGGTGAACACGGACTACAGGAGGCCGACAAAGGGGATATCTTTCAGAACTTCCCACCGGTACTACATCTCCACCTCATGCGCCTCCAGTACGACCCTATCACAGACTCCAATGTCAAAATAAACGACAGGTAGGTCCACTCGGTATTCAAGGTGAGCTAACTAATTATACAAACTCGACAACTTCACTGAAATATGTCAAACTCAATAAACATAACAATAACAACAAAAATATGTCAAACTCAATAAACAACAATAACAACAAAAATATGTCAAACTCAAGAAACATAACAAAATAAAAAACATAACAAAAATATTAGCAAAACCAAGATAACTTAAATAACTTAAAAGCTTAAATTTTGTTGAAAGTACCTTGATCCTAGGCTACCTTATGGCAGGGTCATTCATGTCTGTAACTCTGCCTCCCAGAGACGTGTCGAGCGGTATTTGTAGACTAAGCCACGTTTTCATAGGTGTAGACCATTAAATTAGCCTAAAGCCTCCGTCTATGTATTATGAAATGATTGTTATCGTTCAGGCAAATTGTAATGTTAAATGAAGTAATAGAAAATGTACCGGTAAGTCATTATGATGGATAAATGCTCTTCATAATACGTGTTGCTATCCCCAAACGCGCGAGCAATTGTGGCATTTTGCATATTGTGGATTTTGATTAGTTCTTTTGTTTTTATATTGTCTCGTCCCAGTTTTGGTTTGTTTATTTTGCAAGTTTTACATTTTAATTTCAACCATATACATACGAGCAAGCCTTTGGTGATCTTTGTGTATCCGTTCCCCAACAGATACGAGTTCCCAGAAAAGTTGAACATGGACCAGTTTCTACAGAAGGTGGACTCGACCCCGGCCACGTACGTCCTCCACGCTGTCCTGGTTCACTCCGGAGACAACCACGGCGGACATTATGTGGTCTTCATCAACCCTAAAGGCGATGGAAGGGTCAGTACCTATGGAATACTATGAGTAACCAACATTATATTTTTCAATTTAGTTTTGTTTAAAATAAATCAAGTTACAGTAATTTTAAGTGAATCTAATTGCTGATTGACTAATATGAATTTAGTTATTTTATTTTTAGATATTTATACATTATTTTTTCTAATTTAATTTGGATACTCGCTTATAAACGTTGATCCTTTGGCTTGGTGAACAGAATTCTGCACTTACCTGTATACTGTATATATCACTTCATTGTACTTGCTCCAAGTTGCCTAATGGCGGCACACTGGCAGTGGGTGTCGCTCCCTCTGGACCCGGCCCTGGCGCCCTGGGCCCAACCTGGACGAAATGGATCCAGAGGGTACAGTACGTAGTGTTTCCCCGGACGGGCACTTTCCGCCCAATAGTATAGAGGCCCGAACCTGGTGGTAGCGCTCCAGGAGGCTGCCCTGTCATTTGGCGAAAAATATCAGGCCAGTCGTAGTGCCGTGTACGCGCACGGGGTGCGTCCCTGCGGCTGGTTCTGGTGGGGCGTACCGAGGCCACTGGATCCTACCCCCTTGTAATCACTTGGGGGATGGTGCTGGGAATGGTCCCGGGGTAGACTGGAGCCGGAGTTCTGGGGGGGGTGATGCCCATCTGCCAGCCAAACCTACCTAACTATGACTAAAATCAAAGAAAATAAACGTAAGTCCGATGAAACAAAACCGCACAGGACAATGACAAATGCCCCCCACAAACTCAGACTTGCTAGTGTGAATGTTGGTAGTTTGAATCTGCGTGCAAATGAAGTGGCTGAGATGTGTGAGAGGAGGCGAGTGGACGTCTGCTGTACCCAGGAAACACTCTGGAAGAGGCATGGGGTACAGTGGATTGTCGGAAGGAGGAAAAGATATAGGATATACTGGATGGGTGTGGAGACTGATAAAGCGAAAGGAGGAGTGGGTGTTCTGGTGGCTGAAGAGCTGGCGGAAAGTGTGCTTCAGATTACGAGAGTTAGTGAAAGGCTGATTGTTTTGAAGTTGAAAGTTGGTGAAAGAATTCTGAATGTGATATCTGCATATGCCCCACAGGCTGGTTTACAGAAAGAGATAAAAGAGGACTTCTGGAATGACACCGTCAGTGTCATTTCAGGCCTCTCGGAGAACGAAATAACTATCGTGGGGGGGGGACCTCAATGGTCACGTGGGAGCATCTGCAGATGGATACGAGGGGGTACATGGAGGAATTGGTTACAGAAGGAGAAATCTAGAAGGCGAATATATATTGGAGTCCTGCGTTGCACTCAACATGGTTGTGTGTAACACAAAGTTCAAGAAAAGACAGAGCCACCTGATCACATATAACTCTGGGGTCTCCAGTAGCCAGATAGATTACTTCTTGGTTAACAGGAAAGACTGGAAACTAGTTCGAGATGTAAAGGTCATTCCGAGCGAAGAATGTATCCCCCAGCATAAGCTACTTGTGTGCAACATGAGCTTATACAGAGATCCTAAGCACAAGAAAACCGGTTTACATACCCAAAAGGAAAGTGTGGCTGCTGAAGGACAAGGAAGTTAGGGATAGGTTTCATAATGAACTGGAGGAAATGAATAGAAATAAGGAAGCTAGGCCTAACGATGTAAATAGCCAATGGAACTTTCTTAAGCATAGCCTTATCGCTGCCACTGACAAAGTCTGTGGGAAAACAAAGGGTCACCCCAGGAATAAGACCTCTTGGTGGTGGAACGATGAGGTAGAACATGCTGTGAAAGAGAAAAGGAGATGCTTCAAAGCATGGAAGAAAGGAGGCAGACAGGGAGGAATACCAGGCAGCTAAACGAACTGCCAAAAGAGTTATTTACAATGCTAAAAATCGCATTAAGGACCTGGTCCTCGAACAAGTGTGTAACACTGACAATCCCAATGGGATCTTCAACCTAGCTAGGCGAGTTAAAAATGACAGTAGGGATATTATAGGTGAACAGTGTGTTAGAGATGATAATGGGAAGATTGTGTATGCAGAAAATGAAATCAGAGAAGCATGGAAGGTACACTATGAACGATTGCTAAATGTAGAGTTTGAATGGGATAAGGAACAGCTTAGTATCGAAAAAACCAATATCTGGGCCCCCTCCTTTGATAGCACCAGCTGTAGTGAGCGACGCAATCAATAAAATGAAGGACGGTAAAGCTCCAGGTTGCTCCGACATTGTCGCTGAGATGATAAAAGCCTCAGGGGAGATTGGTGTAAACTTAGTCACTGAGTTGATAAACACCATTATTAAAGATGAGAAAATCCCAGAGGATTGGCTCAAAAGTGTAATAGTAAATATATACAAAGGAAAAGGGGATGCGCTAGATAGAGGAAATTATAGGGGCCTGAAAATGCTTGACCAAATCATGAAGGTCTGTGAGAGAGTCCTTGAGGGTTTGATCAGGCAAAGCATCTCTATTGATGATATGCAGTTTGGTTTTATGCCAGGACGTGGTACAACCGATGCTATCTTCATAGTCAGGCAGATACAGGAAAGATACTTACTAAAAGGCAGGGATCTTTACTTTGTGTTTGTGGACCTGGAGAAGGCCTTTGATAGGGTACCTAGAGATGTTGTACAGTGGGCTATGAGGAAACTTGGTGTGGAAGAGTGGCTGGTGCGTGTAATAATTAAGATATATGAGGATTCGCGAACTGCGGTGAGGGTGAAAGGTGTACTGAGTGAGGAGTTCATCAGGGTTCAGTGTTAAGCCCCCTCCTCTTTATTATGGTACTGGAAGCACTGTCTAGAGATTTTAGATTCGGACTCCTGTGGGATCTGTTTTATGCAGACGATTTAGTCCTAATAGCTGACAATGTGCAAGATGCTGAGGCCAAATTCAGAAGATGGAGAGAGGGCATGGCGAGCAAGGGTTTAAGAGTCAATATTAACAAAATCAAGGTTATGCATTGTAGATTGAGATGAGGCAATGTGGAAAAGAGAGGTGCATACCCATGTGCAGTGTGTGGAAAGGATGTGGGCGCTAACTCGATTCGGTGTAGCATCTGTTGATGTTGGGTGCACCATGGGAGTAAGCGCTGTAGTAGAATAAAAGGACCCCTGCCGAAGGATAAGTCAGAAATTTAAAAAAATTAGTGCGTAGTGTGCAAAGGCGAGCTTGTGTTAAATGATGATCCTGTGGCTCTGAATTTTGGAAATAAGTCATTGGAGCTGGTGGACAAGTTTTGTTACCTAGGAGATACCATCTCTGCCGGTGGTGGGGCCGAGGCTGCCACTGTCGCTAGAATTAGGTGTGGCTGGGGGAAGTTCAGAGAACTGCTGCCAATTCTGACCATGAAAAAAATGCCTCTCCCCTGAAGGGAAAGGTGTATGCCTCATGTGTTAGAAGTGCAATGACGTATGCCTCAGAAACATGGGCCGTTAAAGTAGAGGATGTCAACAGAATGGAACGTAATGAGATGAGAATGGTGAGAGGGATGTGTGGGGCCAAGCTGCAAGATAGAATAACAATTGATAGAGATGAGGAGATGTTTAGGTATAAAGAGTATTAGCGAGGAGATGCATACAAGTAGGCTAGACTGGGATGGTATGGGCATGTGGAGAGAATGGGTGAAAAAAATTGGGTGAAAAGATGCAGGTCTGTGATTGTGGAGGGAGCTGCACCAAGGGGTGGACTGAGGAAGACCTGGGATCGGAATATACCTGCCGATCTGAAATCCAAAAACTTGACATGTGAAGCAGCCCTTAACAGGGTTGCCTGGAACGCCGCCATTAGGACAAGAGACTGAAACTGCATGTATGTGTGGAGCACTCAGTCTTAACATTTTATGTATGTATTTATATTAGATTTGATATGAAATGGAGTATAACGGTTCTATGTGTTGTTGTTGTTGTAGCCCCGAGATGCCCTTTATGGCAATCCTGCAGCATCCAGGTAGTCCTTGTGCCGCACCTACCCAGGGGGAGGTAGGGTGTGGTGAAATCTGTTTGTCAGCAGCGGGGAAGGAGGAATCAGTCCATGGGCTCGTAACTTTGGGGCAATGTTTCCTCCATCCGCAGCCCTCCGAGTAGTGCCACCATTGCAGGCGTGTTTACCCCTCCCCTCCATTTGGTAGCCTTGTACGACACACAGTAGGATATGTATTCCTCCACTAAGTATTTATATTTGGTTTTTGTGTGTTCATTTTTGTTTTCTATTGTGTTGTCCCTATTTGGGCTCTGTCTTGAGTCACCCCCCCCCCCACACCCAAAAAAATAAATAAATAAATAGGAAAAGTGTGGAATGGGCCTGATTATATACCGGTACATACATACATACAAGACCCCCTTACCCCCAGGGCCCAGGTTCTATGGGTTGTTATTGTACAGTAGTTCCCCAGACTGTCTAGCCGAGCAGTCCCGAGTTCGGTTGACTGAAGCCGCTTCAGATGCTCAGGCCCCCGAAGGGCCCAGTGTCTCTGAGAGGGCAGGGGATCATCAGCCCACGCCCACGGGCTTGCACTCCCGGTCCAATGTCTCCACCATCCTCAGCCCACCTTGCAGTGCCACCTAATCAGGCGATCGTACAAGCACCTAGAAGGAAAAGTAGTACTGTACAGGAAAAGAGACAGAGACAGAAAAGGCTAAGGTTGGGTAGAGGATTCGAGAATGAGGATAGATAAAGTTAGTTAGCTGAACTCTGGTGAAATTTGAAATTTGAAGTTGCCAAACCATAATTTCCCATAAAAATATTGCTAAAATATTGCTCATGTTACACCGCCTTAGTATGTGTCCCTCCACAACTTGTGCCTGTTTGTGTTTGTCTGTTGATTTGTGTGCTTGTTAAGCCGGTATCACATAAGTGTTTTTTCCCTCAACACTGGTCTGGCAGCTTATAAGGTCAACATATATAATATTTGGGTCACCTAAGTTCATCTATCATTAGTCTAGTTTCCAATACCAGTGCAAAATATCCCATAAATGTTACCAGAAAAATGTTGATCATGGAATGTTGAGTATAAAAGCTCTGGTGTGATACCAGCTTTAGTGGGAGTGTGGGTATCAGTAGGACCAATAGGATGTGTAATACTCTTAGAGGGTTAATTGAGTCTTTACCCTTATAATTCCCACAGATCCTTCATAACCTGTATCAAATCATCTAATGATAGCCAGATTAAACTGTCTAAATGTGTCCTAATCTTCAAATGATTCATTTACAATATGTACACTTTGTACAATCTGTATATAATTTACAATATGTACACTTTGTACAGTCTGTATATAATTTTGCAGACACTGGGTGTATTCGTGATTATTTTCTTCATGTTGTGAGCGGCCTGAGAAGCCAGTATGGAGAGTACGATATCTGGCAGAACCCGGCCCAACGCTACCCCCTGTGTCTGGGTCTGTCTGGAGGGATAGCCGCGCTCTTCGCCTTTGTGGCCGTTGCTGAACCAACGCTCTCATTCTTCCTCGGAGTTACACAAACACGATTGGTAAGTCCTAGTACACATACACTAACCCCTTGGAATTTGTGAGGGTTAAGGGGATGGGACTGCCGCAAATTTTTTTAAATGTGAATATTTTCAAATTGTTTTGAAAACTAGTCTAGGACCCCCTCCCGACCCAGTAATACAAAGAAAGTCGATGGCGCTGGTTTATAAGGGTGTACGAGAGCGAGGTGGAAGGACAGAGAGGGAGAGGTAAACCGAAAGAGAGGTGGAAGGATGCACTACTGTTACGTTACGAGCGGGGTTCGAACCCGTAACATAAAGAAACATTCCACTAAAAACCACAAAACGAGGACTTATTATTTAGCCTCACAAAATGCGAAAAATATGACTATCAGTTTCAGTTAAGAATAAGTGGTATGTTAAACTTCCACAAAAACTAGCAACTCTCTTTGTAGTCACTAAAGCCTTGGTAGGTGAATAGATGTGGCAAGTTCATAAAATATCAGTTGATATCAAATGGCTGTTTTAGCCTAAAAAACCCAAAGTTGTACTGTGCTGCAGTAAAGACTAACCACCGTGCTATGATTGCTGTGCACTGTGTGCAGTACTGTGATAGTACCATGGAAGCCACATTCACTGTGGACGGTTGCGGTCTTTAAACCCGTATGTATGTATGTATGTATATGGATGAAGCTGGTTGGGAGGAGGGGCGTCGACTGACTGGGGACAGAGGTGCATGGGGTCGTTTCGTTCGTGGCCACCACTTCGGGGATCACAACTCCAGACAATAGATACATAAATGTACATATATAAACCTGAATAATAATAATGATATTTCACCATTGGCATCACTATCATCTCCAACATTATTGTTACCAATACTGATTGCACCACGATTTTGTACAATTCGATACAATAAATTTCCCCCAATCACGAGCGAAGCGGTTCACCATATGTCGGATCTGTATCATAACTATAGCAACTCAAACTATTTTTTATTCAGTGAAACATTCAGGGCACAAACCTCTTGAATGAATATAAACGCCATGTGAGGAGGAGCACTTTATTGGCAACGTTTCACAGATAACTTCTTCAGGTCACTAACAGACACTAGGCCCTAGGTCCTCTTGTTTGTATGTTCACAAACTAATTTGAAAATGCCGACAAAATTATAGGTTTGGCTTAGCCTAGCCGACAATTTCAATTTCATTTTTGAACAAGCACAAGCAGTAAAAAACCTAGAAAAAATTGGGAATGGGCCTGAGCAAATAGATAGATAGATTGATTGATTTTTATAATTATATATTATTATTATTATTATTATTATTATTATTATTATTATTATTATTATATTATTATTGTTATTTCAGGTGTGGATGACTGCTCTTGTCTCCTCTGTGTGTAACGCCTGGATTGCCGTCCTGACATCCCCGGTGTTTGTCAGATCTTTCATTGGAACGTTCCACCTCTACTACGACTACATCAACTTACTGATATTTGCCATCGTGTCCAGCATCGTAGCGTTCACCCACACCCTCCTATGTTGGTTCACACCCGGACTGCTGAGGACGCCACCCAAGATCGTCCATATGGCGGCGGAGAAACTGTCCACCCTCTCCCTCGCTGACATAATGGAGACTGGCTTCCCATCAATTTCCTCAGATAACTTCCAGCAAAGTGTCTCGCACATGGGACAGAAGATGCACAAAAACCCAATCTTTTCTATAATTTGGTATCAACTGTGAGTATGCTATGATTTGGTTTCTTTATTTACTTAAAATGCATAAATGCCCGTATTTTCGGTGTGAGTATCCTAGGTTCGAGTCCTTGGAGTGCCACATGTATTGGTTGATTTCATTAATTGAGTTTAGAAGTAAAGTTGGTTGGTGAAGAAATATTAATTTTTATTATTATTAGTATTTTTTTTTTTTTTTTTAGGATGTGAGACTGAAACCACACTCTCTGTGGATGAAACGGTCTTTAAACTTGTATGTACTGTATGTTTATTTTGTCTTTTTAGATTGAAAAAGCCTGAATGTATAAGTCTATGACGTTTGATTTGTTGTCAGTGTGTATTTTGATATATTGTATTAATGTAGTGGTGTCGTGAGGGGAGAAGAGGGATTTTGTATGTGCACTGGTATCAGAGAAGTTTATCGATGTGGTGCAATCAGCCTCTGTAGCAGTTACGGGGATTTTTTGTTACTGCCTTATTGTAGCACGGTTAAGGCTGATGTGGTGCGATTTTGCCAGGTGCAAGTGCTTTAGGGGGATTTTATTTTGTTCTACTGAGACACTGTTAGCGCTATACCAACATCAGCCACAGTGATAACATGGGGTGTTGTTGTGGCAAGACTTTGTTGTACTGTGCTGCAGTAAAGACTAGCCACCGTGTTTATGATTGCTGTGCACTGTGTGCAGTACTGTGATTGTACCATGGAAGCCACATTCACTGTAGACGGTTGCGGTCTTTAAACCCGTATGAATGTGTGTATGTATGTACCAGGGTGATAAGTCCACCGCTGCCGCCGACAGACTAGTCATATCTAATGGTGGTGTAGTTATTAAATGTGGGTGTTTTTTGTATTCTGTGTAGTTTTGTTTCTTGTTAGATGGCAATGTGTATATTGGTGTTGTTTGATGAAGTGTGTGAGTTTTTGTTTTTTGGTGTTTATGCCCTCTATGTTTAATTGAAGGATGTTGATGTTATGTGTACGGTGTGTGTTAGGTACTGCTGCACGGGGGTGGGGTGGGGGTGAGGATTTTTTTTTTTTTTTTTTTTTTTTTTTTTTTTTTTTTTTTTTTAGAAGTTTAACCAGAGCACTGAGCTCCCCAAAAGAACTGCCATAGGACTGGCCAAGGGTTGGGAAGGATGTGGTGGTGAGAGTGGAGATTTAGGTAAAGGTGGTTAGGATGGAGTGGATTGGGGAAGAGGAAGTGAGAAGGGTTGGTTGGTTGTTGATGTTTTTCCCTAGGCTGCCTGGATGGTGCCTACATCTCAGCCTGGCCAGGTGGACTCTGTCCTCGCGAGGAAGGGAGGATTCAGAAGGATGGGTTTCGGGAGGTTGTGCCTGCAGCTGCGTGTTGTCTATGAGTGATTGGATGGAACGGTGAGAGATATGAGTATGGATGTGCTTCTGGAAGCTGGTTTGGGGTGGGCAGGGAGGGAGAGATGACAGTACTGTATTTGTGTGTGATGGGTGTTGTTTTGATATTTCTTGGTGTCTGTGGGTGTGTTGCCATGTAGTGTAGTGGGTGGTGTTGGTTTGTGGAGGCTGCAGCCAGGAATTGAGTGCCGCTCACGTCCAGATGGCCTTTGACTTGACTTTGGTGTCTTGATGTAGGTGATCTGTAGGTGTAGTAGCTGTGCAGCCTGTGATGATATTTATGGCTTTGTTTATAATAGTCAGACAGGGCTTGCATATTCTATCACTTATCTTATGTATTGTTTGTATACTGTGGTGGTAGTGTGATTATCATAAGTTCCTTTGCCTTTATATTGTGTCGTCCCGGTTTTGGTTTGTTTATTTTGCAAGTTTTACATTATAATTAGTTTGTACCAAGTTATTTTGGTGTGAGTATCCTAGGTTCGAGTCCTTGGATTGCCACATGTATTTGTTGATTTCATTAATGAGTTTAGAAGTAAGAGTTGGTCAGTGAAAAAATATAATTATCATATATGATGTTACAGGTGACCAGTGTGGTACTGATAGTGATCATGGGTGTGGCATGGGACAGTCCAATGTACCGAGCCTGATGGCGGTGGATGTGGAGGTGTTGCTGCGCTGTCTCCCGGCCCTCGTCCTCCAAGTTGGCTACTCCCGCACACACATTCTGCCTTTTGCCGAGGTTAGTGTTGTCCTGTTGTTGCTATTCTCCAGGCTGTCTGGCCGAGCAGCACCAAGGTCCCAAGCAAGGGCACGGCCATAACCGAGCACACCAACAGAACCCTCCCTTTTTTTTTTTTTTTTTTTATGTAGAGCAGATTAACCAGACCACTGAGCTCCATACGGAACTCTCTGCTTACCACTAATAAAGCCAAGGTGACCGAAGCCACTCCAAGGCGGGGAGCTGTGGAGGGTGAGGAAACGCCCGGGAAACCAAAGCCCCACCCAAGGCCCTGTGCCCCGCAACAATTATGAAGGGAAAGTTGAGAGGCAAAGGAAAAAGTGTTGCCCTGTAATAGTCCGGTGTGCCTCTGTAGGGTGTCAAATGAGAGACCATTTTAAGGGGGAGCTACTCACTTTTTCTGGACCCCCTTCTCTCTCATGCTTAGACCCATTAGTTTTGCGATTTTAAAACTTTCGTTCTCTAGTTTGGCGATTTTGAGACCTTTCGTCCCATCTCTATGTCAAAATTAAGACCTTTCGTGACTTTCAGGTGTTGATTTTTTCCTGGGGAGCGATAGCGACTCTGTAATTTTTTAAGGAAAAGGCCTTCGGCCGGGTAATTTTTCTACTGAAAAGTGTACAAATCTATCATGAAGGGGGGGGGGGGGGGGGGGGGTCTAGGGAGTGTTTTTCTAAGCTTGATGGAGGTCTAGGGAGGAAACTAAAAAAATATATGAATAAATGAATTAATAGACCAAACAAACAGCCACTGTCCCCTTAACTTGCTCATGTAGTGATGTACACCCTGTGTTCTGGTTTGGTGTTCTTTTATTTCAGAATTGTATTTGATTAAAACGTTATTTCAACATAGCCATTTGTAGGAGTTCTTTGGCCTTTATATTGTATCGTCCCGGTTTTGGTTTGTTTATTTTGCAAGTTTTACATTATAATATGTACAGTATGTATATTATTATCATTATTATTATTATTATTATTATTATTATTATTATTATTATTATTATTAACCCTACTGTACCAGAGGGTATTGCTATAAATGTAACCTCCAGTACCAAGCATTGTGGCCAAAATGTCTTCAAAGACGAGAGAGCGCAACCTCTTGCCTCGAAAGCTGGACGAGTACTGAGCCATCTGCCCGTGGGACCTTAGATACACTCTGAGAAGTGTTGCCAAGGTCTCATAGCAGTGTTTACAAGTCATGGTGCCTGGTACCGCTCGGTACAAGGACCGAATACTACTGACGGACATCGTACGGCGCTGGTACTGGCGAGTTACTTTCTTACCGTCGACCATTGTACGGCGCTGGTACAGAACGGGTTAATATAATTATCGATTTTCACTGCACTAATTCTGGTTTGTGCACTCTACAGCGAGTGATGAGACATGCGCTTGAATCAGTTGCGGTCTTGATTGGAGCCATTGGTCTCTGGTCCAACACCAGGTCTTATGAAGTCGGCCTTCAAATTGGTGCTGCATTCAACTTCATCTTCTTCTGCGCTCAGGTATGGTTTAGATGCTTATGTTCTGGGTGTGGTGTCCCGAGTTTGAATCTTGGGAGGACCATATGCTTTCATTAGTTTATTCAAGTGCATTGGGGTTTGTAATTGATGATTAATGTTAAGAACGGGATGTTACTTAATGTTATGTCTTGATAGCGTAATGCATAAATGCGCAGAATTTTGGTGTGAGTATCCTAGGTTCGAGTCCTTGGAGTGCCACGTGTATTTGTTGATTTCATTAATTGAGTTTAGAAGTTGTTGTTGTTGTTGTTCCCCAGGCTGTCTGGCCGAACAGCCCCAAGGTCTCGAGCAAGGCCAAGGCCATAAACGAGCGCCCCCACAAAACCCTCCCTGCTTACCACTAACAAAGCCCGGATGACCGAAGCCACTCCAAGGCAGGGAGCCGAGGAGGGTGCGGAAACGCCCGGGAAACCAAAACCCCACCCAAGGCCCTGTGCCCCTCAGCAATTATGAAGGGAAAGTTGAGGGGCAAGGGAAAAATGTGACGCTTTGGCTCCCAATCTGCCAACTTCTAGGTTGGCAGTAGGGAGGTCAATCCACGGAAAAGACGCCGTCACTTGAGATCTAGAAGATATATAAGTAAAAGGAACAGTCAGAGTAAGCTATGGGTATGGCAGAGATTGCTCAGCTCTCACTCTGATAGACCAGACCATCACCATAATAGTAAAAGGAACAGTCAGAGTAAGCTATGGGTATGGCAGAGAACGCTCAGTTCTCACTCTGATAGACCAGACCATCACCATAATAGTAAAAGGAACAGTCAGAGTAAGCTATGGGTATGGCAGAGATCGCTGGGTTCTCACTCTGATAGACCAGACCATCACCATAATAGTAAAAGGAACAGTCAGAGTAAGCTATGGGTATGGCAGAGAACGCTCAGCTCTCACTCTGATAGACCAGCCCATCACCATTGAGTTTAGAAGTAAAGTTGGTTGGTGAAAAGCTATGAACAAATTTAATTATTTTATTTTGCTAAGGCGTTGTTTCCACATAGCATTTTTGATTAGTTCTTTTGCCTTTATATTGTCTTAGTCCCAGTTTTGGTTTGTTTATTTTGCAAGTCACAATTTACCAGATTAACTTGCTCATGTAGTAATGTACACCGTATGTGGTGGATTGTGTTCTTTTATTTCTAAATGTTATTTTGCTTAAACGTTGTTTCCACATTGCGATGTTTATAAGTTCTCTTGCCTTTATATTGTCTTTGTCCAAGTTTTGGTTTGTTTAGTTTGCAAGTTTTACATTTTAAATTATATTATTATTAGAAATGATTTAAATGAAATGGTTTGATTGACTTTATATATATATTGACTAACCTGCCTTCGGGTATTTTTATAATGTGTTACTAACCGAGTGGCGACTGGCTGGGATATTTGGGCCTTCCCTACGACCTGTGCGGGTAGAGGCTTGACTTATCAGGTTGCGGAAGACCAATTTATTCCGACGAGATAAGCCTTTTTTACACCACCCCTTTCTCTCTCCCTGTGTCTTATTCTTCTTCTCTTCGCACTGGTGGAAAGGGAAATCGTGGCAGATGACCATGTCAACGATGGCTCCTTGAAACCTCCGAGGGTCCTTGAGATACGGCTAGAGCGGTGAGATTGGATACGACCCCGACTGGTGCACCCTTGCCACTGCGAGGTATTAGATAGCTGACAGGGACCACTTCCATTTAACCCTCTGTGTACCGGTGATGTACTTTTCTTGATATTCTGGAAGGTATTAGACGATTTTGGCAGAATATAATGTATTGGACGATTTTTTTTGAGCTTGGGAAGGATGTCTACCCATTAAAATGCTACAGACACTCAATTAATCGCAAGATCCAGGGTTCGAATCCCGGGTGGATTGTACAATTTTTTTTCTCAATTGGCTATGCGTGGCGATATCAAATCCAAGAACTTGACAAGTGAAGCAGCCCTTAACAGGGTTGCCTGCAACGCCGCCATTAGGACAAGAGACTGAAACTGCACTTATGTGTGGAACATTCAGTCTTAAAATTTTATGTATGTATGTATGTATGGCATGACTTGATTTAAATGGTCTCAATTAATCCTTTAAGCTACCATATTTATCTTTCCTAAGCTTCCTAAGCTTCACAAAATCGTCTAAGCTGAAATCAAATGAAAAATATGTTGCCGGTACCGTATGGGTTTAGCTGTATAGGACGCCTCCGAGAAATGTGACAACTGCAAAGAAGGCTACTGGGCATGCTACCAAAATGTACGGAAAAACTCTTATCGTATTAAAAACCAAGAGAAACGGCAAATAATGTTCCCGTAACATTATTTGCTGGTTCTCGGGGTTTTTAATATGACTTAGATTTTTTCCGCACATTTTGGTAGCATGCCCAGTAGCCTTCTTTGCAGTTGCCACATTTCTTGGAGGTTTCTTCTCTCATTTTGTGTTTTTTGACTACAGTACAGTGTTCCCTGTTGTGATCCTCACAGCGTACCCTGCATCGTATGGTATTTGTAGTGCTTCTATGATAGTCGGACCTTTGGCCTTTATGACATCTTAACCCCTTCTGTAATCTGTAGGTCTATAATGATATTCTATCTATATTTTGACAATTTTTTTAAGTTTAAGAAGGATCTGTGATACTAAAAATATTTCAATAGTTTGAAGCTTGTTAATTGCTGGAGGCCCTTTTTCAACTGATTAAAATAGTCTATTAGAAGCCACAGTAAAAGTTTAAGGCATGACACTGGTACTTACAATGCTATAGTCTATTTATTAAAAGTCGGCCAAAGCTCTTGAGTACTAACCTCTAGACCTGATCACGTTCTAAGGAGATCTCCCAAGAAAAATTGACCTATGCAGCGTTGGAAACTTCTCACCGAGGCGCTATGACATGGAGTGCATAGTGCCTCGGTGAGAAGTTCCCAACGCTGCATAGCTCAAATTTTCTTTCCTTAGAACGTGATCAGGACTAGAGGTTAGTTTTCAAGAGGTTTGGCGTAGTTTTAACGAATACACTACTAACATTTTCAGTATTTATTATCATGGTTCAATGTTTTTAATGATTACACTTCATAAATTAGTGAACGAAATTCTCTCTGCTTCAAAATTCCTCGCTTGACCCCTTCACCGCCATTGTTATTTTCATCGTATTCTGGATTTATGTATGTACACTCGGTACAAAAAGTATCTGCACCCCTACGCTGATCATCAGGTGTGTACAGCTCGATAGGGTTGGTACCTCTGCCTGCAACTATATCCGATCGTCTCTGACACATGGATATAGTTGCAGGCAGAGGTAGCAACCCTATCGAGTTGTACACACCTGATGATCAGCGTAGGGGTGCAGATACTTTTTTGACCGAGTGTACATACATAAATCCAGAATACGATGAAAATAATAATGGCGGTGAAGGGGTTAAGTGAGGAATTTCTGTTTTGTGTATTATGTTTCATATTTTGTTTTGCTAAATATTTTGTTACACATACCTGTACCTGTACCTGTGCTGTATTGACTTTGATTAGTTGGTTTTTGTCTTTATATTGTGTCGTCCCAGTTTTGGATGATATTAAAATTGGCTACTGACTAACTTTAGGAATAAAATGCAAGTTGTTACATATATTTTGTTTTCTTTTCAGGTCAAGTGTTCCCGTGATGTAGCAATCTGTTGGCTGTTGCCGTGGTGGTATGGCTGCCTGGTCCCGGCCTCTGCTGCTTTAAGATATGTAAGTACTGTACTGTACTGTACTGTATATTCATAATAGTTTTGTTTTTGGTTGCTTAGTTTATCATACTGTATGTTCCATCAATTGCATCCATTCAATCAACTTCCAGTTACTTAAGCAGTTGATGCTTTTAATAAACCAGTGAAGTCGCAGCTATTTCTGAAGGCTTATGATACTGCAGATCATAGAGTTACTGTACTGATGACTATAAACATATATTTTGTGTTTGAAAAATTGAAGTTAATGCGAGCGCTCGTGAATCATCTTTGAGAATTGGCGCTCGTACAATACAGTACCAGCCTATTATTATTATTATCTACAGTTGTTGTCTTTGTTGTACTTTGTCGTGTACGGTGGCGCTAATAAGTCATGTCCCAGCTGTCATTACGTTTGGCTCGCTCTGTGCTGTATTAATGTCTGTCAGATGTTGAATAGGGTGGGTAAGTGTAGGAACATGTTTGTATATCTCACTCGATATGAAGAAATGAAGCTTAGATGATACGAATTATTGATCAAAATATACTTGGTGCCGAGACATGACTTATTAGCACCACTGTACTTTGTCGTGTACTATTATGCATTTCTATAGTTGGTGTTTACTTGTGAATATTTTGATTGTATTGTTCCTTGCTTGGGTACTTTATATATTGGTTAGACATTTATGGTTTTCAGTATGGCTTGATTTGAGTAGTTTGCTTTATCATTGGAACTCTCTCCCAGAATCAGTATTTCCCTGTTCTTATGACTTGAATTGCTCCGTGTGTGCTGGCATTTTGGTTCGAACGTCCCTTGATTTTGGCCCTGTCACTCTTTCAACTCTGGGGGAAGACACTCGCTACAGGCAGTTTTGCTTTTTGTCTCCCTCACTCATATAGAAAAAAACAAATAAGTTTTGCTTGTGTATGGGTATATATTTGATAAGCTCTTGTTTGCTTGAATAGTTTATTTTGATATTTTCTCTACTTTTGAAATGCCTCCTGTTGTTGCTTGTCAGTTTGTTTTTAGTTTTATCAATTGTTTTGTTTGGATATTATATTACTTTCCTGAATGTTTAGCTTTTGTTGTGCATCCAATATAGTTTGCTTAACCCCTTCATGATTGACACATCTTGACAGTACAGTAACTTGGCTATCATTGTACATTGTTTTTGTCCGTTAACCCTTTGAGTACCAGCGATGTGTGCTAGATTTGTATTGTGGCTATATTTTGACGATTGGTGGTTAAAAGGGTTGGTTCAGATATTGAAGCCTTAGTTTTGGCTAGAGGTCCTTCCCAAGCTGAATAAAGTGGTAGAGATATATTGAAGCCTTATTTTTTGCTAGAGGTCCTTCCTAAGCTGAATAAAGTGGTTAATAGAGTTGGTTGAGATTATATTGAAGCCTTATTTTTTGCTAGAGGTCCTTCCTAAGCTGAATAAAATAGTCTTGCTGTCAGAAGATTATAAAAAGGACCTCTCTGGTATTGAATGAGTTGATGTTGCTTATTTTAATGTGAGAGTTGCTTATCTGTTATGCACTGTGATTTAGGTTTGATCTTTTGTCTTTATATTGTCTCGTCTCAGTTTGTTTATTTTGAGAGTTTAGGTTTATTGGTTTGAATATTCGCTTTACTTCATTTCTCATTAAAACAAAATTAGGTTGGTCATTATTGTTTGTGCATTTAGTTGTCTTGAGCATCCAGTCATTAGATACCTGTTGATTTCACTTTAATTTTGTTGCTCCAGCTTAGCTTCCACAATGTTGACAAGTTCTTTTGGTTTTGATTATGGTAATATTTGTCTGATGAATGATAGGCTATATCATTTATTTGTTTCCACATAGCAATTTTGACTTTGTCCCAGTTTTAGTTTGCTTAGTTTGAAATTTTAATTTATTGATGAAACATTGTGTAGCAATATAGGTATGGCATATTTACTTAAAGTCCTTACTATGTTGTATTTCTCAGTACCAATAATTGAGGCCTTCTTTTATTGTCCTTGTCCCAATTTTGGTTTGTTTAGTTTGCAAGTTTTACATTTTAATTTGTATAATTAATGATCAGTATATGCTCAGGCAGGTCCTTACCATGTTGTATTTCTCAGTACCAATAATTTAAACTTCTTTTACTTGTATAATTATATACCAGGCACATTCACTTTTATTTAGTTATACTTTTATTAATCTTTACTCAGTTTAATGAGAGACTCCATATTATTGGTACATGTACACTCTGGCACTGATGCCAGTCTCTAAGCGAGTTTTTGAGTCTGAGTGCGTAGTGTGCAAAGGCGAGCTTGTGTTAAGTGATGATCCTGTGGCTGTGAATTTTGGAAATGAGTCTTTGGAGCTGGTGAACAAGTTTTGTTACCTAGGAGATACCATCTCTGCCGGTGGTGGGGCCGAGGCTGCCACTGTTGCTAGAATTAGGTGTGGCTGGGGGAAGTTCAGAGAATTGATGCCAATCCTGACCATGAAAAGAATGCCTCTCCCCCTGAAGGGAAAGGTGTATGCCTCGTGTGTTAGAAGTGCAATGACGTATGCCTCAGAAACATGGGCCGTTAAAGTAGAGGATGTCAACAGAATGGAGCGTAATGGGATGAGAATGGTGAGATGGATGTGTGGGGCCAGGCTACAGGATAGAATAACAAATGTTGAGCTGAGGAGACGTTTAGGTATAAAGAGTATTAGCGAGGTGATGCGTACAAGTAGACTGGGATGGTATGGACATGTGGAGAGAATGGATGAACAAAATTGGGTGAAAAAATACAGGTCTGTGATTGTGGAGGGAGCTGCACCAAGGGGTGGACCGAGGAAGACCTGGGATCGGACTATACGCGCCGATCTCAAATCCAAGAACTTGACAAGTGAAGCAGCCCTTAACAGGGTTGCCTGGAATGCCGCCATTAGGACAAGAGACTGAAACTGCACTTATGTGTGGAACACTCAGTCTTAAAATTTTATGTATGTAAGCCACTCAGAAATTTATCTTCTTAAGTCCATGATTATTTATATGAATCAACCAGTAGTTTATTAAGTTATTTCCATAGCAATTTTGATTAGTTCCTTTCTATCTTGTGTAGTCCAAGTTAGTTTATTTTGAAAGTTTTAAATTATAATTTGGCAAAGCCAAATGTTACAAGGTTTATTGAGAAACCAGTATACCGGGTCAATTTTATTAGACAGAAATAACAATAAGTTGAAGGTTTTCGTTAATTATAATAATCATTCTTAAAATATACAGTACCCAAAGAAATTACTGTACAGTAAAACCTTTTAGTAACTTCAGTTTCCGAAGTTATTTTGCCCTTATCGTCTTTGGGAGTTTTAAATGTTAATTTGTCATGTCCAATGACTTTAGTCAATGCTGCTTTATAAAAATCATAGTCACCAATGCTTTAAAAATCTATAATTGTTGTGATATTACTAAAGTATTGAAAGTTATCATTATGTTATCTATTTAAAACAGCAGACTATAGTTGTTGATAATCCCAAAGCCTAATGTTTGTAAGTGATGGAACTAGTTGAGTTACTATAAGTACATTAAGTGAAATATAAGTAAAGTTCATACAGTAAAAGTGTTGAATACCATATCTTGTTTTATTATAATACATGTAATAGGATACAGTTCACCTTAGGTTCATACCAAAGGCTGCACTCTGAATATTTAAATCACATTCAGTAAAGTAAGAGTATTTTGTTAAAGTAAAAAAAAAAAAATCATAGCCAAAACAATGAATGGAATTTAGAATTCAGTAGCTGTCAGCCAATTTGCAAAATGTTGCCAGTCAGAGCTCCAAACATATCAGAACTGGACGACATGCAAAATTTTCCAGTCCAAACCACCAAATTTTTTCAAAGTCCAGTCATAGACTGGACTCGGGAAAGAATATCATTAGTTTGGACTTTGGAAAATTCAGTTCAGATATGTTTGGCAACATTTTTCAGTGAAACTTAAAAGAATTTCAGTGGTGTAAACTTTTGAAAATTTCACAAGTCCAGATCAGAACTAGACTTGTGAAATGTTCCAAAGTTTACACCACTGAAATTTTGCTAAGTTCCAATGGACTTTGAAAAATTTCAGTCACCCCCCAGAAATTTGCTAAGTCCAGCCTCAGAGGCTGGACTTAGCAAAATTCTGGGGAAATCAGTCAAATGTCTATGGGGTGAAACCCAAACATTTCACACCGTGAAAACTTTTCTATCTCAAGATTCTCAGTGGCAATCTGGCCCAGCAACTCTCACATACCCAGTCTTCTCATTGGTTCAAGTAACACTGTCACTACTTATTCTGGCTAACCTCAAAAGATTTTAGTCAGCTTAGGAAAGAAGTCCTTTCTAAGCTGATTAAAATCATCTGAGGCTAGCCAGATAGTGACAGTACCGAAAGGGTTAATTGAGCCAATGACCAGCATGGGTTATGGAGGTTAAGTTTGAAATGCACTAACACATGCAACCCAGAAAACGGTACACAACCAAAGACTGTCGGAAACATTACTTGCCATCTTAAGAGACTTTAAGACCAGACATATAAAGAGGGCTCTGAACTTTATCATTATGCTTCTAGAACATTCAACCACATTATTTAAAAGAACTTTGGTTTAGCACTTTCAGTAATGATGGTTGAACATATCCAGAGTTCATAATGATCCTCTTGGTTGTCACTGTTCATTCTAGGTTGCTAAACTTTATATCATGAGTGTACAGTATATAAATATGGTCAACTATCACAGAACGGCCAAAGAAACTTTTAATGATTTATACAGTCGGTAACAAATTTATTACTTTTATTATGCATGTTATTTATGAAAATAATATTAAATTCTTTGCATGTTAAGTGATATTTTCACTTACCCTGCAAACAAAGTATGTATTTTCATAAATGGCATATGAATCATAAAATAATCTATTTTTACCAATTTAAATACTTTACATCAACCAGCTATTTTTAAATCTTTAAAGGTATTTTGGCAGATTTTTTTCAGTCAGCGATAGAAAAACCACATTTAAATATGCAAACCCAAGATATAAAGTTTTAAACCTACATAAATGCAGCCAAACCATTGCTTACATGATACAGTACACTCTCGAGCAAAAATAAGTACACCAATGGAATCATGAACCTTTAACCCTCTCATAAAAGAAGAAGTCATGCTGGCTAAGGAGAAATTGTATGCACTTCAGGAAAAGCTCTAGGAATAATAAAGTATAAAACTCCATTAGACCCAGATCCTTCCAAAGCTTAATACAATCATCCAATAGCCAGAATTAACAAGTCATGCTGGCTAAGAGAAATTCTATGCACTTAAGGAATAATTAAGAGCATAAATGCCAAAATAATTCCAAAGCAACATAAAATAATCAAATATCCAGAATTAACTTAGTCATATTTATCAAGGGGCTGATAACCACTTTCAGTAATTATAGCAGTAAATATATAAAGGCCAAAATTCTAAACCAATTCAAATATGATGCACTTTGGGAATATTGGCTACCATTCAATTATATTCACCTTAGGAAGTACCAGACGAATCTCAAGGGTTAATACATTACTATTACCCCTCTCATTGCTCAACAGTCTTCCTAAGCTGCATATAATAGTCAGGTAACCAAAATTCACTTAGTGATTCATATTCCTCAATGGGTTAACTAAAAAGGCTAGAGTAAATAAACTGCATTACCACACCTATTTCCTGGTCGACTCTTCCAAAGTCATAGAACTCACATAAAGTGATTACTCATTATTAATCTTAGTGGCAAAGATATCTGGCTTAATTATAATAGAAGCGTCTTTTATAATTGCCCAATATTCTTTACCATTAACATCAATAAATGGTAATCAAGCATGAGATTTTCATAATTTGGGAAGAGTCACCCAGGGAATAAGATAGGAAAGTTTCAGCCCATTTCTTCTAGCCTGTTAGAGTTTCAAGAGCCTATGATATATTAAAATACAGAACCAGATTTGTAAGCAGTCAATTTTCTTAGCAATATCAATATAAATACCATCACAAAAATCAAGGGACATTAATATATATCAAAATGCACAAGTACATTTCCATAAATTAAAATGTAAAACTTGCAAACTAAACAAACCAAAATTGGGACAAGGACAATATAAAGTCAAATTAAATTATCAAAATCGCTATGTGGAAACAACGTTTACTAAAATGAAAATTATTAAATAAAAGAACACAATCCACCACATAGGGTGTACATCACTACATGAGCAAGTTAATCTGTTTCCCAAGCAAACTAATCGCACATATAACAACGCACCATCGTCACGTTAAAGGAAGTAGTCAAGTTTGGGAAGTCCGGGACGTTCTGGCAAATTTTACTAAACTCTGCATGAATAAAGAAACTATATGTTAAATGTCAAAATATTATTTAAAATCAAATTTGCAACATGACAAGACATTAAAATAGTACAAAATACAAATATTGATAAGATATCTATACTATTACAAAATAATATATAAAATACAGTACAGCACTCACTAACGATAGTGCTATCGGGTAGGTACCTGTAAGCATAGCATGCCTCAAGTGACCCCTATCAATAACTACCCTACAAATAACCTACATTTATAGCACAAATAAACTAAGGAAATCGCAAAAGTAAGCAATTGATACTATCGACAATGAATACATATAATATAAAGAGAAATAATTGCAAAATATGAAGTAACAACAGATTTAAACAAAGAGTACTCTTTTAACAAGAACAAAATCGAATAAACTTTATGCGCATCTTAATACCGAGGGAGCCAAGACTCTCCAAACATTGCTTCCGAAGGAATATAAATGATACCGGTGGAACAATCAATACCCCGAAGCTAAGCCTACATAAACAAACTCTCGCTCTCTCCGTTCATCCCTATATCCCGGGCACCTCGGGGGCAGGACCTGACGTTCGGAATCACTACTTATTGATAACCTTGTTGCGTACTAGCAGGAGACGGTTATGAATGACCGTACTAGTTTCCAGGCTGCAGTCGTGGGCCCGGAATATACTAAAAAAACAAATAAAATAAAAGTTCTACAGCTAAAAACATTAAATTTAAAGTTACCCTTCCTAGCATAATCCCACCCCCACCCCCACCCCCACCCCCACCCTCCCACAATATACTAACAAAACAATACAAATAAAAGTAATAAATCTAATAAGTACCACCCCATTTAAATACAACTTAGATCTAATAAGTACCACCCCATTCTTATCAATTACAAACTCAAATTTACTTTAATAAACTGATGAAAGCATATGGTCCTCCCGGGATTCGAACCAGGGACACCACAACCCGAATTTAATAAACTAATGGCATCATATGATCCTCCCGGGACACCACACCCAGAACATAAGCACCTTAAGCCATTACACCAACAACTTTACTTCTAAACTCAATGAAATCAACAAATACATGTGGCACTCCCAAGGACTCGAACCTAGGATACTCACACCAAAATTATACTTTAATTTTGAAGTTAGTCCACCCCAAAACTATTCTCCCCCGCCCGAGAGATATGCTCCGCGGTTCCAATATTCAATATGTGAACTAACTTAACTGCATTCAATCCCCATTTCAGGGTAGCAGTACTGTACAAGGGGCAGATCCCTTCTAGCACTCCTCCATTCACATTCTGGATTAGTAGATAGGTTACAGGATTCAATTTTTGGCAAGATTCGGAGATCATCTAAAATAACTTTAATTTTACCTTCATCACAGCTACCCTTAAGACAGTTTTATTAAGCTTAGGAAACATCAGTACGAATCAAATACGCTTTGATGCCATAGACCCTTCATAAACTGAATAAAATTGAATGAAAACTACAATAAAGCAGGAATTACAGTCTGGATTTAAATTTAGTGAACACTTTTCTATACATTTGTGTTAACCATTCACTGAAGTCTCCGATCATTACGGCACCCACCCTAACCCAGCTATACGTCAGCATGGAGTACATGGTGGTCAAAACTGCATCAAATATAATACTTAGCAATTTGGTTTAGTGCTCGTCTTTTGACTGCGTTCCTTTAAGTTGTTGGTTTATTTTGCAACTTTTACATTATAATTTAAGTTAATGATACTTCAACTTTCTTACATTTGCCCCATTTGTGTGGCATTTTTATAACTTTTTATGTAATTTAGAAGAAATCGGCCTTTGGCCCGAGCCATTTTCTACCGGAAAAGGCACCAATTTATTTTGAGTGTCTTTAGTATTTATTTCAACCTTTGAGGGCAAAGGATTTTTTTATTAATTTATATTTTTTCACCAAAACTTTACTTCTAAACTCAATGAAACCAACAAATACAGGAGACTCTCCAAGGACTCTAACCTAGGATACTCACACCAATATTCCGGGCATTTATGCATTATGCTATCAAGACAATTAACATGAAAGGTCATAGTTTAAGTATTACGCTATCAAATCATGCCAAAATATTACAATCCTTCGTAACCGTACCTATTCTTCCATCACTATCACACATCGTTAATAAAGTATCCTACTTGTTCCACCGGGATATCATTTTAAAGTTTACCCTGTAAGCATATCATTTGGCTACATTCATGTGTATAGACGATATATCACGTTAGGCTGGATTTAGAGGTTGTAATAGAAATGGGAGAGGGGGAGGGAGGAGGGAGGAGGGGGGAGGAGGGAGGAGGGAGGAGGGGGGAGGGGGGATTCAGGGCGCTACAGGACAGACCGTCACTTTCAACATCAATACTAATATTCGCAGTCTACAGAAAGTCTACAGAGCAAACTAAGACTTTTTCAATTGAAAAATGCACAAAGTGCTTTATTTTAAGCTTGATTGAGGTCTAGAGAGCAAACTAAGTAATACAAAATAAATAAGCCGCTCTATAGATAATATTTCTTAGATTTTATTTTAAGCCCTGGGAGTCTTTTTCTAGACTCGGTGGTCTGGTTAAACAAACTGGATTTATTTTAGCAAGCGTTTTCTCCACAGCGATTTTGAAGTTATTTTGACTTTATATTGACTGTCAAAGTTTTGGTTCGTTTAGTTTGCAAGTTTTACATTTTAATAAGCCAATAAATAAGCCGTTCTATAGATATTAATAATAGATACAAATGGGGAGGGTGACCGAGTATATAGATTAAGATTAAGTACCGTGGGACCAAGTTATTACTTTTAACTGTTAATTTGCTAATGCGATGGCCAAGATTTAGGGAACCGATTGTCAAAGAAATATATTCTAATTCAGTGCACGCTCATTATATTTAATTATTCTATATAGCCTTGTAGTTTTAAGTTTAATTTCCGATAAATTTTAATGTTTTACTATCTATCTATCTATCTATTGCCTGACGCCGTGATCCCCGAAGGGGTGGCCACGAACGAACCGCCCCCATGCACCTCTGTCCCCAGTCAGTCGACGCCCCTCCCCCCAACCAGCACCGCCTTCGTTCATGTAGTTCCTCACTCCATCTAATGTTTTACTACACTATCACTAATCACTAATCATTTATCACTAATGTTTTACTACATACAGGGAGTTTCTATTATTTTAAATTTTAAGCTTATATTAACCCTCTCAGACATGACGCGATTTTGAGCCTATTGGGGATACTTTAAAGCCTTTGTTACCATCAGGGGTATTTATAAACCTTTAGTTTAGTTACTTCAACCTCTGCAGTTGTCTTTGAGTTAGCTGTGTTGAGCCTATTGGGGATACTTTAAAGCCTTTGTTACCATCAGGAGTATTTAGAAACTTTAGTTTAGTTACTTCAACCTCTGCAGTTGTCTTTGAGTTAGCTGTGTTGAGCCTATTGGGGATACTTTAAAAGCCTTTGTTACCATCAGGGGTATTTATAAACCTTTAGTTTAGTTACTTCAACCTCTGCAGTTGTCTTTGAGTTAGCTGTGTTGAGCCTATTGGGGATACTTTAAAGCCTTTGTTACCATCAGGGGTATTTAGAAACCTTTAGTTTAGTTACTTCAACCTCTGCAGTTTCTTTGAGTTAGCTGTGTTGAGCCTATTGGGGATACTTAAAGCCTTTGTTACCATCAGGGGTATTTAGAAACCTTTAGTTTAGTTGCTTCAACCTCTGCAGTTGTCTTTGAGTTAGCTGTGTTGAGCCTATTGGGGATACTTTAAAGCCTTTGTTACCATCAGGGGTATTTAGAAACCTTTAGTTTAGTTGCTTCAACCTCTGCAGTTGTCTTTGAGTTAGCTGTGTTGAGCCTATTGGGGATACTTTAAAGCCTTTGTTACCATCAGGGGTATTTAGAAACCTTTAGTTTAGTTACTTCAACCTCTGCAGTTGTCTTTGAGTTAGCTGTGGCCAGAAAACTAATTTTGGAGAGGTAATTATAACCAAACTATTTCTTATTGCTAATCTGGCAACCTCTGAGTCATAAATGCGTGAAAGGGTTGAGTACTGTGGGACCAGATATTACTTTAAACCGTTATTTTGCTAATGCAATAGCGAACATTTAGGTAACCGAGGGAGGTAGCGAGGGAGTAGTTGGAATATAGAAAAAAAAAAAAAAAAAAAAAAAAAAAAAAAAACTATTTTAAAAGCAATATATTCTAATTCAGTGCACGCTCATTTTATTTAATTATTTTATAGCTTTGTAGTTTTTAAAGTTAATTCCGATAAATATTAATGCGTTTTTCCACATATAGAAAGTGGGGTTTCTATTATTTTAAATTTTAAAGTTATATTAATTTGAACAGTAACTTCTAAAGTTTTATATATACAATTTACTTGCTAATGCAATACCGAAGATTTAAAAGGAACGTTGTAATTCAGTCGTCATTTTATTTCACATTAGAAGTTTATGCTTTTCAAAGCTTAAATTCTGATAATTTTAAATTAATTTTTAAATTTTTTTGTTAGTGCGCTTCAAAAATTTTATATTTTAAAGTTACTTTTATTAATATGAACAGTACAGTACTTAGTTTCAAAGTTAGGCTATATATTTGAATTGCTGTACAAAGTATCCATACTTAAAGTTTGCTGGATTGCCCACTTTAGATACAGATTAATTATATTGTCGACTTTTACTTTGCCAGAAACTAGTCCAATTCTATACAAAACTATCCAGCAATTTTAATATTACTTTAGTGAGCATTTACTCTTAACTTCCTTTGTTTGACTTCCCAAACTTGACTACTTCCTTTAACGTGACGATAGTGCGTTGTTATATGTGCGATTAGTTTGCTTGGGAAACAGATTAACTTGCACATGTAGTAATGTACACCCTATGTGGTGGATTGTGTTCTTTTATTTAATAATTTTCATTTTAGTAAGCGTTGTTTCCACATAGCGATTTTGATTATTTAATTTGACTTTATATTGTCCTTGTCCCAATTTTGGTTTGTTTAGTTTGCAAGTTTTACATTTTAATTTCATAGATTAATTTATAGTTTTAATTTTCCATTTTATATTTAGCGTCATTTCTATAGCGATTTCTATTAATAACCTTTACTTTAATTTCAATTTGTTCCAGTTTTAGTTTGATTATTTTTTAAGTTTTAAAATTAATAAAGTACCGGGTATACATTTATCTGTACAGCATTATTACTTAGTTTATTAACCCGTTGAGCCCCGGCTAGTTATAATATTTTGTTCACCCCAGTCCCAAGCCATTTTCACTTCTTTTTTTTGTTTGCTAATATGGAAGACGAGGATGAGAAATGGAAAAAAAAAAAAAAAAAAAAAATCACCTTGTTTTTTTGGGGGGGGGGGGGGGGGGGGAGCCTCAAAAAAATTTGTTGAGCCAAAATGGAAGAAAATGGTGAGAAATGACAAAAATAACAAAAAACTAATTTCGGTCATTAGGGGGGCGGGGGGTTTCAATAGTTCGTCTCCCCCCGCATGACCACCCGCCCGGGAGCACTAGGGTAAAAACTGAGTATGGCATTGTACGGCATACATCCTAATGAGTGTCTCGCATAAATCTCAAGCCTCTAGCTCCCATACGACCGGAGTAATGAAGGTTCAAAGTGGCGGTGAACTAAGGGTGTAAACTATCCCCACTAAGCCCACCACCACCAGCCGCGCGGCTGTCTCGGCCCGCTCACACCTACTGGCCCGGCTCCCACACACACACTACGGTACCGCCCCCTCCTATTCTCCCGCCATTTCCTACCTTACGAGCCACGTAAGTGTTTTTAATATGTCGGACGCACGTGATGCGTCGCTGGGAGTTGGTGATCAAACACTGCCGACGCAACACGTGCGACGCTGGGTCTCACCGGGTTAAGGGGGAGGAGGGAGCGGATCATTCTTAACCAACTGCCTAATTTCAACAAAGGACGTTAATTTACAACCAACAAATCCAACATAACACAAATATATCCTATCGAACTTCACGAACCTTATTGAACAGAAGCGATGTGTGTGGAGAGTTTAAGTAGAGGATTGAAGATAGACGATTGGAGATCCTAGCGACGTTAATCTTCAGACTTTTAGCTTGAAATAATCTTGAGACGTTGGGGAGCTCTTGGTCGGCTGTACGCTCCTCGTGCTGTAAAACGTAGACAAAAGGTTTAGTGGATTCCATGGTATACAGATGTGGGTATACATGCATCAAATTGTAAGACCGAATGCTCCACACATACGTGCAGTTTCAGGCTCTTGTCCTAATGGCGGCGTTCCAGGCAACCCTGTTAAGGGCTGCTCCACTTTTCAATTTTTTGGATTTGAGATCGGCACGTATAGTCTGATCACACGTTTGTTTTAAAATAATAATGTCCGATCAATTTAAATGCACGTTGTTCACTTATTTTGTTTAGAGTTTCGATAATTATTAATTTTAAAGTCTTAAAATTAACAGATAGCTCAAAAGTGACCGTTCAAATTAACAGATAGCTCAATAGTGACCGTTCAAATTCACAGATAGCTCAATAGTGACCGTTCAAATTCACAGATAGCTCAATAGTGACTGTTCAAATTCACAGATAGCTCAAAAGTGACTGTTCAAATTAAAGAAAAAAAAATCCTACCCAAAGCTTTTACCTGTACTCTAAAATAATGATTTTCATTAAAAGTGACTCTTAATTCTTTACCATCAACATCTCCAAAACAATAAGTCAAATTATACCTATAATAATAACCTGTTCGGCCAGGCAGCTTAGGGAACAACAACAACAACCTATTATGTTCTCTCCACCAAACCAACTCTACTCCTAAAATCTGTTATGGGCTGGTCTATCAGAGTGAGAACTGAGCGATCTCTGCCATACCCATAGCTTACTCTGACCGTTCCTTTTACTTATATATTTTCTAGATCTCAAGTGACTGAGTCTCTTCCGTGGATTGACCTCCCAATCTACCAAAATTGGAAGCCAAAGAGTCACATTTTTCCTTTGCCCCTCAACTTTCTCTTCATAATTGCTGAGGGGCACAGGGCCCTGGGTGGGGCTTTGGTTTCCCGGGCGTTTCCGCACCCTCCTCGGCTCCCAGCCATGGAGTGGCTTCGGTCACCCAGGCTTTATTGTGATCGGCAGGGAGGGTTCTGTGGGGGCGCTCGGGGCTGTTCGGCCAGGTAGCTTGGGGAACAACAACAACTAAAATAGATTAATGAAATTGACGTACCGGATTCCAAACAACTATGCAGAACATCTTGAACATTAACATCTATAATTAGAGGCTACTATTTGGAAACCATCAGCCAGGGAATGGGTACAAATTTAAAGCTCATTTGCTCTAGCCCTTTTTGAATTACAGACACTACAACTCTCAATAAAACTAAAATAATTATAGAATAGATAGAAGGGTAACAGTAACTAGATAGATAAAACAATTTCTAGCATACCTATAAGAAACAGGTTACCGGTATAGATTACTATTATTATAAGACTAAATACTATCTACTCAACTCTCATATATAAAAAAAAAAAAAAAAAAAAAAAAAAAAAAAAAATTGAATTTAGACTTTTCTCCCTCATGAATAGCCCCATTACTTTGGCAATTTTAAGACCTTTTACCCCATAGTCAATATTAAGACCCATTGTGCCATTTAGCCAGCTTCCCTGTCGGCCAATAGGGACTTTTAGGGGGAACCGGCCATATATACAGTATATCCGCGCCTTACTGGTACCGACTGCGGTCCGCGGATACGTGTGGTGTATTTAACATAGGTTTCAATGGGAAATAGGCTTAGCTCGTACCTGACCCGGCCATCTTGGACCCTCAAACCAATATTTTGACCTACATATTATTTGAAGAGAATACTTATTAATACATACTATGAAGAGATAACTTGCCACACAAACTTGATTTCTATCTATCTATCTATCTATTGCCTGACGCCGTGATCCCCGAAGGGGTGGCCACGAACGAACCGCCCCCATGCACCTCTGTCCCCAGTCAGTCGACGCCCCTCCCCCCAACCAGCACCGCCTTCGTTCATGTACTTCCTCACTCCATCCTTCCACCTCATATTCGGTCTACCTCTCCCCCTCTGTCCCTCCACCTCGCTCTCGTACACCCTCTTAGTCATTCTCTCGCTTTCCATACGTTCCATATGGCCGAACCATCTCAAGTTGTTCCTTTTGATTTCAAATCAGTCATTAGGCCTAGGCTAGCCTTACGCATCGGCATAATTTGCCGGCTTACGCTTGCTCTCTGTTTTGATGGTCCCGGGCATTTATTTCCATCATGATTACCATCAGGCCCTCTGTCCCTATCACTGAATGCTCTAAAGGCCCTAATAAATGCGGGAGATAAGAGGTTCGTGCAGAAAAAAGATTGTAAACAGGTGGTTTTTTACTTTTCCAACACTGGGCTGTGAACTACTGCCTCAGCTGGGACGCTGAGTGGACTTCACGCAAGAATGCAAGATGGCCGACCAAAGCAAGAATCGGGATGCGCACCGACCCGCCCGATTCAAATCCGTAAATTTCATAAATTGATTTTAGGAGTATAGTTGGTTGTTGGAAGGAACATAATAATAGCTGGTGCAGTTTTTTTGCGCGGATGACGAGTAATGGGATATTTAGGGGTGTCCGTGGATAAGCGGCATCGCGAATGTATGGAGCGCGGATACGGGGAACGGACATAGAAACAATTATTTTTTTTTTTTTTTTTTTTTAGGAAGAGTCTTAGGGTGTATTTAGAAGTTTAAAGGTCTAGGGAGAAAACTATATATATATATATATTTTCTTAACCCTCTCCGACATGCGACGCAATTTTGAGCCTATTAGGGATACTTTAAAGCCTTTGTTACCATCAGGTGTATTTATAAACCTTTAGTTTAGTTACTTCAACCTTTTGAGCCTATTAGGGATACTTTAAAGCCTTTATTACCATCAGGGGTATTTAGAAACTTTTAGTATAGTTACTTCAACCTCTGCAGTTTTCTTTGAGTTAGCTGTGGGCAGAAAAATAATTTTAGAGAGGTAATTATAAGAGTGAGAGAACTTTCTTATTGCTAATCTGGCAACCTCTGCATCATGAGTCTCAAGGGGTTAATCAACATTTAAAACTACAATTAAGCCAAATATTAATCAAACTTTAATACTTTTACTTTCACTGAAACTTTCTATTTTACCTTAAACAAACTACTGTACTCAATTTACAATACAGTTTGTACAGTTGCCCCAATAACTTCTAGTCCTATGTGATCTATAACATGCACCAACCAACTTGTGGCACTCCAAGGATGTATGTACAGTATGTATGTACAGTATGTATGTACAGTATGTAGGTTACAGTATGTATTTACTCAGGTCCTTTCCCCACTTTTCCCTTTTTTTTTTTTTCTGGGGGTGGCCGACTCAAGACAGAGCCAGAATAGGGACAACACAACAGAAAACAATGAGCACACAAAAACAAAACACAAATTCACACACATCCATATACATGAAGGGAGGCTAGACAAATTAAATCTACCGAGTCTAAAAGAGAGGAGAGAGAGGGGAGACATGATAATGATGTACCCGGGGGCTGGAGAGGCTGGATAGGGAGAATATGTTAATTATGGATACAGGAATAACTAGAGGCCACAGCTACAAAGTAAAAAGACCTACCTGCAAGAACGATATCAGGAAGTTTAGCTTCCCCTATAGATGTATTGACAAATGGAATGGGCTGGAGGAGGAGGTGGTAGGGGCAAGGAACATCCATATTTTCAAGAAAAAATTGGATAAAAAGTAGACCGAGAGACGGGACAACACGAGCTTAGCTCAACTCCTGTAAACTACAATTAGGTAATTTTAATTAGGTAAATACAATTAGGCAATTAGGTAAATACATGACTATAATAAATCGCTGGTACTCAAAGGGTTAATAATGACAAAGTAACATCTTAAAATCCGAAAACTAATGGGGCTAAATATGAGGAAGAAGGGGGACCAGAAAAACGACCCATCTCCCCTCAAGTACCCACAGACTATAATAAATCCACTGACCTCCCGTGTAGTATCCAAGAGCGTAGAAGACCCGGCCGGCACAGTAGACGGTACCGGCGATGGCGCTGGTGACGGGACTGTGTAGACCGCCCAGTAGTAGCATGGATAGGAACGTGGTGTACATCTCCAACCTGGTAGGATAACAAAGTAATGTATATTGTAAAACTTGCACAATAAACAAACCAAAGCAGGGACGACACCATATAAAGGCATAAAAATATATATACCTGTACCTCCATCAACCTTAAAAAAATCACCCCCCCCCCCCCCCCCAGACCCTCCTTCAAGATAAATTTGTACATTTTTCAATAGAAAAATGTCTCTTAAAATACATGCCATGGAAAAATTGACACAAAAATATCAATATTGACAAAGAAATGGGGCGAAAGGTCTTAAAATCGCCAAACTAATGGGCCGAACGTCATGAAAACTAATGTGGCTAAACATGAGGAAGAAGGGGGACCATAAAAACTCATCTCCCCTGGTGACGGGACTGTGTAGACCGCCCAGTAGTAGCATGGATAGGAACGTGGAGTACATCTCAAGCCTGGTCAGACAACACAATACATATCAGAAACAACAAAACAAAACATATAGGCTAATAGAAGGATTTAATTCTACAGTATTGCAACCTAGTCTCAACCTAGTCTTGACCTCCCTACTGCCAATCTAGAAGTTGGGAGATTGGGAGTCAAAGCGTCACATTTTTCCTTTGCCCCTCAACTTTCCCTTCATAATTGCTGAGGGCACTGGGCCTTGGGTGGGGCTTTGGTTTCCCTGACGTTTCCGCACCCTCCTCAGTTCCCCGCCTGGGAGTGGCTTCGGTCACCTGGGCTTTATTAGTGGTAAGCAGGGAGGGTTCTGTGGGGGTGCTCGGTTATGGCCTTGGCCTTGCTTGGGACCTTGAGGCTGCTTGGCCAGACAGCCTGGGGAACAGCAACAACAACAACAACAACAACAGGGACCATCCAAAAAGACTCCCCTTCGGACAAGATAGGGATAAACAAACTTCCCATACTGTACTGAAGCCTATACAGGTTTTTAGGTGTTTGTGTTTCGGTTTCGGCTGGTCCAAGAACGCATCCCCATTTACCCCATTCATTGTAGGGTTTGCTGTAGGCTACGATTTTTCTATTTAAGATTTTTTGTCTTTTCAGGAACGTAACCCAATTGAAATCGAGGGAGACCTATGTAGGATAATATATACCTGTTTGATTTCAGCTGATGGTAAATTGAATCCCTTAGCAACTGATTTTTCGATACTTAATGGCTCTACTACCTCTCTGCATTGTATTATTCATATTTGTTTTCACCAACCCACCAATTAATTTACAAATAAACCTAACTAATTAAATCAATGAAAATAATGAATACATTTGGTACTCTCCAAAGACTCGAACCTAGGATACTCACACCCAAATTCCACACACTAACCATTACGCTATCAAAACAGGGTATAGTAAATACTAACGTGTTCTGGTGAGCCCGTTGGTAGCAGTTGAAGATGTTGTTATCCGGACTGTACATGGTCGGGTACTTGATGCCAAACTCTCGACGCTTACCGCCAACCTGTGAAGAGATGCAGTATTATTATAATGTAAAACTTGCAAAATAACAAACCAAAACTTATACGAACACAGTAAAAAGACAAAACAACTAATCAAAATCGCTATGTGGAAACAACGCTTAAGTAAAATAATAATTTATAAATAAGAGAACACAATCCACCACATTATAAATCCACTACATTACTACATGAGCAAATTAATCTGGTTCCCAAGCAAACTTATTATTCATATACTTACTGATTTATTTTATTATAAATACAGTATATAACAAATTATATTTGGTGATGGGCTGGTCTATCAGAATGAGAGTTGAGCGTTCTCTGCCATACCCATAGCTTATTCTGTCTGTTCCTTTTACTTATATATTTTCTAGATCTCAAGTGACGGCGTCTTTTCCGTGGATTGACCTCCCTACTGCCAACCCTGGCAGATTGGGAGCCAAAGTGTCACATTTTTCCTTTGCCCCTCAACTTTCCCTTTATAATTGCTGAGGGGCACAGGGCCTTGGGTGGGGCTTTTGTTTCCCGGGTGTTTCCGCACCCTCCTCAGCTCCCCGCCTTTGAGTGGCTTCGGTCACCTGGGCATATTAGTGGCAAGCTGGGAGGGTTCTGTGGGGGCGCTCGGTTATGGCCTTGGCCTTGCTCGGGACCTTGGGGCTGCTCGGCCAGACAGCCTGAGGAACAACAACAACAACAAATTTTATTTTTAATTTATTGATTGGTTGATTTGATTGTACTGTACTGTACTGTAATTGTATCTATGTTAATTGGTATTCTTATACTATTAGATATTAATTAAAATGTAAAACTTGCAAACTAAACAAACCAAAATTGGGACAAGGACAATATAAAGTCAAATTAAATTATCAAAATCGCTATGTGGAAACAACGCTTACTAAAATGAAAATTATTAAATAAAAGAACACAATCCACCACATAGGGTGTACATCACTACATGAGCAAGTTAATCTGTTTCCCAAGCAAACCAATCGCACATATAACAACGCACTATCGTCACGTTAAAGGAAGTAGTCAAGTTTGGGAAGTCCGGGACGTTCTGGCAAATTTTACTAAACTCTGCATGAATAAAGAAACTAAATGTTAAATGTCAAAATATTATTTAAAATCAAATTTGCAACATGACAAGACATTAAAATAGTACAAAATACAAATATTGATAAGATATCTATACTATTACAAAATAATATATATAATATAATATAAGATAAACATGCCAACGGATATTTTTGCTAGTACGGTACCACATACACGCACACACATTGAAGAAAGTACAACGAATGGCAACCAAACTGATCTCCGAACTAAAGGACCCTGAAAGACTAGGGAATAGCGGATTTGGCCCCTTCTTAGCTCTCGATTCGTGTATTGTGGTACCACCTCGCGTAATTAATGTTTTTGGTTATTTTCGAGGGGTAACTCGTGTATTAGGGTTTTCGCGAATTGTGGAATCGCGTATTGGGCGACCTGACTGTACTTGTATCATTTTATGTGTGTTTTTGTGTTTTAAACATACCTGCGTCTCCTTAGGTCCAGGGGCGTCTCCTTATGGTTTTGTGAAAAAATGGAGACGCATCTCTTATTTATCTTCTCTCTCTTAAAGAATAAGAGATACAAGAAAATTGTTGATTTGCTTTAAAAATATATATAGCCTTTTTGCTATTTATCCCCAATTTTCAATCTGTTATAGACGATAAAAAAAAATAGTGCCCATTTTTGCGTCTGCATTGGGCATCGTACCCTATTCATTTAAGTTCCTGATCATCAGGGCACCCACCCTAACCCAGCTCTTGAGCAAGGAGTGCATGGTGCTAAAAAAACGCATCAATTTTGTCACAGCACAGCATTCAAGTTGGTACAAAATGAATTCTTAATCTACTTACAGTGAACAGAATACACAGTAAATAATATATGTATCAACAACAGCCAAGGACAGTCAGTTATTAGTTTTAGGAAAATAATTCAATATCACAGATTCTTACCTGAATCGTACCAGTACTGTACTGCAGTGAAGGAATGTATAAATTCACTACCAAACTACAGATCTCAAGTGGCGACATCTCTTCCGTGGATTGACCTCTCTACAGCCAACCTGGCTGGCTGACTGGGAGCCAAAGCGTCACATTTTTCCTTTGCACCTCAACTTTCCCTTCATAATTGTAAAGGGACACAGAGCCTTGGGTAGGGCTTCGGTGTCCCGGGCATTTCCGCACCCTCCTGAGCTCCTCGCCTGGGAGCGGCTTCGGTCACCACCACCAATAGGTACAATAGGTAGCACCAACAAACTTGATCCCTGACCTCTCTGTAACTCAAAAGGGCCTAGAGCAAACTGTCAGTAAATATCCAGACCTATTTCCTGGTGGACTCTTCCCGAATGATAGAAACGTCGGCCCGATTGCTTTAATTAATGTTGTGTTATAAGAAGTTAAGCGGTCAAGATTATTGTCAAGTTTGCTGGCGCTACCTATATCACCATCATCACTACTAACTACTGTCACCATCATCACTACTTTGCTCATCATTATCAGTATGGTCACTATCATCACTCCTACTACCACCTGCCTCTGAGACGTGGCCGGTTAAAGCGGAGGATGTCAATAGAATGGAACGGAATGAGAAGAGAATGGTGAGATGGATGTGTGGGGTTAATCTTAGGGACAGGGTATCGAGCGAGGAATTGAGATGGCGTCTGGGCATTAGGAGTATCAGTGAAGTGATGCGCTCGAGCCGACTTGGTTGGTTTGGACATGTGGAGAGAATGGATGATCAGAACTGGGTGAAGAAATGCCAGACTGTGAATGTGGGGGAAGCTGCACGTAGTAGGGGTGGACCTAGAATGACGTGGGCTCGGGTACTCCGGTCCGATCTCAAAATAAAGAACTTGACAACACAAGCGGCCCTTGACAGGACCGCCTGAAAAGCTGCCATTTAGGACGTGAGACTGTAACCACAGCTTCTGTGGACAAACGGTCTTTAAACTTGTATGTATGTATGTACCACCATCATCACTACTACAGTACAGTACAGTACTACCACCACCGTCATCAATACTACTGTACTGTACTACTACCATCACTTTCCATTTCGTGGGTTAAAGAACGTTTTGTCCACAGAGACTGTGGTTACAGTCTCACGTCCTAAATGGCGGATTTCCAGGCGGCCCTGTCCAGTTCTTTATTTTGAGATCGGACCGGAGTACCCGAGCCCACATCATTCTAGGTCCACCCCTATGCGCAGCTCACCCCACATTCACAGTCTGGCATTTCTTCACCCAGTTCTGATCATTCATTCTCTCATGTCCAAACCAACCAAGTCGGCTCGTGCGCATCACTTCACTGACACTCTTAATGTCCAGACGCCTTCTCAATTCCTCACTCCACACATCCATCTCACCAATCTCTTCTCATTCCGTTCCATTCTATTGATATCCTCTGCTTTAACCGGCCACGTCTCAGAGGCAGGTGGTAGTAGGAGTGATGATAGTGACCATACTGATGATGCCCGGACCAGCGTCCGGGATTCATCCATTTCAAGCTGTAGTAAAGATAGTAATAATGATAATGTTAATAAGGAAGTGAGATTTATGTATAACGAAGATATGAAATGATATACATATTACTGCTTGATATTGATAAGGACATGTAGTGCGTTAGAGGTGACATTCGGTGTTCAACAGACTCTCTCACTGCTCGACGACAATATTCTCTCCATTCGTCAATCTCTCCTGTAGTTTCTTCACAATCTGAATAAATACTGTATATACATCAATCAAATATATTACATGAATAAATAAATCAACCCTGAACTGAAGAGTCAGCAATGGATAGATTCTGTAGCTGGTCGAAGGCTATGCATTGTTATTCGGTTATTCTCTCCTTACCTTCAGATTACAACTTCGTCATCAACCTAATACGTACACAAATGAGTGAATACATTGATTCAACCTTGCATGTATAATGCTAAGGCAACATTCAGCGTTCATCAGGCTGTCCCTCTACTTGGGGGTCACGCATTGTCAGTAGGCCAATCTCTCTTTCCACTTCTTACCCTCTGACTAAATTAACTAAATGTGTACAGTATATACTCCAGCACATGCCCTATAGCTGGGGATGGCCGAATCGAGACTGAGCCCGAACAAAAACAACATGTAATGTTCCAATTTTTAGGTCCCGGGACCACTGTCACGTTCCCTCGTACCTTGCCCTGTCTCGTCGAGTAAGTGAATTTTACAAGGGGAGGAGGATTCCTAGCCTCCTGCCCCCAGAAGGAAAAGTAGGATAGTAAAAGACATACGAACTTGATACATATATAAATTATTCAGATACATAAATTATTAATACATAAACAAATAAAAGCCCTTACCTGTAGGGTATTCAGACGGCGTTCAGCGTTGGAAAGATTCTCTCGCTGTTCGGCGGCCACGCACTCTCCGCCAATCAGTCTCTCCTTGTGATCCTTACCCTCCAACTGTAACTTCTTGACAAACTTCTGCAGCTCAGCGTTGGCCTTGTTGCTGTGTTCGAGTGCCTCCAACTCGTGGATGTCCGTTTCCATCTTCTTCTGTAAGCTCACGGCCTCCGCTTTGGCCTTGGCTTCGGTTTCCAGCGAGGATTGGAGAGACTCTACCGATCGCTGTTGACATTTGCTGCGGAGAAGAACAGAAGTTATTATTGTTATTATTATTATTATTATTATAATTGTTATTGTTATTATTATTATTATTATTATTATTATTATTATTCACTTGTATCGTATAATGAAAGTATAGGTAGCGCCAACGAACTTGACAAAACTAGACCCCTGACCTCTTCGTAACTCAAAAGGACCTTGAGTAAACCGGCTGTAAATATCCACACCTATTTCCAGGTGGACTCTTCCCAAATGATAGAAATTTCAGCCCGATTGCTTTCATTCATTTTGAGTTGTTAGAAGATAAGGGGTCAAGATTATTGTCAAGTTGGTTGGTGCTACCTATAGTATGCTCACCGTGCATTCTCAAACTCTTCCTCCTTTTTATGGATACGTTTTTCAATCTCCTGTCGAATTTGGCCTAGCTCAAGCTGTGAGCGCAGGACTTTGGTTTCCTCTTGCTACAGCGTATTCTCGGCTTCCTCCAGAGCAGCCTGGAGTTCGTCTTTCTCCATCTCCATACGCTTGATGGTCTTCTGGGCTTCATCCAAGTGTCGGGTATTGTCGTTCATCTGATTCATGAGATGCCTAACTTCATCAGCGAGGCCCTTGTTCTCACGTCGCATGGAGTCCATGTGCTCCAGGTTCTCCTCGTAGGCGGTGCTGATCCGGAAGTTCTCGGTAGCCAGGGATCTCATTTCCTTCTGGGAGGAGTCGAGTTCCGCTCCGATATCATCTACCTTTAACTTCCACTCGCCGATGATCTTTTCGAAGTTCCGCTGCTTCTTCTCCGCTGCGGCAGCCATGGTTTGCGCTCGCTCCACCGCCACCTGCATTTCCTCCAACTCTGACACAGCACGATACTTGGTCTTCTCCAGGTTCACATTCTTTCTTTACATTAAGCTGTTCAATCTGTGCCTCTGCTTCATCCAAGCGGCAGGAGAGCTTGAGACGGGAAGCTTCAAGTTCTTCAGCACGCGCCAAGCCTTCGGACTCGTACTTGGAGCGCCACATGAGGGTTTCTGCGCTAGCCTTAGACAGGAGACGCTGCAGCTCGTTCCTGGTGTCGTCCTCGTCGTCAAGCTGTTCTCGCATGCAGTCGATGTCGTGTTCTAGGTTGCGGTATTTGCCCAGAAGTGTTGCCCGGAGCTGCAAAGAAAATAGGAGTCAATGGAAAGATGGTAATTTAAGAAAATAGGAGTCAATGGAAAGATGGTAATTTAAGATAATAGGAGTCAATGGAAAGATGGTAATTTAAGATACTAATTCAAACTAAGATATGTTTTTATACTCCCAGGCGGACTTGAAACACCGACAGTCAGCATAAGTGTCCATGCTATAATTCACTACACCACGGCGTCATGCATTTCCGCCGTGGTGTAGTGGATTAAAGTATGGACACTCGTCGTGACTGTCGGTGGTTCGAGTCCGACTGGGAGTATAAAAACATTTAGTAACTCATATGTATTTGTGAGATATATTTGAACCCAAGATATATTATATTACTATGTGGCTTCATTATCACCAAGTTACTATAGGTAGCGCCAACGAGCTTGTAAATAATTTAGATCCCTGATCTCTTTGTAACTCAAAAGGGCAAAGAGGTAACTGGCTGTAAATTTGCACACCTATTTCCTGGTGGACTCTTCCCTAATGGTAGAAACGTCAGCCCAATTGCAATCATACATTTTGAGTAACAAGAAGTTAAGGGGTCAAGATTATTGACAAGCTCGCTGGCGCTACCTATACAGTCAGGACCCCAATACGCGATTCAACAAAGCGCGAAAACCCTAATACACGAGTTACCCCTCGAAAATAACCAAAAACATTAATTACGCGAGGTGGTACCACAATACACGAATCGAGAGCTAAGAAGGGGCCAAATCCGCTATTCCCGCTTGATACGCGAGCACGGTCTACGTTTCGCGAGGCCCAGGCGTGGCTCCGAAAAGAGAAGAAGGGCATACGCTTGCCTTCCCTCCCGCTTACCCTCCCTCCCTCCCACACTCCCACAGTGCGGAGTGACCAAACGTTTGTAGTGCCTGCCACTTTTTTCGCCATGCCACGCCAATATAAGAAGATAACACACAAAATGAAGGTGGAAGTGTTGGATCGCAAGAAAAAAGGAGAAGGAAACTGTGCAATAGGCCGTGCTATGGGCTTGTCAGAGTAAACTGTTCGTACGATTTGGTCAGGGAGGGAGAAGTTGGAGAAAATCGTGAAGTCCTAGTCCTAGCCTATCTACTACTAATTTTAAGGTAAAGTTTCATATTTGTATTCATTGTTGTTCTTCTATATAAGATATAGACTGTACTGTAGAGCCAAAATTGTCGAAAATAGGGCCAAAAATGTCGAAAATAGGCCATAATTGAGAGATGTCACCCAATCTAATTATTCCCATTTAAAGTTAGTTCCACAATACGCGAATTCGCAATACGCGATGCCTCCTGTCACCCCTATTCTCGCGAATTGGGGGTCCTGACTCTTACCTTGCATTCATTTTCAGCTGTCTTCTTAGTTTCCTCTAGATGGTTGGAAATGGAGATCTTAAGTTTGGAGAGGGCCCCCAGTTGCGTCTCCGCCTCCTCCACCTACCGCAGGAGGTCCGTGTTCTCCGCCGCCAGCTTTTTCTTGGTGCCGTCGAAGTCGCTCAGGTTCCGTAACGCTTCGTCTAATCGCGCCTGCACCTCCTGATTCTGGTGCTGCATTTGCTTGTTGAATTTGTCGCCATCGGCCTGGATAAGCAGAAAATAATCTAAATTAACCCCTTCTGTACCAGCGAAGGCTTCTTAATTTTGCTTTAGCTGTATTTAGACGATTTTCTACAGTTTTAGGAGCTGAGGTAGTAAAAATGGTTAATCGAGATAGTTCAAAGTCTGTTAATTACTGGAAATATACATACATGTAACATATGGATAAACAGTGGTTGCCCAACCACGAAGGAGATTGAAATAGGGGAGCTATTATGCCGCCAAAGGCTGCTTTCTAGGGCCATTCCTAGCTGATGCTTAGAGGATCGGGTTCTATAGGAAGCGCCAACTAACTTGACAATAATCTTGACCCCTTAACTTCTCATAACTCAAAAGGGCCTAGAGCAAACTGGCTGTAAATATCCACACCTATTTCCTGGTGGGCTCTTCCCAAATGATAGAAATGTCAGCTCGATTGCATACATTCATTTTGAGTTACGAGAAGTTATGAGAAGTTAGGGGTCAAGTTCGTTGGCGCTACCTATCGTCATAAGGTGATGGGCTGGTCTATCAGAGTGAGAGATGAGCGTTCTCTGCCATACCCATAGCTTACTCTGACTGTTCCTTTTCGCATATATATTTTCTAGATCTCAAGTGGTGGCGTCTCTTCCTTGGATTGACCTCTCTAGACTGGGAGCCAAAGTGTCACTTCCAAACTTTCCCTGTCATAATTGTTAAGGGGTACAGGGCCTTGGGTGGGGCTTTGGTGTCCCGGGCGTTTCCGCACTCTCCTCAGCCCCTCGCCTGGGAGCGGCTTCGGTCACCTGGGCTTTCTTAGTGGTAAAGCTGGGAGGGTTCTGTGGAGGCTCGCTTGATTATGGCCTTGGCCTGCTCAGGACCTTGGGGCTGTTCGGTCAGACAGCCTGGGGAACAACAACAACAACAACATATGGATAGAAAGGTAAATCACTATCACTATATCCATTTACTGTATACCTGGAGCGCGTTCAGTCTACCCTATCAGGCAATCCTGTTTCTGTTTGAGCAATCCTGTTTATGATCGCGCAGACTGAACGACATTGATAGGCAAACATTGATTCTCGTCGCTGATTGGTCAGTGGCTATGAGCACGAAATTCAAATCTTGTTGGCGATGTCTGCGAAGGTTTTAGGCCTGTAACATATGCTTTTTCGGTCTATTAATTTCAATCAATACATTTTTTTATTGGATATTATTATCCATCAATATAGACTATTGGCTAAGGTAGTCACACTGTCAGCTACAGTCGGCAGCCTTGTTCAAGCTCAAGACAGACGGTAGGCTAGGCTACCATCAGGCTATTATATCTTATAATCTTATTAGGAAATGTTGACAAAGTTATTACGGTTCTTATCTGGCAAAGGTAGCTCTTTATTCCCCGTGTAATTTTCAAATAATTCTCCGTTAGTCTATTGGGGGAATAAAAAGTAGATGTTCTTTCCCTGGCGATGTAGGAGTATGAATAGGCTAAATTCTATAGTTTATATATATTGTTCTTTCCCTGGCGATGTAGCCAGGCTGAATTAAATAGTAGCTTATATATATTATCTCTTCCTGGCGATGTATGTATAGGCATACTTTCTTTTCCTGACGATCTAGGTGTATATAGGCTATTTGCAAGCTTATATTTGTGGAAGGTTCATAAATATTTTTTAACCATTAGATTACCTTTGAAAATTTAACTATAGCGTGGATAGGCTACCTTACTAAACATAGCTTAACTGACCTATCATACTTCGATGCAATTATGCCTCAGAAATTGTTTTTAAGAAATGTAAATAGAGTAATCGAGCAATAATAGACAAGCGCCGACAAACCTGTACATCAAGCTAGGCTATAACCCGTTAAAATATAGGCTATCATTTAACACCTTACGAGCGGCCTATGCGGTTTATTTATGTGTACCGCACAGCGGGGTGTTTTTAGCCAAAATAGGGCTGTTTACGTGATCATTTTCATGCCTAAATAAGACCCAGAACGTAAAACAAGTACCTATCCCTGAAAGGGCATAAACAGAGCTTTCGAATGACACCATAACGATCCTTGTATGATGGATAGTTTTCTTGCAATAACCGTGCAACGCGAGTGCAAAAAGCAGGTAATTCGGTACTTTCAGTACATAATTGAGTATGTAGCGAGTGAGAGAGGGAGGAGGGAGCTGAGATTTGTGTCAGTAGGTTCGCCGCGGTGGTCTGGAGCAGTCATACGCTCGCTAGTCTCCTGCCACCACTTGTCTCTCTCTCTCAGCCACATTACGTGCTGAAATTGCCACTCGACCTATGTCGAGCGCCGCCATATAGTCCAGCTTTATTTAACTCGACTTATGTTGCTCGCCGCTAAATAAGGGTTAATTGGCACAGTAACAACTGTAACATTACCGATATATAACTATAACAATGAAATACAAACCGCATAAAAAACATAATAATCAATCAATAACATAGACAAACGCTCAAAAACCTGTACAGCAAGTTATAACCCATTACAATACCGGTACATCATTGGCATAGTAACATTACCAATATATAACGATACAAATTAAATAATAACTGCAAAAACAAAAACAAACATTAGCTCATCGAGCCTCGAACCCTTGCGAGTAGGCTTACGGATTTAAAAGCGAAGTCGTTACCAACTAGGCTACGCTTACCGCACTGAAGGCCTGACGAAGTAGCTGTGAGACTTGCGCTCCAAGCTGCTTGTTTTATGTTATATATAGCAAAATGGTCACGATAACTATGATTTTTATAGGTGTGCCACCTTATAATAGAGATTGCGACACATAAATAACTTGGAGGGAGGCTAATTCAGCTTAATTATGATAATATAATGTAGAGGAGAGATTTAGGCCTACTGTTATGATAGCTTCGCTAGTCACCTCCAGGGAGTGTTAGCATGATCGCCGTCTGATTGCAAACAATCACAAACGTGATTCGTCGAATCAGAGGCGATCACGTTCAGTAGAGCTATCCCGTTTGCGTGTTTGGGTAGACTGAACGCGCTCCTGTTTTATGCCCTTTTTAAACTCCTCATTAATTCCATTGTATAGTCCTAATTGTACCCACCTTGTCCACCTCCAACTTGGCTTCACTCAGGTCTCTCTTTAGGAACTCCTGCTCCTTCTCCAACCTGTAACAAAATATATCTTGTTGAAAAGTAAGGAGAATTTAGTATCTTTCTTTTGGTTAGGGCTGGTCCTATCCAGAGTGTGGTTTGGCATCCTCTACCCAACCTTAGCTGTTTCTGTTTGTCTCTTTTCCTGTACTACTTTTCCTACTTTGTGGGTGGGAGGTTAGGAATCCTCCTCCCCTTGTCAAATTTGCCTACTAGATGGGACAGAGAAAGGGGCGAGGGAATGCGAAAGTGGTCCCAGACCCTAAGAATTGAAAATTTAAATGTTGTTTCTGTTCGGGCTCTGTCTCGAGTCGGCCACCCCCAACTATGGGGTATGTGCCTGAGTAAAAAAAAAAAAAAAAAAAAAAAAAAAAAAAAAAAAAAAAAAAAAAAGGTAAATAAAGACAAGTGTAAACTCAGAAAATGTTGACATAATGAATATAAACACTATATGACGAGAAGCACTTTATTGACTTAGTGGTCCTCCTCATATGGTGTTTGGATTCAGTAAATAATTATGTTTCTTTCTTCTACTCTGGCTACCGTATGTCTATGTCCACTGTAAATTATTGTTAAATTCTAAAATTAACTTGGAGAATTTGTTTCGAGATGATGATGATGATGATGCAGTTTTTACCACCATGCACTCCCTTCTCAAGAGTTGGGCTAAGGTGGGTGCCCTGATGATCAGGGACTTCAGTGAACAGTTGCCACAGATTGCTAGACCGCGCCATCCACCAACAGCGCTATACTGTAGTCTGTTCGCTGTAATTAGGCGAGAAATCATGACCTCTATCCTCTGTAACTCGAAAAGGGCTAGAGCAAATTGGCTGTAAATTTCCACATCTATTCCTTGACTGACTCTTCCCAAATGGTAGCTATATTAGCTTGATTACTCTAGTCTTTTTTTATATACAGAGGTTAGAGGTCATAATTTCTCGCTTACTTACAGCGAATAGACTAAAGCATCTACCAATAACACACTGGCTGGCCCGAGACTCCAACACTAATGAAACTTTAACCCATACAGCACCAGTGGCGCTCTTACAACTTTTTTCGCTTCTCCAGATATTTCTCCACAACACATTTCAGGGCAAAAATCTGATCTAAGAACTACTTAGATCCTAAAAATGTGAACCACTTTACCTCGCCTTTGCCTGGTTGAGTGTGTTGATCTGTTCGGGTCCAGGCCAGACTTCTTAAAGCACGCCTTGGCCACCTTCTTGTCGTCAGGTATAGCAGACATTTCCTTCGATGCCAGGATCTTGTACCTGGAAACATGGATGTACAGTCAGTCATACAAGTTTGTGGACTTCACCTGTTATCTGTTATAGAGTTCGCCACCTGCAAGTGGCACCGATTAGCATGTCGCCCATCGGTAATTTGTTTAGGGTTTATTCCCCTAGATGGGTTGCCCGCCAAGGCCTTCAAGTCCCATCCACCCGGAAACACCCCTATCAGATAACAGGGGGAGCTCTAACACCAGAGACAACCCTATCACAGAGGGAGCTCTAACACCAAAGATAACCCTATCACATTGTAGGGGAAGGGCGGAGGAGGGGATTCACCCGAACTCCTCAGGGGAGCTCAGGGACCCTGATTCATACATCAGGGGAAAGAGGGTCTAGGTTGTGCCATTCAGGGCTGGACTGGTTAGTGTAGGAAGAGGACTTCCCCCACATTATGAAAGGGACTCCAGTGCGCAAGAGGGCCATGGAGGACGAGGAGGAGTTCAGGTACCCCGATTCCTCTGAGTATAGTTATGGAAGTATATCACTGGAAAACAATGTATGCCTATCATTTTCTATTCGTCCACTACAAAACTGTATATACTATGTGTTGGAAAGCAAGTTCCGTCCCCAAAAAACAATTCAAATACCTAGTTATAATTGTATAAGAAAAACATAAGGCGGCCCACGACTGTTTATAAGTGAGCGTACACTTAAAATCCATAGTTCACCGAAACCTGTATACATCAACTGGACTTTTAAGGGGGGGGGGGTCACCTGCTTTTTTTCTCTCTGTCTCTGGCTTGTATCCATTCGGCCCCATTCAGACTACTGTTTTATGATATTTATCCCCATCCAGGTGTCGAATGGAGAAATCCGGCTTGGCCGGAGACATTTTTCTATCGAAAAATGTACAAATTTAGCCTGCTGCTAAAAAAATGTTTTAAATATGCTGGCTCGCCAGGCAAAAATCGACACCTGGATGGGGATAAACGTCTTAAAACTGTAGGCTGAATGGATACAAGCCAAAAAGAGAGGGAGAGAGATAGACACACAAAAAACAATATTGTCCCCCTTATCTTTTGTCTTTGTACTAAAATCTCTCTCTCTCTCTCTCTCTCTCTCTCTCTCTCTCTCTCTCTCTCTCTCTCTCTCTCTCTCTCTCTCTCTCTCTCTCTCTCCTCTCTCTCTCTCTCTCTCTCTCTCTCTCTCTCTCTCTCTCTCTCTCTCTCTCTCTCTCTCTCTCTCTCTCTCTCTCTCTCTCTCTCTTCTCTCTCTCTCTCTCTCTCTCTCTCTCCTCTCTATCTCTCTCTCTCTCTCTCTCTCTCTCTCCACACTTCACCTGCTCTTAAAGTCGGAGTAAGGCATCCTGTTGGGGAAGCGCTTACGACAGATACGGATGCCCTCAAGCACACCGTTACAGGTCAGCTGATGCATGATGAGACCAGCATCAACGACACCTGATGGGAGAGATAAAGGAATAAAGGAATAAATAAATAAATAAAGAAGAATACATGATAAAGTAGATGTGCAATCTTCGCATTTAAAAAAACACAAGAAACAAACCTGCATACCCAACTCTACGACCTAGAATTCTGAATGTGGTCTTCATTCTCTTTACCATATATATATATATATATATATATTAACAAATTCATATGCAAATAATAATAATTGGTAATATGTTCTGCTTATATGGTGTAGTGTGGTGATGGGCTGGTCTATCAGAGTGAGAACTGAGCGATCTCTGCCATACCCATAGCTTACTCTGACTGTTCCTTTTACTATTATGGTGATGGGCTGGTCTATCAGAGTGAGAACTGAGCAATCTCTGCCATACCCATAGCTTACTCTGACTGTTCCTTTTACTATTATGGTGATGGGCTGGTCTATCAGAGTGAGAACTGAGCAATCTCTGCCATACCCATAGCTTACTCTGACTGTTCCTTTTACTATTGTGGTGATGGGCTGGTCTATCAGAGTGAGAACTGAGCGATCTCTGCCATCCCATAGCTTACTCTGACTGTTCCTTTTACTATTATGGTGATGGGCTGGTCTATCAGAGTGAGAACTGAGCGATCTCTGCCATACCCATAGCTTACTCTGACTGTTCCTTTTACTATTATGGTGATGGGCTGGTCTATCAGAGTGAGAACTGAGCGATCTCTGCCATACCCATAGCTTACTCTGACTGTTCCTTTTACTATTATGGTGATGGGCTGGTCTATCAGAGTGAGAACTGAGCGATCTCTGCCATACCCATAGCTTACTCTGACTGTTCCTTTTACTATTATGGGCTGGTCTATCAGAGTGAGAACCCAGCGATCTCTGCCATACCCATAGCTTACTCTGACTGTTCCTTTTACTATTATGGTGATGGTCTGGTCTATCAGAGTGAGAACCCAGCGATCTCTGCCATACCCATAGCTTACTCTGACTGTTCCTTTTACTATTATGGTGATGGTCTGGTCTATCAGAGTGAGAACCCAGCGATCTCTGCCATACCCATAGCTTACTCTGACTGTTCCTTATACTATTATGGTGATGGGCTGGTCTATCAGAGTGAGAACTGAGCGATCTCTGCCATACCCATAGCTTACTCTGACTGTTCCTTTTACTATTATGGTGATGGTCTGGTCTATCAGAGTGAGAACCCAGCGATCTCTGCCATACCCATAGCTTACTCTGACTGTTCCTTTTACTATTATGGTGATGGGCTGGTCTATCAGAGTGAGAACTGAGCGATCTCTGCCATACCCATAGCTTACTCTGACTGTTCCTTTTACTATTATGGTGATGGGCTGGTCTATCAGAGTGAGAACTGAGCGATCTCTGCCATACCCATAGCTTACTCTGACTGTTCCTTTTACTATTATGGTGATGGGCTGGTCTATCAGAGTGAGAACCCAGCGATCTCTGCCATACCCATAGCTTACTCTGACTGTTCCTTTTACTATTATGGTGATGGGCTGGTCTATCAGAGTGAGAACTGAGCGATCTCTGCCATACCCATAGCTTACTCTGACTGTTCCTTTTACTTATATTTTCTAGATCTCAAGTGACGGCGTCTCTTCCGTGGATTGACCTCCCAGTCTACCTAGATTAGAAGCCAAAGCGTCACATTTTTTCCTTTGCCCCTCAACTTTCTCTTCATAATTGCTGAGGGGCACAGGGCCCTGGGTGGGGCTTTGGTTTCCCGGGCGTTTCCGCACCCTCCTCAGCTCCCCGCCATGGAGTGGCTTCGGTCACCCAGGCTTTATTGTGGTCGGCAGTGAGGGTTCTGTGGGGGCGCACGGTTATGGCCTTGGCCTTGCTCGGGGCCTTGGGGCTGTTCGGCCAGGCAGCTTGGGGAACAACAACAACAACAAAACAACAACTACTACTACTACTACTACTACTACTACTAAAACTAAAATTATAAGTAAATAATGTCCGTACCTTCCTCTCCTCATCACTGGCCAGCTTCTCCTTAACCTCAACATCCGGGTCAGACAACCTGAAGCGGTACTTGTCAAAGGTGGATACAGCGATGGGGGTCGGGGTGTACCGCACTGTTAACGCCTCGTTCTCATCATGGCTCACTATGTTCACGTCACAGAGGTTATGGCCGGACCTGGACAAAGAGAAAATATCAACATATTATTAACATATTATAGTGTACTGTATATATAAAGTTTAAATTGTAAAACTTGCAAAATAAACAAACCAAAACTTGGACGAACACAGTAAAAAGACAAAACAACTAATCAAAATCGCTATGTGAAAACAACGCTTAAGCAAAATAATAATTTATAAATAAAAGAAGAGAACCAAATAGGGTGTAATTTACTACAAGAGCAAGGTAATCTGTTTCCCAAGCAAACTAATCGCACACATAACAACGCACTATCGTCACGTTCAAGGAATTTAACCAGACCATCCGGATAGTCAGGACGATATTCCATGTTTTGACCAACTACACCAAGCGCAATAAGGAATAGTTGACCATTTCCTATATATTGTACTGTATTCATATTTTTTCACCAATCCAACTTTACTTCTAAACTCAATTAATGAAATCAACAAATACTGTACATGTGGCACTCCAAGGACACAAACGTAGGATACTCACATCGAAATTCCGCGCATTTGTGCATTACGCTATCAAGACAGTTAAAGAATGATGCACAAGCCTACGATTTATTATGCAGTTTCGAATCCTACATATTAATCTGAGCATGTACATACATTCCAACTGTGCTATGGTAGCCTAAGCTATAGACGAATGGAAGGAGTAATTAATGGGGCACTTAACCCTCGGGAAGGTCTCGCTATAAATTGCTCCTGATCCAAAATTAATTAATATTTTTTCACTAACCAACTTTACTTCTAAACTTAAACTGTGATTTGAGCACTTTCTGGGATACTTATAAGCCTTTGTGACCATCAGTATTGTTTAGAAACCTTTAGTATAGTTACTTAAACCTCTGCAGTTGTCTTTGAGCGAGCTGTGAACACTAATTTTGAATAGGTAATTATGAGATTAAGATAATTTTATTTATGAATACTAAACGGCAACCCCCAGTGCATGAAAGTGTTAAGGAGATGTGTTAAGATGTGTTAAGGAGATGGAGAAATCCTACTGGGAGGAAGTAGGTAGTTAGGTACAGTATTGTAGGATTAAGTTTTTACAACATGCCCGAAAGGGAGGTTCTGGAGCTCCGATCTTACTTTCAACCATCTTGACAATTTGACCAACACACCTAAACTTTGTTTGATGCGAAAATAGCCTCCTGAAAATATACCCACTGCGGGAATCAAACCAGTTAAACCAATAGAGATATCTCACAAAGTAAAAAGACCTACCTGCAAGAACGATATCAGGAAGTTTAGCTTCCCCTACAGATGTATTGACAAATGGAATGGGTTGGAGGAGGAGGTGGTAGGGGCAAGGAACATCCATATTTTCAAGAAAAAATTGGATAAAAAGTAGACCGAGAGACGGGACAACACGAGCTTAGCTCAACTCCTGTAAACTACAATTAGGTAAATACAATTAGGTAAATACTTGGCCTGGTTGGCTCAAGTATATTTCTGCATCTTGTTCAGTTTAGCCTATTTTTACTGCTTGACACTATATGCTAACGTGTCCTGGTGGTTAGCGTGGTAGTTTGACTGGATACAGTGTGTGCGGTGGTGTAGAACTGGAAGTTATACATCTCTCCGGGTCGCAGGTCACCGATCAACACCGTCAGCTTGCGGTTGATCCCTTCCGTTGCTTGGTCACCGGAGATCTCCTTGGATTTCTGCAATGGATTGATTGATATATTAATAGGAAGACAGAATAATTTAGTCTAGTCAATATAAATAGGCCACACAAATCTTAAAGGGAGATTTTTGTGTTTAATTGTTATAATTTATTGTTTGTTTGTTTCATCCCTAGACCTCTATCAAGCTTAAAAAAAAACACTCCCAAGACCTAGTTGCTTAGTTGGGGGAATCCCCATGGTGTACTGGCTTGCCTTAACTGGTTGGCTACAACAGTTGCTAATGCTAGAGCTCTCAGAAATTCTCAGAGATGATGTCCCAGTGACTCCGGTTCGTTGGGGAGGTATGGTAGCGGGTTCCTGCACTGCCTCCTCGCCGTGGTGTGTGACCCGCCCGGCAAGTGACGGATATAAGGAATGTCGCTGGTGATCGTTGTCTCGGAGCCTCGCTGTAGTTGGCACGCTCAGACTTGTGCCTCGCTTGCTTTCGCTCGCTCGGAGTCTTCGCTACCTGGACGATAATGTGATGTAATGCCTGGATTGTGGCAAAGTATCTGTAACGGCATTCGATGCTGAAATCTGCTTGAGCTATCACGCTAAGTGGAGTACTTCTCTTGGTGTAGCGGTTAAGGCGCTCGCCTCCCATGTGGCGGGCCCGAGTTCGAATCTCGGCCGGGCCCGAAAACATTTGGGGCGAATTTCCGCATCAGACGCAGTTCGGATGTGATTGTTAAAATTGTAAATTGTAATTGTGTGTCATTGTAAAGTCGGCAAAAATTGTACGGTGCCGTTGCGAGGTCACTTCACTCCACTGCTTCCGTTTATGTCGATAAGCGGGTCCGAGATTCTCCGTTGTACAACTCTACTTCTTACATAGCCAAACTAATGTGTGGAGTGTCTTATAATCTCATAAATAATTGGGCTAAACATGAGGGAAATGGGATATATACTCACTTGTTGCCATATATATCTGTGAAGGAGGGTCGCTGTGGATGCCGTTGGAGACTGCAGCCACAGAGATGGAGTAGTTGCGGCCGGGGTAGAGCTCCTCCACTGCTTCCGTCTGGGTCACTATACGGGTCCGAGAGTCCCCGTTGTACGTCTCCACTTCTTGATACACAACCTGAAAATATCGTCACAGGTTAATTTTGTATTTTTCCTTATTTATTTTTTGATAACCCTTTCTGTACTGGCGATATACTTTTCATTATATTCTGGCAACTAATAGACGCTTTTGTACAGCTTAACCCTCCTGGCCTGGGCTGTCTCTCCAAAGGACAGTGTGGGCTACCCGGGCGATCTGGCCGAAAAACGTCTAGGCCTAGGCTACCGTATTTTTGTTTAGTTTAACTGCTAGAAATTTCCCACACATCTATAAACGTAGTGCGGTTTCCAATCTGTAGACTGGCGTTGAGTAGAGCTCTCTAAGTCAACTGGTTCAGTTGTGATGACGATTTCCGTGGAGCGAATTTTGCCGCAATGTTGACAATATCGGAGCTTTTCAGACACTAATTTCGTCTGACGTCACAACAATAACATTGATCCGACGTCTCCTTATTGTTTTCGGAGGTGCGGTGACGCAACGATCGGCTTTGTTTACATTCGTCGGACACACAGTGTTCAGACCAAGCTGAATAGGCTTGAAAGCTTACTGCCTAGTAACAGGACACCCGGGCTCCTGCCCTTATTTCGTGGTGTCCTTTCACACTGACACCCGGGCAGGAAGGGTTAATTAAGAAGGACATCTACTCATTAAAAGGCTAGAGACTATCTTGATTAATCCTTTTAGTTACCATAGAAAAAAAGTCTGAGAATAGTATTTCACTCTTGGGTTGGAGAGTTGCAGAGAGTAGGGGTGGGACTGTGTTGCAAGGCGGGTACTACGCACCCTACGTAGAGGAGGTGGTATACACTGGGAAAGCTCCGAGGAACACTGATTATTGTAGTAGCGATAGAATAGCGAGAGATGCAACATTGCGGCGAAGAGAGAGAGATTGCAGAGAGTTGGTGAGTGGACGGGAGTTAATGATACGAAAGGCTTTCCTTTCTACTTTATCTAGGAGTGCGGTGTGTGAGAGGATCCTCCCCACACATGTGAACAATACTCAATACAAGGACGCACTGTGCCCCTGTACAGAGCAAGAAGCTGCGCAGGGGTAAAGAACCCCTTGAGGCAGTTGAGCACACCCAGCTTCTGGGAGGCTGCCTTAGCGAGACTGGTAATATGGTCTTTCCAAGAGAGCATGAAAGCTCTAAAACTTGGAAAATATGGGGTGAAAGGTCTTAAAATGTAAAATTGTCAAGAATCCTTGTGGTTGACTTTTGTTGATCTACGTTGTCGGGATATCCACATAGGCTAGTGACTAAGTGATCCTTATGGATGATGAGTTGTGGGCTAAAATGTTATTAGGGTAGAGGCACCAAAGGAGACGCAAAAAGTGTGAAAGTTTTCAAGAAAAAAATCAGTGTGTCAAGCTCATTCATTCTTTTAACTTGAAACTCACATGATATATTACCAAATGGTTATTCTTTTAATGGATGTGTCAATGTTTGATATATTTCAAGTATTTTCCGAGATAAGAGGTCCAATATCAAGTGCGTCTCCTTATGACCACCAAACCCTAAGTAGACGCACCCAAGTCCAGTGCAGACGAACGTCTGTTTTTTTGTATTAATATGCGAGTAATTTGATTATTTAGTAGATAATATTTATACCACTTATACATCTAGCTTAAACTAAAGTAGTTGCATGCTGATAGTGGGCCTACATTGTACATCTATAGAGAAAATAAATTGTGAAAGACTTTGCCCGAATCCTAAGCCATTTTTGGCAACATTTCCAAATAGCTACGAAAACTACATCAACGTGTAGTGAATACCAACCAACATCCGACTCTATATATATTTTCTTTAAAATATCGCGCCGCAGTGAAGTTACAATGGTCGAGAATTGCACATTTGTTGGTAAAAAGCAACCAACCCCACCAACCTTCCCCTGCCTAGCTAGTTTGCGAGGGAGGGGGGAGGAAAGGAGGGGGGAAAATACGCAATAGCGCTTATATCTCTCATATATATCAATATTATATCACCACAAAGCACATGAATGCATATAAGAAGCATAGTAACAAAGAAATATGCGAAATAACCCACAAATTACCGATTCGCGAAGTGGGGGAGGAGAGAGAAATAAAGGAGTGTCGATTTCCCTCTCTCCTTCGCCCCCCACTGGCACAACCCTCTACTAAAGGGTTGTGCCACTGGCCCCACCGCACAGCAGCACGAGTCACTCCAGTGAGGGAGTCAGAGGGACGTCCAAACAAGTAGACCTATGTCTCGTTGATGTTCAGTCACGTTCAATGAAAAAGTGAAATTTGGCCACATTTAGACCCCTGAGTGTGTGAGTGTGTGTGTGTTGTGAAGCTGGGTATCGAAAGCTCACACTTAGACCTACGTGACAAAAACAAATTGTACGATTATTTCTGTCATTATTTAGTCTATATTCGATAGTTCATACACTATTTATTTCTATTTTCCATTTCTGTTAGTTTGTAGTTGATGCACTATTAATTCAATATTCTTGCAACTGAAATAAGATATAATATTATAAATAGGGCAGATAACTTTAATAAATAACACTAAACCAATGGAGACGCACACCACCACCCCATCCAGACGCGTCTCTATATGGCCCGCACGTGTGGGTCTCCATTGGGCCTCGAAGTCAAATGAAGGTAGCTCCACCACCATCAAAGGAAACTCGACCATGAATACAGGAGGAGGTGGGGCGAGATTGGGGTTTACCATGCATGCGGTTTATGCCCTTCTAAACCCAGTTTGAAAAAATGCGTCTCCATTGGTTTTGGACCATATCATGGGGACGCACCCACTTTCACGAGCACTAGTTCATGCAAGAGTCATGAAACCATGCAGGAGTATAGTTCAAGACATGCTCTTTCCATTTGAAACAAAAGAAAAACGATCCGAGTTAGAGAAGTAGGATAAAAATGAGCTGTGAAAAAATCGCTTTCTTAGGTTTGGGCTAAGAGATACCCCGAAAATATAATTTTTATTTTTGTTTATTTTTTCTCAAGATAAATGTGTGTCCTATTAGGCTGGTAGTCTTTGAGAACATCACTAATAGCATAAAGTATTTTTTGATGTATTTGTTTTCTTTTCAGGTAGCCTACTTTAGTTTTTTGCATGGCAGTTTTTTTGCATGAAGTGCGTCTCTACTGGACAATTAGTCTCCTTTGGTATCTCTACCCTACTTAAGTTTACTGTAGGCTAGTTGTTGTTGTTGTTGTTGTTGTTCCCCAAGCTGCCTGGCCGAACAGCCCCAAGGCCCCGAGCAATTCCAAGGCCATAACCGAGCGCCCCCACAGAACCCTCCCTGCCGACCACAATAAAGCCTGGGTGACCGTAGCCACTCCATGGCGGGGAGCTGAGGAGGGTGCGGAAACGCCCGGGAAACCAAAGCCCCACCCAGGGCCCTGTGCCCCTCAGCAATTATGAAGAGAAAGTTAAGGGGCAAGTTCACTGTGTTCATATAATTTATGTACTAAATACTAAATACATATTATGTACTATAATTTATGGACAAATGTACTAAAGCTCAGTGATAGCGAAAGAACTCGTACCAATGGTTTCAAATTAGATAAATTTCGTTTCAGAAAAGATATAGGCAAATATTGGTTTGGTAACAGAGTTGTAGATGGGTGGAATAGGCTACCAAGTGATATAGTGGGATCAAGAACGATAGGGAGCTTTAAGAAAAAATTGGATAAGCATATGGACGAGAAGGGTTGGGTGTGAAGGGGGATCAGCCGGGTTGGGCAAATCAGCGCTCTGCAGACCCCCGTAATCCTGCGTTAATCTCTAACCGGTTTGGTAAGATGATCCTCAGGGTATTAGTGTTGAGCCTATAATTGGGCTTTGTAATTGGGGTTGTGTGTGACAGGGATCTGCCTTGCTTAGGCCAATCGGCTTTCTGCAGACTCCCATTTTCTTATGTTCTTATGTTACATCTGTTATTCTTCGGTCTAATTGTGTTTATTTGGGTGAGATCCTGTGTAGCGGGAGGAACTGTTTTTTCTATGCCTATTTACTAAAACACGTTGAACAATTTCTTTAACCTAACCTAAAAAACCAAAACCTAACCTAACCTAACCTAACCTAACCTAACCTAACCTAACCTAACCTAGTATATTAGTGGACTATTTATGAATGTCAAAATATATTGTAACATTACCAAATTATTGAGATATAGCCATGTACAGGTCCTCCCGCTACACAGGATTATACCCATGAAGGCGATGTACGCATATAAATCACAAAATAAGCAAACTGGCCTGTGGCTAGTCTTGGGAATATCCACGTGTCCCGTTGTCGGGGACGCCGTGCAACAAAAAAACGTTACGGTAAACCTAGGCTATGGCAGTATCACATGCATAAGGGGTAAGTGTAAAGCCGCTGTCACACGAGCGATATTTCCATCAATTTTGCATGAGCAAGTTTAGTATACCGTAACTAAATAAGTTGGTCACCAATTATTTTGCATGAGCAAGTTTAGTATACCGTAACTAAATAAGTTGGTCACCAATTATTTTCCATGAGCAAGTTTAGTACTGTATACCGTAACTAAATAAGTTGGTCACCAATTATTTTGCATGAGCAAGTTTAGTATACCGTAACCCCCTGGGGGTTAGGGAATAGAATATGCCCCACGTGCCTTCTGCGTGTCGTAAGAGGCGACTAAAGAGGTTGGGTCGGTGGGCTTGCGACCCCCACCCGGAAAAAATATCTAAGCAAAGAAAAACGAACGAACAGCCTCGGATGCGGACGGAACCAACGTTGACGAACCACGACCGACTAAGGACATGCCTTCGGACATTCTGAGAATGGCTACGTGGAATGTTAGTGGCATGAATGATGGCACAAAAGAGAGAGAGGTTCTGGAAGTGTTAGTGAATGCCAGGCTGGATGTATGTGGAATGACAGAGACCAAATGGAAAGGTTCAGATGTGAGAGAGTGGGAGTGTGGAATGGGTGTGTGTGCTGGAGTGAGTGAAGGAACAGCGAGAGAAGGTGCATGTTTGTTTGTAAGTAGCAAATGGAAGGAATGTGTAAGAGAGTATGGGTCTGTGGGTTCAAGGATTGTGTGGGTGAGAATGAAAGTAGGAATACAAACATGGGTGATTGTATGCGTGTATGCCCCGACAGAGGATATACTTGAAAGAAAGAAAGAGGAGTTCTGGATGAATGTGGAGGCGTGCCTGGAGAAGTTTGACAAGAACGAAAGAATATTTCTGATTGGGGATATGAATGGTAAGGTGGGTGATAGGAAAGTTGAGGGAGTGGTGGGAGGGTGGGGGGTACCATCAGAGGTGAATGGGAATGGTAGTGCACTTGTGGACGTATGTGTGGGGAGGAGGCTGTGGATAGCCAACACCTTCTTCCGACACAGAATGATCCACAGGTACACGTGGAAACGGATGTTGACGATGAAGGATAAGACAGTGGTGGAACGAAAGTCATTGATTGATTATGTATGTGTGGATGAACGAATGAAGAAATCTGTGATGGATGCTAGGGTGTATAGGGGTATTGGAGGGGGTCTGTCTGATCATTATGTAGTGGTAGCTAAGGTTAGGATACAAAAGAAGTGGGTGAGGAGAGCGGGAGGGAGGCGAGAGGAGGGTGGAATGGTGAGGAGGGTGGAGAGGTTGCAGGAGGAGGAAGTCAGGGAGGAGTACAGGAGAGCAGTGGAAAGACGACTAGGTGGGTTCGACCTGGAAGTTATGGAGGAAGTGGAGGAGATGAGCAAGGTGTTTAAGGATGAGATCTGTGCAGCATGTGAGGAGGTGTGTGGAGTGAGGAGAAGAGGGAGGGGAGTGAAAGGTACAGCATGGTGGACAGAAGAGGTAAGAATAGCTGTGGAAGAAAAGAAGAAAGCATATAGAGAGCGGTTGGGTAGTAGAGGGAATGAAGATTCCGAGAGACAGAAACGAGTGAGGTACGTGGAGAGTAAGAGGGTGGTGAAGAGAGTAGTGAAGGAAAGTAAGAGAAGAGTAGATGAGGAATTTGGAAGGAATCTGAGTGTAAAATGGAGGGAGAGTAAGAAACTGTTCTGGAAAGAAGTCAAGAAAGTTAGGGAAGGTAGCAAGGGAAACAGTAAGGGTGTGAAAGATAAGAATGGGAGAATGCTAGCCGAGAAGCAAGAGAGAGTCGAAAGATGGAGGGAGTACTTCAGTGAGTTGCTAAATGAAAGGAATGAAGAGCCAGCAAACATAGCTGGATATGGTATGGGAGGGAGAAGAAGAGAAGTAGTGGAGGAGGAGGTGGGGATCAGGAGGTCAGAAGTGTGGGAAGCCATGAAAAGAGTGAAGTTGGGGAAAGCACCAGGAACAGATGGAGTGTGTGGGGAAATGTTGAGGTATGGTGGTGAGATAGTGATAGAATGGGTATGGAAAATGTGCAAACTAGCATGGGAGAAGGGGAGTGCACCCGATGACTGGAAGACTGGCATAATAGTCCCCCTATATAAGGGCAAAGGGGAAAGAGGAGTGTGTGGTAACCACCGAGGAATATGTCTTCTAAGCGTAGTAGGGAAGGTATACAGTAGGGTAGTGATTGAGAGAGTGAGAGTGAGAACGGAGAAATGGATAGGCGACGAGCAGGGAGGTTTTAGGAAGGGAAGAGGATGTGTAGATCAGATTTTTACCCTGAATTGTGTTGTGGAGAAGTATCTGGAGAAGAAACAAAAGGTGTATGTTGCCTTTATGGACTTGGAGAAGGCCTATGACAGAGTGGATAGAGAAGGTTTGTGGAAAGTACTTAGAATATACGGAGTAGAGGGCAAGTTGCTGAAAGCAGTGAAGAGCATGTATGAGGGTGCAAAGGCGGCAGTACGTGTGGAGAGTGAGCAGAGCGAGTTCTTTGACCTGAATGTTGGTTTGAAACAGGGGTGTGTGATGTCCCCGTGGTTGTTTACTGTATATATGGATGGAGTTATGAAAGAAATACTATCAAGAGCAGTGGATGTTGGTGTATCGCTGAAAAGGGAGGGAATTGAGTGGAAGCTACCTATACTGCTGTTTGCGGATGATACAGTTCTGATGAGTGATAATGAATGGGAGTTGCAGGGTCTGGTAAATGAGTTTGGAACAGTGTGCGAAAAACGGAATTTGAAGGTAAATACGGGGAAGAGCAAGGTTATGGTCTTCGAAAGGGGTGAAGTCACAGAGTGTGAGGTGAAGCTGAACGGTCAGGCTATGGAGATCGTCAACTCTTTTAAGTATCTGGGCAGTGTGTTGAGTAAAGATGGGACTATGGATGAAGAGATGCGGGAGAGGGTACAACAGGGGAAGAGGGTTGTAGGAACGCTAAAAGCAGTAACAAGAAATAGGGTGGTCAGTATGGAAGTGAAGAAGTCCTTGCATGACAGTGTGGTAATCCCGACACTGACTTACGGAAGCGAAGCATGGACGTTGGTTGAGAGACTCAGACCAAGAGTGAGAGCAGTGGAAATGAATTACTTAACCCGGGAGCTGAGGGGAGACTCTTAAGAGTTCCCCCGGCGCACTGCGGGGAGACTCTTAAGAGTCAGAGAAAACAAAAATCAACTTTTGACATCGAAAAAAAAAAAAAAAATTATATTTTTTTTTTTATTTTGGCCCCTGGGCCATGCAAAATCTCAGTCCTCTACCTCCTCTCCTTCAGTTATCACCTATTTTCCCTGTTATTCCCTTATTCTGAGGTATATTTTCGTGCTAACATTAGAAATCCGATTGGAGGGTGTGGTCATCACTGATAGCAAGCGAGTGCAAGAGAGAGAGAGAGAGTATCGATCGACTGTGTCTCAGTGGCCTTGGGGGAATGCGGGGGAAAGCAGATTGCCTCACCCATACATTATACAACTCGCGGGCTATATCTCCGATTTTGACCATCCAAACGCTGTTTTCACTCGTTTTATTGTTGTTTCAGGTTAATACCTTTATAATCAACCCATAATAGGCGCATATGGATAAGTATTAATGCTATTAATGGCACAATGAATATTTTAGTGACGGAAACACCTCAAATACGTCAGCACAGGGGGACGTTTCCAATTACCCCCAGCGCACTTCAGAGGTTAAGGAGTGCGTGCGGAGTTACATGGAGGGATAGACAGACTAATGAGGAAGTAAGAAGGAGGTGTGGTGTGGAGGTAGATGTGCTGGAAAGTGTGAAAAGGAACAACTTGAGATGGTTCGGCCATATGGAACGTATGGAAAGCGAGAGAATGACTAAGAGGGTGTACGAGAGCGAGGTGGAGGGACAGAGGGGGAGAGGTAGACCGAATATGAGGTGGAAGGATGGAGTGAGGAACTACATGAACGAAGGCGGTGCTGGTTGGGGGGAGGGGCGTCGACTGACTGGGGACAGAGGTGCATGGGGGCGGTTCGTTCGTGGCCACCCCTTCGGGGATCACGGCGTCAGGCAATAGATAGATAGATAGAACTAAATAAGTTGGTCACCAATTATTTTGCAATATTTGAAAACAAATATGGATTTTATAATTATGCTCTAAACATAATATGAAAATGTGTTTTAAGCCTCGGCAAAACCTAATAAAAATATATGGTACTAAAATGGAATTTTGTCGTAACATGGTTGTCAATACGTTCCTATAGACGGCACCGATTCGTACACACGCCATTTTCACCTGTCTCCCGAGGTCTGTCCACCAGCTTTTTAGTCCACTCCACCTGCCCATCTCTGTCGATAGGTTGGATTGTTTGGTTAGGTTAATAGACTAGGTCTCAGAAACAAGATTCGTAGTTGCGGTAGTATTTACGGTATCGGGACACTTCGAGCGAATTCATATTCGAGCGGAGGCGCATTTAGGTTAGGTTAGGTTAGGTTAGGTTAAGTTAAGTTAATTAGGTTAGATTGTGCATCCGCTCGATCAGGAATTCGCTCGAAGTGACTTGCATTCGTATTTACAGATACGGCCAAATACCAGTAGGCTACTAAATGGGCGCCGGCCCAACCGCCATGTTGTATCCCACGTAGGCCTACTAGGTACTACGGACACATTGTAGGCGTTAGGTGTGGATTAGGCTTGTATCCAATGTACTAGGTCTATGTTACTGGATATTTATGATTTAAATAAGTGCTACGTTTTCGATAAATCTGGTTATATGGCTTTGCAATTAGGGAAATCATGAGCCGATTTCCGACATTTAGTTAGTCTTTTTCGATTCTCAAAATACGATCCAAGTTTTGCCAAATATTGGCTCGGGTTTTCCAAAATTATGCTTTTTGGGGTTTGCAATTTAGGGAAACATGAGCCAAAATTCTAAATTAGGTTACTGTAATTTGTTTACTCTTAAAATTCGCAAAATCCGAGCCAAGTTTTGCCAAAACTTGGCTCGGGTTTTCCAAAATTCGGGTTTTATGGCTTTGCAATTTCGGGAAACCTGAGCCAAATTTCTAAATGAGGTTACTGTCATTTTGTTGTCTACAAACTCTCAAAATCCGAGCCAGCTTTGGCCAAAACTTGGCTCGGGTTTTCAAAATATTGGGTTTTAGGCCTTAGAAATACCTTAAAACCCGAGCCAAGTTTTGCTAAAATACGTTTTAATCGCCGTTTTACGCATTTAACCCCTCATTTTCCCTGTACTTCATAGCCCTCCCCACTATCGGGCGGCGTGTCTTAAGATCGTTGTATAATGGGGAAAACGGTTTCGCCGAGGGTTGTAATGATTTCCAAACACTAGGCTATATATTGATGAAAACTAACAGGGAAAAATAAAAAAAAATCCATGGGAAAATTGGTGACCATCTTATTTAGTTTTTCCGCAAGTCTTTTCTCGTTATAGGTTAGGCCTAGGCCTATTTCGGGACTTTTGGTTTTATGTTATTTTAATACCACAAATTTTGTTGATAGCCTAGGCTATATTTGAAGATAAATATTGAATCTATATGCTCTAAAGATCATAAGAAAATTTGTTTTAACCCTCGGCAAAACCTAATAAAAAAGTATGGTACTAAAATTTATTTTTCGTAACAAGTTTGTCAATACGGTACTTTCAGTCATCGATAGCTCTAAAGATCATATGAAAATGTGTTAAACCCTCGGAAAAACCTAATATAAAAGTATGCTACTAAAATTTAATTTTCGTAACAAGGTTGTCAATACGGTACTTTCCCGTTATCAATGTACAATCAAGCTGAAGATTGCAGAGTAAACACCATAGCCTAGACTTCATCGACTTTTCCCATTTTTTTTTTTTTTTTATTAAGTACTCAACCAGCGGGTTGATAATACTAGGTTAGGTTAGGTAAGGTTGTTAGGTTAGGCTAATGTCTTTTCAAATCACTATCGAGGGGCTGTCTCAACATCGATCGATAGGCCTAATAGGGAAAATAGGTTTTCCCGAGATTTCTAATTAATTACAAACACTAATTAGGCCTATATTGATGCAAATGACCAATTTTGTTTAGCCTAGGCCTATAAAAAACACTCGGAAAATTTGTGGTATTAAAATAAAAAAAATCCGGACTTTTTCGCACTGATATCGATAACTAGACTGAAGATATGATAAATCTACAGTTATACTACCCCTATTGTGTCGCTATTCTGTTGGTACTAATGGGTTAATATTATTAGTAGTAGACTTAGTATGGTTTGATGATGCGCGGAAATGTATATTTGACTTGAAATAGATACATTGAAGTATTACAAACCTTCGCAAACCCATAAACAGGGAACGTGAGCAGGGTTTAGACCGTCGCGCACCCATAAACAGGGAACGTGAGGGGGAGTTTAGACCGTCGCGGAGACAGGTTACTTTTCGGTTAGGTTAGGCTAATGTTAAAAATACTAAAATGTGACGGTCCTCGGTATTAAACAACATTGTATATCAAAGAAAAAAATAAAAACAACAACAAATTATCTGAAAAACTCGTATCAGGTTGGTGATAATTTGTTATCAAAATAAGTTTTGGTCAATATTTACGAGTCACACCACAGCTGGAATCTCATTTCTAAGGGTAGTTTTGGGTTCCTATCATTCTATGCTTCATTGCTATATACTTTTTATCCACCGGAAAATATTTTTTTTTCTTGGGTTTTTTTTTTTTTTTTAGCATTAACCTAACCAAAAAACCTAACCTAACCTAATCTAATCTAATAGCCCCCAAATACATTTAGGTTAGGTTAGGTTTTTTTCCAGTTTCCGCGTCTGCTGAACCATCCAAAAACACGCTAAAAGGCGTGTTTTGAAGGGGGGAGGTGGTGGGGGGTAGTGGGTCAGGGGTAGTATAACTGTAGATTTACCGAAGGTATAGATTATGCTAGGCGGCTGAATTATGATTAGGCTAGGCCTAGGCCTATGTAGGCTATAGTTTTTGAAACTGCCAGACCATAATTGCCAGTAGAAATTGCTCTAAAAACGGCTTAGGTAAGGTTGTTAGGTTAGGCTAATGTCCTTTCAAAGGGGTAGGCTATAGGCTAGGGTAGTAAACACTAGGATAGCCTATACCCGGTCAGAGGTAAGAAGAAGAAGAGTCCTGCAGTAGTCTCCTTGAATGCTACCGTGCAAAAAACACTGCCGGGGATAAAAGAAAATATAGAAAACAAAGAAAGCTTGCCTGTCCAGTTCAGTTCAGTTGGAATTCGGGAAGTTTAGCCTTAACGTCGGCACTTCCCTAAGAGGTTTTGGTATTTTTCTTTTTGTGACTTTGTGTCCATAAAGTTGAGGCGGCAATGCGGACATCAGCTGATCGTCAACCAGCGCCGCTAAAACAATAGCGGCAGGTATCTTTTATTTAACAAAGAAATAAGCGATAGAGTGAAACAGACAATCTATCAAATGTGGAGAGTACGAGAGAAAAAATTGAAAGAACTGAAATAAGAAGACTGAAGAGAGAAGAAACAAGAATGAAAGAAGACGAGAGAAGAAACAAGACTGAAGAGAGAAGAAAGAAGATTTCAGAAAAAGGGATGAAAAATGAGATATATTTATTTTTAAACAAATGAGCACGTCACAAAGTCACAAAAAGAAAAATAACAAAACCTCTTAGGGAAGTGCCGACGTTAAGGCTAAACTTCCCGAATTCCAACTGAACTGAACTGAGGTACCGGCACTGTCGGATCTACGACCCACCAACTTTGAAATTACTCCAGCTCAAATAATGCCTCTGTTCTGATCGCCTGACAGTAAAATAGGTCTATGACACGGTAAAAAGGTTCCGTTCCTCGTGACCTCATGTCATTTCCCACTGGGAAATTACTCTGGGGGCCCACCGGGAATTTTCCCGGTGTGAGGTGCTAGCAGCACCCATGTTGTGTCGATAATAAACACACGATACAACAGACCCCGCGGCCACCAGAACATAGCACCACCACCTCACTCCACCATTCACTTTTCCCTCCACATTGACCTGCTGTGGAGTATTTTAGGACATTTTGCCGGTCCGGTTGACTGAGGGATTGATTGGACACTAAGGTATAATTTCGTGTTTCGTTATCTCACTAGGTAGGACATATTGAGCGCACCAAATCCGGGAGGACTCTACAGGTGAACTGATTCAACTGAAGGCTGAAGCTGGCTCCGCTCCAGGCTCAGAGTCCGCCTGGGTGCAGTGTTCTCAATTCCCTTTGCGCTAGATTCACTCTTAAAAATTTGCTAAAATGCTGCGAATTATGCCGCGTTTTCACAGTTTATTCTGGTTATCACTAGACGATGTTATGCAGCTTAAGAAAGATCTGTGCGAAGTAGAGGGGTAAAAGGCTTTCTCAGTTAACTCACAGATACTCACGGAAGATACCCGGGTAGGAGGCTGTTCAGCCTATGAGACCCGGCTCATAATTTATTTCATTACTTGGTGTGTGGCTTGGGTGGACGTGTCTTAATTTCTTAATTTTGGCTTTAAAATCATTGAACTTTAGCTCTTGGTCACCCCAAACTATATCTAATGCATTTTCAAGTTTTAACACACTGTTCACACTTATCACTTCTTCAGGAAGGTCATTCCAGTTCTCCACCACTCTATTACTGAAAAAGTTCTTCCTGATGTTGAGTCTTGACCTCCTCTTAAACAATTTCTTGCTGTGTCCTCTGGTCCGATCATCCTCCTGCAGCGTGAAGAGTCCCCTACTCGCTTCCTCCTCATACACCCCTTGTAAGATTTTGTAAGTTTCTATCATTTCCCCTCTGGCTCTTCTATATGCCAACGTTGGTAAATTTAGCTTCCGAAGTCTCTCTTCATATGTTAAGTCCTTTAAAGATGGTACCAACTTAGTCGCTCTCCTTTGCATTTTTTCAATAGCCGTGATATCCTAAATTCTGTAGGGACTCCAGACATGATCGACTTGCATACTCCAGAATTGGTCTGACCAGGGCCATAAACCCTCTGACTTCCAGATACCCTTCCTAAGCTGAATAAACTTGTCTAATAATTGCCAGAAAACAGAAAGGAAATCCACCATAGGGTTAAACTTCTATGTATCTGTAGTGTGTTAAATGATTGCAAATAATGCTTACTGTCAACATGGCTTTAGACAAGGCCGCTCCTGCCTTTCACAACTACTATCACACTACGACAAAATCCTACAGGATATTCAAGACGGAGAAAATGTAGACGTCATATATCTAGATTTCGCCAAAGCTTTTGACAAGGTGGACCATGGGATCCTTCTACATAAACTCAAATCACTGGGAATAGGGGGAGACCTTGGAAGATGGCTCCACAGCTTCATCACCAACAGAAAACAAAGAGTCACGGTTCAAGGAAGCCTATCAGAAGCAGGTGGGGTCATCAGCGGAGTACCACAAGGATCAGTACTGGGACCTCTCCTATTCCTCATCATGATAGGAGACATCGACAGGGACCTGGAACACTCAACAGCCTCATCGTTTGAAGACGACACCAGACTCATGAGGAAAATCACCTCACAACATGATGCACAGCTACTACAACAAGACTTGGACAAAATCCTGAAGTGGGCAGAAGAAAACAACATGGCCCTAAACGGAGACAAGTTCGAGCTTCTAAGGTACGGGAACAAGAGAGCACTACAAAACGACACCAACTACAAAAGTGGACAGCAAGAAATTACCGCCAAGGACACAGTGAAGGACTTGGGAGTAAATATGAGCAGTGACGCCACTTTTTCCCAGCATATTACCAAAGCCACAACAACAGCAAAACAAATAGCAGGCTGGATCCTGAGAACCTTCCACACAAGAAATGAGAGGTGTATGTTAACACTGTGGAAGTCACTGGTCCTACCACGACTGGAGTACTGCTCTCAGCTCTGGTCTCCCCAAAAAGTAGGAGAAATAACAGAAATTGAAGCCACCCAGAGGACATTCACCAGTAAAATCCATGGGTTTCAACACTTTAACTACTGGGAGAGACTCAAGGAGCTGCAGCTGTACTCACTTCAAAGACGTAGGGAGAGATACATCATCATCTACGTCTGGAAGATTTTGGAAAAAAAGGTACCAAATCCAAACATCCAAGAGAATCAACACCAAAGGCGAGGGAGGCTGTGCTATGTGAGGACTACGCCGGGATCAACACAAAAACTCAAATCCCTGATCCATCACAGCTTTACATACAATGGAACCAGACTGTTCAACTGTATACCAGCCCCTCTCAGGAACATGACCGGGGTGTCTCCAGACACCTTCAAGAAACACTTGGACATGTGGCTGGCCAAAATACCGGACCGGCCACCAACACCAGGATACCCCAGCACCAACTCCAACCGACTTCTGGAATGGAGAGTGGAAGAAAGGGAGCTGCCTGGTCGCAGTGGAGCCCCAGCTCAACTGTGTCACTAACGGACGGAATACAACAAATTGTAACAAAGTGTAAGTGTAGGTTAGGAAAATATAGTTTAGTCTGTGCTGAAATATGTAGCCTATTTATAGTGACAATGAGCCTATGAGAGAAAACGGACCCATTCAATATTATTATTATGCTCATCTATTATATTTCTCATATATTATATTATGGATGGTGTGGTGAGGGAGGTGAAAAGGAGAACTATGGGAAGAGGATTGGGTTTAGTAGGAAAGAAAGAATGGTAGAGATTGGGAGTTGAATCAGTTGCTGTTCGCTGATGACACAGCATTGGTGGCGGATTCTGATGAGAAACTGCAGCGGGTAGTCAAAGAGTTTGGTGTGGTTTGTGAAAGGAGGAAACTGAAGGTGAACGTCAATAAAAGTAAAGTAATGGTGTAATAGGGGAGAGCATAGGGTGAATCTAGATGTGAGGCTGGATGGGGAAATATTGGAACAAGTAGAGTGTTTTAAATATCTAGGAGGAACGATAAGCAGGAGTGGAGGTATGGAAGTGGAGATCGGAACCTCTCCGGGTGGTCGGGGGCCGGGGGAGTGCTGGAGCGACCTTTGGTGACCCTGGTCTCTGGGTCTTCTCCTGGGTGGCCTAGATGTGTGTGAGTTTGTGCTTTTTATCTGTGTTTATTTGTTGTTTTATGTTGTTTTTGTGTTTTCCCTGTTCTTGCTCTGTCTTGAGTCGGCTACCCCCAAAATGGGGATTGGGCCTGAGCATATAGATAGATAGATAGATTATATTTTGTAATTATAAGATTAGTCTATGCATTTTTAGGTTTCTTTGTATTTTTAGTTGGCCTATAAGTATTGAATTAATCTAGTTATAGGACTTTTGAACATATGATACTCATGTAGATAAGATAGGGCAGGATGGGATTTTGGCGCAATTTGATCTGAGTGGAACCCTGTCAGGGGTTAATCCTTGTTATATGTGTTGTACGGTGAGTTTAATATTTATTTCTTAGTGAACTTATTTGTGAATATACGAAGGTTAATTTGTGGATTATGTGAATGACTGATTTATTATTTAGGAGTTATAATTTATTACATTTGTGCTGTGGGAAAACCTTTTGAGACATGTCAAACTTTTGCTTTTGGTATTATAATTATGATCTTAATCAGTTTTATGTTGTTCACAGGTAAACACATACATTACCTGGGTGACTTATTTTGCCTTAAATAAACTATTTGTTAATAGATAAATATTCTTTTGATCCCCAAGTAGTTATTTTATAGCCACTTTGCTACACTTGGTGGAGATGCAGGGTAGGCTAACACATTGAGTTATCCATTTGAAAAATGTATCTGCACGTTTTGGCTCTGTTGTAAATAATAAGTCACCTGGGTGATGTAGCAGAGGGAAAGCAGATCAAGTTTTAAGACAATGAGGACTGGCTAGGAGCCAAGGACGACACATATTGGACCAGGAGTCACAGTGTTGGTGACTAACTATCAGGAGTCACAGTGTTGGTGACTAACTATATAGGCCTCAGCTGATCGTCATTGCAATCCAGATGTATCACCCCATCACAGGATTTAGGACATCCAACAAGACTTCTATGAACTCTGGATTCACCGAATCTGGATACACCGAAGCCGCTCCAGAAGCTTAGTTCAACGAGATGAGATCTGTCTCTGAGAGGGCAGCGGGGGAGGGGATTATCAGCCCATGGGCTTGCAACCCAGGGCCAAAGCCCCCACCGTCCGCAGCCCCCCTTAGGCTACAGTGCCACCCAATCGGGCGGTCTCGCCAGCACCTACTGTAGAAGGAAAAGTATTACAGTAAAAGAGACAGACAGAAACGGCTAAGGTAGGGTAAAGGATGCCAAACCTCACTCTGGATAGGACCAGCCTTCACCCAGGCTATCAGCTTCGGCCTATCAATAGGCTATACCTTTTTCAGTGTAAATTTCTGTGTATTTCCTATTGCAGTTTTGTAAATATAACTAGGCTACTATTTTAACTTCAGTATATTTTATGGACGTATTTCTTCTTTATATTCTGACTATCAGTGGTCCGATTTTATTTAGTTTAGGAAGGAATTTTGGAAGTCAGACGGTAATTTACCTTTTGAGGATTAAGGCGCGTTTTAGCAGTTTCTCCTGGCAATATTATTCAGATTAAGAAGGATATACGGAAGTCAGGGGGTTATTTGAGATAGTCCTTACCCTTTGAATGGTCAGAGATCCTTCCTAAGCTGTATAAAATCGTCTAATTACGTAACCTTAAATCGTCTAAAGATGTAGCCTTATTTGAGATAGTCTTTACCCTTTGAAATTCCCAGAGATCCTTCCTAAACTGTATAAAATCGTCTAAGGAAGTAGCTTTATTTGAGATAGTCTGTACTCTTTGAATTCCCAGAGAATGTCTAAGCTGTCTAAAATCGCCTTAGGATGTAATTTGGCTCTTGATACCTTCCCCTCCTCTTGGCGATGGGTTTGGTATTGTGCCTTCAAGGGTCTTTCAGGTGTAGATCACAATGTTCTGTAGCGCTCCCTTCATCTTTGTAGGGAGTACAACTTTAGGTGCTTCAGTCTCTCCCAGTAGTTCAAGGAATCTCTGGATATTTGTCTACTGAACATCGATCTTTGTATTTGTTATAACTCTTGTATCTTTTTAACTTTATAGGGAGACCACAGCTGACATGAATACTCCATGTTAGAGAATACAAGTGTTTTCCAAAGGGGTAGATGGTGTTCTGGGTTTCTGGTCATAAAGGTTCGAAGAATCCACCCAGTCATCTGTCGAACTGACCTGGCTGCTTGATGGATGTGCTCACTGAAGGTGCAGTCGTTATTCATCCTTACTCCCTGGAGGTCTCTGAGCCATTTGTTGTCTTTAATCTGGTCGTTGCCCACTATATATTCATATTCCTTAAGGGGACATGGGTCGTTTTCCTGGACAACTTTTCTCCCTCATGGTTAGCCCCATTAGTTTTCAGATGTTAAGATATTTGCCCCATTAGTTAGTCGATTTTAAGACCTTTTGCCCGATTTCGTCGTCAATATTTAGACCTTTCGTACTATAAGTGAATGTGGTGGTAACTTCTAGCCGAATGTGAATGTGGTGGTAACTTCGGTAAGATAGAAGACCCTGGATCGAGAATCCCTGCCACGGGGCCACGGTGGACATATACAGACTACTTATAGGCACAGATAACAAAGCCACTCCAACAGCTTCCTCTCTCCTGGTAAAATTGAAGGTAACGTTCAACAAGACTAGGCTACATGTCACTAGCCTCTACATCGGCCTTATTGACCATGTTTTTAGTTATTTTCTTAAAGGAATATAGGCTAGGCTAGTGTTTCATAGTTGTTTTGCATGGTTTGAGTGGAGGATTTGCATAAACTTACCCATTAGGCTAGGCTATCTATGATCTATCCATCATCTGAACTTCTGAAGAGACCGGGAATAGGCTATCCTAATCCGGTACGATTTTAGTTACTGGACACCTACTGTATTTGACAGGTAGGCCTACCGCCAACGATTTAATACTTATTTTTTTTCGGTTTCCACGCATCCAACACCAAGCTAGGCTAGGCTACACCCTTTTTGGAAAAACTAAATAAGATGGTCACCAATTTTCCCATGGATTTTTTTATTTTTCCCTGTTAGTTTTCATCAATATATAGGCCTAGTGTTTGGAAATAATTGCAACCCTCGGCGAAACCGTTTTCCCCATTATACAACGATCTTAAGACACGCCGCCCGATAGTGGGGAGGGCTATGAAGTACAGGGAAAATGAGGGGTTAAATGCGTAAAACGGCGATTAAAACGTATTTTAGCAAAACTTGGCTCGGGTTTTAAGGTATTTCAAAGGCCTAAAACCCAATATTTCGAAAACCTGAGCCAAGTTTTGGCCAAAGCTGGCTCGGATTTTGAGAGTTTGTAGACAACAAAATGACAGTAACCTCATTTAGAAATTTGGCTCAGGTTTCCCGAAATTGCAAAGCCATAAAACCCGAATTTTGGAAAACCCGAGCCAAGTTTTGGCAAAACTTGGCTCGGATTTTGCGACTTTTAAGAGTAAACAAATTACAGTAGGCTAACCTAATTTAGAATTTTGGAAAGCCTGACCCAATTTTTGGCAAAACTTGGCTCGTAGCCTATTTTGAGAATCGAAAAAGACTAACTAAATGTCGGAAATCGGCTCATAGTTACGCCTACAATGTGTCCGTAGTACCTAGTAGGCCTACGTGGGATACAACATGGCGGTTGGGCCGGCGCCCATTTAGTAGCCTACCGGTATTCGGCCGTATCTGTAAATACGAATGCGAGTCACTTCGAGCGAATTCCTGATCGAACGGATGCACAATCCAACCTAATTAACCTAACCTAACCTAACCTAACTTAACTTAACCTATCTTAACCTAACCTAACCTAACCTAAATGCGCCTCCGCTCGAATATGAATTCGCTCGAAGTGTCCAGATACCTTAAATACTACCGCAACTACGAATCTTGTTTCTGAAACCTAGTATATTAACCTAACCAAACAACCCAACCTATCGACAGAGATGGGCAGGTGGAGTGGACTAAAAATCTGGTGGACAGACCTCGGGACACAGGTGAAAATGGCGTGTGTACGAATCGGTGCCGTCTATAGGAAGGTATTGACAACCATGTTTCGACAAAATTCCATTTTAGTACCATATATTTTTATTAGGTTTTGCCGAGGCTTAAAACACATTTTCATATTATGTTTAGAGCATATAAAATCCATGTTTGTTTTCAAATATTGCAAAATAATTGGTGACCAACTTATTTAGTTATACTCAATGGTTTTTATTCACAACACTTGGATAGGCACACAGACATATAAATTATACAGAGGGTTGTTCAGCGGCTCACTCGTACACAGGATAAATTAGATAAAATCAAGAGGCGGAATAAACCTCTTAACAAACAATTGTCCTAAAAGTATGGTAAATGGGTTAGCTTGAACACATGTAGGTCTAATTAGTTTATAAGAACACAGGATGATTGTAACTGGTAAATAAATGAGGAAATGGTAGATTCCCAAAATGCAGTTTATAAGAACACAGGATGATTGTAACTGGTAAATAAACGAGGAAATGGTAGATTCCCAAAATGACAAAGAGTTCGAATGACAAGGAACTCGGTAAAACTGACATTTTGGACCGACAGCGATTTCAGTAAGTTTTACTTTGTTTTTTGTATTTTTTCCTTCAGATATAGTGTTGTTTTATACTGAAGAGGAGCGAAAATTAGTATTTACCCATTTTCCAACAATCTAAAAACACGCCCCCCACTAGTGGGGAGGGCTATGAAGTTCAGGGAAAATTCAGGGTCGCGAGACAGGTTAGTTTTCGGTTAGGTTAGGTTAGGCTAATGTTAAAAATACTAAAATACGACGGTCCTCGGTATTAAACAACATTGTATATCAAATAAAAAATAAAAAACAACAACAAATTACCTGAAAAACTCATATCTGGTTGGTGATAATTTTTTATCAAAATAAAAAAAAATCCAGTTTCCGCATCTGCTGAACAGTGTGTCAAAGCAAAAAAGCTTAGTTTTAGGACTGTCTTAAGATCACCCTAATTGAGACTGGCTTACGAAGGGGGGTCCGGGGCGCAAAGCCCCCCAGGCCGCCGCCGGCATACCAACGACTTAACGACAATCATAAATTGAATTATTATCAATAAAATACAGAAATATGTTAGAAAATATCCATACAGGCGACTGGATGGATATATGTGTAATTAATAGAAACATACAATCTATAGGCTAGGCTAAGTAAGACTTCTGAATTGACTACCTATCTATCGACACTCTGGTAGCGAGTCCTGGGCTTATAGGGCCGCTATAGCCTAGATCTAGGCTAAACAGAATTATTCTATGGGCCTACAATACTCAATAGTTATAGATGAAGATAATAGTTTCACAATAATTCACACAATTGATCATGGGCGCTCGAACTCACTGCCTCTGCTTGGGGTCTTGGGAAGCCTGGCTGAATAGCTGGCCGATATTCGACTTTATCACATCACTGTACTGTACTCCTTGATACAGCTTTGCAGACTTCTCAAATATCAATAGTTTCACTCACTATCACAGTAATCACGGTTTCGTTAGTATATCGTATGAAAATATGTGAAAATACGAGAGTATTTCCGTCAAGTAACAAACATGGAGGTAGGGCTATACTAAAGAGACGATTAAAACTGAGTTATATTTCGGAACTTATATTCTTGTCAATCTTGGTGAACCTCACATTAATTATGTTATGCTTTATTTACCATCATACTAATGTAGGGTGTAGGTATAAAGAGTATTAGCGAGGAGATGCGTACAAGTAGACTGGGATGGTATGGACATATGGAATGGATGAACAAAATTGGGTGAAAAGATGCAGGTCTGTGATTGTGGAGGGAGCTGCACCAAGGAAGACCTGGGATCGGACTATACGTGCTGATCTCAAATCCAAGAACTTGACAATTGAAGCAGCCCTTAACAGGGTTGCCTGGAACGCCGCCATTAGGACAAGAGACTGAAACTGCACGTATGTGTGGAACACTCGGTCTTCAAATTTTATGTATGTACTGTATGTACGTATGTATGTGTCAAACCGGAGCAGTTTAGTTTGAAGACTTGAATGAATATGAGAAGGAATACAAGAAAATTAGCATGAAATAGCCTTGTTTTGGCCGTGTTATCACTTCCAAAGACATAATTTGAATTATAAACCATAATTTTAGGTATTCTTATACAATAATAACAACAACAAATAATGGACTCTGCTTTGGTTTGACACCCTGGACCGTGTGTACAGCTTGATAGGGTTGGCACCTCTGCCTGTAACTATGTCCATGTGTCGGAGAGGATCGTCTCTGACACATGGATATAGTTGCAGGCAGAGGTGCCAACCCTACCGAGCTGTACACACCAGATGATCAGCATAGGGGTGCAGATACTTGTTGGAGCGAGTGTACCAGTACTAGCGATAGTGTTGTTACGTGATAACAGATGTGTAGTACAGTACCGGTAACAGTTAGGCTTGGCTAAGCTAACCAAACTGAAGCAGATGTGTAGTACATGCAGTACCGGTAACAGTTAGGCTTGGCTAAGCTAACTGTACCGACTGAACTGAAACAGATTGGGCGGGCAATGAGGGTGAGTCAGGGAAAGCAAAGGGAGATGGAGCGGAGATGAGAGCTCACGTGTGAATCTGCTTGACCTGGGTTCGATCCCAGCCAAAGCGGACTATTTAGTGGGTGTGGTGTCCTAGTGTGTTTCACATGTTTGCACTCAGTCGGGGTACACCTCAACAACGTATACACACGGACTAATAACACACATAACAAAGCCATTCCAACAGCTTCCTCTATCAACAACACCCCTTCTCTATTATCTACACTCTCCCAGCCGTATGGTCCTAGTGTACTGTCTGATGGCGTAATGGGATTCCAAATGTAAGAGTATAGGGGGTGGGGGGGGGGGGGGGGGTGCATGCCGGGGGAGTGGTTGCTATGGAAATTCACCATGTTGGGTGTCCACGACTTGGGCATGACACCACAGATATCTCCGAAAATTATAAACAAAAATCCGAGTTGTGTGGATACCTGTCCGACATGGGCCCTCCTATTTGTATCCGTGGAACTCAGAATTTTGCCAAGATATACTGTGACCTGTCTGAGAGGCCGATGCCATTCCGAGAAGTGCGGGGTTCCGAGTTAGCAGGGGGGCAAATAACAGCTGGCAGTGGGATAATTTAGGGGGGGAAAAAACACTCAAATTCGACGCGTAACTTATGCGACTGTGAACGTGGGAATATTACCGCGAAAGGTTGGTTGAATTTAACCCCTAGTTATTTCAGTGGGATCCTACGTTATTTGTATCCAGTCTCAATTTTGTGGAGTTTGTGTTTATAAGAATAATTTTTGTTTGCAGATTGATATAGAGTAGCGAGGTGACTGAGGCCGCAGTACTGTCTATCTATCCAGTGCCAGACTCCTTACTCCCCTTAATGATGGTGGCCATACACAGAAGGCCCCCAAGTGGACCTATCGCCTGTAAGAGGGACAACCCGAGCCAGTTTACTGAAGGAATTACAGGATTGACCACTCAATTTGATACCTTTTGATGTGTTCGCCGCTCTTCTAGCGGCAGCAAGGAGCGCGACGACCCTCGTTATGGGTGGTGATCTGGTGCAGTAGACTGTTTAAAGCGACAGCTCGCTCCCTTGCGAGGATGGGCTCGTCTGGCACTTTTTGCAGTTAGGATCCATTCAACTCCGAGGCCTTGTACTGTACAGAGTGAGAAGAAAAAACCCAGCCGACATTGCACATATGGACAACAAAAACAGGTGAGATGCGAGGTGAGCGCTATTATCGGTTTCATTTCATCTGACGGTAAATTGAATCCTTTAGCAGCTAATTTCTCGATACTTGGTGGAAAACTATTAAACTACTATGTCTCTGCATCACACTTTTATATAATCAGCACCATATTTCACTACAGAATTTAAAAATAACTGAGAAATCTAGTTAAGAACTTTGCAATTTTCCGTCAGTTGAAAAGAAAGAGAGTATAGGCTTGTAAACATGTTTACCTTATACTGTATATTACATTAACCCAGGAAGTGTGATAAGCCTCCAGTAAGGCACAGTATTTAAATATAGCCGCATTTTCCTTTACCATCACTATCTCCGATAGACTGGAAATGGTGTCGTATTTCACACCCAATTTTTTTTTTTTTTTTTTTTTCTATGTGATTGAGGGAGGCAAAAGGCATAACTGCCTATAGCGAGTGCCTCCCCCATAGTTGAAAGAGTGACAGGGCCAAAATCAAGGGACGTTCGAGCCAAAATGCCTGGACACACGGAGTTTGAAGCAATTTAAGTCATAGGAAGAGGGAAAGACTGATTCTGGGAGAGAGTTCCAGAGCTCAGATGTTGAGTAGAAGAAAGTTTGAGAGTAACGTTTCACTCTTGGGTTGGAGATTTGCACAGAGTAGGGGTGGGATTGAGTTGCAAGACGGGTACCACGTGCCCTACGTAAAGGAGGTGGTATGCACTGGGATAGCTCTGAGGAACACTGATTATTATAGTAGCGATAGAATAGCGAGAGAGATGCAACATTGCGGCGGAGAGAGAGAGATTGCAGAGAGTTGGTGAGTGGACGGGAGTTAATGATACGAAAGGCCTTCCTTTCAACTTTGTCTAGGAGAGCTGTGTGAGAGGAACCTCCCCACACATGTGAACAATACTCAATACAAGGGCGCACTATGCCCCTGTACAGAGCAAGAAGCTGTGCAGGGGAAAAGAACCCCCTAAGGCGGTTGAGCACACCCAGCTTCTGGGAGGCTGCCTTAGCAAGACTGGTAATATGGTCCTTCCAAATGAGAGCAGAAGAAAAAGAGACACCAAGAATATTGAGAGAAGATGAAGGGTTGATTTTTGTATTGTTGAAGAATAAGGGATAGTCCGCTGGGAGATCCTGACGGGTAGATAGATGGAGAAATTGGGTTTTGGAAGCATTAAAGTTAACAAGGTTTTCTCTGCCCCAATTGGAAATAGTATTTAGATCAGAATTTAAGAGTTCTATGGCTTCATTACGTTTGTCGTTGAGGGATTGCTGGCTGGGGCGTTCTGAAAATGCCGTAAAAGGGTGTCCAATATCAAGCCAACTCAACCCTGCTCCTACACAGGGTCGAAACTCAACCCGATTCAGACTTTCGGAGCTTGATAACAGTTTTAAGACTTTGTGTATGTATCCATATACAAATAATCGATTTGGATGTGATAATTATAAATGTACCTAGCTATATCCTCAGAATATCCGAAAGAAGCGTCATAATCGTATGAAAGGGTGATAACCTATATTAGACTTTGTATACATATACTCAAAATTAAGCCATTATATTATATGCATACCCATCACAATGTTGTACAAATTCAAGTAGATCAAAATAATCCCAAAATAAGGACTCAAATAATAATCTAAACATGTACAATTTTTTTTTTTAGAAATGTCGGAACATAGCCGCAGCCGTGGTGCCGCTACATTCGTGTTTACAATCAGTAATCATGATTATATTTTGATGTATTGTACTTGATTTTATTGGATTAGGTTAGTTATTGTTGGTCAGCTTAGCCAATACAATAAAGCCAAGTTAAATACATTGACATAAAATCGTGATTAGGCAAGAATGTAGATCGGGCATTGCGGCTGCTTTACCATAGGGGTAAATATATGCCAAGCACGCCGGTATTCGTCTGCTATAGCTGGGAGGTGGACTGAGTTTCGGGATAGCCCTTGTACCGGCTGCATGGTAGTGTTCGTCACCTACAATATTCCGCCACTCATACTCAGAATTATTGAAATGTTAACCTAAGCAATTATTTATTACTCTAATGTTACAAAGAGAAATGTTTTGTATAATTCCACCTCATATATGATGTCACAAACAATCTTCAATTGTATATTCTAAGTTATTGATCTAGTTGTCGATCATTGCAGTTCTTGAAATACTTCATAATATTTATTATATTACGATGTTTCATCTGTATTATATTCTTTGTTTTACTTTGTAGTGGTCATTTTGTAATATATATTTACATTCATGTTCAACAATAGTAAGCAAATGTTGTATACATTATGTAGGCATATACATTTTGAAGGCAGGCTCGTAAAAATTTTACATTTTGTGCCACCCCACTGATAAGTGGGTGGGTTATCAGACTTTGGGGTGACACAAAATGCAGCTTATGTAAAAACAACCCTTCAATTACTGTGCTAGTGCCGGGAAATTTCTCAAAATTGTATGACTCGTTGAAAGTTGTTGTTGTTGTTCCACAGGCTGTCTGGCCGAACAGCCCCAAGGTCACGAGCAAGGCCAAGCCATAACCGAGCACCCCCACAAAACCCTCCCTGCTTACCACTAATAAAGCCAAGGTGACCGAAGCCACTCACAAAGGTGAGGAGCTGAGGAGGGTGCAGAAATGCCCGGGACACCAAAGCCCCACCCAAGGCCTGCCCCTCAGCAATTATGAAGGGAAAGTTGAGGAGCATTGAAAGTACTGTACTTTAGTACATTATCTCCCTAGGGTAAGATCCTGTGTAGCGGGGAGAACTGTTTTTCAGATGCCTATTTACAGTACAGTACTGTACTAAGAAACATTGAACAATATTTTTACCTTAACCTTACCTAGTATTTACCTAATTACCTAATTTACCTAATTGTAGTTTACAGGAGTTGAGCTAAGCTCGTGTTGTCCCGTCTCTCAGTCTACTTTTTATCCAATTTTTTCTTGAAAATATGGATGTTCCTTGCCCCTACCACCTCCTCCTCCAGCCCATTCCATTTGTCAATACATCTATAGGGGAAGCTAAACTTCCTGATATCGTTCTTGCAGGTAGGTCTTTTTACTTTGTAGCTGTGGCCTCTAGTTATTCCTGTATCCATAATTAACATATCCTCCCCATCCAGCCTCTCCAGCCCCCGGGTGCATTTGTACATCATTATCATGTCTCCCCTCTCTCTCCTCTCTTTTAAACTCGGTAGATTTAATTTGTCTAGCCTCCCTTCATATGGCAGTTTCTCTGAGACTTGGAACCAATCTAGTGACTGCTCTCTGGATTCTTTCTAACTTGTGAATATGCTTCTTTAGATGCGGGGACCACACCACTGCTGCATACTCCAATCTTGGTCTAATCATACTCTTCATAATTTTCGCTACCATGGTCTCATCCAAGTAGTTCAGAGCAACTTTCATATTCCCGGCCATTGCATACATTCCGCTAAAGAGCTTGTTAATATTTTTCTCTGGCGACAAATTATCTTGTATAATCAACCCTAAATCCTTTTCTTTTTCGGCCTTGCTAATTATATTATCTCCCATCCTGTACTCCCAATTTGGTCTATTCACACTTCTTCCCATATTTAACACATGGCATTTAGTTATATTAAATTTCATTTTCCACTTGGTGCTCCATTCATATATTTTATCTAAATCCCCTTGCAGCTCCTCACAACTACTTTTATTTGTTATTTGTCTCATAATTTTTACGTCGTCTGCAAACATTGACATGTAGGAATTTATGCCTATCGGCAGGTCATTCACGTACATAAGGAACATGAGAGGTGCCAACACAGATCCCTGCGGCACACCACTCTCAACTTTCCGCCACGATGAGTAAGTTCCTCTAATGTTGGTCCTCATTTCCCTATCTGTTAGATAGCTCTCCATCCATTTCAGCAAACTCCCCCTGACACATCCTAGCGTCTCAAGCTTAGATAACAATCTCTTATGTGGTACCTTATCGAATGCTTTGGAAAGGTCTAAGTAGACGCAGTCCACCCATCCGCCTCTTTCTTGGAGTACATCTATCACCCTACTGTAATAACATAGCAAACTGGTAACACAAGATGTCCCTTCTCTGAATCCAAATTGCTTTGGGTTATTATCTTCTTTCTCCAACATTTTCATCCATCTCTTCCTAATTAGCTTTTCACAAATCTTGCATACAATACTAGTAAGTGAAACTGGTCTATAGTTTAGAGGGTCCTCAGGGTTTCCATTCTTGTATATCGGAATGATATTAGCTCTTTTCCATTCAACAGGAACCTGTCCTTTATCTAAGGAAGCTTGAATTATGTCCCTCACTGGCTCCACTAATTGCTCTGCACACTCCTACGCTCCAGCCCCGGCTACGCATTACATAAATATTCCCCGAAACCCGGGTGTTTTGGCCGAAAAACGTCTAGGCTAGGCTACCGTATATTTGTTATTCTGACTACTTCCCGCATTCCCACGCATCCCCAAGCGTAGCTGTGTTATTTACCTGTAGAATGGCGTTAAGTAGAGCTCTCTAAGTCAACTGGTTGAGTTGTGATGATGATTTCATTGGAGATAACTTTATGGCAAAAACAGCCACTTTACACTACTTTTCGATACTTAACAACAACATACAGGCACACACGAACAAGCGACGCTCTCCTTCTTGTGGCCGGAGATGCGGGGCGTCGGTCCAGCCGGCTGTTGTTTACATGCGTCGGACCGACGCCTCGCACACCAAGCTCACAGGCTTTGACCTCATGGGTGTTTAAGAGCCCTTCCGGGTAGCTCGTGTATGCTTTTTTATGGGCGTTCAAGATCCCTTCCGGGAACAGAGGGTTAAAACCCAGGCAGACACTTCATCCGGTCCCATAGCTTTCCTTACTTCAAGTCCTCTCATCGCAGATAACAGCTCATCTCTCGTTATTTCAATCTTACTAAGACCACTCTCCAGTACTCCCGCCTGTGGTTCGTCAAAACTTTTCTCTCTAGTAAAAACTGACCCCAATTTGTTATTCATTACCTCGCACATGTCCGATACATTTTCATACGTCCTAGCATCAACTCTTAATTTAGTAATTTGTTTCTTTACCTTCAACGTACTGTTTATATATTTATAAAATAATCTAGGGTCACTTTCACATTTATTTACCGTAGGTATGTATTTACTGAGGCCCATTCCCCACTTTTCCTATTTGTTTTTTCTGGGGGTGGCCGACTCAAGACGGAGCCCGAATAGGGACAACTCAACAGAAAACATTGAACACACAAAAACAAAATACAAACTCACACACAAAAAATTCATTAACTAATTTTTTTGCAATATTTCAGATTCGTTACTATTGGAGTATGCGTAAGTTACACAAGCGTTGTGCATACGAGTGTTCCATCCACGACAACGAGGGCCAACCGGAGTTCCACATCATCGTGAAAGAAGACGGGGAGGAGGACCTAATATTCATCAGCTGTTCACCCAAGGGAGTGTGGACTAAGGTATTGGAGCCCCTCGCGGAACTACGACAGAAGGCGGATGTGGTCCGGCTATTCCCGCAGTACATCAGCGGAGAGGATCTGTTTGGACTGATGGAGCCAGCGATAGTGAGGATTCTCGAGTCTCTGCCGGGGATAGATACGTTAGCGGACTACAACTTGAAGTACGGACGGAATCCTCTGTTCGAGCTGCCTCTAGCCGTCAACCCGAGCGGATGTGCCCGAGCCGAACCGTTCACCAAGCTACACCTCAAGAGATATCACGGGATCTGCACCAGCGCCGGGTCTGTGCGTACGACCGGAAACAGTCGAGCGGCGGCCAGCCATGCGAATCTGACCATGGCGTACGATCCCTTCGTGCCGTACAGCAAACTACACGTGCACTCAAGGTCCTCACAGTATAAGAAGATGAGGAATAAATGGAGGAGTACGGTATATCTTGCTAGGTTAGTCAACATAAAGTTTTGTTTCCTCTCGCTTCAGCATTAGGCTATTCATAGTGCAGTTGGGTGCAGTACATGCTTAGATTAATATCTAGTATTCGATAAATGGATATTAATCGTAGTCATGTACTGTACTGATGGTGTAATGGTTGGAGTGTGTAAGTTCTGTATGAGATATCCTAGGTTCGAATCCTGGGAGAATCACATGCATGGAATAGGTGAGTCGTTGTTGGGATGGATTAGGTCATGGCTAATTGGTAGGAGGCAGAGAGTCAGCATAAATGGTACTAAGTCAGAATGGGGAGCAGTTAAAAGTGGTGTCCCCCAGGGATCTGTGGTGGGTCCTCTGTTATGTACATAAATGATCTTGATTTAGGTATAACTAGTAGGATAAGTAAATTCGCAGACGATACCAAAATGGGGAGAACAATAGATTCAGATAGCGACATAGAGTGCCTCCAAAGGGATCTAGATACCTTACACGAATGGTCAGTAAATTGGCAGATGAATTTTAACATTGACAAATGCAAGGTATTAAAGATAGGGAAGACGAATACTAATGCAAAATATAAACTAGCTAATACGGAATTAGAAAACTCAGACTGCGAGAAAGATTTGGGTGTGTTTGTTAGCAATGATTTGAAGCCTAGAAAACAGTGTCTATGCGTTCGTAACAAGGCAAACAGGATTCTCGGGTTCATCTCAAGGAGTGTGAGTAATAGAACTGCCGATGTTATCTAAAAACTTTACTTATCATTAGTGAGACTTCATATGGATTATGCTGTCCAATTTTGGTGTCCTTGTTACAGAATGGACATAGATTCGTTGAAGAGAGTACAGCGAAGAATAACAAAAATTATTCATAATATTAGAAATCTACCATATGAAGAAAGGTTGAAAAAATTAGGCTTAAATTTGTTAGAAAGATGCAGAGTTAGAGGGGATATGATAGAACTGTTCAAGTGGGTTAGTGGGATTAATGAAGGGGACATGAAAAATGTACTGAAGCTCAGTGATAGCGAAAGAACTCGAACAAATAGTTTAAAATTAGATAAATTTTGTTTCGGAAAAGATATTGGCAAATATTGGTTTGGTTTGGTAACAGAGTTGTAGACATGTGGAACAGGCTACCATGGAATAGGCTACCATTAACAAGCTCTTTAGCGGAATGTATGCAATGGCCGGGAATATGAAAGTTGCTCTGAACTATTTGGATGAGACCATGGTAGCGAAAATTATGAAGAGTATGATTAGACCAAGATTGGAGTATGCAGCAGTGGTGTGGTCCCCGCATCTAAAGAAGCATATTCACAAGTTAGAAAGAATCCAGAGAGCAGTCACTAGATTGGTTCCAAGTCTCAGAGAACTGCCATATGAAGGGAGGCTAGACAAATTAAATCTACCGAGTCTAAAAGAGAGGAGAGAGAGGGGAGACATGATAATGATGTACAAATGTACCCGGGGGCTGGAGAGGCTGGATAGGGAGGATATATTAATTATGGATACAGGAATAACTAGAGGCCACAGCTACAAAGTAAAAAGACCTACCTGCAAGAACGATATCAGGAAGTTTAGCTTCCCCTATAGATGTATTGACAAATGGAATGGGCTGGAGGAGGAGGTGGTAGGGGCAAGGAACATCCATATTTTCAAGAAAAAATTGGATAAAAAGTAGACTGAGAGACGGGACAACACGAGCTTAGCTCAACTCCTGTAAACTACAATTAGGTAAATACAATTAGGTAAATACAACCCAGCAGCATGATGATAGTCGTGAACACCTTCTCACCGTGTGTATGTATTTCTAGCTCTTAACCCGGCAAGCGCGATAGGCCTCACGGAAGGCTTCCTATAGGGAACGCGATAGGCCTCACGGAAGCAGGACCATAAAAAAAGCCTTCCAAAAAAAAAAAGGGCCTATCAAAACAAAGGATTTTGTCTCTAGGTGAGATAATTCCCCTCTAGTACTCATCCATGTGTTTCTCACCCCTCCCCCTCCCCTCCTTCCCCACCTTATTCCCCCCTCCCCCCCCTCCTCAATTATCACCTATTTATCCACTTATTATCATCATTTATCGGTTATTTTTCTCTCCCGCGATAATGTAGCACAAGTGGGTTGCATAAAAGATCGTTATGCAACACCCAGACACCGGCACACACCGCCCCGCTCGTCTCAGTTGACTCCCAGACAGCGAGAGGGGAGGGCTGCCTGTGTCTCTCTCTCGCCTGAGATTATGACCGGGTGGCCAATATCTTCGTTTTTCACCACCCAAATGCTTTTCCCACTTATTTTAGCACTCTTGAAGGTTCATATATACATCATATATGTAAAATAAAAGCATACCGAAAACAAATAATGGTTTATATTGTAAATATAACGAATTCTGTCAGAATCCAGGGCTAGAAATGCACAAATAACTACCCTAGCACCTAGGTCTATATCGCGCTTGTCAGGTTAATGACCGAAGGAGTACAGGTTTATCTCTCTTTATAAATGAACCACTTGACACTTATATTAACCCCTCTCACCACGGAAGGGCTCTTGAACGCCCATAAAAAAGCATAAAACAGGTACCCGGAAGGGCTCTTGAACACCCAGTGGTTGAAAGCCTGTGAGCTTCGTGTGCGAGGCGTCGGTCCGACGCATGTAAACAACAGCCGGCTGGACCGACGCCCCGCATGTCCGGCCACAAGAAGGAGAGCGTCGCTTGTTCGTGTGTGCCTGTATGTTGTTAAGTATCGAAAAGTAGTGTAAAGTGGCTGTTTTTGCCATAAAGTTATCTCCAATGAAATCATCATCACAAATCAACCACTTGACTTAGAGAGCTCTACTTAACGCCATTCTACAGGTAAATAACACAGCTACGCTTGGGGATGCGCGGGAATGCGGGAAGCAGTCTGATTAACAAATATACGGTAGCCTAGCCTAGACGTTTTTCGGCCAAAACACCCGGGTTTCGGGGAATATATATATAATACATAGCCGGGGCTGGAGGGTTAAAGACCAGCATTGATTTGGAGGATGATGATGAAGTTGAAGATTTTATTCTAGTTATATTAAAGACTAGCATTGATTTGGAGGATGATGATGATGAAGTTTTTATTCTAGCCTTTAATTTGGAGGAACTCTTATATTATATTGGAACGCTTTAAGGGTTTACGGGAAATTTATATCCTCCTGTATTGTGTCTTTGCAAATTTGTCTTTTACTTATTATTTGTGCAAAGTAATATATATATTGCTTTTGCTGAATATTTTGGTGTTTATACATGCATACTACAAATACAAGGAAAACCATAGAATTGCTAGTCTTTTAGAGAACAAAATACACTTTCCTGATGGGGGTTTAGTTCCTCTAATTTATTTAATAATTTTCATTTTAGTAAGCGTTGTTTCCACATAGCGATTTTGATAATTTAATTTGACTTTATATTGTCCTTGTCCCAATTTTGGTTTGTTTAGTTTGCAAGTTTTACATTTTAATCCTTCTCTTTGGGATAGTGGACTGAGGGCCTCTTCTTTGCTCTGTATCAGATTGCAAACAGAATATTATCCCCATAGCCAAATTTGTGTTGTAAAGAAGTAGCCTAACAAAAATGAAATGGCCAGGATTGATATCTGGTCAGAAATATTGCAACAATTATTCCTCAGCCGTCTCCAGGCTACCAGTTCTCTCCCATCACCAAAGTTGGAAAGCTGGTTATTTGACTTGGTTTAAAGGACTATAATAGTGCTACTCAAAGCATCACTGTACACCATGATAGAATGTAACATACGGTACTATATGTACCCTTGACAGTTCTCTAGGTGGCAGTCAGCTGATAGAGAGCCTGGTACTACCATGAGGCAGGAGTTGCCGTAACTTTAAGTACCGGTAGCGCCAGTGAACTTGACAATAATCTGGACCCCTTAACTTCCTATAACTCAAAATGAAGTAAAGCATTCGGGCTGACGTTTCTATCACATGGGAAGAGTCCACCACGAAATAGGTGTGGATATTTAAAACCAGATTGCTCTAGGCCCTATTGAGTTACAAAGAGGTCAGAAATCAAGACTTTTGTCAAGTTCGCTAGCACTACCTGTAACAGTAATACTAGCTTACCCATAGCTTACTCTGACTGTTCCTTTTACTTATATATTTTCTAGATCTCAAGTGACGGCGTCTCTTCCGTGGATTGACCTCCCAATCTACCAAGATTGGAAGCCAAAGCGTCACATTTTTCCTTTGCCTCTCAACTTTCTCTTCATAATTGCTGAGGGGCACAGGGCCCTGGGTAGGGCTTTGGTTTCCCGGGCGTTTCCGCGCCCTCCTCAGCTCCCCGCCATGGAGTGGCTTCGGTCACCCAGGCTTTATTGTGGTCGGCAAGGAGGGTTCTGTGGGGGCGCTCAGTCTTGGTCCTTGCTCGGGGCCTTGGGGTTGTTCGGCCAGGCAGCTTGGGGAACAACAACAACAACAACAACAACAATAGCAGTAATACTATATGCCATCACTTACACCAGTAGCCATAAAGCATCACTAGCCCAGTATTTAGTTTCGGGACCTGTTCCCCTTGACATGGTGCACCAGGCTAAGTGCCTCTTTGGGGTAAAGGGGCGTTCAAATTTAGTCCTTTAGTGAAGGAAAAAGACAACTAAAAGGAGGAATGGCGTAAGATTTAACAAACTGCCATCATATACAGTAAGTCTTGTTATGGTACTGTCCTGTTGTAGCACTGTTGAGGTTGTTGTTGTTGTTCCCCAAGCTGCCTGGCCGAACAGCCCCAAGGCCCCGAGTAAGGCCAAGGCCATAAACGAGCGCCCCCACAGAACCCTCCCTGCCGACCACAATAAAGCCTGGGTGACCGAAGCCACTCCATGGCGGGGGGCTGAGAGGGTGCGTAAACGCCCGGGAAACCAAAGCCCCACCCAGGGCCCTGTGCCCCTCAGCAATTATGAAGAGAAAGTTGAGGGGCAAAGGAATAATGTGACGCTTTAGCTTCCAATCTTGGTAGATTGGGAGGTCAATCCACGGAAGAGACGCCGTCACTCGAGATCTAGAAAATATATAAGTAAAAGGAACAGTCAGAGTAAGCTATGGGTATGGCAGAGATCGCTCAGGTCTCACTCTGATAGACCAGCCCATCGCCAGCCCATCGCCAACCACTGTTGAGGTTGATGTGGTTGCAGGAGCTACAGTCTTGAATAAGGCATATAGCCTTAGAATTTTACCCGCATCAAAGTAGAATCAACCAAGCACACCCGGCTCATTTGTATTAAGGGAACACCATAGTGTACTGAACTGCACAATAAATAATAATAATAATTAATTTATATTATTAATTAGAAAGACATTCATATGCAATTCTGTGATTTTCCAAAGTTAACAATGTATTCATTAGTATTTAATTAGCTAGTATTAAATTTACTAAACATTATTTATGTATTAATGCTTGGTCATTTGGTAAAAGTGTCATGTGTTTAATTTTTATAGTGAGATGGCCCTGATTGTCTATGTAAGTACAAGAAGCACAAGTGTTTTAGAATTATTAGTGAAGGAAGACAAATTAAAGTTAATCCAGAGTCTAGCAGGGATTGAACTGTTTTATAATTATAATATATGTAATCTTATCTTAAGTTCCAAGTAATATTGAGCCAGATACTGATAGCTTGTACATTACGGTCAATTACATTTATTGTTGAATTAAAATGTAAAACTTGCAAACTAAACAAACCAAAATTGGGACAAGGACAATATAAAGTCAAATTTTCATAAATTAGTTCAGATAGCCTACCAATTATGATTATTTTCTTGGATTTAATAGTAAGTTCTTTAACCCTCTCCGACATATGACGCAATTTTGAGCCTATTAGGGATACTTTAAAACCTTTATTACCATCAGGGGTATTTACAAACCTTTAGTTTAGTTACTTCAACCTCTGCAGTTGTCTTTGAGTTAGCTGTGGGCAGAAAACTATTTTTGGAGAGGTAATTATAAGAGTGAGAGAACTCTATTTCTTATTGCTAATCTGGCAACCTCTGCGTCATATGTGTCTGAAGGGGTTAAGCTGATTCAATGTGATATTTATTTCTTCTGTATCTAATTTCATCAGTTCAAATCAGCAATCTTTCTTTATCTTCTTATACATTCCTTCCCAGCTTTGCTCTGAGCGAAGTAGATACCAAGGCATACATACATACATACAATTATGAAGACCGCATCATCCACATACTGTAGAGTGTGGTTTTGGTCTTATGTCCTAAATGACGGCGTTCCAGGCGACCCTGTTTTGGGCTGCCTCTGTCGTCAAGTTCTTAATTTTAAGATCGGACCGTAGTACCTGATCCCGCCTCTTGGTCACCCAAAGGTGGTTGTGGAAACAGAAAGGGTTATCCCCAACTGTAATACAGCAGATATGTGAGAGTGGGTTGTTTGGAGACTGTCCAACCTTCTTGCCATGAATGAGAATTGAACCCGAGTCTTCTCGGTTATAAGCCGAATGCGCTAACCAATACACCACACCTCACCCTGACCTGGCTCAAAGAAAGTGGCTCTTATTCCATATTAAATCGGCTTCACACATGTATTCTATAACACTATGCCTCACTCCTGGCTTTATTATTGAGTACAGTATGCCTCACTCCTGGCTTTATTATTGAGTACAGTATGCCTCACTCCTGGCTTTATTATTGAGTACAGTATGCCTCACTCCTGGCTTTATTATTGAGTACAGTATGCCTCACTCCTGGCTTTATTATTGAGTACAGTATGCCTCACTCCTGGCTTTATTATTGAGTACAGTATGCCTCACTCCTGGCTTTTGATTATTTTTTGTTTGTGTATTTAAGTACAATATATCTCATCCCTGATATGCTGTAGCTGTTTCTTGTACAATATATCTCATCCCTGATATGCTGTAGCTGTTTCTTGTACAATATATCTCATCCCTGATATGCTGTAGCTGTTTCTTGTACAATATATCTCATCCCTGATATGCTGTAGCTGTTTCTTGTACAATATATCTCATCCCTGATATGCTGTAGCTGTTTCTTGTACAGGTATTCAAACTTTTCAAAGCATGCTTCATTCTGGAGTATGATGCATTTTGGGATTTCCTTTGTGTCTGATCCCTATTTCCCAATACCACTAGGATGGGGAGTTCCATGGTGAGTTATCTGCTCAACAGGTGGCGTTGCGTGTGTGTAAGTGTGAGAGTCCGAGTGTAGGGGGTGAGACAGTGAAGCACGGGAGTGGGGTGGCTTCAGGGATGGGGTCGTTTCGGGCCATGAGTGAGCACCGTGCCTCATGTGAAGGCAAGATGGCAGGTGCTCGTTGTACTCTACGTGCTTCACATGTCTCACTCCCTAGACTGGAACAAGACCTCACGGGCTTCACTGTTCATTGTAAAGCGGTGAATGTTAAGGCTCTCAGCCTATGCCCGAGAGGAAGTAAGTTGGAATATAGAAAAAAAAAAAAAAAAAAAAAAAAAAAAAAAAACCTGTTAGCTGTTTAACCCCTTATGTACCGGCGACATCTTTTTAATTTGATTCTACCTCTATTTAGACAATTTTGTCAGAATATGATGAAAAGGATGTCCCTGGTGCTGAATGGGTTAAATTACTAATTTAGCATACTTTTTTGGTTTGAAACTTATTTTCTCTAAAGCTTTTATTCACAGTGCTGTTTCAAGTAGCAACTCGGCCATAAGTCAGCAAATAATTACACTTGTTCTGTATGTCCATATACAATAGTTTGCACAATACAGGTAGTTCATAATAGTTTGCACAATACAGGTAGTTCATAATAGTTTGCACAATACAGGTAGTTAATATTAGTTTGCTGGTACGCTATTTTATGATAAGCTTGAGACAGTAATCATTGAGGGATAACTTTGACTCGCTATATGTGGCTTAACCCTCTCACATCCTGACGCGATTTTTGAGCCTATTAGGGATACTTTAAAGCCTTTGTTACTGTCAGGGGTACCTATAAACCTTTAGTTTGTTTACTTCAACCTCTGCAGTTGTCTTTGAGTTAGCTGTGGGCAGAAAACTAATTTTGGAGAGGTAATTATAACTGAGTAATCTATTTCTTATTGCTAATCTGGCAACCTCTGCGTCCTATGGTCGTGAGAGGGTTAAGGAGGGATGGGCGTATGTATTTGATCATTTTTATATATATATATATATTTTTTTTTCTTCCCTAGACTTCCATCAAGCTTTAAAAAACACTTCCCAAGTCCCTCCTTCAAGATAAATTTGTTTTAGTAAAATAGTTAAACTAGACCACTTACTTGTAGTAAAATAGTTAAACTAGACCACTTACTAGTAGTATAATAGTTAAACTAGACCACTTACTAGTAGTATAATAGTTAAACTAGACCACTTACTAGTAGTATAATAGTTAAACTAGACCACTTACTAGTAGTATAATAGTTAAACTAGACCACTTACTAGTAGTATAATAGTTAAACTAGACCACTTACTAGTAGTATAATAGTTAAACTAGACCACTTACTAGTAGTATAATAGTTAAACTAGACCACTTACTAGTAGTATAATAGTTAAACTAGACCACTTACTAGTAGTATAATAGTTAAACTAGACCACTTACTAGTAGTATAATAGTTAAACTAGACCACTTACTAGTAGTACAGTATAATAGTTAAACTAGACCACTTACTAGTAGTATAATAGTTAAACTAGACCACTTACTAGTAGTATAATAGTTAAACTAGACCACTTACTAGTAGTATAATAGTTAAACTAGACCACTTACTTGTAGTATAATAGTTAAACTAGACCACTTACTAGTAGTATAATAGTTAAACTAGACCACTTACTAGTAGTAAATAGTTAAACTAGACCACTTACTAGTAGTAAATAGTTAAACTAGACCACTTACTTGTAGTACAGTAGTAAATTGTATGCATGTTTATAAATATGAACAATTATATATCTTTGCAGCTTAGAGATTTGGTGGATGTCGATGATTATTCTTGCACTTCAAAGTAAGCGAAGTCGACACTGAAGTACAGGTCTCCCTCGATATACGATTAGGTTACGTTCCTGAAAACCCGAGCATAAATAGAAAAAATCTTATAGCAAACCCTAAAAGTAATGGTGTAAAAGGGGATGCGTTCTCGGACCAACAAAAACCCAAACCCAGGCGCCTAAAACCTATAATAATATCGTTAATCGGGGCATCGGATAGTGAGGGAGATGTGTAAACAGTATTCATAAGTATATCAGTATGTAGTCGATTCCGAATCAATAAGGGAGTTTGAAAGTAATCTTGATAAAGCATGGGGAAGACAAGATTTGAAGTTTGATTATAAAACAAAAATACAGAATAGTCAAAATGTTGCGTCTGCTACCGCCGCCGCCAACACCGTGAACGACCGCAGCAGTGCAAGTACTGGTACTGAGCTGGATACACAGGGATAGTTTGCCTTTTTCCAGAGGATCTACTGTAAGAAACTGTAAGAAATATCATAAGTTTTGAATCAAACAATTTACTTGCAGAAGCTGCTATTTAGATAACAGTCTTGAGTTTCAAATTCTTGACTGGTTTAGTATTTGTTTTTTATATTTCACGCTAGGCACAATAGGGTTGCATTTACACCAGCTTCAATATCAATAAAAAGGTCAAAATATTTTCAATAATTACGTGTTATGTTCTTTGTTAGGTTATCTTATATTATTTATCTGTAGTTTTGATGTCCATAAAGTTCTCCATTTAATAGTTTTTAATTATCAATTAAAAGTGTGTAGCGCTAGTGTTACAATTTCAGTAGTAGCAATATTTTATGTCAAGATGATAAGAAATACACTGTCAATATTTATTAAATATAAAATTTGCTATGATATTTTACTAAGTAATAATAATTTGTGTAGCACCATTGAAATTAAGGAAGGCTTGATAATATTGAAAAGGTTTTGATATCCCAATTTGTCCCTTCAAGCACTCATGTATGCCAGCATCTTCGGTAATGTACCGGCGATCATCCAGCGACTGTACGCTGGAACGGCGCGCTACCACACACAGTTCATGCGCGTCAAGGAGTTCATACGCTTTCACCAAATACCCAACCCCCTCAGACAACGCCTTGAGGAGTACTTCCAGGTGAGGGCATGGATGGGGTAGTGTGAGTAACTGACATTGACTATTTGCGACTTTATTGCTATAAGGAAGGTGAAGCTGGAGAGATCAATATTTACCTGATGTACAAGCGTGCTAATAAGTCATGTCTGGGCACCAAGTATATTTTTATCAATAATTGGCATCAGCTATATCAAAGCTTAATTTCTTCATATCGAGTGAAATATACCAACATGTTCCTACACTTACCCACCCTATTCAACATCTGACAGACATTAATACATTAATGTTAATGACAGACATTAAGACATTAATACAGGGGCTGCATATGCCCCACAGGCTGGTTTACAGAAAGAGATAAAAGAGGACTTCTGGAATGACACCGTCAGTGTCATTTCAGGCCTCTCGGAGAACGAAATAACTATCGTGGGGGGGGAAAATGCAGGTCTGAGATTGTGGAGGGAGCTGCACCAAGGGGTGGACCGAGGAAGACCTGGGATCGGACTATACGCGCCGATCTCAAATCCAAGAACTTGACAAGTGAAGCAGCCCTTAACAGGGTTGCCTGGAATGCCGCCATTAGGACAAGAGACTGAAACTGCACTTATGTGTGGAACACTCAGTCTTAAAATTTGATGTATGTATGTATGTATGTAGAGCAAGCCAAACATAATGACAGCTGGGACATGACTTATTAGCGCGACCGTACTAAAGGTACCACCAGCCAACTTGACAATAATCTTAACCCCTTAACTTCTTATAACTCAAACTTAATGAAAGCAATCAGGCTGACGTTTCTAGCAATTGGGAAGAGTCCCAATAAATAGGTGTGGATACTTACAGCCAGTTTGCTCTAGGCCCTTTTGAGTTACAGATAGGTTTTAGATTAAGATTACTGTCAATTTCGTTGGTGATACCTAGAGCTAAATGCATTTGCAGTATATTAATAAATACATTAACTTACATAAAACATAATTTTGTCTCCAACAAATCCATATATTTTTGTATTTATCTTAAATATAAAGTCTACAGCTAGAACTTCCTCATAACCTGAAACTTGTAAGTGGTCAATTAACCTTAACAAATAAATTACCTTTATGCTTGTTTAAAGCAAAGTCACACAAGCTCTTTTCTGACAATTCCAAGAGCTAATTCATGTTTGGCACCTATTGAATGTAAGTGTTTGGTCACCATAGGTAGCGCCAGCGGACTTGACAATAATCTGGACCCCTTAACTTCTGATAACTCCAAATTAATAAAAGCAATCGGGCTGACGTTTCTATCATAGGCGCTACCTATAGGAGGAAATTCTGAACAAATGAGAGCACACACAGGGAATGTGTCATAAAAACTGGTGCAATTGGTACTTAATCAAGTGTGGACTGTATGGGAGACGAGAGATCAACTAAGAATATGCTACCTGAGTTAGGGGACTTTACAGGGACTGTGCGGCATGGAGAACAGGTAACATGTAATTAATAGGAAAAACTTTGGGGGAAAAACAGACTGCACAATATAAAGACAAAAGAACTTATGAAAATCTATACACAAAACATAAATCTTGCACAACAAACAAACCAAAAACAGAAATACTGTACATACACCTATATAATGTAAAACTTGTAAAATAACAAACCAAAACAGGGACGACACAATATAAAGTCAAAAGAACTTATATCAAACAAATATCAAATATCAAACCGCACAGTATAAAGACAAACCAACTTTGCACAATACTAGGTGGAAATAACTTATTGAAGATTTAGCATAACACTACCTACCTAATTTGTCTCTTGATCTGTGTCATCGACGTAAAGTTGGTGCCCTTAGTCTTTTATTTAAAGTTTTTAACAACCCTCAGCATCCCTTACATGGGGTCCTGCCTGGGCCCTATGTCCGGGCTCGTGCAACTAGATTCACAAGCAATCTTAATTATCTTGCCATGAGCCGTGTTAATTTTTCTACTACACAGTTTTCACGGTGTTTTGTGCCGGCCATGGTTGACTTGTGGAAAAAGTTGCCAAATGAGCTAGTCAATTCAGCTAATATCTCCATTTTTAAGTCTAGATTTAATGCGTTTTTGCAGCATTAATTCTAATTTTTAAACTTATTTTATTCTATTTTATTGTATTATATTTAAGCTTGATATCCTCCACTGCATAATATGTTATCTGTGTTTAATATGTGTATATGTACAGTACAGTATACAGTATATGTTTTTATTTTTTCCTAAGTTGCCATAGTCTCTCTCCAGTGCCTCCGGGTGTTTTGTGTGGATTGATCTTGATGGTGTTTCTGCACCCTGGTTGGAGACTTCGGCATCTCATATAATAATAATAATAATAATAACACTGCCCGCCACTTCGGTAGTGCAGTCAGCCTCTGTAGCAGTTACGGTAATTTCTTGTTACTGTCTTATTGTAGCACGGTTAAGGCTGGTATGGTGCGAATTTGCCAGGTGCAAGTGCTTCAGGGGTACTTTGTTGAGTCTTGCTGAGACACTGTTAGCGCTATAGCAACATCTGCCACTGTGATGACATGATGAGGCTGTGTTGTGGCAAGTCATTATTGTACCGTACTACAGTTAAAGGACTGAAACCACGCTATCAGTGGATGAAGCAGTCTTTAAACTTTTATGTATGTACAGTACAATGTGGATTTGCATTTCTTCCATTATGAAACTACTCTAGGCTGACTGTGTGCTGACTTGATCCTTCAGAAGTGCCTTTACCCATGAATAACTATCAAGGGGTAGACTACACACAGAATCAATAATATTGACATGATGTAGGCTTTTATCTCCCATACATATCTTTAACACCTCATGCTTAAGTCAAATTTTGTCTCGGGTTATAGATACTCGAGCCGTGGTATAGTCAGTTGATCTGCTGATCAAAGGGTCGGCAGATTGAGCCCGCACTGTCAAAATTTTATTGGTAGATGTCAAGCCCGGGCAACTTGACCTAGCAATTCGTGACAAACGCCTAATGTTCATGGTCACCCCTTCTCGGGAATTACGACGTCTGGCAAAAAAATAAAAAAATAAATAAATAAATAAAAAATAGATACAAGTCACTTAATAGTAGGCTACACCTAAAAAAAAACCCGTTCATGTCAAAACTTTCAGTCAGATAAGTCTGCCTTTGCACGGTGTAGTTTGTGGAGTAATTTCTATCTATCTATCTATTGCCTGACGCCGTGATCCCCGAAGGGGTGGCCACGAACGAACCGCCCCCATGCATCTCTGTCCCCAGTCAGTCGACGCCCCTCCCCCCAACCAGCACCACCTTCGTTCATGTACTTCCTCACTCCATCCTTCCACCTCATATTCGGTCTACCTCTCCCCCTCTGTCCCTCCACCTCGCTCTCATACACCCTCTTAGTCATTCTCTCGCTTTCCATACGTTCCATATGGCCGAACCATCTCAAGTTGTTCCTTTTCACACTTTCCAGCACATCTACCTCCACACCACACCTCCTTCTTACTTCCTCATTAGTCTGTCTATCCCTCCATGTAACTCCGCACGCACCTTAAGTAATACATTTCCACTGCTCTCACTCTTGGTCTGAGTCTCTCAACCAACGTCCATGCTTCGCTTCCGTAAGTCAGTGTCGGGATTACCACACTGTCATGCAAGGACTTCTTCACTTCCATACTGACCACCCTATTTCTTGTTACTGCTTTTAGCGTTCCTACAACCCTCTTCCCTGTTGTACCCTCTCCCGCACCTCTTCATCCATAGTCCCATCTTTACTCAACACACTGCCCAGATACTTAAAAGAGTTGACGATCTCCATAGCCTGACCGTTCAGCTTCACCTCACACTCTGTGACTTCACCCCTTTCGAAGACCATAACCTTGCTCTTCCCCGTATTTACCTTCAAATTCCGTTTTTCGCACACTGTTCCAAACTCATTTACCAGACCCTGCAACTCCCATTCATTATCACTCATCAGAACTGTATCATCCGCAAATGGAGTAATTTAATCTGAATTTAATGAGAGTACTTACACAATAGATACACAAGCAGAGAGGATTTTAAGTCTATTGTTCACGTACTGTACTGGTATTGCATGTATTCATATACATGCTGTACAGTACTTTCCTTTTAGAGTTGTCAATATTGTACCGGTACTCTATACAATAATAATAACTATATGAAAGTGTTCATGTCTGCCAAGTTATATGATATAAGTACAGTACAGTACAGTAGGCTCTTACAGTACAGTACAGTAGGCTCTTACAGTCCATTCATTTTAAAGGTGGAAGCTCATGGGTTGAGGTAAACATGGACAAATAATCGCCAACCTGCATATAATTATCTTGCAAAATGCAATGTCACTGAAATAATTATTAACAATGGTATAAAGGATTTTGCGGATCGTCTATACCGGGCCTGTGACGTCATAGTGACGTCACACCAGTATCCTTATCCTAGACTGGATGGTGGACTTACACTATTGTGACGTCACAGGCCCGGTATAGACGATTGTTACGACCTGGCACTCGGGTACACAAGGGCTCTCAATCAGGACTCTAATACGGCTCGCTGCCACAACGGAAACACACGATCCCAACCCCTGAGTACTGCCAGCCGAACAAAAAACACCAATACCCTCCAGAGTTCAATCTGCTATAACGGGGTATACAAGAACTCGGTACTAGTGTTCAACAACAGACTAATAAAGAGACAGGAATTCTCTAGTCTGGTCACCAATCAAACAAAGAAGTAAGAAACAACAACACCAAAGAATAGTGTTTGGCCGAAGCCGAAGTAATCCACCCTTGACTAAGAACTTAAGAAGTCCTCCACCCTCTACTTCGGATCGGCACTATTACGTTACGTTAATTAATAGTCCTTAAGCATCGAGCAAGGAATCTTCTGAAAAAAGTTAGATGCTTCTCGGATGCTCGTAAGAAGTAGTATCGGATTTTGAACAGTAATTCAATAAGAAAACACTGGCAATTAAATACTATTACAGGTTTAAATTGGCATAAGAATAATTAAAAGAATATGCAATAGTAAATGGCAAACATTAAAAAGACGTACTACTCCGCAAATGCAACGGCAATAGCCACTCGGATTGTGCTCGTGGGCCCACTAATCACTAAAGTAGCCAAGCTTGCAAACACATGAAATCAATAGTGCATAAACAATCTCATACATAAGGAAAGCTTCAATACTATTCTGTATCTACTAATCGAGTAAAGTCTAGCTGGGGTATGTGGGCAAAAGTTAGCAGTGACTGAGCAAAAACGGCTCGTAGCCTAGCGAAGTTCCTCACAACTGTTTAAAGTATTACGTTAACACTAACAAGTGCACTTTGAGAAATCCAGATCCCTTGTATCTGGTTTTCTCCCGGCTCCTTGGCAAAGTAAAAACAAGCTGTTAATATAATACAGGGTGGGTAGGCTCTTGCCCTCCCGCACTGTAAATTATTACTCAACACAGTCAGCCGCGAAGACAACCTAGGCTTCACTGACCGAAACGAGTATGCAGGTTTATCGCTTAAACCACTGCATCAAACAACAACTCGTAACACAGAAAAGCCTTACCCCAGTCTAGCATTACCTAGACTAGCAGAAACCAGGAATAATAATAATAACACCAGGAAATGCATAGACAAGTGCAACAAACATAAATCAATCCTATTCTAAGTTAACGCCTTCCAAAATAGGCTATCTAATAGGCATGTATCTCATGAGAACTCAAAGCGATATACGTTGGCTGACTAGCTCTGCACCAACGGGACCATGGAAGTTAAAAAGGGTAGGGAAAGAGGAGATAAGAATGTAAGGTAGTTAGAGAAAGTTCACATCAGTCAGAAGAATATATAGTTAGCAAGGGAAATAAGAAGTCGCTCTGCCTAATGAGTTCTGATCAAAAAATGGCTAGACTTCCCTTTTTATACTCGGCCCTCTAGTGAGACCCAACGGAACTACTAAGAACCGCCCACTGACAATCATTACGTAATTTCTCTCTCTCCTCTGGGATAGACAAAGGCTTTCCTAGCACTGAGGGGAGGGGGGAGGGGGGGGGGGAGTGCTAGTGAGTTTGGCCCACCTCCCCCATGGCGCACCCACTGACCCCCCAACTGTGGCTGCCGCTTCTCCCATCATTACAAATAAGTTTTACACACAATACTTATAACTAATGATATAAAATAGAACTCGTTGACTCAGATGAAAACAAAATACATATTCATATTACTTATAGTACAACGGCTCACATGAACTAAGTTAGGAAACTCTACATAGACTATAGCCAAAGTTCCTGCCCTGACGATCCTAGCGAGAGTGGGGCATGACTAGGCGTTCTGTACAGCATGCTCACACTGGACATGCGTCACACACCTCCCCCAAGATTTTACTTGCTCAAACCCTGAGCTAAAATCTGACAAACACAGAACCCCATCAAGCCCCTCACACCCAGCGACCCCGCGACCGCATGGCACTAAAACAAAGCTGAGTTTATCACCAAAACACATCTTATTATTAACCAAAAAATTCACATTTTATAACTCCTCCCAACAATAGCAAAAAGACACAATATCATGCTCCCAGAGCGAGCTTACAGCAGCTCAGCCGTTTGATAGTTTTGTGGACTACTCAAACTCTATAGGCTATGACAAACTTATACGATTACCTATATCAAAAGAAAGAGTTTTTTATATGATTTTTATATTTTAATATGTTTTTCCCGGCTGCACTATAAGGGCAGCCTATTTTCCTCCACTCAAACCCCCACCTGTGATAGCCTACGATGATCATCCACCCTTGATAACAATCCGCGATCACATTGTCACACCCAGCAATATGACGGATGTCCAGGTTATACTCCTGCAACATCAAAGACCACCTGGTCAGTCTCATATTGTGATTGTGAAATTGATTCAGGAATCTCAAAGGGTGATGATCAGTGTAGATAACCACGACTGGGGCATAGGCTGGAACATACACCTCGAAGTGCTGAGCGACAGCACAATCGCCAGTAATTCCTTTCTATTGTAGAATAGTTCTTTTTGGGCAGCATTGAACTCTTAGAAAAGAAACTTACTGGGTGTTCCACACCTTCATTGTCTGTCTGTAGCAAGATGGCACCAGCCCCTACACCACTAGCATCTGTTTGCCAGCTGAAAAGGCCTGTTAAAGTCTGGGGCCCTGAGTATCGGGTGAGTACATAGCAAATGTTTCACCAAAGTGAAAGCCTTTTCACACTCAGGTGCCCACAAAAACTTTTTGTCTTTAGATAACAAATCTGTGCGAGGTGCCAACACCGTTGAGTAACCTTTTATGAAGCGTCTGTAGTAGCCTATCATACCCAAGAATCTCATAATCTGCTTCTTGGTTGTTGGGTGCGGAAATTTATTGATAGCCTGTACCTTGTTCTGAGGAGGGCACACCTGTCCCCTTCCCACTACAAACCCAAGGTACTGCACAGTGGCTTTTACGAAGTCACACTTTGCCAAATTTACTACCAGACCTGCTTCACTAAGTTTTCCGGAACAAGGTCTCAAGGTGCTCACAATGGCTCTCAAAGTCGTCATCATAAATGATTACATCGTCCAAATATACGGTGCAATTTGGAATGTCCTTTACAATTTCATTCATCAGGTCTGAAACGTTGCTGGTGCATTCTTAAGCCCGTAAGGCCATAACATTGCACCGGTAGGTACTCCCGTCCACAACAAAACCACATACCTCTTTAGCACGCTCGGGACAAAGGTACTTGCCAGTAACCTTTTACTAAATCTACTTTAGACAAAAACGAGCATTACCAATTTTGTCACACTAGCATCAACCCGAGGAAGAGGATATGGGTTAGTTGGAGTCAAACCGTTTAACCTACGGACGAAATCAATACAAAAAGCGTACCTTGCCATCTGGCTTAGGCTGCAGTGTTACAGGGGGAAGTCCACTTAACTGTGCCTTTCTCTATCAACCCTCTACCGAGCATATACTCCAAACTCATCCCTCAGAGCTGGTAGTTTTATGGGGGGCACACGGTACGGGATTGACTTAAAGGGTAGATGGTCCCCCACGTCAACATCATGCATAGCTGAGTAGTGAGGCCTGGGTGTTCAGCAAATACAGTGGGGTATGAACCGAACAACTGACGGATAGCATCAAACTGCGGCTCAGGCAAATGAGCTATAGCCTCGTCAGCCCTTAGGCTCGAGTTCCCCGCCCACTGATCCGCTGAAACATGTTGATCCCAGCTATCCTCCTCTGAAGCTTGACTGTCCCCCTCTCCTTCTCCACCACTGCCGCAACAAGCCAACACAGGGACAGTGAGAGGCTCAGAGGGGCGCCTCACATACTCTTTAATAAGGTTCACGTGACATAACTGGTTCTTTTTCCTCCTGTCTGGAGTGGCAACAAGGTAATCTAAGTCTGAAATTTGTTCTACCATTTTATAAGGTCCAGTGTACTTCGCAGAGAGGGGGTTACCAACCAAAGGCAACAAAATTAATACCTCTTGTCCTACAGTGAACTTCCGGAGCCTCACTTTGCGATCATACCTGTCCTTCATCAAAGCTTGTGATTCTGTCAAAATTTCTTACCTGCCATCTCCAGACTCTTAAGCATGCGCTCACGGCTTTCAAGCACATACTTTAATAATGGACAAGGCTGCACAGTCCCCTCCCAAAAATTTCTTTCAGCATGTTAAGGGGGCCCCTGACACGGTGTCCAAAAATCAGCTCGTTTGGACTAAATCCCAGGCTCTCACCAGGTACCTCCCGAGCAGCAAACAGCACATAAGGCAATCCAAGATCCCAATCCATACCGTTGTCAGCACAATAACACCTGAGCATGCTTTTAAGTGTAGCATGCCACCGCTCAAGCACCCCTTGACTCTCAGGGTGATACGCTGACGATACTACTGCTCGTATCCCATGCTGTTGCATTGTTTGCTTGAACATGTTGGAGGTGAAATTAGATCCCTGATCAGACTGAATCTCCTCCGGGTACCCGTACCTTGAGAAGTACCACAACAAGTTACTGACTACCGTCTTAGCCATTCCATTTTTCATAGGGTATGCATCGGGGTATCTAGTGGCAACATCCATTATGGTTAACAAAAATTTATTTCCCGCCTTAGTGGGAGGGAGTGGACCAACCATGTCAACAATAATTTTACTAAAGGGTGGCCCAATCACAGGAATAGGGTGTAACGGAGCCTTAGGAATAACTTGGTTCGGTTTCCCGACACGTTGACAAATATCACAGGAGTTTATCCATGACTGCACATGAGACTTCATCCCCGGCCACCAAAACAATTTCCCCAAAGCCGCCACCGTTTTTCTCACCCCTAGATGTCCTGCCAGTGGTGTGTCATGCGCCAACCTCAGTAGGCTATCCCTGCACTCCCGTGGCACCACCAACTGGTCCACTACTCCGGACCCCTTTTGCCAACTACGTTTAGGGTCTTGAAAACGCCTATAAAGGATGCCTTCTAAATAAAAAAAATCTCCTGGCTGTGCATCGCCGTCCTCGTCGAGCTCTACAGCTCCATTAGCACACGTTTGGAGCTCAGGGTCCTCTAGTTGCAACCGACTTATATCTGAGGGTGCCAAGCGATCTAACTGCTCCCGGAGCAATGCATGACCTTCCCCGATACTGGGCTGCTCCCTCTGTCTCTCTCGATGTACATAACGTTGCTGTCGTGGAGACTCGTCATGCCCAGCCTCGTCACTCTCGATGACAGGCCCAGGGGCTACTCCAGAATTAAGTAATGGTGCTAATACTGAATCACCCAGGAGAGCCGCCGAGTCAAAACTCTTAAAACCAACTCCAGCTTTAGCCTCCTCCTGTTGATCGTTCCTCCGCTGGTCTGAAGGCGGAGGACTAGGCTGTGACACTTTAGCTGCCCGAGCTCGGGTGACAACACACGCCATGGGTTGTGTCTGGCACCGCTCGACCCACTCTTGCTCTTCCCTACTCACGTCGGCCGGCCTCTCGGCAACGACTAAGGGTAGAACCTCGGAAGCGGGCATTGCAAAGTCGTTGCCGAGAAGAAGGTCGACGCCCTCCACTGGCAGTTTCTCCACAATCCCGACATCCAATTCACGTGCCACACCATCCACCTCCAACTCCAACCGCACCAGCGGGTATGACCGAGTTGCATTAATACCCTGCACCACTACCACCCGAGCCGCGTTTATAGGGTAGCCAGTCAAGTTTTTCATCAGAGTCTGGGAAGCACCTGTATCACGCAAGACCTCTACTCCATGCTTGCGCCCCGCCCACATCACGCAACCCGCCCTCTATGGTCGCAAAAAACATCCTGAGCAGGGTTCGAGCCTCCCAGGTGCTTCTGCATTGGCTGTGCCTCAGCCTCTGACGAACTGCCCCAGGCAAACTCAGATGACTTCGGAGACACACCAATGTTGCAGGCCAAAGACACAGCTGCTGTAGGTGGTTTGCTAGGACAGACTCTTGCAAAGTGCCCCTTTTTATGACAATGATAACACTCCACCTCCCCTTTGGGCTTCCCTTGGTACTGGGAAGGGCCCGGCCCCTTCTTAAATGGGACGGTGCTAGTCTTGTGGTCAGTCTTGGTATCATGGCTCTTGTACTTGTTTGCATAAGGTATATCACTAACTCGGGGGGGTGGGGCGTCACGCCCCTTGTTACCTGCCTCACTACGCTGGGCAGACCCGCACCACGAATTAGTGATAGCCGGAGGTCAGCCATCTCAGCTGCCTCCTGTAGAGTTTTTGGGTTCTTTTCTTTAATAGTTAAAGTCATTTCTGCACCAGTACACTTATAAAACTGCTCGAGCAGAAACAGCTCAGTCAACTGTTCGGCCGTCTCAGCTTTCTCAGAACGTGTCCAGTTTTTAAGTGCATCTTTTAAGTCCCGGGCATGTTCAAGAAAGGTCACCTCCCTAGTCTTTGTAACACCCCGAAACTTCAATCGATATGTTTCCGGTTGCAACTCGTATGCCCGTAGGACAGCTCTCTTCAATTCTGGGTAGTCAATGCAAGACTCTAAAGGCAGTGCATCATAAGCCTTCAGACCCTTACCCGTAAGTCTTGAGGAGACTAGAGCTGCCCACTTCTCTTCAGGCCAATTATGCTCCCTACATTTCTTCTCAAAACGATTAAAAAATTCTGTGACTTCAGTTTCACTAAATACCGGCACCAATTTGACTAATTGGGCCAAGGACTGTTCTCTTACTTGGCCCTCACGGCCCATCCAAGTCCCTGTCGACTCTGCACGAGACTTATCTAAATCTAATTTAGCACAATATTTCTCCGAGTCGTACTTAAGCTCAGCCTCATGCCTCCTAACCTCAATCTCATGCCTCCTCGTCTCATCCTCCTGCCTCCTGGTCTCATTTTCATGCCTCCTGGTCTCATCCTCCTGCTTCCTAGCCTCAATCTTAGCAAGCTCAAGTCTAAATACCATATCTGGAGACAGACAGGAAGAGGGAGCTGCCACTACTGAAGGAGGGGGGGCAAAAACTGGGGAACCACCATGTGCACCACCCGAGGGCACTCCAATCTGCCAATTCTCATCCCTCTGTGGGAGAGTGCTAACCTCCGGTAACTGAGTGGACGGCACTGTGGGAGTCGAGTGAGAGGGGATCTGGGGAGGAACCCCCCCAAACGCCCTCTCCCCCGAAACCCCATGTCGCCCACGCAACACCCAGGAAATCAGCTCCCCCTTGGACATCCCTACTACATTGGAAATTCCCAAAACCTTGGCTATCAGGTGCAAGCCACAAACATCCACCCCAGTCAGCCTCTCCTCCGTCACGTGGTACCGCTTACTCACAAAAACTCTAGCATCCTCCTCACTGGTTACTAACGGCACACCTTCAAATGGCATCTCTCGCTCATCGTCAGTGCTAATGCACGACATACTGAAGTCCACAAAAAAATTCTCGAGACAAAAGTGTTTAACTTCCTATGCAAGCACTAATTACTAAATTAACTGGAGTCTCTTAAATGCTTTACTAATTGCCATACAAAAAAATATTCTTCAATATGCACGCTAAAATACAAACAAACAAATGTTGTACAACTCTGCAAAAATTTATACTGTTCACAAAATCCTAAGCAAGGTCGCCATTTGTTACGACCTGGCACTCGGGTACACAAGGGCTCTCAATCAGGACTCTAATACGGCTCGCTGCCACAACGGAAACACACGATCCCAACCCCTGAGTACTGCCAGCCGAACAAAAAACACCAATACCCTCCAGAGTTCAATCTGCTATAACGGGGTATACAAGAACTCGGTACTAGTGTTCAACAACAGACTAATAAAGAGACAGGAATTCTCTAGTCTGGTCAACAATCAAACAAAGAAGTAAGAAACAACAACACCAAAGAATAGTGTTGGCCGAAGCCGAAGTAATCCACCCTTGACTAAGAACTTAAGAAGTCCTCCACCCTCTACTTCGGATCGGCACTATTACGTTACGTTAATTAATAGTCCTTAAGCATCGAGCAAGGAATCTTCTGAAAAAAGTTAGATGCTTCTCGGATGCTCGTAAGAAGTACGTATCGGATTTTGAACAGTAATTCAATAAGAAAAACACTGGCAATTAAATACTATTACAGGTTTAAATTGGCATAAGAATAATTAAAAGAATATGCAATAGTAAATGGCAAACATTAAAAAGAAGTACTCCGCAAATGCAACGGCAATAGCCTACTCGGATTGTGCTCGTGGGCCACTAATCACTAAAGTAGCCAAGCTTGCAACACATGAAATCAATAGTGCATAAACAATATCATACATAAGGAAAGCTTCAATACTATTCTGTATCTACTAATCGAGTAAAGTCTAGCTGGGGTACTGTGGGCAAAAGGTAGCAGTGACTGAGCAAAAACGGCTCGTAGCCTAGCGAAGTCCTCACAACTGTTTAAAGTATTACGTTAACACTAACAAGTGCACTTTGAGAAATCCAGATCCCTTGTATCTGGTTTTCTCCCAGCTCCTTGACAAAGTAAAAACAAGCTGTTAATAAAATACAGGGTGGTTAGGCTCTTGCCCTCACGCACTGTAAATTATTAACTCAACACAGTCAGCCGCGAAGACAACCTAGGCTTCACTGAACCGAAACGAGTATGCAGGTTTATCGCTTAACCACTGCATCAAACAACAACTCGTAACACAGAAAAGCCTTACCCCAGTCTAGCATTACCTAGACTAGCAGAAACCAGGAATAATAATAATAACACACAGGGAAATGCATAGACAAGTGCAACAAACATAAATCAATCCTATTCTAAGTTAACCCTTCCAAAATAGGCTATCTAATAGGCATGTATCTCATGAGAACTCAAGCGATAATACGTTGGCTGACTAGCTCTGCACCAACGGGACCATGGAAGTTAAAAAGGGTAGGGAAAAGAGGAGATAAGAATGTAAGGTAGTAGAGAAAGTTCACATCAGTCAGAAGAATATATATAGTTAGCAAGGGAAATGAGAAGTCGCTCTGCCTAATGAGTTCTGATCAAAAAATGGCTAGACTTCCCTTTTTATACTCGGCCCTCTAGTGAGCCCAACGTGAACTACTAAGGACCGCCCACTGACAATCATTACGTAATTTCTCTCTCTCCTCTGGGATAGACAAAGGCTTGCGGAGCGGGGAGGGGAGGGGGGAGGGGGGGGAGTGCTAGTGAGTTAGGCCCACCTCCCGCATGGCGCACCCACTGACCCCCAACTGTGGCTGCCGCTTCTCCCATCATTACAAATAAGTTTTACACACAATACTTATAACTAATGATATAAAATAGAACTCGTTGACTCAGATGAAAACAAAATACATATTCATATTACTTATAGTACAACGGCTCACATGAACTAAGTTAGGAAACTCTACATAGACTATAGCCAAAGTTCCTGCCCTGACGATCCTAGCGAGAGTGGGGCATGACTAGGCGTTCTGTACAGCATGCTCACACTGGACATGCGTCACACGATCCACAAAATCCTTTATACCATTGTTAATAATTATTTCAGTGCCATTGCATTTTGCAAGATAATTATGTACAGCTTGGCGATTATCAGTCCATGTTTACCTCAACCCATGAGCCCCCACCTTTAAGTAGGCCAGAAATTGATACCCCTAACCTCTATAACTCAAAACCGACTAGAGTAATGGAGGTAATATTTCTACCATGTTTAGATACCCCCGCCGGGATCGAACCCCCGACATTCAGAACGAGTGTCCAAGCTTTTAATCCACTACACCACGGCGTGATTAAAAGCTTGGACACTCGTTCTGAATGTCGGAGGTTCGATCCCGGCTGGAGGTATCTAAACATTTATTAGCTCACGTGTATTTGTGAGATATACTTGCAATTTGTGAGATATACTTGCAATTTGTGAGATATACTTGCAATTTGTGAGATATACTTGCAATTTGTGAGATATACTTGCAATTTGTGAGATATACTTGCAATTTGTGAGATATACTTGCAATTTCTAGTATGTATGATGGGATTGCCAGGGAGTATGTGTGGACATTTACAGCCCATTTCCTCTAACTCTTTTTGAATTACAGAGGCTAGGGGTCACAATTTCTGACCTACCTATAATGAATGGACTATAGTACTTATACACAAAACAAATATTTATCAAGTCAAAGTTCACTATAGGTAGCACCAACGAACTTGACCATAATTTTGACCCCTTAACTTCTCATAACTCAAAATTTATGAAAGCAGTCAAGCTGACTTTTCTATCATTTGGGAAGAGCCCACTAGGAAATAGGTGTGGATATTTACAGCCAGTTTGCTGTAGGTCCTTTTGAGTTAGAAGTTAAGGGGGTCAAGATGATTGTCAAGTTCGTTGGCGCTTCCTATAGTATTATTACAATTTTAGATTAGATATCGGTATTGTGTGCTTTTAAAACAATATAACTATAAGTTGTTGCTCTGCCATATTTCTTCACAAGAGAATTGCTTGTATTTATTATTGTTCTTGTATAGTATCTAAATTTATCTTTATAGAGACTCTTGAGGCATGCTATGCTTACAGGTACCTACCCGATAGCACTATCGTTAGTGAGTGCTGTACTGTATTTTATATATTATTTTGTAATAGTATAGATATCTTATCAATATTTGTATTTTGTACTATTTTAATGTCTTGTCATGTTGCAAATTTGATTTTAAATAATATTTTGACATTTAACATATAGTTTCTTTATTCATGCAGAGTTTAGTAAAATTTGCCAGAACGTCCCGGACTTCCCAAACTTGACTACTTCCTTTAACGTGACGATAGTGCGTTGTTATATGTGCGATTAGTTTGCTTGGGAAACAGATTAACTTGCTCATGTAGTGATGTACACCCTATGTGGTGGATTGTGTTCTTTTATTTAATAATTTTCATTTTAGTAAACGTTGTTTCCACATAGCGATTTTGATAATTTAATTTGACTTTATATTGTCCTTGTCCCAATTTTGGTTTGTTTAGTTTGCAAGTTTTACATTTTAATACAGTACACATTACTATTGAATAACTAAATATATCTAGTATTGTATTACAGTCTTCCCTAGTACTGTATTATTCTAAGGCCAGTCAGAAATCTAGACAATGCTTGCAGTAAAACAATTGTCGAAACCCACAAGGTAAGATTCTCGGACGCTCCACCAAGGTTTGGACGGGGTAGAGTTGCTGTAGCACAAAATTTAATCCGATTCTAAATTTTTTACCACTTTGTTATAAACTTGCTAAGAATGTACAGCTACTGACAAATGTTTGTGAGCTCTTGCAATTTTATTTATGCATATAACCATTTAGATTAATATTCAAATCAAATCCGCTATGTATTATAAGTGCATATTGCTTATACAGGTCTCCCTCGATTTACGATTGGGTTACGTTCCTGAAAACCCGATCTTGAATAGAGAAATCATATAGCTATCTATCTATCTATTGCCGGACGCCTTACTCCCCTTACGAGGGTGGCCATACACAGAATGTCCCCAAGCAGACCTATTCCCTGTGAGAGGGAAAACCCAAGCCAGTTTATTGAAGGACTTACAGGATTGACCACTCAAATTAGGATCCGTCCGACTCCGAGGCCCTCTGTGTATCTTGTTAGCACTATTTTTCTACAGTGGTGTTCGGCTAGTCCATCCACTAACCTGCCTTACCCTTAGGTAAGCAGTACGGATTTTTATCAGGTTTACTCCCCTAGACAACCAAGGCTGACGAGTCCCATCCACCCGGATTTGTATAAGGTTGTCTCCCCTAGATGAGTTGCCGACCAAGGCTAACGAGTCCCATCCACCCGTGGTCATATAGCAAAGCCTAAAAATTAATGGGGTAAACGGAGATGCATTCTCAGACAAGCCAAAACCCAAACCCAAACACCTAAAAACCTATAATACAGTAATATTGTAAATCTGGGCATTGCATAGTGAGGGAGACCTGTATATTAATATATTGCTGTTTTGATCTGAATATGAATGTAAATGGATATGTTTCCATAAAGAAAATTGCAAGAATGCACGAACATTTGTCAGTAGCTGTTCGTGTCATTTTGTGAATATCCTGTTTTAGACTCGCTCAGAATGTACAGTTGCCCACATAAGTTCTGTTCCTCGTTGTGATCTTATGTATGATCGGAAAAATTAGTATGAATGAAGTGCGAGTGTGGTTTCTTTTAATCATGAGTTGACTAGTCAGATGAGTCAACCATTGCATAAGAAACTACACTCACAATTCAATAATGTGCATTGTATTTCCATTGTATTTTCGAACTTCAGGGGCGGGAGGCTAGGAATCCTCCTCCCCTTGTAAAATTCACCTACTAGACGAGACAGAGAAAGGGGCGAGGGAACGCGAAAGTGGTCCTTAACCTTAAGAATTAGAACTTTAAATGTTGATTCTGTTCGTGCTCTGTCTGGAGTCGGCCACCCCCAGCTGTGGGGTGTGTGCCTGAGTATATACATACAGATCACAGAGAGGAACATAACTTGTGTGAGCAACTGTGCATGTCATTTTGTGAACATCTTGTAACTTGAATGTAAACATGATAATGATGACAACGTTTGGCAGACTGCTTCTTCAGGTCAATCATCTGCGAAACATTATCAATAAAGTGCTCCTCCTCATACGGTATATATATTCATTCTGTCAAGTTTTCAAAGTTATTTCAACATCTTGTAACTTCACTGCTTTGATCGCATGTTTGAAGTCAGCCTTGGAAACATAAAGTAGCTACCGTTCATGATGCCAAAACCCGAGAATCCCTTTAGTCTCCCACAAAGTTCCTGTTTTCTTTTTGCATATACATCTAGATAGCTGGGAGAGTGTTGAGGACAGAGCTGCTAGTGTCTATTCGCTGTAAGTAGGCGAGAAATCATAAACTCTATCCTCTGTAACTCAAAAATGACTAGATTAATCAAGCTAATATTTTTACCATTTGGGAAGAGTCGGTCAAGGATTAGATGTTGAAATTTAGAGCCAATTTGTTGTAGCCGTTTTTGAGTTACAGAGGATAGAGTTCATGATTTGTAGCCTACTTACAGCGAATAGACTATATATACTGTAGTACCTTTTGATAATGAAAGATGCAAGAACATATTTTACACAGTAACTAGCCAATACTAGTGTTTGGGATAATTATTTATCATGTTTCTATTGTACTGTGAAGTTCATCATTAGTAATGGATAGATTATTATATATATTAATTGTAAAACTATAATATCCTTGCCTGCCTTGTAAATTAATACAGAAACATAAAAACAAATGCAGGATATTAGATTTTGATTTGATAGAATATTTTGATCATCACACATTCTGCTATTAACCCGGGAGCTGCGGGGAGACTCTTAAGAGTTCCCCCGGCGCACTGCGGGGAGACTCTTAAGAGTCAGAGAAAAAAAAAATCAACTTTTGACATCGAAAAAAAAAAAAAAAAAAATGGCCCCTGGGCCATGCAAAATCTCAGTCCTCTACCTCCCCTCCTTCCCCACTTTCCTCCTCTCCTTCAGTTATCACCTATTTTCCCTGTTATTCCCTTATTCTGAGGTATATTTTCGTGCTAACATTAGAAATCCGATTGGAGGGTGTGGTCATCACTGATAGCAAGCGAGTGCAAGAGAGAGAGAGAGAGTATCGATCGACTGTGTCTCGGTGGCCTTGGGGGAAATTGGCGGGAAAGCAGATTGCCTCACCCATACATTATACAACTCGCGGGCTATATCTCCGATTTTGACCATCCAAACGCTGTTTTCACTCGTTTTATTGTTGTTTCAGGTTAATACCTTTATAATCAACCCATAATAGGCGCATATGGATAAGTATTAATGCTATTAATGGCACAATGAATATTTTAGTGACGGAAACACCTCAAATACGTCAGCACAGGGGGACGTTTCCAATTACCCCCATGCGCACTTCAGAGGTTAAAATGTAAAACTTGCAAACTATATTATACTGGGCAAGATGAAAGAGTTGTAATTGAGAATTTATAAAGTTTTTCATTTATATAAGAAGTTTTTGTTATATGCTAATAACTCGATAACTTGAGCGGACGAGTCTTTAGTTTGGAAGAAATATTAATAGGTGATAATGTCATATTTTGTTTCCATATTTTTTCTTTCTGGGTAGTAGCCATTCGACACCATTCAGCCTACTGTTTTAAGACGTTTATCCTCATCCAGGTGTCGATTTACACCTGGGATATTTGGGATTATGTTTTAGACAGCTGGCTTAATTTGTACATTTTTCGGTAGGTGCGGAAATATTTCAATTGACTATCATGCCACTCACTGAACAGGATCACTCACTGCAAGGATACTTCACTTCATACTTTTCCAATGGTAGAAATCTTGATAAATTCCTAGCCAACACACACATATATGGGTATACATGTGTGCGCATATACTCCGACACACACACATCTCTCGCTCTCCATCAAACACACACACATATGGGTATACAGTACAGTCAGGCCTGCCAATACGGGAGTATATGGGCAACACGCGCCCTCGCGGAATTGATATTCGTGTATTGGAAATATAGCTTTAAATGGGAATAAATTAATAGGGGCGGCACGGCCTAAATTAGGCCTATTTAACACCGTTAATTGCCACATAAAGATCCAAATCATAAGAAAATATAACAATAATAATAAACTCACCTTAAAATTAACAGTATGAAGGCTAGATATGAATGGTGGGGGCTCCGAGTTCAGCTAAAGTGCCCCGGCCCCGTCCCCGGCACCATCATCGTCCGAAGAACTGTCCCTGTCACCAATCACTCTGTTGAGGACTTCTTGTTTTCTCACAGGGCACTCTTCCATTGACCGAAAGCTTTCCTTGAGTAGGTCAACCGCAGCCAAGATTTGGCTCAGTTTACCTACAGGCAGCTCCATGTGTACAGCTCCATGCGCGGAATGGCGGGGCGGACTAGCGTACTAGGCGGACTCCCCGGAATTGCCCCTATATCGGCTCCGGAAACGCATTTTAGAAGTTCACTTCGCGTTTTCAACATTTTGGGTATGATTCGACCCGCCCCCTCGCGTATAAGGTGATTCGCGTATTGGAAGCTCGCGTATTGGCAGGCCTGACTGTATATATGTGTGCACATATACTCCGACACGCACATATCTCTCGCTCTCCATCAAACACACACATATACTGTATGGGTATACAGTACATGTGTGCGTATATACTACGACACGCACATATCTCTCGCTCTCCATCAAACACACACATATATCGGTATACAGTATATGTGTGCGCATATACTCCGACACACACGTATCTCTCGCTCTCCATCAAACACACACATATATGGGTATACAGTACAGTATATGTGTGCGCATATACTCCAACACGCACATATCTCTCTCTCTACATCAAACACACACACACACACACATTCTAATATACATTAACGACATGCCAAAGGATATAAATGCATATATGAATATGTTTGCAGATGATGCCAAGATCATGAAGCGTATAGAAGATGAAAACAGTGGTAGGGAATTACAGAGGGATTTGGATAGGATAGATCAATGGAGCAAGAAGTGGAAAATGGAATTCAACACAAATAAATGTCATGTAGTGGAAATGGGAGTAAGTAAAAGAAGGCCTCATATGGAATATAAGTTAGGAGAAAACACTATTAACCCATCAGAGAAAGAAAAGGACTTAGGGATAACTGTTAGGAGTGATCTTTCACCTGAGAATCATATTAATAAGATAGTGGGAGAAACATATGGACTGCTAAACAGAATAAAAATAGCCTTTAACTATATAAACGAGGAGATGCTGGAGAAAATAATAAAAACATTGGTGAGACCAAGACTGGAGTATGCGGCAGTGGTGTGGGCACCACATCTAAAAAAGCATATAAAGAAGCTGGAGAAGGTTCAAAGAGCTGCAACTAGGATGATACCAGAACTGAGAGAATTACCATATGAGGAGAGATTAAAGAAATTAGATTTACCATCTCTAATGGATAGGAGGGAGAGAGGCGATATGATTATGATGTACAAATGTGTGAGAGGACTCGAAAAGGTGGACAAGAAGGGTTATATTGTGAAAGATAATGGTAGAACTAGGGGGCATAGATATAAACTAATGAAAGGAAGATGTAAAGGAGATGTGAGAAAGTATAGTTTCCCTTACAGAAGTATAAGTAAATGGAATCAGTTGGAAGAGGAAGTGGTGTGTGCCCAAAACATTCATATTTTTAAGGCAAAGTTAGATAATTGTAACTCAGGAAGCGGGACAATACGAGCCTAAAAAGCTCAACTCCTGTATACTACAAATAGGTAAATACACACACACACACACACACACACACACACACACACACACACACACACACACCACACAAGTGGTGTGTGCCAAAAACATTCATATTTTTAAGGCAAAGTTAGATCATTGTAACTTAGGAAGCGGGACAATACGAGCCTAAAAAGCTCAACTCCTGTATACTACAAATAGGTAAACAAATAGGTAAATACACAGCCCGTAGCCTAGTAGGTAGAGCTCTCGTCTCACACACGAGGGGTCGGGGGTTCAATCCCCGGCCGGGCGGAGACAAATTGGGCTTGTCTCCTTTCATGTGTTAGCCTCAGTTCACCTAGCTGTAAATAGGTACCTGGAATAAGTGGACGACGTTGTGACGTCCCATCTGGGGTTGGCAAAAATGGTACAAGGCGAGATGGGTATCAGGTTCACCTAAGCTGATGGCTACCTAAGCCTTCGGGCGAGACGGTACCGTCTATAGTGAGAATGGTACCATACAGATCCACCCTAAGCCTTCGTGTCCGATGTCGCCAATTGGCTAAAATACAGACTACACACACATCCACAGCCATTCCAACAGTACACAAAACACTTAACATGCATTTCACGCAATACAGTCCCAGTTAAGGAGGCGCGATAATAATGAGCTTAGCTCGCATTGCGTGGATTCCCCTTGACGAACAAGTAACTGAGTAACACACACACACACACACACACACACACACACACACACAGTACTAGTATAGTGTGCAAAATTTGTGAGAAAATAATTAAGAAAAGATGGATGATTTACTTGGAAAAGAATAATTACTATCTAACAGGCAATTTGGATTCAGGGAGGGTACCTCATGTGTTACAAATCTACTCAGTTTTTATGACAGAGTGGTTGACATATTACAAGAGAGAGATGGATGGGTGGACTGCGTATATATTGACGTGAAGAAAGCTTTTGACAGAGTATCGCATAGCAGGCTGAAGTGGAAATTAAAAGAGTATGGAGGGATTCAGGGTAGTTTGTTAAATTGGATGGAGGACTATCTTTCAGGGAGACAGATGAGGACTACTATCAGAGATAAATTTTCTACGTGGAAAGATGTCACAAGTGGAGTTCCGCAGGGAGCGGTGCTGGCTCCCATAATGTTTCTAATATACATTAACGACATGCCAAAGGATATAAATGCATATATGAATATGTTTGGATTACCACAAACAGTACCACAACTTTCATTCCACTTCCATCACCACTACTTTACTATCAGCACCACAATCTCCACCCCCATCATTTTCACCCACATTAAATTAACCACTTGCAACTTTGAGGCTATGAGGAAGTTGGAGGCATAGACATTGATATTTAGCAGAATTACCAGCTAACATACAGTCATAGTAAGTATGTATTTACTCGGTCATAGTACTGTACATTTATAAATACCTTAAATCAAAGTCAATTTATTTGTTATCCATCAGAAACCTACATTAGTATTGCATTTCTGTTGTACAGTATATCGATGTTTACGAGTCCAACTTCCTTATGGCCTGAAACTCACAAGCGGTCAATTACCACCACCTTAACCACCACCACCACAACAACAACATCTACCATTCCCTGGTGATGGGCTGGTCTATCAGAGTGAGAACTGAGCAATCTCTGCCAATCCCATAGCTTACTCTGACTGTTCCTTTTACTTTTATATTTTCTAGATCTCAAGTGACGGCGTCTCTTCCGTAGATTGACCTCCCAGTCTACCTAGATTGGAAGCCAAAGCGTCACATTTTTTCCTTTGCCCCTCAACTTTCTCTTCATAATTGCTGAAGGGCACAGGGCCCTGGGTGGGGCTTTGGTTTCCCGGGCGTTTCCGCACCCTCCTCAGCTCCCCGCCATGGAGTGGCTACAGTCACCCAGGCTTTATTGTGGTCGGCAGTGAGGGTTCTGTGGGGGCGCACGGTTATGGCCTTGGCCTTGCTCGGGGCCTTGGGGCTGTTCGGCCAGGCAGCTTGGGGAACAACAACAACAACAACAACAACAACCATTCCCACAACCACAACCACATCCACTACCACAACTACCATATATAGACTCACTTGGGTTGCAACCAAAGCCACACAGCTACCAAAAGCACAGCTACCATCACCACATCGCTTTCATTGCCACTAAAAGGTTGCATTTTTTGTTGAATAATGTTTCTTATATTAATTTGATATTGAGTCAGATGTATGTACCGTGTAATTTAAGCCGAAGTATATGATTCTGTATGTAGAGATCTTTATTACGATGATGCACCAGTTTTATTAACAAGCTGTTATGGCTCTATGTACAGTTGGCCAAATAAGTCATGTCTCCGCTGTCGTTACGTTTTGCTCGCTGTGTGCTATATTAATTTTTGTCCGTTGTTGAATACAGTACAGTGTGTAAAGATAGGAACATGTTTGCATTTCTCACTCGAAACGATGAATTAATGCTTAAATAGCGCTGATACCAATTATCGATCGAAATATACTTGGTGCCGCGACATAACTTATTTGGGCAACTGTACCATTATATAGAAATATTTTATTTCACAAAATGTATAAGTATCTGACTTGGCCCAAGTTGAATGAAATTCTTAACCCTTTCAGTGATACTGAATATTTCTGTATTCTTGCTACCTGCAGAAGATTTTGTTCAACTTAGGTAGGACCTGTCAGTGTTGGAGGGTTACTTGAGATAACCCTTCTATCCCTAAAGGTCCTTCCTAAGTTGAGCACAATCCTTGGGCAGTAGCATTAATACAGTAAAGTATTTGTGATACGATTGAAGGGTTTAAATGTTATTCTTTGTGTTCCATCATCTATCTCAGTTTTTATCATGGCTCTGTTTGGGAGCGAACGTGTATTTCTTTATAATGGAACGAGTACAGGTTATTTGATAGTATTATTTCAGTTGATCAAATATTACATCAATCACAAACAATGAAGATGCAAGGGTGTGATATTCAATTATACATACATACATACAACTACATGTATGTACTGTATGTATGTATGTACAGTATGTATGTATATTCATTTGCAAGTTGTATGCTTCCTGATTGCAGCTACTTGGAAAAAAGTTTCATCACAGTATTTTTATTGTTTGAAAATATGAGATTCTGTTTAGCTTATGTGGAAAGGAAATTTATAAACCATCACTTGAAATTTGTTGCTCATGATTTGGTTGTGGAAGTATGGAGAGGCTGCATGGTGCTTGCTGTGCAGATCCTAGTTCCTGCATTACTACTGCATGGCATGATACTTTATCAGGGTTTTATAGGTGTGGTTTTCGTTTGCTTTTACTTTATATTATTCTTGTATTATTTGTTTACATAGTGTATGATAAATAGTGTATAATACCGGTAATTTGAAAGTTGATTATGCTGCACAAATCAATTTTAATATATGCATACTGTATATACTGTATATGTAGAGGTAGACCGAATATGAGGTGGAAGGATGGAGTGAGGAAGTACATGAACGAAGGCGGTGCTGGTTGGGGGGAGGGGCGTCGACTGACTGGGGACAGAGGTGCATGGGGGCGGTTCGTTCGTGGCCACCCCTTCGGGGATCACGGCGTCAGGCAATAGATAGATAGATAGATAGATAGATACTGTATATGTTTTAATATATGCATACTGTATATGTTTTAATATATGCATACTGTATATGTTTTAATATATGCATACTGTATATGTTTGCCCTCACCCTTCCTCTATATTGTAACAACATTATTAACCTGAGGCTTACATTTATGTAGTAATTAAATGATTTTTTTGTTTTTTTCTAAGAAATTTGAAAACATTGATAATCTTCATGAATGTTGCTCCTTGTTCTTGTTAGGCCAGTATCTTTATAGCACCTTGATGAGCCTCTTGTTGTGGAACCCGAGTACAATAATTATTACCGGTAATACTTTGAATATGGGAAGCCTTCCTCGAGTTAAGAACACATTTCTAGTATTTGCCAGAAACAAATATATCTGAATGGGTTATCCAAGATTGTGTTAAGCCTCTTGGGCAAGAATGTTAAGTGCGGGCGTACCGCCATCCTTGTTTGCACTACGCGTAGTGGCGTCGGACCTTTGCCATCATGTAGCGGCTCGCTTGGTGTAGTGACTAGCGTCTCGGACTTCCACCCAGAAGGCCCGGGTTCGCGCCCACGCTCGGCGCATTAAAGATTTTTCACAAACACTGAGTCGTTACCATCCCTCATGAGCAAAGGGATGGGGTAGTAGTACAGGACCCCAATGGAAATACGCCTAATCGGCCTTATTGAGCTATCCTTAGCTAGCTTAGCATGCGCTAGCTTTAAGAACTATTCCCGTCTATTTTGACTGCCTTTGGATACAATAATATGTTGAGGGGGGCTTAGCCCCCCTCATGACATATTGTCATCATCATATATATTGCCAGCAGGGGGCAAATAACCGTCAAAATAGACGCGAAGTTAACCGCGGCGATCGCCCTATGTAAACATGACGACCGTACGCCCGAACTCTACATCCATCCCGCCTCTTGACTAATATCACCAGTGGCACCAAGATGGCAGAGGTTGGCCGATCTCTGTTGCTATAAGATCTCTAAGGGGGCTAAGCGGGTGCCGTATATACTCGCATGAAAAAGTAAATATTGTTGTTTTAACTAATATTTATTCCTGTGCAGTATGTAGTACCAGTTGAAAAACACAATGGGGTATGTGCCTGAGTATATAGATAGATAGATAGATAGATAGATGTAGCACTAACATAAATAAGAATACTGTACAGTATATTAGGCGACTGTGCAAAGCACTATGATGCATTATTAACTGCATCTACCGGAGTGTTGGTTAGTGCAAGTTGATTGATCCTTTGAACTGCAATGGGCATCCATAGGTTTAACAGTTTGAGGTTGCTAATGTTTCATATAAGTATACTCTCAAACCATATCAAGTACTGTATAATTATACCCTTCTCAATATTTGAACATTGAAATTCATATTTATTCACCAACCCACCAATTAATCTACAAATAAACCTAATTAATGAAACCAATGAATACATGTGGTACTCCAAGGACTCCAAGGACTCCAACCTAGGATATTCACACCAAAATTTGGCTCACAAAGCATTACGCTATCAAGACAGTTATAGGCATTTGAGGCATTATAGAACACTACTATCTCGTTTGAGTTTGATACATATTCCTGTGAGTACATAGTTCTTATGGCTCGTATGGGTTCGATGCAAGTTCATAGGAGTATCGTACATATTATTTATGGCTCATGTGGGTTCAATACAAATTTGATATGAGTATGTTGTTGTTGTTGTTGTTGTTGTTGTTGTTCCCCAAGCTGCCTGGCCGAACAGCCCCAAGGCCCCGAGCAAGGCCAAGGCCACAACTGACCTTATGAGTATGTACTTCTTATGGCTTGCTTGGGTTCGATGCAAGTTCATAGGAGTACATATTTTTTATGACTTATGTGAGTTCAATACAATTTTGATATGAGTACGTACTTATTGTGGCTTGTGAGTGTACCTAATATTTTGTGTTGCTTATATTTGTGTAGTGCTTGTCCTGTGTTTGTTTGTGGCTGGCTGACCAAGTAGTTACGCTCCCAGGGTGTCAAACTGGAGCTGTGTTGTTTGATGATTTGAATGAATATGAAAAGGAATGCAGGACAATTAGCATGAAATAGAATTGTTTTGCCCATTTCATCACTTCCAATGACATAATTTGAACTTTAAACCATAATTTTAGCTATACCATAGACTACAGTAGTTCTGGACTTGACACAAAAATGGAACTTTGCAGTAAGGGACCCAAAACTGGAAAACTAAGTCCCAAGTTTGAACCTCGAAACTGCAAAAATGTGATATTTTCTCAGTTTCAAGGTTTGAACTTGGTGGTTCGGTCTCCGATTTTGGGTCCCTTACTGCAAAGTTTCATTTTCGTGTCTATACATGGCTATACATATACAATAATAATGACTAAAAAGAATGGATTCGGCTTTGGTTTGACACCCTGTACGCTTCACCACTCTCACATTTTGCCAGATTTCAGTCGTGCACCAACCCCCCACATCCCTTTCTTTGCCGCCCCCACACCCCACACCCCACACATTGTTTTTATGCCCCGTTACTTCACTACTTCCTGCTACCCTATCCCCACACCCGACACTAGCCTATCCTCACACCCGACACACCTCTATTCAATACCTTAAGGAGGGGTCACATTGGCATATTATTGGCAATTTTAGTAACCTGTATTGGATTTTGGCTTGAACAGGTGAAATAATTATCTCTAGAATGAATTAGTACCGTACTATAGCCCACAATTTAAGTTTCGTTCCTCTCCGAAAGAGCGATCTAATAAATGTGGCAATGTGGCAGTAGTTCAAATGATTCCCTACTTGCTTCATAGTCTATGTTTTATTAATTTCACTCCACACACCAAACACCTCCCAACAAAATTTATGAAAGCATGTGATCCTACTGGGATTCGAACCTGGGTACAGATTTTTAACACTAACCATTACACCATGACACCTTGGAAGCTATCCGAGGAGAGTGAAGGAGGGAGGGGTTGGTAGAGGGGGAGACTACCACGTTGCCAGATCTACCGCACTACTCTTTCGGAGAGGAAGTAAACATCTGTGGGCAATAGTAGCCTACGTGGCATGGTGTGGTGTCCAGAGTTCAAATCCCGGGAGGATCATATGCTTTCATTAATTTATTCAAGTACATTGGGGTTTGTAATGGAGGATTAATGTTAAGAACGGGGTGTTCCTTAATTGATAATAATCCTACTTAAATCGGGTAACTCCAAACAAAGTAAATTAAAATGGGGTGGAAATTGATAGCCAGAATCAGTGACGGGCTAATAAAATTGCCGAAAAAAATGCACATGTGACACTGCCTTTCCTGATATCAACACTAATGTCGTTACTGCAGTCCACATCTGTCTAAAAATCACCATACAGATCACCAACACAACTATATTGTATTAACATTACTGGAGACATGAAACTTAAGGGGAGGTTTTTATTTCACTGTCTAGACCCCCATCAGACTTAAAAAATACCTCCAAGACCCCCCCCCCCCCCCTTTGAGATAAATTTGTACATTGTTCAGTAGAAAATGTCCCAGTAGGGCTGGTTCTTTCTAAATTACAGGCTCACTAATGCTTGCCTGAAAAAAATCAACTCTTAAATGGCACAAAAGGGGTGAACATCTTGTATGTATGTATATACTCAGGCACATACCCCATTGCTGGAGGTGGCCGACACGAGACAGAGCCCGAACAGAACATTTAGAGTTCCTATTCTCAGGGTCTGGGACCACTTTTGCGTTCCATCTCCCGTTTCTCTGTCTCTGTCTCGTAGGATAATTATGCAAGGGGAGGAGGATTCCTAGCCTCCTGCCCTTAATCTTTAAAAATATATAAACTAATGGGTCTAAACATGAGGGAGAAGGGGGTCCAGATAAACCTAAAACCTCCCCATAGTGGTAAGAGTCTGCACAGTGTCAGTTATGATGGTGATATATAGCTCGGGTAGATACTATATTGTAGTGACGACTCTAGCGTTGGTGTTACACTCACAGTACACACCCTTTGTCTACCTTACCAGTCTCTAGCGTTGGTGTTACACTCACAGTACACACCCGCGTTGGTGTTACACTCACAGTACACACCCTTTGTCTACCTTACCAGTCTCTAGCGTTGGTGTTACACTCACAGTACACACCCTTTGTCTACCTTACCAGTCTCTTGTCTTTGTTTACACTATCTACGGTTAACCCTTTCAGCACGATGACATCTTGTCATCTTTTATTCTGGCTAAATTAGACTATTTTATGCAGTTTAAGAAGGACCTATGTTATTCAGAGGGTTTATTGAGATCGTATTGACCCCTTTGAGTCCTGAAGGAAGATTATAAGCTATAGCAAATTGTCTAATGGTAACCAGAATATGATGAAAATTACGTCATTGTGCTGAAGGGGTTAAACTTCCTTCTTAACACCACACTACTCTTGTACAGTATATATTTGTTTACACTCTGCCAACTCTATAATTGATACAATAGATAGATGCTGTTAATTCTATTCTTTACCCCATACTACTCTGGTAAAAAATTGTACATTATTGTACTGTTAACTCCCTTCTCGACACCGTACTATTATTGTAAATATTTTCTTATGCCATATTACTCTTTAACTTCATTCTATGCACCATACTACTCTTATAAGTTATGTAATACCTACACTGACTAAAGATTACCCTCCCATTCCAGTCTTTCTAATTACAATAATCACTCACAATGTCCACTCCTGTTCGGTGATTCACACACTTCATGTTTTGTTTCTAATTACATTTGCTATCCTTATGCTTTCTAAATATTAATTTTAGGTACATTCTATACATATACTCCTATACATACATACAAGTTTAAAGTCCGTTTTGTCCACAGTGAATGTGGTTACAGTCTCACAACCTAAATGGCGGATTTCCAGGCGGCTCTGTCAAGGGCCGCCTCTGTTGTCAAGTTTTTTATAGCATAATTTCATGCCCTAATCCACACTCGTCTCCTTGACGCTTAGTAACTTGGGCGGGTGCCTAATAGGGAGCTATCCCCCCGCCAAAGGCGGCTTTCTAGGGCCTTTCCTAGCTGTTGCTGAGTGGATTGGGTTCTAGTCATGTGGTGATGGGCTGGTCTATCAGAGTGAGAACTGAGCGATCTCTGCCATACCTATAGCTTACTCTGACTGTTCCTTTTACTTGTATATTTTCTAGATCTCAAGTGACGGCGTCTCTTCCGTGGATTGACCTCCCAATCTACCAAGATTGGAAGCCAAAGCGTCACATTTTTCCTTTGCCCCTCAACTTTCTCTTCATAATTGCTGAGGGGCACAGGGCCTTGGGTGGGGCTTTGGCTTTCCGGGTGTTTCCTCACCCTCCTCAGCTCCCCGCCATGGAGTGGCTTCGGTCACCCAGGTTTATTGTGGTCGGCAGGGAGGGTTGTGTGGGGGGCGCTCGGTTATGGCCTTGGCCTTGCTCGGGGCCTTCGGGCTGTTCGGCCAGGCAGCTTGGGGAACAGCAACAACAACAACAACAACATTAAAACTACATTTTATTATGGCCATTTATCACTTCTAAAGACATAATTCGAACTATAAACCACAATTATATCTTGGCATAGACAAAAATAGAGACTAAAAAGAAATGACTTGGCTTTTGTTTGACACCCTGAATATACTTTTACCAGTGATGTGTTCCTGATAGCACTTTTTTTACAATTTACTAACACTTTCACTCTTGCCTGAACTTCATTTTATCAGCACTTTTTGCTATTGCCGACATTTAGCAGTCTTTACCACCACTGTTTATAGTACTGTACATTCACCGACACTTTCTACTTTTACTGATGCTTTCTTCATATCTATCTATCTATCTATCTATCTGCCAACACCTTCCCTCCATTACCAACACTTTTCCTTCACTTCCTTTCCTTAACCTTCCCTCAAGTCAAGTGCCAACACTTTTCCTTCACTTCCAACACCTTTCTTCACCAACACCTTCCCTCCATTACCAACACTTTCTGCCTTATTTAACACTTCCTTCCATCACTGCCAAGACCTTCCCTCCACTGCCAACAGTTTACTCCTCTGCCAACACCTTCCCTCCATTGCCAACACTTTTCCGTCAATGCCAACACTTTCTGCCCTTTTTAACCCTTCCTTCCTCTACTGCCAAGACCTTCCCTCCACTGCCAACACTTTCTACCTTTACCCACACTTCCCCTCTGCCAACACCTTGCCCGCTCCCCCTCCGCCCCCCTTACAATGGCGCCCCCTAATGAGGTCTCGTGTCGCCCTCTCAGCGCTGGGTGACGGAGGCCGGGACTCTCGTTCAACATCTCGGGGTTCCTCTCCGGGCCCCCATGGAAAAGAGGATGCCCCACTCCTCACAAATGCCGCCCCTAGTAAGTCCCTCTCCCGCAATTTTCCTCAATTTTTTCTCTCCCGTTGTCACATAATTTTCTGTCCTGGTGTTGATAATATATAAAAAAACAAAAATTCATCATAATTCAATTTTCCTTACCAGTTTTCCTTATGGTACAGTTATCCTTGCCAATTTTCCTTGTAGCCTTGTTTTCTATACCAATTTTATTAATTATTCCTGTGCTCCTTGTCCCATAATATCTTTAAAGGTGGTGGTGCATGGGTTGAGATAAACATGGAATAATAATCGCCAACCTGCACACAATTATCTTGCAAAATGCAATGTCACTGAAATAATTACAGTATCTGAAAACATGTAAAATAATAAGAAACTTGTGAATTAATAAAAAAACAAGTGAAATAATCTGAAAAAGTGAAAAAATGGGATTCCAAAAAGTGTAGAAAACGGATGATTTGAAATAACTAAGAAACCTCTAACCAAAATAATTTACAAGTTCGATTCTGGTTTGAAAACTTTATAAAACGGATGAATTAGAAACCTCCAACTAGAATACGGTATTATGTGGGTTCGATTCCGGAAGACTTGAAATTAGACGAACTTTATAAAAATCCTCGACCGAAGTCATATGTGGGTTCGATTCCGGAAGACTGTTGAATATGGATTAATTGAATTATTAGAAACCTCGACTGATATAATTAGCGGGTTCGATTATGATTCTGAAAACTTTAGAAAATGGACATGTGTTCGATTTAGGTTCTGGAAAGTGTAGAAAACGGATTAATTGAAATACCTAGAAAGATTAGTGGGTTCGATTTGGGTACCGAAAAGTGTAGAAAACGGATGAATTTAAATAACTACAAACTTCCACTTATATGATTAGTGGGTTCGATTTAGGTACCAAGAAGTGTAGAAAACGGACAAGCTAAATACCTCCAACTAAAATATTTTCTGTGTTTGAGTGTGATTCCAAAAACTAGAAAATCGATGAAGTTTACAAAAAATCCTCGATTCTGATTCCGAAAAGTGTTGAAATCGGATGAACTAAAATATCCTCGACTGGACTAATTCGTGGATATGACTCAGAATCCGAGGCCGCCATCTTGAATTTGGGTATTTTATGCCGGCGTCTTGCGAGCAAGCTTATCGGCTATGTGTATCGGAGTCTTGTATCCGCTATAAGTTATCATAGCAGGTTTATCGGCTACATGTATCGGAGTCTTGAATCCGCTATAAGTTATCATAGCAGGTTTATCGGCTATGTGTATTGGAGTCTTGTATCCGCTATAAGTTATCATAGCAGGTTTATCGGCTACATGTATCGGAGTCTTGAATCCGCTATAAGTTATCATAGCAGGTTTATCGGCTACATGTATCGGAGTCTTGAATTCGCTACAAATTATCATAGTAAATTTATCGGCTACATGTATCGGAGTCTTGAATCCGCTATAAGTTATCATATTATTTTGATTGAATTTTGCTGTTTATTGATACCGGTAGGTAGCCTATATTAACTTGTACTGTACACAATTAGGAGCTCATCTCAAGGTGTTCCTTTTATTGTCATAATGAAAGCCAAAATTGTCAGATAGTAGACTTGATTTTAGCTACTTTTTGACTTGGATAGGCATCATAGGCTACTGTGACTCCGATACAAAATACATTCACAATAAAAGCGAAATCTATCCGATAGTTGACTCGATTCACACCAAATCAATATCGTTTGAAGTCTTGAATGAATATTGCAAAGAAATACGAGAAAATTGACACAAAATAGCATTGTTTTGGCCATTTTATTACATCCAAAGTCATAATAAGTCTGAATTATAAACCATCATTTTCTATCTATCTATCTATCTATTTACTCATATTTTTACCCTTATATATACAATAATAAAGTATAAAATTAATGAACTCTGCTTTAGGTTTGACACCGACTCGGATACTGTGACTCCGATACATAAAAAATATATTTGAGTTGAAATATATACAGCGGTATGGTTGGTAGCATGTTGACTTTTATCCCTTTTTGACTCAGATACTGTGACTCGGATACATCCGCTGCTAAAGTGCTCGGGTGACGCCGGTATTTGCGACACAAAAGACAGAGAAATAGGACGTCAGATGTTCAGTTGTTCGGTATAGTATCTGTGCCTTGAAACTTAGGCCTTTGTTCTAAGATTAACCGAATCTATGCCGGCGCTGATTTCTTTAGTTTTGCTATATTTCTTGCCAGTTAAGGGGGGACGTGGGTATTTATTTGCTCATTTATGTACCGTATCTTTTTATTATTTTTTTTTTAGTTTCCTCCCTAGACCTTTATCAATCATAAAAATTATATTATAAAATTTGCAAAATAAACAAACCAAAACAGGGACGACACAAGAAGAACTTCCAACACCCTCCAAAACCCTCTTTCAAGATAAATTTGTAATTTTTTTTATAGAAAAGCATACCGGTACCGTACTAACTGGTTAGGAATTCAGCAAAGCTAGAGTACTTAACGCCGCTATTGCTGAGGCTCGTCAAGGATAACGAGCCGATTTGATGCAGCATTAGGGCAATTTAGCATGAACTATAGACTACAGTAGATCTGGACTTTACACAAAAACTGAGTAAGGGACCCAAAATCGGAAAACGAACCTCCAATTTAACCCTTCAAACTCGGATGGTACACGTGTGTACCATTATGTTTTGCCCCAAGGAACCCGGGTGGTACAACATTGTACCAGTGGTTGAAAGCCTGTGAGCTTGGTGTGCGAGGCGTCGGTCCGACGCATGTAAACAACAGCCGCTGGACCGACACCCCGCATCTCCGGCCACAAGAAGGAGAGCGTCGCTTGTTCGTGTGTGCCTGTATGTTGTTAAGTATCGAAAAGTATTGTAAAGTGGCTGTTGTTGCCGTAAGTTATCTCCACTGAAATCATCATCACAACTCAACCAGTTGACTTAGAGAGCTCTACTTAACGCCATTCTACAGGTAAATAACACAGCTACGCTTGGGGATGCGCGGGAATGCGGGAAGCAGTCAGCATAACAATGATACGGTAGCCTAGCCTAGACGTTTTTCGGCCAAAACACCCGGGTTTCGGGCAATATTTATGTAATGCGTAGCCGGGGTTGGAGGGTTAAACCTCGAAACAGAGAAATTTTTTAATTTTCGCGGTATCGAGGTACTTGGGAAGCCGTTCTCCGATTTTGGGTCCCTTGGGTACCGTACTTTATAATGTAAAACTTGCAAAATAAACAAACCAACACTTGGACGAACACAGTAAAAAAACAAAATAACTTATCAAAACCGCTACCGTAAAATGCCGTAACTTCGGACTGCACCCAAACTTCGGACATTTCGCGAAAATATGTAATACTTCACGGTTATTGGAAGATGGTTTATTATATGCGAAAAATAAATAGGCTATATGGGTAGTTTGGGTAATATTCAAAGACTATTGTGTATAACTACTATGGAACTAGCACGAAAATATATGGATGAACAAAATTCTTGAATCCGATGAAAAAAAAATGATGTTAATTGTAACCCTGCAAAACTTTGTCTGCCTAGGACAAACAAATGTGGTTGTATGATAGTGGTAAGTATGATAATACAGAGAAAAGTGTTGTCAGTAATACCCGATAAACAATTTTATTACTTATTCATGCATAATTTTGTAATTAATTTAATAATGACCGTTTCTATTTTTTTTAGAAATGAATCCTAACTTCGGACAGGTAAAAAACTAACCTAAACTTCGGACATGCTAAAATGTTACGTACCTACGTACGTACCTAATGAACAGTGCAGTACCTGGTACCATTGTGATACCATGATTATATTATTTGGGTTCATCTCTCTACAACATGTGTCTGTGATATGTGTGCCTGTTAGTATATGTGCATGTTTGTTGGTATATGTGTATTAGTAAAACCAATATAATGTGTAAAGGTTTTATTATAAGTATTATACAGTGTATTACAATATGCACAGCAACCTTAAGTAAGGTTAAGTAAGGAGCAAATCGCTAATTATGTCAAGTTATGTTTTGCATTCAAGAACAACTATTTTATATAATTTGAGGCATATGTGATACACAAAAACAAACTAAATAAGTTTACAAAAGTTCCTGAACATTAGTGTGTTCATATCATCACTGTCTTCGTGGTGCAATGCATAAGTGTGTTGATTTTCGATGTGAGCATCCTAGGTTCGAATCCCCGGACTGCCACATGTGTTTGTTACTTTCATTAATCGAGTTTAGGAGTAAAGTTGGTTGGTGGAGAGAACATAATAAAAGATACATGTCTGTAATGTGATATATATAATCCCTATTACTGTGATATGAAATCATGTGCCAAAGAAAGGAGATATGTTTGGTTATACTGTATATACTGTACATGTGTAGGCTAGAAGTCTACACAGGAATTTGCAATTTTGGATTTTTTGTTTTTAAAACCTCCGAAATGTCCGAAGTTTGGTTACTGGTGTACGATGTTAGGGTAGTGTGAACAGTACTCTCGTTTAAAGGGCAAATATATGCGTGTCCGAGGTTAGGAACACCCGTCCGAAGATAGGAATTATGATCCTAACCTCGGACGTCACAAAATAGTTTATATGCCACGCAAGGTGAAGGTATAGATGTTTTGTTTGTTATGGATTCAGTAGGTAATCTCCCTGGCTACTCAATGACACCAACATAAAACATTTGGTACCATTCTACACATCGTTATTAATTGAAAACGATAAAAATGTCCGAAGTTACGGCATTTTACGGTACGTAGAAACAACACTTAACCCGGGAGCTGCGGGGAGACTCTTAAGAGTTCCCCCGGCGCACTGCGGGAAGACTCTTAAGAGTCAGAGAAAATAAAAATCAACTTTTGACATCGAAAAAAAAATATTTTTTTATATTTTTTTTTTTTTATTTTTTTATTTTTTTTTGGCCCCTGGGCCATGCAAAATCTCAGTCCTCTACCTCCCCTCCTTCCCCACTTTCCTCCTCTCCTTCAGTTATCACCTATTTTCCCTGTTATTCCCTTATTCTGAGGTATATTTTCGTGCTAACATTAGAAATCCGATTGGAGGGTGTGGTCATCACTGATAGCAAGCGAGTGCAAGAGAGAGAGAGAGAGTATCGATCGACTGTGTCTCAGTGGCCTTGGGGGAAATTGGCGGGAAAGCAGATTGCCTCACCCATACATTATACAACTCGCGGGCTATATCTCCGATTTTGACCATCCAAACGCTGTTTTCACTCGTTTTATTGTTGTTTCAGGTTAATACCTTTATAATCAACCCATAATAGGCGCATATGGATAAATATTAATGCTATTAATGGCACAATGAATATTTTAGTGACGGAAACACCTCAAATACGTCAGCACAGGGGGACGTTTCCAATTACCCCCATGCGCACTTCAGAGGTTAAGCAAAATAATAATTCTTTATAAATAAAAGAACACAAAACAAAACTTTGCAATAAAGGACCCAAAATCGGAAAACCAACCCCCAATTTGAACCTCGAAACCGCGAAAATGTTATATTAAAATGTAAAACTTGCAAACTAAACAAACCAAAACTGGGACGATTTTTTTTTTTTTTTTTTTTTTTCTATGTGATTGAGGGAGGCAAAAGGCATAACTGCCTATAACGAGTGCCTCCCCCATAGTTGAAAGAGTGACAGGGCCAAAATCAAGGGACGTTCGAGCCAAAATGCCTGGACACACAGAGTTTGAAGCAATTTAAGTCATAGGAAGATGGAAAGACTGATTCTGGGAGAGAGTTCCAGAGCTCAGATGTTGAGTAGAAGAAAGTTTGAGAGTAACGTTTCACTCTTGGGTTGGAGAGTTGCACAGAGTAGGGGTGGGATTGAGTTGCAAGACGGGTACCACGTGCCCTACGTAAAGGAGGTGGTATGCACTGGGATAGCTCTGAGGAACACTGATTATTATAGTAGCGATAGAATAGCGAGAGAGATGCAACATTGCGGCGGAGAGAGAGAGATTGCAGAGAGTTGGTGAGTGGACGGGAGTTAATGATACGAAAGGCCTTCCTTTCAACTTTGTCTAGGAGAGCGGTGTGAGAGGAACCTCCCCACACATGTGAACAATACTCAATACAAGGGCGCACTATGCCCCTGTACAGAGCAAGAAGCTGTGCAGGGGAAAAGAACCCCCTAAGGCGGTTGAGCACACCCAGCTTCTGGGAGGCTGCCTTAGCAAGACTGGTAATATGGTCCTTCCAAATGAGAGCAGAAGAAAAAGAGACACCAAGAATATTGAGAGAAGATGAAGGGTTGATTTTTGTATTGTTGAAGAATAAGGGATAGTCCGCTGGGAGATCCTGACGGGTAGATAGATGGAGAAATTGGGTTTTGGAAGCATTAAAGTTAACAAGGTTTTCTCTGCCCCAATTGGAAATAGTATTTAGATCAGAATTTAAGAGTTCTATGGCTTCATTACGTTTGTCGTTGAGGGATTGCTGGCTGGGGCGTTCTGAAAAACTAATGGAGTAGTGTAAGGTTGAGTCGTCTGCGTATGAATGGATGGGAATTAAGGTACAGTTAAGGAGATCATTTATAAAAATTAGAAAGAGAATAGGAGATAGGACAGAGCCCTGAGGAACACCGGAGTTTATAGGGTGAGGAAGTGAACAATGGCCGTCCACAACCGCAGCTATGGAACGGCCGGAAAGGAAATTAGAGACAAAGGCACAGATGGAGGGATAGAAACCGAAGGAGGGTAGTTTAGAAATTAAAGATTTATGCCAGACTCTATCGAAGGCTTTCGATATGTCTACTGCAATAGAAAAAGTCTCACCGAAGTCCCGAAAGGAGGATGACCAAGAGTTAGTAAGATATGAAAGAAGATCACCAGTAGAGCGACCCTTAACCTCTGAAGTGCGCATGGGGGTAATTGGAAACGTCCCCCTGTGCTGACGTATTTGAGGTGTTTCCGTCACTAAAATATTCATTGTGCCATTAATAGCATTAATATTTATCCATATGCGCCTATTATGGGTTGATTATAAAGGTATTAACCTGAAACAACAATAAAACGAGTGAAAACAGCGTTTGGATGGTCAAAATCGGAGATATAGCCCGCGAGTTGTATAATGTATGGGTGAGGCAATCTGCTTTCCCGCCAATTTCCCCCAAGGCCACTGAGACACAGTCGATCGATACTCTCTCTCTCTCTCTCTTGCACTCGCTTGCTATCAGTGATGACCACACCCTCCAATCGGATTTCTAATGTTAGCACGAAAATATACCTCAGAATAAGGGAATAACAGGGAAAATAGGTGATAACTGAAGGAGAGGAGGAAAGTGGGGAAGGAGGGGAGGTAGAGGACTGAGATTTTGCATGGCCCAGGGGCCAAAAAAAAATAAAAAAATAAAAAAAAAAAAATATAAAAAATTTTTTTTTTTTCGATGTCAAAAGTTGATTTTTATTTTCTCTGACTCTTAAGAGTCTTCCCGCAGTGCGCCGGGGGAACTCTTAAGAGTCTCCCCGCAGCTCCCGGGTTAAGGAAGCCATACTGGCGATCTGAGAGCAGATTATGAGAAGAGAAATGCTTAAGAAATTTGGAAGCAAGAATAGTTTCAAAAACTTTAGAAAGACAAGAGATAAGAGCAATTGGACGATAGTTGGAGGGTTGAGAGCGGTCACCCTTCTTTGGGACAGGTTGAATGTGAGCAAACTTCCAGCATGAAGGGAAGACGTTAGAGGATAGACAGAGACGAAAGAGTTTGCCTAGGGAGGGAGTCAGCACGGAAGCACAGTTTTTGAGAACAACAGGAGGAACACCGTCCGGACCGTACGCCTTATTAGTGTTAAGCCCAGAGATACAAGATAAAGGCAAAATAACTTAGCTTATTTTCGCGGTGCGGGAGAGGGTACAACAGGGGAAGAGGGTTGTAGGAATGCTGAAAGCAGTAACAAGAAATAGGGTGGTCAGTATGGAAGTGAAGAAGTCCTTGCATGACAGTGTGGTAATCCCGACACTGACTTACGGAAGCGAAGCATGGACGTTGGTTGAGAGACTCAGACCAAGAGTGAGAGCAGTGGAAATGAATTACTTAAGGAGTGCATGCGGAGTTACATGGAGGGATAGACAGACTAATGAGGAAGTAAGAAGGAGGTGTGGTGGGGAGGTAGATGTGCTGGAAAGTGTGAAAAGGAACAACTTGAGATGGTTCGGCCATATGGAACGTATGGAAAGCGAGAGAATGACTAAGAGGGTGTACGAGAGTGAGGTGGAGGGACAGAGGGGGAGAGGTAGACCGAATATGAGGTGGAAGGATGGAGTGAGGAACTACATGAACGAAGGCGGTGCTGGTTGGGGGGAGGGGCGTCGACTGACTGGGGACAGAGGTGCATGGGGGCGGCTCGTTCGTGGCCACCCCTTCGGGGATCACGGCGTCAGGCAATATATAGATAGATAGATTTTCGCGGTGTCGAGGTTCGTACTCCGGGGGGGGTTCGTTCTCCGATTTTGGGTCCCTTACCGCGCAAATTTCCATTTTCGTGTCCAGCCCAGATCTACTGTACCGGTACCGTAGTCTATGAAGGATTGTATGTTTTTCTTTCGACGTGTTTTCTATCCTTACATTAACTGTACTGTGTGTATGTAAAACTTTTGAAAATATTTATTAAATTTTGATAATTTAATTTGACTTTATATTGTCCTTGTCCCAATTTGGGTTTGTTTAGTTTGCAAGTTTTAAATTTTTAAATTTTGTGTATATTTTAAATAAACCGATTGTCCGCTAAATAAACCGATTGTCCGCTAAATAAACCGATTGTCCGCTAAATAATAGACAAGAAATATTTTACAAGTTTAATTTAAATTCTTGGCTTGATTAGAAAATACAGGAGATGTATTTAGGGGGAGGTGGGCTGTTTTTCTGGTCCCTCTTTCTTCCTCATGCTTAGCCCCATTAGTTTTGAGATTTTCAGACGTTTGCCCCATTAGTTTTGAGATTTTCAGACGTTTGCCCCATTAGTTTGTCGATTTTAAAACCTTTTGCCCCATTTTGTTGTCAATATTAAGACCTTTCGTGCCCTTTAGGTATCAATTTTTTCCTGGCGAGCGATAGCGAGCCTGTATTTGTGGAAGAACCGGCCTTCGGCCGTGACATTTTTCTACCGAAAAAATGTACAAATTAATCTTGTAAGGGGATCTAATGGATGATTTTTTAGTTTGATGGAGGTCTAGGGAGGAAACTAGAAAAATAAATTAATAAATAAATTAATACTCTCCAAAAATAACCTCTGTCCCCTTAACCCCTTCAGTACCATGACACATTTTTCATCATCTTATTCTGATTACCATTACAGTACACAACTTGTTTAAGGGGAGGTATTTAGTTTGTTCCCTAGACCTCCATCAACCTTAAAATTACACCCCCTTGAGTCCCTTTCAAGATAAATTTGTACATTTTTCGGTAGAAAAATGTCCCGGCCGCAGGCCGGTTCCTCTTAAATTACAGGCTCGCTATCGCTCGCCAGGATAAAATCGACACCTAAATGGCACGAAAGGTCTTAATATGGGGTGAAACTTCCTTAAAATCGCTAAACTAATGGGGCAAACATTTTATAATATCAAAAGCAATGGGGCTAAACATGAGGGAGAAAGGGGTCAAGAAAAAAATCCCTCAAGTGGAGATCTCCCCTTAAGCTTAGAATCTACAGTACAGTACCTCTAAAAAGGCCTTGGACAACCATCTCAAGTGGGTGCTTGATGAGCCACACTTCGCGGGGGCGAGAGCTGCCCTCTCGAACCTTTAGTTTTCCTTCTTTAGCTCTTTTCCTTACATAAAACCTTTTCACATAAAATACCACCCTTGTATAATGCTCACTTATCATTGAGTTATTTATAAAGTAAAGTAGAAGTGACCTCCCACCAGAGCAAGAAGCAGTACTGTACTACTTTTACTTCTAAGTGCTGGGTAGATCGCCCGATTGGGTGGCACTGCAATGGGGGCATTGGCCCGGCGCCGCCCGGATGGGGGGGGGGCGGGGGGGCATTGGCCCGGGGGTGCAAGCCTGTGGGCTGATGATCCCCTTCCCTGCAGATATCATCTCACCCTGGCCCCTTCGAGGGCCCGAGCATTTGGAGCGGCTTTGATCAACCGCACTCGTGACTGTTCAGCCAGACAGTCTGCGTTGGAGAAACTACCGGTACGCATTTTGAGATAAGACATTATTATAAGATAGGACTATGATGCGTTTCAGTAGTATTTTGAGATAAGACATTATTATAAGATAGGACTATGATGCGTTTCAGTAGTATTTTGGTATCATTAGCGATTTTATTCAGTTTAGGAGGGATCTGTGGGCGTCTGAGGCAGTCGAGTTGGTTGCGACCCCTTAGATTCCTAGAGGTCCTTCCTAAACTGCATAAAATCGTCTAATAATAGCCAAGATAAAGCGTAAAGCCGCGTCATAATAGGGGTTAGCGTATTTGCAAAGTATTGAGCAATTTATTTACCTTGGGAAAGTTGAAGTCTGATTCGCGCTGGCAATTTTAACCCTCTGAACTCGGATACTCTCGCGCTTTAAATGTTCACAACCTCACAACCTAGAAGCTTGTCTTTCTCTGTGGACAAAACGGTCTTTAAACTTGTATGTATGTACCTACCCTATGTGAGAGTGAAGCCAGAAAAGGAAGTTGGAGCTGTAAACATGTGTCAGAGAGGATTGTCTCTGACACATGCAGGCAGAGATGCCAACCCTATCAAGATGTACACACCAGATGATCAGCATAGGGGTGCAGATACTTCATTGACCGAGTGTACATATACCCAACCGTGCTATGGCCTTAACCCTTTGAAGCTCTTGATGCATTTTAGCATACACATACATAACATTTTAAGACTGAGTGTTCCACACATAAGTGCAGTTTCAGTCTCTTGTCCTAATGGCTGCGTTCCAGGCAACCCTGTTAAGGGCTGCTTCACTTGTCAAGTTCTTGGATTTGAGATCGGCTCGTATAGTCCGATCCCAGGTCTTCCTCGGTCCACCCCTTGGTGCAGCTCCCTCCACAATCACAGACCTGCATTTTTTCACCCAATTTTGTTAATCCATTCTCTCCACATGTCCATACCATCCCAGTCTACTTTTTTTTATTCCAACTTACTTCCTCTCGGGCATAGGCTGAGAGCCTTAACATTCACCGCTTTACAATGAACAGTGAAGCCTGTGAGGTCTTGTTCCAGTCTAGGGAGTGAGACATGTGAAGCACATAGAGTACAACGAGCACCTGCCATCTTGCCTTCACATGAGGCACGGTGCTCACTCATGGCCCGAAACGACCCCATCTCTGAAGCCACCTCGTTCCCGTGATTCACTGTCTCACCCCCTACACTCGGACTCTCATACTTACACACACACAACGCCACCTGTTGAGCAGATAACTCACCAGGCATTGCACCCCTATAGCATATTTTGAATATGGGAATACTGTATTCATACAGGGAACAATGAGGGTATTTTATTGACGTTTCGGTGGGCTTGTGGTAATGCACTGATACTAGGAACAGCACAAATTCCATCCCAATAATATCTTCCCATTGATACATCGGGATTTGAACCGGGGACCTTTGGATTACCAATTATCATTACTTGTACGCATCACCTCGCTAATACTCTTTATACCTAAACGTCTCCTCAGCTCAACATTTGTTATTCTATCCTGTAGCCTGGCCCCACACATCCATCTCACCATTCTCATCTCATTACGCTCCATTCTGTTGACATCCTCTACTTTAACGGCCCATGTTTCTGAGGCATACGTCATTGCACTTCTAACACATGAGGCATACACCTTTCCCTTCAGAGGGAGAGGCATTCTTTTCATGGTCAGGATTGGCATCAATTCTCTGAACTTCCCCCAGCCACACCTAATTCTAGCAACAGTGGCAGCCTCGGCCCCACCACCGGCAGAGATGGTATCTCCTAGGTAACAAAACTTGTTCACCAGCTCCAAAGACTCATTTCCAAAATTCACAGCCACAGGATCATCACTTAACACAAGCTCGCCTTTGCACACTACGCACTCAAATTTCTCTATTTCTGACTTATCCTTCGGCAGGGGCCCCTTTATTCTACTACAGCGCTTACTCCCATGGTGTACCCAACATCGACAGATGCTACATTGAATTGAGTTAACGCCCACTCCCTTTCCACACACTGCACATGGGTATGCACCGCTCTTTTCCACATTGCCTCATCTCAATCTACAATGCATAACCTTGGTTTTGTTAATATTGACTCTTAAACCCTTGCTCACCATGCCCTCTCTCCAATGCGTTTTAGCAGTTTATTTTGGCTATCATTAGACGATTTTATGCAGCTTAGGAAGCATATGTGGGTATTAAAAGGGTAAATACTATCTCAATTAACCCTTTGACTTCCATATACCGTTACTATTCTGAATAAAATCGTCTAATAGTAGCCAGAAACAACAGAAACGCGTATTGGAGCTTGAAAGAGTTAATACTTAGACGAATGGAAGGGGTAATTGATGGGGCACTTAACCACAATTGAAGGGGTAATTGATAGGGCACTTAACCACAATGGAAGGGGTAATTGATGGGGCACTTAACCACAATTGAAGGGGTAATTGATGGGGCACTTAACCACAATTGAAGGGGTAATTGATGGGGCACTTAACCACAATGGAAGGGGTAATTGATGGGGCACTTAACCACAATTGAAGGGGTAATTGATGGGCACTTAACCACAATGGAAGGGGTAGGCTACCGGTAATTGATGGGCACTTAACCACAATGGAAGGGGTAATTGATGGGACACTTAACCACAATGGAAGGGGTAATTGATGGGACACTTAACCACAATGGAAGGGGTAATTGATGCGGCACTTAACCACAATGGAAGGGGTAATTGATGGGACACTTAACCACAATGGAAGGGATAATTGATGGGACACTTAACCACAATGGAAGGGGTAATTGATGCGGCACTTAACCACAATGGAAGGGGTAATTGATGGGACACTTAACCACAATGGAAGGGATAATTGATGGGACACTTAACCACAATGGAAGGGGTAATTGATGTGGCACTTAACCACAATGGAAGGGGTAATTGATGGGACACTTAACCACAATGGAAGGGGTAATTGATGGGGCACTTAACCACAATTAAAGGGGTAATTGATGGGGCACTTAACCACAATTGAAGGGGTAATTGATGGGGCACTTAACCACAATTGAAGGGGTAATTGATGGGGCACTTAACCACAATGGAAGGCATCGCTAGGAATTACTACAGACTCTTTATAACAGGTAAGACATCAAGAGGAAGACATGACAATTTACCATCAGGTGGGAAGTAATAGTCTAATGGTAACCAAAAATAGGACGAGAATAACTACTGGTGGTTAAGGGGAGATGGGTCAGGGTTTTCCGGTCCCCCCTTTCTCCCTCGTGTTTAGCCCCATTGGTTAGGGGGTTAAGAGGGGATGGGTGTATTTATTGGCTCATTTATGTATCTACTGTAATTATATTTTTTTAGTTTCCTCGCTAGACCTCCATCAAGCTTATAAAAACACCCGCCAAGATAAATTTGTACATTTTTCAGGACTGTGGACAAAACGGTCTTTAAACTTCTACATGTATGTATGTATGTATGTTTTCGATAGAAAAATTTCCCAGCCGATTGCCGGTTCCTCTTAAATTACAGGCTCGCTATTGCTCGCCAGAAAAAAATTGACACCTAAATGACACAAAAAGACAAAGAAATGGGGTGAAAGGTCTGAAAATTGTCAACCTAATGGGCTGAACGTCTTAAAATCTGAAAACTAATGGGGCTAAGCACGAGGAAGAAGGGGGACCAGAAAAACGACCCACCTCCCCTCGAAGGCTAAAGGCATATTACGGACACTTGAATTGACCGTTTCTGACCTAATTTAGACCCATTATTTCTACAGTGTAAATTTATATTTTTTTTTATGCCAAAGTTAATATTTTTTCTTATTTAAATATTTTGTTAATGTTTCTTTTAGGTTTAATTTAACTTAAGGGAGCCCACCTCACTTTTGTTCTCTTTCTCTCCCTCTCTCTTTGGCTTGTATCCGTTCAGCCCCATTCAGCCTACTGTTTTAAGACGTTTACCCCCATCCAGGTGTCAATATTTTCCTGGCGAGCGAAAGCAAGCCAGCATTGTATGGAGAAATCCGGCTTTGCCGAAGATTTTTTTTTATCGAAAAATGTACAAATTTAGTTTGCTGTAAGACAAAAAGATATATATGCTGGCTCGCTACCGCTCGCCTGGAAAATATTGACACCTGGATGGGTAAACGTCATAAAACAGTAGGCTGAATGGGGCCGAATGGATACAAGCCAAGGAGAGAGAGAGAGAAAGAGAAAAAAGCAAGGTGGGCTCCCTTAAGTATGTACAGTATTAAGTATAAGTATCCCAAGCATTCTCATGTTTGTGTGTGCGGTTTTTTTATATATTTGCAATCTGGTTCAATAGTTCGGGGCCCGATTTCTTCCGCCGGCATTACACGAGCGAGTTTATCGCACAATGACGTTATTTTCCTCTTATTCTGGTTAGGCTACCACTAGACAATTTTCTTGAGCTTATAATCTACCTGCAGGACTCTGAATAACACAGGTCCATCTTAAACTGCATAAAATCGTCCGATCTTAGCTGGAATCGGAGGCATAACAGTCTTCATGCTGAATGGTTTTAAAACTGACCTCATAAAAGTTGTTAAGCCAGCGTTACATCAGTAAGTTTATCGGCTACATGTATCGGAGTCTTGAATCCATTACAAATTATCATTATTTTTTGTGGACCCCTTTCTCCCTCATGTTTAGCCCCATTGCTTTTGAGATTTTAAGACTTTCAGCCCATTAGTTTAGCGATTTTAAGAACTTTCAATTTTCTGGAAGTTCCGGTTTCGGCAGCCCCGTTCAGAGCTGCCTCACTGGTCAGGTTTTTATATTCAAGATCAGACCGTATGACTTGATCCCACGTCTTTCTAGGTCTACGCCTCGGTGCAGCTCCCTCTACGTTCATGGACTTGAATTATTTTTAGAAGTTTGTGTCTTGTTTCTTGCGGTTTGAATAATTTGTTTCTAATTTCCAACTTAATAATGAAGCATAGCAACGTTAAGTGAAGTTTGTGCCCTGATATGAGGTGACTGTAAGTGAGGAATACTAGAGGTCCTTTCTAAGCTACATACCGGTAATCATGTAATGGTAGCCTGATCATAAAGGCATCATCGTTTTGAAGGGGTTAATTTATATATATATATCGAAGCCTTTTAACCCCTTCTGTACCGGAGACGTCTTTTGTATTCTATTCTAGAGATATTTAGACGACTTTGTGCAGTTTGAGAAGTATCTGTGCTTGTAAAAAGGGTTAAGTGAGATAGTTCGAAGCCTGTTCATTGCTGGAGACCCTTTTTAAACTGAATAAAATCGTCTAATAGTAGCCAGAATAAAATTAAAAAGATGTCATTGGTACAGAAGGGGTTAACCCATTTAGCACCATGACATAATGCTCATCGTATGCTGGTTACCATTAGTCAATTTTCTTCAGCTTACAATCAACCTCTAGGACTCGACTACCAACAATAATCTTTACCCCTTAACTTCTTATAACTCAAAATGACTGAAAGCAATTGGGCTGACATTTCTATCATTTAGGTAGAGTCCACCAGGAAATAGGTGTGGATATATACAGCCAGTTTGCTCAAGCCCCTTTTGAGTTACGGAGAGGTCAGGGGTCGAGATTTTTGTCAAGTTCGTTGGCGCTACCCATAGTCGATTTTCTTAAGCTTACAATCTATCGCCAGGACTCGACTATCGACCTTCGCGAACTATCCTACTACGATTGCATATATATATGAACAAAAAATCTTTACTTTCCGGACTCCCCAAAATTTGCGGAGGTGTTTGTGTGGAATTGTGAAACGGAATATTAATATTAACGATGATGGTAACCCCTTCTGTCGCGGCGACCTTCTTTTCATGGCATTCTGGCAACTGTTAGGCGATTTTATTCAGTTTAGAAAGAACGTGTATCCATTCAAAGGCTACCGACTCATTCAGTGAAGCCTCTCAGCTACCATACATCCTTCCTAAGCTGAAGAAAATTGTCTAACTGTAGCTGGAATCAAATGAAAACCGTCGCCGATACTGAAAGGGATATTAATAATTATAATAATGATAATAATAATAATAATGATAATGTCAATATTGTACATAAATTGTTGAATACCAAATCAGTAAACCTTTTTTCATGTTATGATCTTTTATTTAACATATAATTAATTTAGTATTAACCTCTACTTTACCCCAGAGCATTTTACAGTTTATGTAGTTTTCTGCACAAAACCTGTTTCTCACCATCCCAGTGAAATCGTAATTTGGCAGCGTCTTACCCACCTCCCCAATCCACCTCCTACCTTCAACCCACCATTCTTCCTTCCATTCCATTGTCTGACTCACCCCCTCCACCGGATGGTCTGGAGGCTCTGCGAGATTCCTGAAAGTCGACGTGGAGGCTTCAGCCAGGGCCTGACGTCCCATACAGTCCGAAGGTCTATGGTAACTCTATGGTAACTAATAGAACATAAGAACATAAGAAAAAAGGGAGTCTGCAAAAAGACGATCGGCCCATACAAGGCAGATCCCTGTCACACCCAACCCCAATTATAGACCCATCTCACTAATACCTTGAGTACTGACCCCACCAAAACGGTCAGAGATTAACACAAGATTACGGGGGTCTGCTGAGCGCCGATAGGCCCACACCTAGTAGATCCCCCTCTCACCCAACCCATCTCGTCCATAGTATCTCCAATAGTATCTCAAGGTTATGAAGTAGGTGTGTTGTGAATCATTTAAACCACTTGCTTTCATTTCATTATATTGATACCCTAGCAAGTGGTTTAAATGATTCACAACATACTTACTACATGGTTAACCGAGTGTTTATATTCTGAGTGGTTTCCCGAGTTCGAATCCCGGGAGGACCATATGCTTTCAGTACTTTAAAGTGCATTGCAGCATTGGGGTTTGTTATTGATGATTAAAGTTAAGAACGGAGTGTTACTTAATACAGAACACTGTAGTAACTCCCTCAATCTGTATTTCCCTCATCCTAAGACTTAAATTGCGGGGAGATTTCCACTTGAGGGATTTTTTTCTTGACCCCTTTCTCCCTCATGTTTAGCCCCATTGCTTTTGATATTATAAAACGTTTGCCCCATTAGTTTAGCGATTTTAAGAACTTTCACCCCATATTAAGACCTTTCGTGCAATTCAGGTGTCGATTTTATCCTGGCGAGCGATAGCGAGCCTGTAATTTAAGAGGAACCGGCCTTAGGCCGGGAAATTTTTCTACAGAAAAATGTACAAATTTATCTTGAAAGGGACTCAAGGGGTGTAAATTTAAGCTTGATGGAGGTCTAGGGAACAAACTAAATACCTCCCCTTAAAGACATTTGGAGACTCGAATGTATCCCTAGAATTTGGCTGTTACTCTTTCAACTTTGAAGGAGACTCGTTACACTCAGCATTGTCTTTTGCCTCTTTCATAGCATAGAAAACATCCTAATAATAATATGCTGGTATTTTATTTGTTCGAGCGCCAATTGACTACTGCGAGTTTCATTCTATAAGGAAGTTGGAGCTGTTGTTGTTGTTGTTGTTGTTCCCTAAGCTGCCTGGCCGAACAGCCCCGAGTCCCTGAGAAAGGCCATGGCCACGATCGGGCTTTCCCACAGAGCTCTCATTGAGTGTAGATTGTGTTGTTGGCGTAAGTGTGAAATGCAGTCTTCTATGTCCTCTACAGTTGGAGCTGTAGACATCGATAGTAAACAAAAATGTAATAATGTGGGCTTCTGATGGCTAAAGAGTATGTTGAATTGGATTTTATGTCTTTATATATCTACAACCATCTTTTAGCTGGTAATTCTGCTAAATATCTGTCTACAGCTCCAACTTCCTTATAGAACGAAACTCGCAAGTGGTTAATTCTCCAGCATAAGCGATAATCTAGTTTATCAATTATAGGTAGCCCAGAAATAGTCCTAAACTCAACAACGAGGGCTAGCCTAAAGCAAATGGCTTGCAAATTTCCACCTGTTGTAAATTGTAAGACCTTTCGTGCCATTTAGGTGTCTTTATTTTCCTTGCGAGCGAAAGAGAGCCTGTAATGTTAAGAGTAACCGAAAAGTTGACAAATTTATCTTTAAAAGGGAGTCTAGTTTTTTTGTTTAAAGCTTGATGGAGGTCTAGGGAGGAAACTAAAAATTATGAATAACTGAATAAGTCTCTCTCTCTCTCTCCAGCTGGAGTAGATTCGCGTTGTGACAGGGTTGCCATTTGCGGATATTTACTGCTAGATCTAGAGCAATTTTTTTTTTTTTTCAATATAGCGCCACTAATTCTAGCAAAATTCTGCAGCATTGATACATTTTGGGAATTATAGTTATTGTGGCATTCTAGAGGGGTTTGCAGCATTTATTCACTATTTATTGGCCTTCTAGCGACTTTTGAGAAGGGATCTAGCGCAAGGTGTGAACGAGTGCCAAGTAGAATATTTGATGTCCTTATTATTGTATATGTAAGGATAACATTATGGTTTATAGCTCAAATTCTGTCTTTGGAAGTGATGAAATGGCCAAAACAATGCTACTTAGTGTCATTTGTCCTGTTTTCAGTCTCTTATTTATTCCATCTTCAAAGAAAATTACCCAGTTTGACACCCTGTAGCGATAATTTGCTAGACTGCCTTGGTAACTATTATGTATGTAAGGATTAATAGTAGTTCCACAGATGATCAGTATTATGTATGATGTAGCATTTTCCATTGATGACCCCTTTTATATGTTATGACTCTAGGGTCCCATAAGATTTGAACCAGAGTAAACATTGCTGCGGGTTGTAAACAAATCCCCGGAAGAAGACGGCCGTACTGTTCCGACGTGCTGGTCTCTTGTGCTTTTCATTTTCATTTTCTATTTCACGGGCTATTGCTCAGGTGGGCCATCGGGCTTGCCAGCTGGCTTTCCTGGCTAGAGTCAGTGGGACCGTGGTGGGTAGTGCTGGGGGATGAGTGTGTGTAGTGGGGGTGGTGAGGGAGATGTGGCGGGCCTGGCGGCCATGGACGATCAGTCGTTTGGTGGCCTGAAGCGGAGTCTGGTCCTTGATGAGGTCGCTGATGGCCCTCCCGGGCCTCTCAATGATGGGGCCAAGGTGCAGAGGAAGTTGTCGGTGGATGGGGTGCCCGGTGTGCCGGTGGGCCTGGCCCAGGGGGCCGTGGGGGTGCCGGATGGCTCGGACGACGCTGACTTGGTAACGTACATTATCCATTCTGTTCCTCGGCGGCGTGTCTTTGACAATTCTGCCAGGGTTACGGCGGCTGTGGGGGCCGCTCCATTTGGTGAGTATGTGCGGCCACATGGCATCACGGTACTGGGTCGGGGTGAGGCCCTGTGTGTCTCTCTTCCCCGCGGGGTTATTGGTGTGGGGATTAGGCCTCTAGAGGAGTTGACTAGTTTCGGGGACTGGACGGTGGTGTGCCGGGAGTCCATTTCCCCGGGGGATAGCAGGTATTCCTGGGGGAAGATCGGCCCTGTTGACCCTGTCATTTCTGAGAGTGCCATCATGGGGTCCCTTAGGGTCCTGTCTGATGATCATGGGGTTGCGTCAGCGGCCCTGGAGGAGGTCACGCGGCTCTCTAAACGCGTGGAGCGGGATGGTGGAGGCGAGGGGGGTGGGTCGGGTTCTCCCTCGGTGAGTTCAGGGGTGGTCCGCTTGCGTTTTCGGGGTTGCTTGCCTTCCAGGGTTGTCTTAGGCTCGGTGTGCTATCCAGTTTCGAGGTACTCTTTTAGGCTGCTACGGTGTTTCACCTGCCATTTTTTTGGTCATGGTTCGATCACCTGTCGGAATAAGGTGCGCTGTCGGAACTGTAGTGGGTTTCATCCTATGGCTTCGGGTGACCACTCGTGCCCTAATTCCCCTAGTTGTTATTTTTGTGGTGGTGGACATCGGGTGACCTCCCGCTCCTGCCCCGTTTTCTTGAAGGCTCTAGCGATCCATGAGGGCTACAAACAGGAAAAGTTTGGCCTGCCTGATCTCAACCGGAAGGTTCGGGAACTGAATCCTACCCAGCGTCGGTCTCCTCCGCGTTTAGGGTCGTCTCCGGTTGTACGTGGCTCTGCTGGCCCGCGTCTCCCGCCGAGGTCGGCGGCGGAGGGTGACCGGCTGTATGCTTCGGTGGTCACGGGCAACAGGTTTGAGGTGTTGGGGGATCGGGCGGATGACCTGGATGTGATTCGGCCGCATGGTGTTGGCGTAGGGGTCATGGACGAGGTGGTTCGGCGTGAGGTTCGGGTCTCCGAGGGGGCCTCCTCTGACGCTGAAGTGGTCCTTCATCGTCCATCGTCCCCGAGGCATCTGCGCCGTCGTAGTGGTCCTCGGCCTCGGCCCAGGTTGTTGGATGCCTCTCCTCCCAGGGCTCCGTCGCCAGTCCCCCTGATGCTCCCTCCCCCTTGCCCGAATAATATTTCTGTCTCTCCCCGGCCTACCTCTGGTCCTTTAGCGTCTAGTGCTGGTCGTCCGACGGTGAGGCAGCAGTCTGCCCCTCCCCCCCCTGTACCTGATACATTTGGCTCGTTGGTGACGGATTTCTGGGAGTGCATAGTGTCAGGCCGTACTCTCAAGGAAGTTTGTCTCGCATTGATACCCAGACTGTTGGCTCTGTTGGTGTCCCGTTAGGGTTGCCCAGGTTATCGGAGAAGTTTCTATTGTGGAATGCTCGGTCAGTTCACCGTAAGACTCAGGATTTGCGGTTGTTGGTGGAACGTGAAGCCCCTATAGTGGTTGGGCTCTGCGAAACTTGGCTTTCTTCCTCGTTACATTTCCGGATCCCTCATTTTAATGTGTATCGGGCGGATAGGGACTCTAGGGGTGGTGGTTTGGCTCTAGCGGTGCGGGATACGGTCCCGAGCAAGATGTTCGGTTTGCAACGGTTTGCTGGTGGAGACCTGGAGGTTCTGGCGGTGAGCGTGGCCTTACGGAAGGGGTGGGCTACTGTGTTCATCTGTTATAACCCTTGTCGGAATATTGCTCTGCCGGAATTCCAACATTATTTTAATCAATTGCCGTCGCCCTGTCTGGTGATGGGGGACTTTAATGCGCGTCACCCGTACTGGGATCCGTTGGTGCTCAGGGCGTCTCGGAACCGTACTGGTACCTCGCTCTTTGAAGCGTTATTGGATAGCCCTTCCTTTGACCTTTTAACCCCACCTGGTCTCCCTACCCGCGTCGATCCGCATACCGCGTCCTCCTCCACCTTAGATCTCTGCTTGGGTAATGACCTGTTTTTAGGTGCTCGGGTTACCACGGGTCCATACATGGGGAGTGATCATCTGCCAGTCTTGATTGATGTCTTTGGGTTTTCCTCTCCTGCCCCTCCGCGTTCCCGCCCGAGGTGGAGGTTCAGTGCTGAGGGATGGGGACAGTTCCAACGTGGCCTCCGCTTGGATCCTCCCTCTCTCGCGGAGTCGGTGGGCTCGGGTGCTGAGGCCATTTCAAGGGCGCTAACTGCTGCGGCAGGTGGGGCCTTTCGGATGACGGGCCGGCCCCCTACGGACAGGCCCACTGTTCCTTGGTGGACCGCGGAATGTGCGGTTGCGGTCCGGGTTCGTCATCGGGCTTGGTCTGTCTGGCGCCGTCATCCCTGTGTAGAGTTCAAGCGGGAGGCACGGAGGGTGGATGCCCGGTGCAAACGCACTCTCTTGAAGGCGAAGCGTGGGTCTTGGGCTGCCTTCTGTCCTACGTTGAGGTTTGCCAGCTCCAGCAAGAGGGCGTGGCGTTTTGTTAGGCAGATGAATGGCCAGAGGGTGGACGCTTCTTTCCCTCTTACTGTTGGCGGTCGGCTCGTTGGCGATGCGCAGGAGCAGGCGGATTGTTTGGCAGATCACTATCGGGTGCTGTTTGCGGCCCCACCGCAACTACCGGATGTGGATCGGCTGGAGTCAGTAATTTCGTACCATCTTGAATCTCCTGATCCTGACGGCCTTGCGGATCCGCTGACCGCCCATGAATTGCACCGCACTTTGGACTCCCTCCCCAAGGGTAAGGCTGTGGGTCACGATGATGTGGCGTATGAGATGCTTGCCCATCTGCCGCGGGAGGGGTTTGATGTGTTGCTGGACTTCTATAACAGGAGCTGGTCTACTGGTACCTATCCGGCTCTGTGGAAGTCGGCCCTCCTCCTTCCGTTCCCTAAACCGGGTAAGGATCCCTCTTTGCCATCTTCACGTCGGCCCATCTGCTTGTTGTCGGTGGTGGGTAAGGTGATGGAGAAGATGGTTTCACAGCGGCTCACTTGGTGGCTGGAGACTAAGGCACTCCTTCCTGATGTTCTTCATGGTTTCCGCCCGGCTAGGGGCACCGTGGATGTGCTCCTCCAGCTGGAATATCGCATCCAGGATGCGTATCGGAACAAGAAGGTGCTCCTCGTGGCGTTCATCGATGTTGCGAGTGCCTTTGATTCGGTTTCCCATGCCGGGGTCCTATACAAATTGGGTATGCTTGGTGTACGTGGGAAGGTTTTATCGTGGCTCTGCAGCTACTTGCTTGAGAGGTCCCTTTCTGTGGCGGTTGGTACCTCTACGTCGCGGCCTTTCCCTGTCCGCCGTGGGGTGATTCAGGGGTCGATCTTGGGTCCACTGTTCCTGAATGCCATGTTGTCTGATGTCCCTCGGTCCCGTAATGCTACGACGATGGTGTATGCCGACGATCTTGCCATCGTCTGCTCAGCGGACACGCTCTTCCAGGCCCAGACTGCTCTGCAATTGGCGGTTGATGAGCTCTGTGAGTGGGCGAGGGACTGGGGCCTACGACTCAATGCCCAGAAGAGCGCTCTCATGTGCTTCACGTTGAAGACTAAACTCCCGGGTCTGCCTACGATTACGTTGGGGGGTGAGCCTCTCACGTATCGTACGTCACACACCTTCTTAGGTCTGCGTTGGGATGGGCCGGTATTGACGTGGAGGAATCATGTGGACTACCTGCGATCGTCTTGCATGAAGCGGCTGGGTATTATGAAGTGTATAGCCGGGTCCAAGTGGGGGACGTCTCGGGATGATCTGCTGTGTTTTTATGAGTCTTTCATCAAGAGTAAGGTGACTTATGGTAGTGCAGTGTATGGCTCGGCTTCGTCGTCAGTTCTTAGCCGCTTGGACCCTATTCATAACACGGCCCTCAGGGTGGCGTTGGGGGCTTTTTGTTCCTCCCCTACTGTGTCCCTCCTAGCGGAAAGTGGGTCGTTGCCTCTGTCCTGGTCTCGGGTGTTGTCGGATTGTAGGTGGGCGGGGCGAGTTGCTACTCTTCCTGGGCATCACCCGTTGTCGGGCCTGCATGCTTCGTCAGGGGTCTCCAGGACTGCACCATCGTGGCCTGTGAAACGGCGTCAACCTTTCCTGGTGAGGAGCCTCCTCCACTATCGGCAGATAGCTGTGGACCCTCCCTCTCCCTCCCCGACCCCTCTGTGTCTCCGGTCCCGCCGTGGGTTGATCTCACTCCTCGCATCCGGGTTACCTTCCATGAAGGTTACCGGACGTCGACGGATGCTGGACTTGCCCGGGCCTATTTTGCTGAGCTGGTGGGGTCGTGTTATCAGGGGCACTTCGGTGTCTTCACGGATGGTTCCTGCGTCCCTCCGGCCTCCTCGTCCGCGGCTGTCTACTACGAGGACCTCTCCCTCTGCCAGACCTGGAGGTTGTCTGGACACCATCCCATCGTAGCGGCGGAACTGTTTGCCATTCTCCGAGCCCTGGAGTTTGTGCGGTGTCATATTCGGCCTCAACGGGTCGTCTTGTACTCGGATTCCCAAGCCTCCCTCCATCTGCTCCTTGCGGCCCGCCCGGCTACATATCCTCGTCTTGTCTTCGCCATCCAGGTGTTGCTGGTTCACTTTTTAGGTCATCCGTGGGAAGTGGTCCTCCAGTGGGTTCCTGCGCACTCGGGCATTCGTGGCAACACGGTGGCTGATGCTGCGGCGACGCTGGCGCACGATTCGGTAGAGGTTGAGTCGGTTGACATGGATGCGAGGACGCATGCCCGGGTTGTCGGGCGGGCTAGTCGCGGTCTTTGGGACAGGGAGCTACGGGTGCTGTTGCTACAGACGACCATGGGGAGATACCGGTGGGATTCGTGCCCCCAGCCTTGGAGTCGACACCCCCTGCGGAAACTCGATGTCTCGCTGGCCAGGCTGCGTATTGGACACACTGCGCTGTCGGCACACCTGTTCCGACTCCGCATGGTACGGTGCCCGGACTGTCGCTGGTGTGGACAGCCCGAAACCCCTGAGCATCTGGTGGAGGTGTGTCCGCGGTTCTATAGTCACAGGGTCAAACTTAGGGACTCGGTTTGCCGTTTGTCGTCTCGGGGGTTCAGCTTAGGGCTCTTGTTAGGCCACGGTGTCCGGGATGCGGATGTGTGTTCTCAGCTCTCTCGTGCCTTATGTGTCTTCCTCTTGGCGACTCATGTTGCCGATATAGTATAGGGTCCCACTGACGGTTAGTCTTCTAGGGCCAAGCAGGTGGCATCCACCCGAAGGCCCTTTAATAGTAACAACAACAACAACATTGCTGCCAGTCTGCCACCCATCCACACAGCTGTTCGCCTTGTCCTGGCTGGAACACCATAATAAACTCCTTGTTCCTGAGGTTGGCGGGCGTCTACGTCGACTGCGGTGCCTGGGTGCCTTCCCCTGACGTCTACGGTGTCCACATCCTCCCTGTGAATCCTATCCGCCCTGAGGTCCACTCCGCCCAGGTAGGGTACGTGACATAGCCTAAGCTTGAAGCTTCACAGCTTTACTACCCTAACCCTGGGCGGGTGCCCAACCCCGAAAAGGGTTGAAATAGGGGAGCTATCCCCCCGCCAAAGGCAGCTTTCTAGGGCCTTTCCTAGCTGATGCTGAGAGGATTGGGTTCTAGTCATGTGGTGATGGGCTGGTCTATCAGAGTGAGAACTGAGCGATCTCTGCCATACCCATAGCTTACTCTGACTGTTCCTTTTACTTATATATTTTCTAGATCTCAAGTGACGGCGTCTCTTGCGTGGATTGACCTCCTAATCTACCAAGATTGGAAGCCAAAGCGTCACATCTTTCCTTTGCCCCTCAACTTTCTCTTCATAATTGCTGAGGGGCACAGGGCCCTGGGTGGGGCTTTGGTTTCCCGGGCGTTTCCGCACCCTCCTCAGCTCCCCGCCATGGAGTGGCTTCGGTCACCCAGGCTTTATTGTGGTCGGCAGGGAGGGTTCTGTGGGGGCGCTCGGTTGTGGCCTTGGCCTTGCTCGGGGCCTTGGGGCTGTTCGGCCAGGCAGCTTGGGGAAAAACAACAACAACAACAACTACCCTAACTCACCTGGTTAACTCACCTGGTAGGGCCGCCAATCGGTAGCGCATGACAGGCCAAGGATTAGGCAGCCCAGGAGATAGCATGACACGCCAGTCAGATGCAACATTTGAATGCACTGGGGATGCTTGACTATGGGGTGACTGGTAGGCTAGTGTGTGTCGGACCAATAATATGATGGGGTAGTTTATCAGGGGTTGAGATGTTGCTAAACAATGGGAAGGGGGATTTTATGGGTTGAAGAGTGAGTTGTGGAGGTGTTGGGTCAATTTATATTTGAATTGAGCAAGGGAGGGGGAATTAACTATTTCAGCTGGTACCGGTAGGGAGTTCCATTGATGGATTATACGACAGGAGAAAAACCTTTTTCTTGCTTCGGTTTCTGTGTGGGGAACAAAGATCTTGTATTTATGACCTCTTACTCCTTGGTGGGGTGACATAGTGAACAGGTCATGGGGTTTACTGTAATGGGCGAGAGATTATGGAATATTTTGTAACACTGAATAAGGTCGGTCCTCAACAATCTGCCTTTAATTGAAAACAGGTTTAAGGTAGAGAGACGATCATGATAAGTGAGACTTGAGTGTGGTTACTTGTTTCGACCATCGACGTTGAACAGACTAGAAAATTAAGATCGCCTTGAAATCCAGTATTCCAAACAGAAGCAAAGTCAAGCAAGGGTCTGATGTCGGAGATGAGGAGGGAGATCATAAAGGAAGGTGACCGGTATATGGTAGATTTTAGTAGGTTTGTAGCTAGGCTAGGCTATATTCTCAACAAGAAGACAAGAGAAAACAAACTCAGTCTAACTCCGACTCTTAACACATTTCCGGGTAAACCTGACTTTTTGAACCGACAGCGATTTCAGCGAGTTATATATATTTGTTTTAAATTTTTCCTTTAGATAGGCCTATAGGCTAGTGTTGTTTTATACTGAAGAGGAGCTGAAATGAGTATTTACCCATTAGTTTTGCAGATGTTTAGGTGACAATCGCCACGGTCGATCTGGGGATCCGCCGCTAATGACCTCGTCCTGGAATCTTTAAGACTGAATCTTACGATTCTTTACAGGACTGAACATGCCATTTTTATCGGCAATAGCTTAGAGAAGAGTGTTGAGAGGGGAGAAGGGGTGTTGGAGAGAGAGGAAGGTGTTGGAGTGGCTTTGTTATGTGTGTTTTGTCTGTATACGTCTGTATACGTTGCACCTGACGGTGCAAGCATGTGAAACATGCTAGGACATTATCCAATAATCTAAAAACACGCCCCCCACTAGTGGGGAGGGCTATGAAGTTCAGGGAAAATGAGGGGTTAAAAGCGTAAAAAATACAATACAGCATATGCAATGATGGTTTGACAATAATTTATAATACATGATACATGTATTACATCGTCGCTAATCACTAACTGCCAGCTAGAGAAGGAAGGGCCATGGGGGAGTTGGGGATAGTTTGGGGCTTGGAAGGTGGGGGTACATTTGAAGCGGACTCTCCACTTCCACCTGTCCAGGGTGGAGTAGGGAAAGGAAGGACCCACCCCTGAGCAACTTTTAGTATGCGTGAGTGTACCTAAAGGGGTTAATTCTGGGCCTAATGTGCTTATATAATAGAGGTTCATATTGGGTTGGAATAATTGAGATTTTTATATTTGCGGTCATATTGGTTCCTTAGGGGGAAGGTGGGGAGGGGGGGAGGGACTAGGACTGAACAATGATAGAGAGCCCATGTAAGGGGGGGGGGGGGGGGGAGAAAGAGAGAGAGAGGATAGTAAATTGGCAGGTTAGGGGGGGGGTAAATTGACGGAGGTAGAGCAGTTATGGGGGAAAGGGGGAGGTGGGCGTGACTGAGCAAGGAGAGAGTACCCTGTGGGGGGTACCTGGACCACCTAACCATAGTGTGGGACCAAGGCAGCAGAGGCGGTCATTTGGTGGTTGGACTGTGTGGTGGGAAGGTAACGTGTGCGCGGTGTTGGAAGGGTTAAAGGTACAGTGGTTATTTTGGGGGTCTATTTATGGTTTAGTTTCCTCCGGGAGTCCCTAGACTTCAATCCAACTTTTAAAAAATCCATTAGATATCCCCCTACTAGATTAATTTGTACATTTTTCGGTAGAAATATTTCACGGCGAAGGCCAGTGCCTCCACAATTAATGGCACGAAAGGTATTCATTCATATTGACAAAGAAATGGGGCGAAATGTATTAAAATAGACAAACTAATGGGGCAAACTTTATAAAAATCTTAAAACTAATGGGGTTAAGTATGAGGAAGGGGACCAGAATAAAGTTGGTGGTTGGACTGTGTGGGAAGGTAACGTGTGCGCGGTACTGAAAGGGTTAAGGGGAGCTGGACACCTTTCTCCCTCATGCTTGTTTGGCGATTTCAATTCAATTAAAAACTTTTATTGACAAACATTTTACATAAAGTAGTTTTACAATAAGTTACCTCGAAGACCTTTCGCCCCTTTTCTGTCAATAGTAAGACTTCGTGTCATTTAGCTGTCGATTTTGTGTGGTTGTAGCCTACAAATGGTGGAGTGAAATAGTTCGAAGCCTATTAACCCCCTCAGACTCATATGACAGAGGTTGCCAGATTAGCAATAATAAATAGTTCTCTCACTCTTATAATTACCTCTCCAAAATTAGTTTTCTGCCCACAGCTAACTCAAAGACAACTGCAGAGGTTGAAGTAACTAAACTAAAGGTTTCTAAATACCCCTGATGGTAACAAAGGCTTTAAAGTATCCCCAATAGGCTCAACACAGCTAACTCAAAGACAACTGCAGAGGTTGAAGTAACTAAACTAAAGGTTTCTAAATACCCCTGATGGTAACAAAGGCTTTAAAGTATCCCTAATCGGCTCAAAATCGCGTCATATGTCGGAGAGGGTTAATTGCTAGAGGTCCTTTTTATACTGACTAAAATCGTCGAATGGTAGCTACAATACAAAAATATAAGACGTCGCCGGTACAGAAGGGGTTAAACCCTTTAACTACCAGTGACGTGTTGTATTTCATCCTAGGTTTATTTAGACGATATTATGCAGCTGAGGAAGGATCTGTGGTATTTGAAAGGGTTGGTCGAGATAGTTTGAAGCCTTATTACTGCTAGAGGTCCTTCCTAAGCTGAATATAATCGTCTAATAGTTGCCAGAATATGATTGAAAGGAAGTCCCTGATACAGAAGGGATTAAACCGCATTAATTCGTCTAAATATAACTGTGCTGGTGGTGTAATGGTTTAGATGCCTATGTTCTGGGTGTGGTGTCCCGCGTTGGAATCCCGGGAGGACCATATGCTTGCATTGGGGTTTGTAATTGATGAGTTATAATGTTAAGAACGGGGTGTTACTTAATTAAAAATGCGTCACTGGTACAGAAGGGGTTAATGGCATATAAACTATCACAACTATAGCTTTCTGACGCCCACACAACCTTCCTAAGCTGCATAAAATAATCTAACTATGACTAAAAACAGATACAAAGGGACGTGACCGGTACCGATAGGGGTTCATTCTGGGCCTAATGTGCTTCTATAATAGAGGTTCATATTGCTGGTCGATGTTTCATAATGGGTTAGAATAATTTCGATTTTTATATATTGCTGTCATATTGGTTCGTTAGGGGGGGAGGACTGAACGATGATAGTGCCCATGTAAGGGGAGGGGGGTGGGTGGGGGGGGGGCTGAGCAATGAGGGAGGGGTTGTTAAGGGTAGGGGGGTAAATTGACGGTGGTAAGTACAAAGGTACAAAGGAAGTACAAAGGAAATCAAGCAACAACAGATCTAGTGACCCTTCTAGGCTGCTTGTCCTCCAAAACACTGAGGATCAAGTGTCCAAACAGTGGTTTAGAGTGGGTAAGGGAACATTGGAAGAGCAGTTATGCGGGAAAGGGGGGGGGGGGGGGGGTGACTGAACAAGGAGAGTACCCTGTTGGGGGGGGGGGGGATTGGGAGTGACTTGACCATTATTAACCATAGTGTGGGACCAAGCCAGCAGAGGAGGTTAGTTGGTGGTTGGACTTCGTGGGGAGGTAACGTGTGCGCGATCTTGGAAGGGTTAATCGACTCTAGGAAATTAGTGTGTTGGCTTAATAATCCAGATGGTAAGATCCTGTGTAGTGGGAGGAACTGTTTTTCAGATGCCTATTTACTAAGAATCATTGAACAATGTCTTTAACCTAACCTAGTATATTAGTGGACTATTTATGAATGTAAAATGTCAAAATATATTGTAACATTAGCACATTTTTGAGATATATGTAGCCTACAGGTCCTCCCGCTACACAGGTGTATACCGTGTGCTCATATTTGAAAGGATTAATTTACTTTATTTAAGGGGAGGTTTTTAGTTTGTTCCCTATATTTCCATCCAGCTTACGATTACACCCCCCAGACCCCTTTTCAAGATAAATTTGTAAAATTTTCGGTAGAAAAATTTCCCGGACTAAGGCCGGTTCCTCTTACATTACAGGCTTGCTCGCCAGGAAAAAATAGACACCTAATTGGCACGAAAGGTCTTAAAATTGACAGAAATGGGGCGAAAGTTCTTAAGATCGTCAAACGAATGGGGCGAAAGTCTTAACATCTCAAAAGCAATGGGTCTTGAAATGCCGGGTGTGAAGGGAATTCATGGTCTCCTGAAATATCCCCAGGCTAATTTAGGATCAACTTTTTCCTGGTACCTGGCGCGGGGTACGAACCTCTGAAGGGAATTTAACCCCCCTAAAAACCCACAGGTTTTGAGATGCCTTGGGTGGGGTTCGAACCCTGGTTAGTGACCCATCACCACCAGGCCCGCGCGCTAACCCACTGTACTACCACGTACATACTGAAAGTATAGCAACCTTAGTCCGATTTTTAACCTCTGAAGTGCGCATGGGGGTAATTGGAAACGTCCCCCTGTGCTGACGTATTTGAGGTGTTTCCGTCACTAAAATATTCATTGTGCCATTAATAGCATTAATATTTATCCATATGCGCCTATTATGGGTTGATTATAAAGGTATTAACCTGAAACAACAATAAAACGAGTGAAAACAGCGTTTGGATGGTCAAAATCGGAGATATAGCCCGCGAGTTGTATAATGTATGGGTGAGGCAATCTGCTTTCCCGCCAATTTCCCCCAAGGCCACTGAGACACAGTCGATCGATACTCTCTCTCTCTCTCTTGCACTCGCTTGCTATCAGTGATGACCACACCCTCCAATCGGATTTCTAATGTTAGCACGAAAATATACCTCAGAATAAGGGAATAACAGGGAAAATAGGTGATAACTGAAGGAGAGGAGGAAAGTGGGGAAGGAGGGGAGGTAGAGGACTGAGATTTTGCATGGCCCAGGGGCCAAAAAAAATAAAAAAATAAAAAAAAAAAATATAAAAAAATATTTTTTTTTCGATGTCAAAAGTTGATTTTTATTTTCTCTGACTCTTAAGAGTCTTCCCGCAGTGCGCCGGGGGAACTCTTAAGAGTCTCCCCGCAGCTCCCGGGTTAAGAACCAGGTGATAGTCTCGTGGTGTTATCACGTGATGAGTTTATTGGACTTACCATCTACGACTATTTTACGCTATACCTGACGTCAACTCGGGTTAGTATTATTGTGGGTGCGGGACATTTTCGAGGGCATTACAGGTCTAAACATGAGGGAGAAAGGGATCCAGAAAACAATCCCTAGAATGGAAATCTCCCCGTAACTCAACCTTTTCTCTGATCATCCTAGCCCTTCCCTTGATAGTTGCGAGGGTTTTAAAAGATATTGCTTGATGGGTAATAATGGATTTCAGAAGTCCACCCTAGTATCTAATTAAGGGGTAATATTTGTGTATATCTACTTTCATATTTTATTGTTTCCTCGCTAGACTTTAAGCTTTTAAAGAAAATCACCCCCTTTCAAGATAAATTTGTACATTTCCGGCGTTCTAAAATTACAGGCTCGATAGCGCTCGCCAGAAAAAAATACACATAAATGGCACTAATGATCTTCATATTGATAAAGAAATGAAGGTGGTCTCAAAATCGCCAAACTAATATGCTAAACATGAGGATAAAGGGGTCCAGAAAAAAAAAAATACTTTCCCCTTAAAGTGCGCAGTGATAAAATTGATAGATTTATCCATTTTTAACTCGATAAGTATAAATTGAACATTTGTAATTTTTAGGCTATAAGGAAGGTGAATTCGTTAACATGAGTAATCAAACAGGAATGCAATGATTTCGGTTAAAAAGTTCAATTTGTTTTTGGTATTTGTTCATGTAGTAAGCTAGCCTACAACCTGTGTGGGAGTAGGCTAGGCCTAGCCTATATATTTACTCTTGTTTTGGAGAATTGATCACTTGCGAGCTTCAGGTTATAATGAAGTTGGAGCCGTGAACATCGATATTAACTCCTTCAGACTCATATGATGCAGAGATTGCCAGTTAGCAATAAGAAATATAGTTCTATCTTATAAATACCTCTCCAAAATTAGTTTTCTGCCCACAGCTAACTCAAAGACAACTGCAGAGGTTGAAGTAAGTAAACTAAAGGTTTCTAAATACCCCTGACGGTAACAAAGGCTTTAAAGTATCTCCAATAGGCTCAACACAGCTAACTCAAAGGCAACTGCAGAGGTTGAAGTAACTAAACTAAAGGTTTCTAAATACCCCTGATGGTAACAAAGGCTTTAAAGTATCCCCAATAGGCTCAAAATCGCGGCATATGTCGGAGAAGGTTAAAGATAAATTCACAAATAATGAGAGTTTCTGATGGATAAATACTTTGATTAATTTGGTTTTATGTATTTATATATATGTATCATGGCCGTATTTTAGCTGACAATTCTGCTAAATATTGATGGCCACAGCTCAAACTTCCTTAAGCCGCTGTCACACGAGCCCTTTTTTGAGCAATTTTTACGGGCAATTATGGTCTGGAAGCTTCAAAAATTACAGCTTAAAAGAATTCAGCCGCCTAACATAATCTACCTTCAGTCTAGTTACCGATACCAGTGCGAGAAAGTCCCGAAATAATACGAGAAAAAACTTGCTCTTGGAAAATTGACGGAAAAAGCGCTCGTGTGACAGCGGCTTTATAGACCAAAACTCGCGAGTGGTCAATTTCATATATTTTTGTATTCATATAGTTTTGCTAAATTTTCAGTTCTCGTCATAGTGATTTAATTTGTTTGTTTTTACATTGTGCGGTTCCTGTTTTAGTTGTTTTAAAGTTTAATTTGTTTAATAAATTTTTACCCATTAACCCTGTCATTACCACTCATCTTTTCATTATTTTCTAGCAGCCATTAGACGATTTTGTTCAGTTCAAGAAAGACGTCAACCAAATAAAAGGCTACTGATTATCACAATTTATCCTTCATAAGCTTCATAACATCTAATTGTAGCCACAATATAATAAAAAGAAGTCTCAGGTACTGAAGGGGTTGCAATCAGCTGGTTAGATAGTCTTGTTGTGGCAGGGTTGCCAATCCAGGCTCATTATTGCTAGATTTAGTTATTTCGACCTAGCGGAACTTTTTCAATATGCCGCCACTAATTCGAGATTCTGGAGATTTTAGCATTATTATAGATATTTTGTCATTATTCTAGCGGGTTTTCAGCATTTATTCACTATTTACTGGCCATCTAGCTACTTTTGAGGCAGGATCTAGCGATAGTTAGCTATACTGACTTGGATGATGGCGCTGCATCTTTAAACCAAAACAAACCAGGTCCGCAGGGTGTCCTATTTTTAAGTTGTCTATATACAGTAGCTTATTTGCATGGTGTGTGGGGGTTCAGGGAGGCTGTATGTTTAAGAGGTAACTTTTATATGTATTGATTAACTTGAGCTAACCTTTGCTTGGAATATTGGTAGGCTAGCATTCAAGACGGCTAGAGCCAGGCTTAGGCTAGCCTAGGCCGAATGCTAGACTACTCGGCCCACGGGACAGCTCGGCCAGGACAGCTCTGGGTCAATATTTAAGAGTCACACCACAGCTGGGATCTAATTTTTAACGGTAGTTTTGGGTTCCTATCATTCTAGGCTTCATTGCTAGCCTATACTTTTTATCCACCGGAAAATAGGTGTATATTTTTTTCTTGTTTTTTTTTTCTTTAGCATTAACCTAACCAAAAAACCTAACTTAACCTAATAGCCCCCAAATACATTTAAGTTAGGTTAGGTTTTTAGGTTAAGTTAATGCTAGGCCTAGGCTAGCCTGAAAAAACAAAAACAAAAAAATTTTTTTTTTTTTTTCCCGGTGGATAAAAAGTATATAGCAATGAAGCCTAGAATGATAGGAACCCAAAACTACCCTTAGAAATGAGATTCCACCTGTGGTGTGACTCGTAAATATTGACCCAGCTCTGCCCACGGCGAGACAGCTCGGCCCAGTAAAAACGAGACAGCTCGGCCCCGTGTTAAGAGACTACTCTTAATTAACCTAACCTAACCTACACATTATGAATCGAGAGAACTAGCCTATGACATAATTATACAATAAACTAACATTTCGCCCACATTACACACGCCATAAACGGGAGGCCATGTGGATTTGGTGCTGCATACATGGCCTCACCCATAAACCCTCCACTTAGCTCTCTCCATCCTAATCCTGACTGGTCTCGTCAAATTGCCCCATAGCAAAACATGGGGCCGAGCTGTCTCCAATAATGGGCCGAGTTGTCTCGCCGTCGTGGCCGAGCTGTCAGAGCCGAGTTGTCCCATGGGTCGAGTCGTTCAGTCACCGCCTAGGCCTATTTGTCTAACAAGTTTTCTTTATATTTTTGTTCAAGGAATATAGTGTTTTATTGTTGTTGTTCCCCAAGCTGCCTGGCCGAACAGCCCCAAGGCCCCGAGCAAGACCAAGGCCATAACCAAGCGCCCCCACAGAACCCTCCCAGCCGACCACAATAAAGCATGGGTGACCGAAGCCACTCCATGGCGGGGAGCTGAGGAGGGCGACAGAAATGCCCGGGAAACCAAAGCCCCACCCAGGGCCCTGTGCCCCTCAGCAATTATGAAGAGAAAGCTGAGGGGCAAAGGAAAAAATTTGAAGCTTTGGCTTCCAATCTTGGTAGATTGGGAGGTCAATCCACGGAAGAGACAGTCACTGGAGATCTATAAAATATATAAGTAAAAGGAACAGTCAGAGTAAGCTATGGGTATGGCAGAGATCGCTCAGTTCTCACTGATAGACCAGCCCATGTTGTTATTCATGGTTTGAGTGGAAAATTTACATTAACTTAGGCTAGCCAATATTAGGATGATTTGAAGATATCGTAAGACGTCAAATGGTACCATTTATTGGGTGAATAGCACTTTTACAGTAGCCTAGGCCTAGGTTAGGTAAGGGAAATTGTGGGGTAAATTGGATAAATCATACACGATGGCCCTCACCCACCCTTGACTTATCATCCTCATCGATGTTGATCCAATTTGTAAGGGGCCCGGCAATAACAAGTTGCCGGTATTTTGTTTTTGTGATTAGGCTAACGCTCGCGCCATTTATTGGATGAATCTCGCCCACCGCACCGCATTGTTCATAACAAGGAGGATTCATTGGAGGGAATGCTTTGTTTAGCCTATGATGCCGATGGGGAGTCGGGGACTGATTATTTTGGTGTTATTTTGGAATGAGTTGTTACCGGGCGTATGTCGTGTAAACACGCGAGTTGATGTCAAAAAGTGGGGGCGGGGGTGTGGGAGGCTGGGAGCGGCAGCCCCCACCCATAGGCTTATTACTAGGATAGGTTAGGTAAGGTTGTTAGGTTAGGCTAAATTGCTAATGTCTTTTCAAAGGGGTACTGGTATAGTAAACACTAGGATATACCCGGTCAGATGGTCACAGGCTACGCTCGATAACGCAACTCTTGCCGTTAGTTTTTGGTATAGCCTAGGCCCTAATAGTTTTTTTTTCAAGTTGTCGATAACTAAATTTTTAAACTTTTTGTTCTAATAGGCTATCTAATTATTTAAAAGTCCGGCTTCCGCTTTACGCCCTTAGGCTAAATGCTGTCGCAGATAAAATGTGACTAGGTTAGGAATATATTTGTTTAAATTTGTAGGTAAGATTTTACGGTTTGACAGTTACAAGCCCCATCGATGCTTGTGTAGCCTATAGGTATGTTATATAGTAGTCTTCAGTCCTATATATATTTTTTTCTATGTGATTGAGGGAGGCAAAAGGCATTACTGCCTATAGCGAGTGCCTCCCCCATAGTTGAAAGAGTGACAGGGCCAAAATCAAGGGACGTTCGAGCCAAAATGCCTGGACACACGGAGTTTGAAGCAATTTAAGTCATAGGAAGAGGGAAAGACTGATTCTGGGAGAGAGTTCCAGAGCTCAGCTGTTGAGTAGAAGAAAGTTTGAGAGTAACGTTTCACTCTTGGGTTGGAGAGTTGCACAGAGTAGGGGTGGGATTGAGTTGCAAGACAGGTACCACGTGCCCTACGTAAAGGAGGTGGTATGCACTGGGATAGCTCTGAGGAACACTGATTATTATAGTAGCGATAGAATAGGGAGAGAGAGAGAGACTGCAGAGAGTTGGTGAGTGGACGGGAGTTAATGATACGAAAGGCCTTCCTTTCAACTTTGTCTAGGAGAGCGGTGTGAGAGGAACCTCCCCAGACATGTGAACAATACTCAATACAAGGGCGCACTATGCCCCTGTACAGAGCAAGAAGCTGTGCAGGGGAAAAGAACCCCCTAAGGCGGTTGAGCACACCGAGCTTCTGGGAGGCTGCCTTAGCAAGACTGGTAATATGGTCCTTCCAAATGAGAGCAGAAGAAAAAGAGACACTATGAATATTGAGAGAAGATGAAGAGTTGATATTTGTGTTGTTGAAGAATAAGGGATAGTCCGCTGGGAGATCTGGCCCGGGTAGGTAGAGGATTAGATGGAGGAAAGAAATATGGGTTTTGGAAGCAATGTAAAGTTAACAAGGTTTTCTCTGCCCCAATTGGAAATAGTATTTAGATCAAGAATTTAAGAGTTCTATGGCTCACATTACGTTTGTCGTTGAGGAATTGCTGGCGGGGCCGCTTCTGAAAAACTAAGGTAGTAGTGTAAGGTTGAGTCTATCTTTGTTTGAATGGATGGGAATTAAGGTACAGGATACGGAGATCATTTATAAAAATTAGATAAGAGAATAGGAGATAGGACAGAGCAATGAGGAACACCGGAGTTAGGAGGGGTGAGGAAGTGAACAATGGTCGTCCACCACGCCGCGGGGGCTATGGAACGGACGGCCGGAAAGGAAATTAGAGACAAAGGCAACAAGAATGGAGGTATAGAAACCGAAGGTAGGGTAGTTTAGATAATTAAAGATTTCTGCCAGGACTCTATGCGAAAGCGTTCGATATGTCTAGTGACAATAGAAAAAGTCTCACCGAAGCTCCCGAAAGGAGGATGACCAAGATTGTTAGCTATACGATATGAAAGAAGGTCACCAGTTAGATGTGACCCTTAAGGAAGAAGCCATACTGGCCGATCTGAGTGAGCAAGATTATGAGAGGAGACCAAGGCTTAAGAAATTTGGAAGCAAGACATAGTTTCAAAAACTCTAGAAAGACAAGAGGGATGTGAGAAGCAATTGGACGATAGTTGGAGGGTTGAGGAAGCGGTCAGACCTCTTTGGGACAGGTTGAATGTGAGCAAA
>CM064559.1:8614081-8663884 GCA_032716605.1 Paralithodes platypus
TCGCATAACCCCATCCAGGTGTCAATATTTGCCAGGCGAGCGGTAGCAAGCCAGCATATATATATACAGTATATTTTTGTTTTGACAGCAAGCTAAATTTGTACATTTTTCGATAGAAAAATGTCTCCGGCGAAGCCGGATTTCTCCATACAATGCTGGAAGAAATCGACACCTGGATGGGGATAAACGTCTTAAAACAGATCAGATCAGATGAAGTATTGAGGGATAAGCCTTGACAACGGCACCATAAGTTGGCTGAATGGGGCCGAATGGATACAAGCCAGGGAAAGAGTTAAAAGGAGAGAAAGATACAAAATAAAAGCCGATGACCCCCTTAATAACGTATAATGCCATACACTATTTGCATTGACAAGATCGTGTATGTAGTTATAACAAGACATGTCGTTAATTACGTTTATTGTGTTTAATTGCAGATAAGACATGTTATTAATTAATCATATTGTTTTTAATTGCAGATAAGATGTATTTCTAATTAAGCATCTATCTATCTATATATCTATCTATCTACCATTGAGATAAGATATATTATTAATTAAGCATCTATCTATCTATATATCTATCTATCTACCATTGAGATAAGATATATTTCTAATTAAGCATCTATCTATCTATATATCTATCTATCTACCATTGAGATAAGATGTATTTCTAATTAAGCATCTATCTATCTATATATCTATCTATCTACCATTGAGATAAGATATATTTCTAATTAAGCATCTATCTATCTATATATCTATCTATCTGTATGTAAAATGTTACCATGTAACCTTTTATGAAATAAAGAATTAACTAACTATCTACCATTGAGATAAGATGTATTTCTAATTAAGCATCTATCTATCTATATATCTATCTATCTACCATTGAGATAAGATATTATTAATTAAGCATCTATCTATCTATATCTATCTATCTACCATTGAGATAAGATATATTATTAATTAAGCATCTATCTATCTATATATCTATCTATCTACCATTGAGATAAGATATATTATTAATTAAGCATCTATCTATCTATATATCTATCTATCTACCATTCCCCATTTGTCTGTTATTTTGTTATGTTTTTAGTATATTGTGTTAATTGCAGATAAGACATGTAATTAATCCATTATATTGTGTTTACTTGCAGGGAGCCTTGAGATCACCACCAGTACAGAGGAGGATGGTGGGAAATACGAGTGTGTGGCCGAGAACTCTGTGGGAACCGCCTTTAGTGACCTCGTCAGTCTTTACGTTAGAGGTGAGTACAATATTATAACACTTTCTACATCCTATATCTCTCGCTCTCTCACTCGCGCTCTCTCTCTCTCGCTCTCTCGCTCTCGCTCTCTCGCTCTCGCTCTCTCGCTCTCGCTCTCGCTCTCGCTCTCTCGCTCTCGCTCTCTCGCTCTCGCTCTCGCTCTCTCGCTCTCGCTCTCTCTCTCTCTCGCTCTCTCTCTCTCTCTCTCTCTCTCTCTCTCTCTCTCTCTCTCTCTCTCTCGCTCTCTCTCTCTCTCTCTCTCTCTCTCTCATTATATATTCCTTCTTATACAGTTGCACTAAATGTATTCAAGGCTGCCGAACTAAATATGTTATGAAATGTTTCCATTCAATACAGTGCTAATTATAACTCCAATATAATTATGTCAAATGTGTTCATATGCTCGAAGCTTGTACGTGTTGATACCTATCAAGTGTTTGAAAATGTGTATATCATAACATGGATGAAACTTTTTTATTTTCTATTACTTCATTTTTTTTTTTTCATTTTTTTTTTTCAATTGCCATTTTCATTTTAATTTTGTTGTTGTTGTGGGGGGGGGGGGGGTTCATATATCATCTCGTATATACAGTATGTGTGTGGTAAATTAGAGCCCTTACCAGCTAATAGACATTGGTTATTTGAAGTCTACAGTTTTGTTCGTCAACTCGTTTATAGTTTGGCTTTAAGGGGAGGTATTTAGTTTGTTCCCTAGACCTCCATCAAGCTTAAAATTACACCCCCTTGAGTCCCTTCCAAGATAAATTTGTACATTTTTCGGTAGAAAAATTTCCCGGCCGAAGGCCGGTTCCTCTTAAATTACAGGCTCGCTATCGCTCGCCAGGATAAAATCGACACCTGAATTGCACGAAAGGTCTTAATATGGGGTTAAAAAATTTAAAATCGCTAAACTAATGGGGCAAACGTTTTATAATATCAAAAGCAATGGGGCTAAACATGAGGGAGAAAGGGGTCAAGAAAAAAATCCCTCAAGTGGAGATCTCCCCTTAAGGGGGTACTGCTTGGTTTTTGAGTCTATGTATTTATTAATTTATATATTTTTGAGTTTCCTCGCTAGACCTCAATCAAGCTTTAAAAAAACACGCCCTAGACCCCCTTTCAAGATAAATTTGTACATTTTTCGGTAGAAAAATTACTGGCTCGCTATCGCTCACCAGGAAACAAAATCAACACTTTTTTTTTTCTATGTGATTGAGGGAGGCAAAAGGCATAACTGCCTATAGCGAGTGCCTCCCCCATAGTTGAAAGAGTGACAGGGCCAAAATCAAGGGACGTTCGAGCCAAAATGCCTGGACACACGGAGTTTGAAGCCATTTAAGTCATAGGAAGAGGGAAAGACCGATTCTGGGAGAGAGTTCCAGAGCTCAGATGTTGAGTAGAAGAAAGTTTGAGAGTAACGTTTCACTCTTGGGTTGGAGAGTTGCACAGAGTAGGGGTGGGATTGAGTTGCAAGACGGGTACCACGTGCCCTACGTAAAGGAGGTGGTATGCACTGGGATAGCTCTGAGGAACACTGATTATTATAGTAGCGATAGAATAGCGAGAGAGATGCAACATTGCGGCGGAGAGAGAGAGATTGCAGAGAGTTGGTGAGTGGACGGGAGTTAATGATACGAAAGGCCTTCCTTTCAACTTTGTCTAGGAGAGCGGTGTGAGAGGAACCTCCCCACACATGTGAACAATACTCAATACAAGGGCGCACTATGCCCCTGTACAGAGCAAGAAGCTGTGCAGGGGAAAAGAACCCCCTAAGGCGGTTGAGCACACCCAGCTTCTGGGAGGCTGCCTTAGCAAGACCTAAATATATATACTGAGGCACACACCCCATTTGTTTACAGAGGCACACACCCCATTTGTTTACAGAGACACACACCCCATTTGTTTACAGAGGCACACACCCCATTTGTTTACAGAGGCACACACCCCATTTGTTTACAGAGGCACACACCCCATTTGTTTACAGAGGCACACACCCCATTTGTTTACAGAGGCACACACCCCATTTGTTTACAGAGGCACACACCCCATTTGTTTACAGAGGCACACACCCCATTTGTTTACAGAGGCACACACCCCATTTGTTTACAGAGGCACACACCCCATTTGTTTACAGAGGCACACACCCCATTTGTTTACAGAGGCACACACCCCATTTGTTTACAGAGGCACACACCCCATTTGTTTACAGAGGCACACACCCCATTTGTTTACAGAGGCACACACCCCATTTGTTTACAGAGGCACAGACCCCATTTGTTTACAGCTGAATGTACTCTATGTATGAATGTATTTATTTAATTTTGTATTATTTTATATTATTATGTATTTATTTATTACAGCTGCATATACTGTATGTATGAATGTATTTATGTATTTTTAGAACTGCGGAAATTATCAGATCACCTAAGGGAAACAAAAAGAAAAACAAATATATACGGTATATGGAGAAGTCCTTACCTTTGGATACCTTATGATGTGTTCGCCACTCTTCTAGCGGCACCAAGGAGCGCGACGCCCCTCGTTATGGGTGGTGATTTGGTGCAGTAGACTGTTTGAAACGACAGCTCGCTCCCTTGCGAGGATGGGCTCGTCTGGCACTTTTTGCAGTTCGACATCTAGGGCTCTCTTGAAGTTGTCTAACGAGATGTCCCTCATGTCTCTTACTCGCCGTGGGAGTTTGTTGAAGAGACGTGGGCCTCTGTGTGATAACCAGCCCTCTCGCAGAGAGCCCATAGCACCCCTGTTATTCATCCGAGGGATTTCGCATTCCCAGCCTCTCCTATCACTGAATTTCATGACTATCGGAGTATGTAGGTTTGGTACTAAACCCTCTGCGATTTTCCACGTGTATATTATTAGGTAACGTTCTCTTCTACGTTCCAGTGAGTACAGATTCAGTGCTCTTAAACGCTCCCAATAGTGTAGATGTTTTTATCGAACTTATATGCGAAGTGAAATTTCTTTGTACACTCTCTTTGTCATTTATTTCACCTGCTTTGTATGGGGATGTTAATACGCTACAGTACTCAAGCCGCGGTAGCACTAGAGATTTGAAGAGCGTTATCATAGGCAATTCACCGCGTGTTTTAAAAGTACGCAGAATCCAACCCGTTAGACGTTTCGCAGCCGCCACTTTGACCTGGTTATGTACAGTACTTTGAAACCCATATTTTCAGACATTAATACCCCAAGGTCTTTCACACTGTCTTTCCGTTCTATTATGTGGTTAGATTCTGTTAAGTAATTTGTAATTTCTTTAACACCATTATTATCTCCGTACCGTATTAATTGGAATTTTTCCTCATTGAATTGCATGTTGTTTTCCCTGGTCCACTGGAACACTACATTCATGTCTTCCTGCAGTCGGCCCGTGTCCTCTTGTGTGTTTACTATCTTGCTTAATTTTGTGTCATCAGCAAAAGACGACACCGTACTGTGTCTGGTGTTGGTATCTATGTCGCAAATTAGTATGAGGAACAGAAGGGGCGCTAGCACTGTTCCTTGGGGCACTGAGCTTTTGACATCCGAAGTCTCAGATGTGACTTGGTTTACTGCTACTGATTTTTTCGGTTTACGAGGAAATTGTATATCCACCGTCCGATTTTCCCAGTTATACCTTTTGCTTTCAGTTTGTGGGCTATTATACCATGGTCACATTTATCAAATGCCTTAGCAAAATCGGTGTAAATGACATCCACGTCTGAATAACATAGGTCCTTCTTAACTCTCTCCGACATATGACGCGATTTTGAGCCTATAAGGGATACTTTAAAACCTTTGTTACCATCAGGGGTATTTATAAACCTTTAGTTTAGTTACTTCAACCTCTGCAGTTGTCTTTGAGTTAACTGTGTTGAGCCTATTGGGGATACTTTAAAGCCTTTGTTACCATCAGGGGTATTTACAAACCTTTAGTTTAGTTACTTCAACCTCTGCAGTTGTCTTTGAGTTAGCTGTGTTGAGCCTATTGGGGATACTTTAAAGCCTTTGTTACCATCAGGGGTATTTATAAACCTTTAGTTTAGTTACTTCAACCTCTGCAGTTGTCTTTGAGTTAGCTGTGTTGAGCCTATTGGGGATACTTTAAAGCCTTTGTTACCATCAGGGGTATTTACAAACCTTTAGTATAGTTACTTCAACCTGCAGTTGTCTTTGAGTTAGCTGTGGGCAGAAAACTAATTTTGGAGAGGTAATTATAAGAGTGAGAGAACTCTATTTCGTATTGCTAATCTGGCAACCTCTGCGTCATATGAGTCTGAAAGGGTTAAGCTATATAAAATCATCTTATTTGATTCTGGTTACCATTACAGGATTTTCTTTAGCTCTTTTCCTTACATAAAACCTTTTCACATAAAATACCACTCTTGTATAATACTCACTTATCATTGAGTTATTTATAAAGTAAAGTAGAAGTGACCTCCCACCAGAGCAAGAAGCAGTACTGTACTGTACTACTTTTACTTCTAAGTGCTGGGTAGATCGCCCGATTGGGTGGCACTGCAATGGGGGCATTGGCCCGGCGCCGCCCGGATGGGGGGGGGCATTGGCCCAGGGGTACAAGCCTGTGGGCTGATGATCCCCTTCCCTGCAGATATAATTTCACCCTGGCCCCTTCGAGGGCCCGAGCATTTGGAGCGGCTTTGATCAACCGCACTCGTGACTGTTCAGCCAGACAGTCTGCGTTGGAGAAGCTACCGGTACGCATTTTGAGATAAGACATTATTATAAGATAGGACTATGATGCGTTTCAGTAGTATTTTGAGATAAGACATTATTATAAGATAGGACTATGATGTGTTTCAGTAGTATTTTGGTATCATTAGACAATTTTATTCAGTTTAGGAGGGATCTGTGGGCGTCTGAGGCAGTCGAGTTGGTTGCGACCCCTTAGATTCCTAGAGGTCCTTCCTAAACTGCATAAAATCGTCTAATAATAGCCAAGATAAAGCGTAAAGCCGCGTCATAATAGGGGTTAGCGTATTTGCAAAGTATTGAGCAATTTATTTACCTTGGGAAAGTTGAAGTCTGATTCGCGCTGGCAATTTTAACCCTCTGAACTCGGATACTCTCGCGCTTTAAATGTTCACAACCTCACAACCTAGAAGCTTGTCTTTCTCTGTGGACAAAACTGACTTTAAACTTGTATGTACTGTATGTATGTACCTACCCTATGTGAGAGTGAAGCCAGAAAAGGAAGTTGGAGCTGTAAACATGTGTCAGAGAGGATTGTCTCTGACACATGCAGGCAGAGATGCCAACCCTATCAAGATGTACACACCAGATGATCAGCATAGGGGTGCAGATACTTCATTGACCGAGTGTTCATATACCCAACCGTGCTATGGCCTTAACCCTTTGAAGCTCTTGACGCGTTTTAGCATACACATACATAACATTTTAAGACTGAGTGTTCCACACATAAGTGCAGTTTCAGTCTCTTGTCCTAATGGCGGCGTTCCAGGCAACCCTGTTAAGGGCTGCTTCACTTGTCAAGTTCTTGGATTTGAGATCGGCGCGTATAGTCCGATCCCAGGTCTTCCTCGGTCCACCCCTTGGTGCAGCTCCCTCCACAATCACAGACCTGCATTTTTTCACCCAATTTTGTTAATCCATTCTCTCCACATGTCCATACCATCCCAGTCTACTTTTTTTATATTCCAACTTACTTCCTCTCGGGCATAGGCTGAGAGCCTTAACATTCACCGCTTTACAGTGAAGCCCGTGAGGTCTTGTTCCAGTCTAGGGAGTGAGACATGTGAAGCACATAGAGTACAACGAGCACCTGCCATCTTGCCTTCACATGAGGCACGGTGCTCACTCATGGCCCGAAACGACCCCATCTCTGAAGCCACCTCGTTCCCGTGATTCACTGTCTCACCCCCTACACTCGGACTCTCATACTTACACACACACAACGCCACCTGTTGAGCAGATAACTCACCAGGCATTGCACCCCTATAGCATATTTTGAATATGGGAATATTCATACAGGGAACAATGAGGGTATTTTATTGACGTTTCGGTGGGCTTGTGGTAATGCACTGATACAGCACAAATTCCATCCCAATAATATCTTCCCATTGATACATCGGGATTTGAACCCGGGACCTTTGGATTACCAATTATCATTACTTGTACGCATCACCTCGCTAATACTCTTTATACCTAAACGTCTCCTCAGCTCAACATTTGTTATTCTATCCTGTAGCCTGGCCCCACACATCCATCTCACCATTCTCATCTCATTACGCTCCATTCTGTTGACATCCTCTACTTTAACGGCCCATGTTTCTGAGGCATACGTCATTGCACTTCTAACACATGAGGCATACACCTTTCCCTTCAGGGGGAGAGGCATTCTTTTCATGGTCAGGATTGGCGTCAATTCTCTGAACTTCCCCCATCCACACCTAATTCTAGCAACAGTGGCAGCCTCGGCCCCACCACCGGCAGAGATGGTATCTCCTAGGTAACAAAACTTGTTCACCAGCTCCAAAGACTCATTTCCAAAATTCACAGCCACAGGATCATCACTTAACACAAGCTCGCCTTTGCACACTACGCACTCAAATTTCTCTATTTCTGACTTATCCTTCGGCAGGGGTCCCTTTATTCTACTACAGCGCTTACTCCCATGGTGTACCCAACATCGACAGATGCTACATTGAATTGAGTTAACGCCCACTCCCTTTCCACACACTGCACATGGGTATGCACCGCTCTTTTCCACATTGCCTCGTCTCAATCTACAATGCATAACCTTGGTTTTGTTAATATTGACTCTTAAACCCTTGCTCACCATGCCCTCTCTCCACTGCGTTTTAGCAGTTTATTTTGGCTATCATTAGACGATTTTATGCAGCTTAGGAAGTATATGTGGGTATTAAAAGGGTAAATACTATCTCAATTAACCTTTTGACTTCCATATACCGTTACTAATCTGAATAAAATCGTCTAATAGTAGCCAGAAACAACAGAAACGCGTATTGGAGCTTGAAAGAGTTAATACTTAGACGAATGGAAGGGGTAATTGATGGGGCACTTAACCACAATTGAAGGGGTAATTGATGGGGCACTTAACCACAATGGAAGGCATCGCTAGGAATTACTACAGACTCTTTATAACAGGTAAGACATGACAATTTACCATCAGGTGGGAAGTAATAGTCTAATGGTAACCAAAATAGGACGAGAATAACCTACTGGTGGTGAAGGGGTTAAGGGGAGATGGGTCAGGGTTTTCCGGTCCCCCCTTCTCCCTCGTGTTTAGCCCCATTGGTTAGGGGGTTAAGAGGGGATGGGTGTATTTATTGGCTCATTTATGAATCTAATTACAGTATATTTTTTTAGTTTCCTCCCTAGACCTCCATCAAGCTTATAAAAACACCCGCCAAGATAAATTTGTACATTTTTCAGGACTGTGGACAAAACGGTCTTTAAACTTGTACATGTATGTATGTATGTTTTAAACTTGTACATGTATGTATGTATGTTTTAAACTTGTACATGTATGTATGTATGTTTTAAACTTGTACATGTATGTATGTATGTTTTAAACTTGTACATGTATGTATGTATGTTTTAAACTTGTACATGTATGTATGTATGTTTTAAACTTGTACATGTATGTATGTATGTTTTAAACTTGTACATGTATGTATGTATGTATGTTTTAAACTTGTACATGTATGTATGTATGTTTTCGATAGAAAAATGTCCCAGCTGATTGCCTCTTAAATTACAGGCTCGCTATTGCTCGCCAGAATTTTTTTTACACCTAAGTGACACAAAAAGTCTTAGTAGGCCTATAGACAAAGAAATGGGGCGAAAGGTCTGAAAATCGTCAACCTAATGGGCTGAACGTCTTAAAATCTGAAAACTAATGGGGCTAAGCACGAAGGGGGACCAGAAAAACGACCCACCTCCCCTCGAAGGCTAAAGGCATATTACGGACACTTGAATTGACCGTTTCTGACCTAATTTAGACCCATTATTTCTACAGTGTAAATTTATATTTTGTTTTATGCCAAAGGATGCATAAGGTGTTGATATTCGTTGTGAGCATCCTGGGTTCGAATCCACGGACTGCCACATGTGTTTGTAAATTTCATAAATCGATTTTAGGAGTATAGTTGGTTGTTGGAAGGAACATAATAATTTAAATATTTTGTTAATGTTTCTTTTAGGTTTAATTTAACTTAAGGGAGCCCACCTCACTTTTTTCTCTTTCTCTCCCTTTCTCTTTGGCTTGTATCCGTTCAGCCCCATTCAGCCTACTGTTTTAACACGTTTACCCCCATCCAGGTGTCAATATTTTCCTGGCGAGCGAAAGCAAGCCAGCATTGTATGGAGAAATCCGGCTTTGCCGGAGATTTTTTTTTATCGAAAAATTTACAAATTTAGTTTGCAAAAAGATATATATGCTGGCTCGCCTGGAAAATATTGACACCTGGATGGGGTAAACGTCATAAAACAGTAGGCTGAATGGGGCCGAATGGATACAAGCCAAGGAGAGAGAGAGAGAAAGAGAAAAAAGCAAGGTAGGCTCCCTTAAGTATGTACAGTATTAAGTATAAGTATCCCAAGCATTCTCATGTTTGTGTGCATTTTGTTTTATATATTTGCAATCTGGTTCAATAGTTCGGGGCCCGATTTCTTCCGCGGCGTCACACGAGCGAGTTTATAGCACAATGACGTAATTTTCCTCTTATTCTGGTTAGGCTACCACTAGACAATTTTCTTGAGCTTATAATCTACCTGCAGGACTCTGAATAACACAGGTCCATCTTAAACTGCATAAAATCGTCCGATCTTAGCTGGAATTGGAGGCATAACAGTTCATGCTGAATGGTTTTAAAACTGACCTCATAAAAGTTGTTAAGCCAGCGTTACATCAGTAAGTTTATCGGCTACATGTATCGGAGTCTTGAATCCATTACAAATTATCATATTATTTTTTGTGGACCCCTTTCTCCCTCATGTTTAGCCCCATTGCTTTTGAAATTTTAAGACTTTCAGCCCATTAGTTTAGCGATTTTAAGAACTTCCAATTTTCTGGAAGTTCCGGTTTCGGCAGCCCCGTTCAGAGCTGCCTCACTGGTCAGGTTTTATATTCAAGATCAGACCGTATGACTTGATCCCACGTCTTTCTAGGTCTACGCCTCGGTGAAGCTCCCTCTACGTTCATGGACTTGAATTATTTTTAGTAGTTTGTGTCTTGTTTCTTGCGGTTTGAATAATTGTTTTCTAATTTCCAACTTAATGAAGCATAGCAACGTTAAGTGAAGTTTGTGCCCTGATATGAGGTGACTGTAAGTGAGGAATACTAGAGGTCCTTTCTAAGCTACATACCGGTAATCATGTAATGGTAGCCAGAATCTGATCATAAAGGCATCATCGTTTTGAAGGGGTTAATTTATATATCTAAGCCTTTTAACCCCTTCTGTACCGGAGACGTCTTTTGTATTCTATTCTAGAGATATTTAGACGACTTTGTGCAGTTTGAGAAGTATCTGTGCTTGTAAAAAGGGTTAAGTGAGATAGTTCGAAGCCTGTTAATTGCTGGAGACCCTTTTTAAACTGAATAAAATTGTCTAATAGTAGCCAGAATAAAATTAAAAAGACGTCGTTGGTACAGAAGGGGTTAACCCATTTAGCACCATGACGTAATTCTCATCGTATGCTGGTTACCATTAGTCAATTTTCTTCAGCTTACAATCAACCTCTAGGACTCAACTACCGACAATAATCTTTACCCCTTAACTTCTTATAACTCAAAATGACTGAAAGCAATTGGGCTGACATTTCTATCATTTAGGTAGAGTCCACCAGGAAATAGGTGTGGATATATACAGCCAGTTTGCTCAAGGCCCTTTTGAGTTACGGAGAGGTCAGGGGTCGAGATTTTTGTCAAGTTCGTTGGCGCTAACCATAGTCGATTTTCTTTAGCTTACAATCTATCGCCAGGACTCGACAATCGACCTTCGCGAACTATCCTACTACGATTGCATATATATGAACAAAAAATCTTTGCTTTCCGGACTCCCCCAAATTTGCGGAGGTGTTTGTGTGGAATTGTGAAACGGAATATTAATATTAACGATGATGGTAACCCCTTCTGTTGCGGCGACCTTCTTTTCATGGCATTCTGGCAACTGTTAGGCGATTTTATTCAGTTTAGAAAGGACGTGTATCCATTCAAAGGCTACCGATTCATTCAGTGAAGCCTCTCAGCTACCATACATCCTTCCTAAGCTGAAGAAAATTGTCTAAATATAGCTGGAATCAAATGAAAACCGTCGCCGATACTGAAAGGAATATTAATAATTATAATAATGATAATAATAATAATAATAATAATGATAATGTCAATATTGTACATAAATTGTTGAATACCAAATCAGTAAACCTTTGTTCATGTTATGGTCTTTTATTTAACATATAATTCATTTAGTATTAACCTCTACTTTACCCCAGAGCATTTTACAGTTTATGTAGTTTTCTGCACAAATCCTGTTTCTCACCATCCCAGTGAAATCGTAATTTGGCAGCGTCTCACCCACCTCCCCAATCCACCTCCTACCTTCAACCCACCATTCTTCCTTCCCTTCCATTGTCTGACTCACCCCCTCCACCGGATGGTCTGGAGGCTCTGCGAGATTCCTGAAAGTCGACGTGGAGGCTTCAGCCAGGGCCTGACGTCCCATACAGTCCGAAGGTCTATGGTAACTCTATGGTAACTAATAGAACATAAGAAGAACATAAGAAAAAAGGGAGTCTGCAAAAAGCCGATCGGCCCATACAAGGCAGATCCCTGTCACACCCAACCCCAATTACAAGGCCCAATTATAGACCCATCTCACTAATACCTTGAGTACTGACCCCACCAAAACGGTCAGAGATTAACACAAGATTACGGGGGTCTGCTGAGCGCGGATAGGCCCACACCTATAGTAGATTCCCCTCACACCCAACCCATCTCGTCCATAGTATCTCCAATAGTATCTCAAGGTTATGAAGTAGGTGTGTTGTGAATCATTTAAACCACTTGCTTTCATTTCATTATATTGATACCCTAGCAAGTGGTTTAAATGATTCACAACACACCTACTTCATAACCTTGAGATACTATTGGAGTGCTTATATTTTGAGTGGTTTCCAGAGTTGGAATCCCGGGAGGACCATATGCTTTCAGTACTTTAAAGTGCATTGCAGCATTGGGGTTTGTTATTGATGATTAAAGTTAAGAACGGAGTGTTACTTAATACAGAACACTGTAGTAACTCCCTCAATCTGTATTTCCCTCATCCTAAGACTTAAATTGCTTAAAGACATTTGGAGACTCGAATGTATCCCTAGAATTTGGCTGTTACTCTTTCAACTTTGAAGGAGACTCGTTACACTCAGCATTGTCTTTTTCCTCTTTCATAGCATAGAAAACATCCTAATAATATGCGGGTATTTTATTTGTTCGAGCGCCAATTGACTAGCGAGTTTCATTCTATAAGGAAGTTGGAGCTGTAGACATCGATAGTAAACAAAAATAATAATGTGGGCTTCTGATGGCTAAAGAGTATGTTGAATTGAATTTTATGTATTTATATATCTACTACAACCATATTTTAGCTGGTAATTCTGCTAAATATCTGTCTACAGCTCCAACTTCCTTATAGAACGAAACTCGCAAGTGGTCAATTCTCCAGCATAAGCGATAATCTAGTTTATTAATTATAGGTAGCCCAGAAATAGTCCTAAACTCAACAACAAGGGCTAGCCTAAAGCAAAGGCTTGCCAACTCAATAAGTCTCTCTCTCTCTCCAGCTGGAGTAGATTCGCATTGTGACAGGGTTGCCATTTGCGGATATTTACTGCTAGATCTAGAGCAAGTTTTTTGTTTTCAATATAGCGCCACTAATTCTAGCAAAATTCTGCAGCATTGATAAATTTTGGGAATGATTATAGTTATTGTGGCATTCTAGAGGGGTTTTCAGCATTTATTCACTATTTATTGGCCTTCTAGCGACTTTTGAGAAGGGATCTAGCGCAGGGTGTGAACGGGTGCCAAGTAGAATATTTGATGTCCTTATTATTGTATATGTAAGGATAACATTATGGTTTATAGCTCAAATTCTGTCTTTGGAAGTGTTAAAATGGCCAAAACAATGCTACTTAGTGTCATTTGTCCTGTTTTCAGTCTCGTCCCCCAGGGATCGGTATTAGGTCCCCTGTTGTTTCTTATATACATAAATGACCTAGATTTAGGTATAACTAGTAGGATAAGTAAATTCGCAGACGATACTAAAATGGGGAGATCAATTGATTCAGATAGCGATATAGAGTGCCTCCAAAGGGATCTAGATACCTTACATGAATGGTCAGTAAATTGGCAGATGAAGTTTAACATTGACAAATGCAAGGTATTAAAGATAGGGAAGATGCAAATGTTAAATATAAACTAGCTAATTTAGAATTAGAAAATTCAGACTGCGAGAAAGATCTAGGTGTGTTTGTTAGCAATGATTTGAAGCCTAGAAAACAGTGTATAAGCGTTCGTAATAAGGCAAACAGGATTCTCGGGTTCATCTCTAGGAGTGTGAGTAACAGAACTGCTGATGTTATCTTAAAACTTTACTTGTCATTAGTGAGACCCCATATGGATTATGCTGTCCAATTTTGGTGTCCTTATTACAGAATGGACATAGATTCATTGGAGAGAATTCAGCGTAGAATGACAAAAATGATCCATAATATTAGAAATTTTCCGTATGAAGAAAGGTTGAAGAAATTAGGTTTACATTCGTTAGAGAGACGCAGAGTTAGAGGGGATATGATAGAGGTGTTCAAGTGGGTTAGTGGGATTAACAAAGGGGACATGACAAATGTACTAAAGCTCAGTGATAGCGAAAGAACTCGTACCAATGGTTTCAAATTAGATAAATTTCGTTTCAGAAAAGATATAGGCAAATATTGGTTTGGTAACAGAGTTGTAGATGGGTGGAATAGGCTACCAAGTGATATAGTGGGATCAAGAACGATAGGGAGCTTTAAGAAAAAATTGGATAAGCATATGGACGAGAAGGGTTGGGTGTGAAGGGGGATCAGCCGGGTTGGGCCAATCAGCGCTCTGCAGACCCCCGTAATCCTGCGTTAATCTCTAACCGGTTTGGTAAGATGATCCTCAGGGTATTAGAGTGTTGAGCCTATAATTGGGCTTTGTAATTGGGGTTGTGTGGGACAGGGATCTGCCTTGCTTAGGCCAATCGGCTTTCTGCAGACTCCCATTTTCTTATGTTCTTATGTATTTATTCCATCTTCAAAGAAAATTACCCAGTTTGACACCCTGTAGCGATAATTTGCTAGACTGCCTTGGTAACTATTATGTATGTAAGGATTAATAGTAGTTCCACAGATGATCAGTATTATGTATTATGTAGCATTTTCCATTGATGACCCCTTTTATATGTTATGACTCTAGGGTCCCATAAGATTTGAACCAGAGTAAACATTGCTGCCAGTCTGCCACCCATCCACACAGCTGTTCGCCTTGTCCTGGCTGGAACACCATAATAAACTCATTGTTCCTGAGGTTGGCGGGCGTCTACGTCGACTGCGGTGCATGGGTGCCTTCCCCTGACGTCTACGGTGTCCACATCCTCCCTGTGAATCCTATCCGCCCTGAGGTCCACTCCGCCCAGGTAGGGTGACATAGCCTAAGGTTGAAGCTTCACAGCTTTACTACCCTAACTCACCTGGTTAACTCACCTGGTAGGGCCGCCAATCGGTAGCGCATGACAGGCCAAGGATTAGGCAGCCCAGGAGATAGCATGACACGCCAGTCAGATGCAACATTTGAATGCACTGGGTGACTGGGGATGCTTGACTATGGGGTGACTGGTAGGCTAGTGTGTGTCGGACCAATAATATGATGGGGTAGTTTATCAGGGGTTGAGATGTTGCTAAACAATGGGAAGGGGGATTTTATGGGTTGAAGAGTGAGTTGTGGAGGTGTTGGATCAATTTATATTTGAATTGAGCAAGGGAGGGGGAATTAACTATTTCAGCTGGTAGGGAGTTCCATTGATGGATTATACGACAGGAGAAAAACCTTTTTCTTGCTTCGGTTTCTGTGTGGGGAACAAAGATCTTGTATTTATGACCTCTTACTCCTTGGTGGGGTGACATAGTGAACAGGTCATGGGGTTTACTGTAATGGGCGAGAGATTATGGAATATTTTGTAACACTGAATAAGGTCGGTCCTCAACAATCTGCCTTTAATTGAAAACAGGTTAAGGTAGAGAGACGATCATGATAAGCGAGACTTGAGTGGTTGGTTACTTGTTTCGACCATCGACGTTGAACAGACTAGAAAATTAAGATCGCCTTGAAATCCAGTATTCCAAACAGAAGCAAAGTCAAGCAAGGGTCTGATGTCGGAGGGAGATCATAAAGGAAGGTGACCGGCATATGGTAGATTTTAGTAGGTTTGTAGCTAGGCTAGGCTATATTCTCAACAAGAAGACAAGAGAAAACAAACTCAGTCTAACTCCGACTCTTAACACATTTCCGGGTAAACCTGACTTTTTGGACCGACAGCGATTTCAGCGAGTTATATATAGGCTAGTGTTGTTTTATACTGAATAGGAGCTGAAATGAGTATTTACCCATTAGTTTTGCAGATGTTTAGGTGACAATCACCACGGTCGATCTGGGGATCCGCCGCTAATGAGCTCGTCCTGGAATCTTCACGACTCTGAATCTTACGATTCTGTACAGGACTGAACATGCCATTTTTATCGGCAATAGCTCAGAGAAGAGTGTTGAGAGGGGAGAAGGGGTGTTGGAGAGAGAGGAAGGTGTTGGAGTGGCTTTGTTATGTGTGTTTTGTCTGTATATGTCGTCAGAATGTCCCCTGACGGTGCAAGCATGTGAAACATGCTAGGACATTATCCAATAATCTAAAAACACGCCCCCCACTAGTGGGGAGGGCTATGAAGTTCAGGGAAAATGAGGGGTTAAAAGCGTAAAAAATACAATACAGCATATGCAATGATGGTTTGACAATAATTTATAATACATGATACATGTATTACATCGTCGCTAATCACTAACTGCCAGCTAGAGAAGGAAGGGCCATGGGGGAGTTGGGGATAGTTTGGGGCTTGGAAGGTGGGGGGTACATTTGAAGCGGACTCTCCCCTTCCACCTGTCCAGGGTGGAGTAGGGAAAGGAAGGACCCACCCCTGAGCAACTTTTAGTATGCGTGAGTGTACACTCACGCGTACATAAAGTTGCTCAGGGGTGGGTCCTTCCTTCCACTACTCCACCCTGGGCAGGTAGAAGGGAGGAGTCGGGTCCATGTCTACCCCCACCTTCCACCCCCAAACTATACCCAACTCCCCCACCTTCCTTCTCTAACTGGTAGTTAGTGATTAGCGACGATTGTTCTCATGCATGTATTTCAAATTATTGTTAAACCATCTTTGCACATGCTTACAATGGCCAACATTTAAAATGTATTAGGAATTTATTGATAAAACGTACTGTATAATTGTATTCTTAAAATAAGTCTTTATACACAATGTGGGTTATATGAATCTCAGCTGTAGTGGTCTATTCATCTCTCTCTCTCTCTCTCTCTCTCTCATCTCTCTCTCTCTCTCGGTTGCAAAATTATTGGTAAATCTTTTAACTCACACGAATCTAAGAATATCTTCTTCAATCGAGTTGTCAACTTGTGGAATGGGCTTCCCCGAGAAGTTATAGACTGCAGCACCGTTGATTCGTTTAAACTTCGCCTAGACAAATATCTTGCATCAAACCCGCGACTGACTGCGTTTGTAAATGAATAATATTTTATTCCCCCCTCAAATTCATCAAGGATTATTGCGTATAAATATTACTAAGACGTTACTCTCTTTTTCCCAGATATACAAAAGAACACTTGTAACTGTGTTATGTTACTAACCCATCTGTTCCCTGCGAACTTCCTAATCCTGCCACGGACATTAGTTCCAGGGCATAAGTTCCCTTTCCAATTTTCACTTACCCACTCTAAACCACTGTTTGGACACTTGATCCTCCGTGTTTTGCAGGACAAACAGCCTAGAGGGGTCACTAGATATGTTGTTGCTTGATTTCCTTTGTACTCCTTTGTACTCTCTCTCTTTAACACAGACTACGAGGTCAGTTCACTAAAGTTTTTAAAATGTGTAATGGATTTGATGATTTGTATCATAGCAAAATGTTTAGCCTCAATATGAATACAATACGCAACCATGGCTGGCAGTTAGAATTGAAAAGGTTCAGCACTAGTATTTGTGGAAATTGTTTCCCATTTAAGATCTGTTCTACCTGGAACAAACATTCCTCAAACGTTGTAAACATTTCCTCAGTTCGGCAGTTCAAGAAGGCAGTAGATAGTACCGGTAGTATTATGCACACTCTGTAAGGAGTTTAGTGCACTGAAAAATGTCTCTCCTTCCACCTCGAATATTTCCCCGAAATGGACCGGAAGGTCTTTGAGATAATAACTATTCCTTGTAACTCTCTTATAGCACACACTTTCTACAACCAAGATTTAACGGGTCTTAATGTGGTAGATTTCCCTTCATTAGCGTGTGTAATGAATGTTGCCTGCATTCGATACACATAGAGTAGAGTTGAGGGTAAAACTGTCAATTAATCCTATTCCTTATTTGGGGGTTTGTAGAGGTGAGAGGCTGGGATCACAGATAGAGACAGAGAAGGGGGGACTGAGAAGGCAAGCCCTACTACTCAAGGGCTCGATACTCAAACCTTACTAACAGTTAACACCGACTTTGATAGTAATTTGTTTAGAGTTTTAAATTTACTTGATTGAACAAAGTGTATAGGCCACTTAGAATTAAATGCAGACCGTTTATAATATGTATGGTATTGAGTAAATGGGAGAAACTGATTCAAATGATAAACAAAACAATCAATAACAGTCACAACACTATTCCAGCCTATCTTTGCCTCTAGTCCTTTCCTTATCAGACATAAAAGCACGACTGTGTAGGTAATTTGAGAATCTAGGAGTAAATCGTAGAGGGCACGTTGATGTGTATTACAATAATGGTGAACATACTATCCTGAATACTGTATGATACTGGATTTAATTACGGTATTATTATATTGAAATCACATTAACTCAGGATCGTAGAAAGTAGTGCAATGAGAGAGAGACACACACACACGCAGAGAGAGAGAGAGAGAGAGAGAGAGAGGCACAAGACCACTACAGCTACGATTCGTGTAACCCACGTTGTGTATAGACTCATTTTGAGAATACAATTATATAGTATATTGTATTTATAAATTCATAATAAATGTTAAATGTTGTCCATTGTAAGCATGTGCATTGATGGTTTACCAATAATTTGCAATACATGAGAACAATCGTCGCTAATCACAAACTAGAGAAGGAAGGTGGGGTAGTAGGGGATAATTTGGGGGTGGAAGGTGGGGTAGACTTGGACCCGACTCCCCCCTTCCACCTGTCCAGGGTGGAGTAGGGGGAGGAAGGACCCACCCCTGAGCAACTTTTAGTACGCGTGAGTGTACCTAAAGGGGTTAATTCTGGGCCTAATGTGCTTATATAATAGAGGTTCATATTGGGTTGGAATAATTGAGATTTTTATATTTGTGGTCATATTGGTTCGTTAGGGGGGGGGGGGGGGGTAGGGGAAGGGGCTAGGACTGAACAATGATAGAGAGCCGATGTAAGGGGGGGGGGGGGGGGGGGGGGAGAGAGAGAGAGGATAGTAAATTGTCAGGTTGGGGGGGGGGGTAAATTGACGGAGGTAGAGCAGTTATGGGGGAAAGGGGGAGGTGGGCGTGACTGAGCAAGGAGAGAGTACCCTGTGGGGGAAAGAGTATCCTGTGGTGGTGGTGGGGGAGGGGGGTACCTGGACCACCTAACCATAGTGTGGGACCAAGGCAGCAGAGGCGGTCATTTGGTGGTTGGACTGTGTGGTGGGAAGGTGTGCGCGGTCTTAAGGTACAGTGGTTATTTTGGGGGTCTATTTATTTTTTAGTTTCCTCCGAGAGTCCCTAGACTTCAATCCAACTTTTTAAAAATCCATTAGATATCCCCCTACTAGATTAATTTGTAAATTTTTCGGTAGAAAATTTTCACGCGAAGGCCAGTGCCTCCACAATTAATGACACGAAAGGTATTCATTCATATTGACAAAGAAATTTTGGGGCGAAATGTATTAAAATAGACAAACTAATGGGGCAAACTTTATAAAGATCTTAAAACTAATGGGGTTAAGTATGAGGAAGGGGACCAGAATAAAGTTGGTGGTTGGACTGTGTGGGAAGGTAACGTGTGCGCGGTACTGAAAGGGTTAAGGGGAGCTGGACACCTTTCTCCCTCATGCTTGTTTGGCGATTTCAATTAAATTAAAAAAAATGATTGACAAACATTTTACATACAGTAGTTTTACAATAAGTTACCTTTAAGACCTTTCGCCCCTTTTCTGTCAATAGTAAGACTTCGTGTCATTTAGCTGTCGATTTTTTGTGGTTGTAGCCTACAAATGGTGGAGTGAAATAGTTCGAAGCCTATTAATTGCTAGAGGTCCTTTTTATACTGAATAAAATCGTCGAATGGTAGCTACAATACAAAAATATAAGACGTCGCCGGTACAGAAGGGGTTAAACCCTTTAACTACCAGTGACGTGTTGTATTTCATCCTAGCTATATTTAGACGATATTATGCAGCTGAGGAAGGATCTGTGGTATTTGAAAGGGTTGGTCGAGATAGTTTGAAGCCTTATTACTGCTAGAGGTCCTTCCTAAGGTAAATATAATCGTCTAATAGTTGCCAGAATATGATGGAAAGGAAGTCCCTGATACAGAAGTGATTAAACCGCATTAATTCGTCTAAATGTAACTGTGTTGGTGGTGTAATGGTTTAGATGTCTTCTGTTCTGTTGTGGGTGTGGTGTCCCGCGTTGGAATCCCGGGAGGACCATATGCTTGCATTGGGGTTTGTAATTGATGATTAATGTTAAGAACGGGTGTTACTTAATTAAAAAGGCGTCACCGGTACAGAAGGGGTTAATGGCATATAAACTATCACAACTACAGCTTTCTGACGCCCACACAACCCTTCCTAAGCTGCATAAAATAATCTAACTATGACTAAAAACAGATACAAAGGGACGTGACCGGTACCGATAGGGGTTAATTCTGGGCCTAATGTGCTTATATAATAGAGGTTCATTTTGCTGTTACCATAGGTCAGAGCACCATTCCTTGGTTGACCTGGAATGACAGTGGCGGCCATAGGCTATAGTGCTGCAGTCAACACCAACTGCTAGTAAGATCAGTTCACCAAGTAAGGTGCCCGAGAAATAACAATCATAGGCTCATCAGATCCTACTGCAAGCACCATCGGGCCATTCTTACCCTCCAACATGCGGCCTTCCATCTTCCGTCCCCAGACGCCGAGCCCGTCGTCCTTCCTAGTGCCACATTTCATTATAGCAGGGACGCCATCAAACAAAATTTTCTGGCAACGGCCACTTGATCCGGGCAGCAGGGCTCCCCATTTAGTGATCCTATCAATTATATCACCACTACACATCACATTTGAAGTGGTCATCTTATAGAATAGGCCTAGTAGGCCTATCGAAGTTATTTTAAGTAATTATTGCAATCTGGGTGATTATGAGTCACGAGGACTGATCGAGAACGTCCTATCGCTGATGAATCTTAGAGCAGAATGAGACTAATGAGTGTTGTGGTGCGGAAGTCAAGATTTCCAGGCGCAGTATATTGCCATCCATTTTTTGAACTACGATTCCTGTAGCTTTCGATGTGTGGTTAAATGTTATAATACAAATTAATTCCTCTATGAGCCTGCATACAGGGAAAGCAAAATATAATATAAATTGAATAATAAATAAGGACAGTCAAATGAAACTAAATATTTTTATAGGAAATATTAGTTACCCTAAAATAACTGTTTTCTATGGAACGTAAAACAAAGAAAATTTATATTTATTGGGTAACATTTGTATTAGTCCTCTAGTTCACCACCATTTTTAGTTGATGGTGAATATTTGTCCAAAAGTCCCTGACAGTATCTCACTAAGCCTAACTTACTAAGCATATATTACCCCAGACTAGATTAGGTTAGGTTAGAAAAGTCATAAGCTAGTGAAAAAAGACGAACATCGAAGATTAAATTTTTCGAGTTGGGGTATAAAGCATTCTAAACGGACATATTCACGAATGTTAGGAGATAATACCTTCTCAATGACCCTATTCTATTTTCGTCTATTTTCATCACATTTAAAATAAAATAGCTACTAATTAACTTCACTAACTGGTAACCGGTAACGGTGTTACTCGTTTTTATGATTAAATCAGTTTTCCCCCTTGTATTTAACTTAATTCAAACGATTTCCATATCCATTTCCTTGGGAAATCACTCGATTTTTAGTTAACTTAACCTATTTTACCTAACCTAAAATATAACCCAATCTTTAACTTCACTTACCTTATAACCAAACCTACCTTACCTTACCTAACCTATAATAGCTTACATTAACTCTAAATTAACGAACACTGAACCTCAATATGCAGGTTTCATTTTGTAGATGGCGGCCATTTCTCACTCTCTTCCTATTATTTTCCCCATATGATCGAAGGGAATATATTTTAATTTCCCCCAAATATGTTATTATCGGATATATATCAACTGCCTTTTTTGTTTCAATTCAGTTCATTAATTGAGGGACCCGCAGAAAGTTGCTAGCATGATGTGCCGGTTCAGTCAACAATTTATGTAAGGGCTCGCTGGTGTAGTGACTAGCGTCTTGGACTTCCACCCAGAAGGTTCCAGGATTTGCGCCCACGCTCGGCGCAGACTATCCCAATAAATCCTCTGAATAACAAAGACTATCCCAATAAATCCTCTGAATAACATAGACTATCCCAGTAAATCCTCTGAATAACAAAGACTATCCCAGTAAATCCTCTGAATAACAAAGACTATCCCAATAAATCCTCTGAATAACAAAGACTATCCCAATAAATCCTCTGAATAACAAAGACTATCCCAATAAATCCTCTGAATAACAAAGACTATCCCAATAAATCCTCTGAATAACAAAGACTATCCCAATAAATCCTCTGAATAACAAAGACTATCCCAAAAATCCTCTGAATAACAAAGACTATCCCAATAAATCCTCTGAATAACAAAGACTATCCCAATAAATCCTCTGAATAACAAAGACTATCCCAATAAATCCTCTGAATAACAAAGACTATCCCAATAAATCCTCTGAATAACAAAGACTATCCCAATAAATCCTCTGAATAACAAAGACTATCCCAGTAAATCCTCTGAATAACAAAGACTATCCCAATAAATCCTCTGAATAACAAAGACTAATGGAGTAGTGTAAGGTTGAGTCGTCTGCGTATGAATGGATGGGAATTAAGGTACAGTTAAGGAGATCATTTATAAAAATTAGAAAGAGAATAGGAGATAGGACAGAGCCCTGAGGAACACCGGATTTTATAGGGTGAGGAAGTGAACAATGGCCGTCCACAACCGTGGCTATGGAACGGCCGGAAAGGAAATTAGAGACAAAGGCACAGATGGACGGATAGAAACCGAAGGAGGGTAGTTTAGAAATTAAAGATTTATGCCAGACTCTATCGAAGGCTTTAGATATGTCTGGTGCAATAGAAACAGTCTCACCGAAGTCCCGAAAGGAGGATGACCAAGAGTTAGTAAGATATGAAAGAAGGTCACCAGTAGAGTGACCCTTAAGGAAGCCATACTGGCGATCTGAGAGCAGATTATGAGAAGAGAAATGCTTAAGAAATTTGGAAGCAAGAATAGTTTCAAAAACTCTAGAAAGACAAGAGATGAGAGCAATTGGACGATAGTTGGAGGGTTGAGAGCGGTCACCCTTCTTTGGGACAGGTTGAATGTGAGGAAACTTATGTCAAACTTATATGTCCTTCCCGTCGCAAATGTATTATAAGGGAGATATAGGGTAAAACAGTTTTGTCTGCATAATGACAAGTCCTGTTTTACGGGATTTCTGCTTTATAGATTTTTTTCCCCTCCTACCTTACTCGGGGGACCTTACAGTTGCGCGATCCAGTGCTGCTTTGGTAATTGCGTACATTTTAGGTTAGTTTCTATCCACTTATTACTTTTAGGTTAGGTTAGGTTTTGGTAATTGTTTAGTTTGTCTTCCTCTCCCCCTCCAAACCCAAAATGTAAACAACACATCCGTGGGCTGGTCTATCAGAGTGAGAGCTGAGCGATCTCTACCATACCCATAGCTTACTCTGACTGTTCCTTTTACTTATATATCTTCTAGATCTCAAGTGACGGCGTCTTTTCCGTGGATCGACCTCCCTACTGCCAACCTAAAAGTTGGCAGATTGGGAGCCAAAGCGTCACATTTTCCCTTGCCCCTCAACTTTCCCTTCATAATTGCTGAGGGGCACAGGGCCTTGGGTGGGGCTTTGGTTTCCCGGGCGTTTCCGCGCCCTCCTCGGCTCCCTGCCTTAGAGTGGCTTCGGTCACCCGGGCTTTGTTAGTGGTAAGCAGGGAGGGTTTTGTGGGGGCGCTCTACGGCCTTGGCCTTGCTCGGGACCTTGGGGCTGTTCGGCCAGGCAGCCTGGGGAACAACAACAACAACAACTCAAAGTTTTGTATTTGGTTTAATATACACTTTCCAGGTCATTTGAACAGTTCTATTGCTACTACTGTATATATCATATTATACACCATAGAATACATTTTTAATAACTAGAAAAAGAGGACATAAACTAAACAATTACGTAGGTTTCTTAGGTTTCTTAGTTAGGTAAACCACACATTCTAAAACTCGTGACTGTCACACCGTATCAATTTACCACATTTTCAGAGTCCCCACTGCACAAAGCCACTGTCACTTTGTTGATGTTCTCTCTGCCGGATTACACTTTTCCCGCTATCCACGAACTGTATTACTTTTAGGTTAGGTTAGGTTTCTTAGTTAGGTTCATGACTAGGGATTAGCTGGTAGGTATGGGATAAACTAGAGACACATACTAGCTGGTAGGTAAGGGTTATTCTTGTATCCAATGTTCTAGGTTAGGTTACTGTGTTTTTTTACTTCAAAAAATCGCTAAACCCGAGCCAAGTTTTGGCAAATGTTGGCTCGGGTTTTCAAATTTTGGGGTTTAATGGACATGAAAACTCGAGCCAACTTTCAAAATTCAATTACTGGGTTTTTTTTACTTTGAAAAATGCCCCCTATTTTTCCCCTTTTACCCCGCAATTTCCCTGATCTTCATAGCCCTCCCCACTAGTGGGGGCCGTGTTTTTAGATTGTTGGATAATGGGTAAATACTCATTTGCGACAGTCCTTGGTATAAAACAACACTGTATATCAAAGACAAAATGCCAAAAAAAACAAAAAACACTCTTGCTAAAACTAGTGACTGTCACACCGTATCCATTTACCAATTTTTATTTATTTATTAGCCTAGCATATTATTACCGGCTTTATTATATCATGGTTAAGGGGGGATGGGCCAGTTTTCTGGTCCCCCTTCTCCCTCTTGTTAAGCCCCATTGGTCTTTAGAATTAAGACGTTCTGCCCATTACTTTGACGATTTTAACCTTTCACCCGCATTTAGTTGTAAATTTTAAGACATCTTGTGCCATTTAGGCGTCTTATTTTGTCTTGGCAAGCGATAGTGAGCCTGTAATTTTAAGAGGAACTGGCCTTCACCGGGAAATTTTTCTACCGAAAAATTTACAAATTTATCTTGTAGGGGGGTCTAGGGAGTATTTTTTTAAAGCTTAATGGAGGTCTAGGGAGGAAACTAAAAAAAAATAATTTAAAGATATATAAACTAGCAAAAAAATACGCGCATTCCCCCCCTTAACCACTTCTGTACCGGTGACTTACTTTTAACCCGGCAAGCGCGATAGGCCTCACGGAAGGCTTCCTATAGGGAACGCGATAGGCCTCACGGAAGCAAGACCATAAAAAAAGCCTTCCAAAAAAAAAAAGGGCCTATCAAAACAAAGGATTTTGTCTCTAGGTGAGATAATTCCCCTCTAGTACTCATCCATGTGTTTCTCACCCCTCCCCCTCCCCTCCTTCCCCACCTTATTCCCCCCTCCCCCCCCTCCTCAATTATCACCTATTTATCCACTTATTATCATCATTTATCGGTTATTTTTCTCCCGCGATAATGTAGCACAAGTGGGTTGCATAAAAGATCGTTATGCAACACCCAGACACCGGCAACCGAGTTGACTCCCAGACAGCGAGAGGGGAGGGCTGCCTGTGGCTCTCTCTCGCCTGAGATTATGACCGGGTGGCCAATATCTTCGTTTTTCACCACCCAAATGGTTTTCCCACTTATTTTAGCACTCTTGAAGGTTCATATATACATCATATATGTAAAATAAAAGCATACCGAAAACAAATAATGCTTTATATTGTAAATATAACGAATTCTGTCAGAATCCAGGGCTAGAAATGCACAAATAACTACCCTAGCACCTAGGTCTATATCGCGCTTGTCAGGTTAATTATAATCCGGCAATTATTAGACTACAGTATATTATTCAGCTTGGGACGAACGTGTAGCAATTAAAAGGCTACAGACTCTCAATTAACCCTTTTAACTACGCACAGGAGTGCGTGCGGAGTTACATGGAGGGATAGACAGACTAATGAGGAAGTAAGAAGGAGGTGTGGTGTGGAGGTAGATGTGCTGGAAAGTGTGAAAAGGAACAACTTGAGATGGTTCGGCCATATGGAACGTATGGAAAGCGAGAGAATGACTAAGAGGGTGTACGAGAGCGAGGTGGAGGGACAGAGGGGGAGAGGTAGACCGAATATGAGGTGGAAGGATGGAGTGAGGAACTACATGAACGAAGGCGGTGCTGGTTGGGGGGAGGGGCGTCGACTGACTGGGGACAGAGGTGCATGGGGGCGGTTCGTTCGTGGCCACCCCTTCGGGGATCACGGCGTCAGGCAATAGATAGATAGATAGAACTACCACAGATCCTTTCTACGCTGCATAAAATGTTCTACTGTACATATAGCCGAAATCAAACCTGTCACGGTTAGTAAAGGGGTTAAGGCTGGTGTGGTGTAGATTCGCTAGGTGTAATTGCTTCAGGGGGGAGTTTAAGTCTTGCTGATACACTGTAAGCACTATACCAACATCAGCTACTGTGATGACATGATGGGGCCGTGTTGTGGCGAATCCGTTTCAAAGTTTGAATATACAGTATTAGGCGTTATTTCCACATACAGTAGTGATTCTAATTGAGCTTTTGCATTTATCTTGTATCGTCCCAGTTTTAGTTTGTTTATTTTGCAAGTTTTACATTATAACTACAGTAAAGATATTAACCCTCTCCGACATATGATGCAATTTTGAGCCTATTAGGGATACTTTAAAGCCTTTGTTACCATCAGGGGTATTTATAAACCTTTAGTTTAGTTACTTCAACCTCTGCAGTTGTCTTTGAGTTAGCTTTGGGCAGAAAACTAATTTTGGAGAGGTAATTATAAGAGTGAGAGAAGTCTATTTCTTATTGCTAATCTGGCAACCTCTGGTCATAAAAGCGTGGAAGAGTTAATTGTTGGAGGCCCCTATAAAACTGAATAAAATAATCTAATACTGTAGTAGCCCTAATGAAGTTGAATAGACGTTGCGGTACAGAAGGATGGGCTTCCCCGAGGCATTATAGACTGCAGCACCGTTGATACATTTAAACTTCGCCTAGACAAATATCTCGCATCAAACCCGCGACTGACTGCGTTTGTAAATTAATAACTTTATTTTATCCTCCCCTCAGTTACTAACCCATCTGTCCCCTTTCCCTACTAACTTCCTAATCCTGCCACGGACATTAGTTCCAGGGCAGTAGTTCCCTTTCCAATGTTCACCTACCCACTCTAAACCACTGTTTGGACACTTGATCCTCAGTGTTTTGGAGGACAAGCAGCCTAGAATGGTCACTAGACCTGTTGTTGCTTGATATCCTTTGTACTCCTTTATACAGTATATGTATATTTCACAGGTCTTGGCTGGGTTGGTAGAGCACTCTCCTGCAGGACTGACTCTGGTAGTTTTTGAGTTACAGAGGTTAGTCATGATAGTCCTGGTCTGGAGGAGGGAGTGCGTACAGGTCTCCCTCCCTATCCGATGCCCCAATTTACCATATTTTGATAGGTTTTTAAGTGTTTGTGTTTTGGCTGGTCCCAGAATGCATCCCCATTTACCCAATTAATTTTAGGGTTCGCCATGTGATTTTTACTGTATTTGGTTTTAAGATCGGGATTTCAGGATCGTAACTGGACCACCTGGAGCCCTTACCAGTTGAGCCAGTCTTTTGCAGGGAAAGTACTGTACCCTCAAATTGTCTATTGCCGGACGCAGTGATCCCCGAAGGGGTGGCCATGAACGAATTGCCCACATGCACCTGTCCCTAGTCGATTGACTCCCATCCAACACCACTTTCACACATATACTTTAGTCCATCCTTCCAACTCTGTTTACCTCTCCCTCTTTGTATTTCCACCTCGCTCTCGTACACTATCTTAGTCATTCTCTCGCTTCCCATACGTTCCACTGTCCTGCAAGGACTTCTTTAGTTCCATACTGACGACCCTATTTCTTGTTACTGCTTTCAGCGTCCCTACAACCCTCTCCCCCTGTTTCACCCTCTCCCGCACTTCATCCATGCTGAACACATTGCCTAAATACTTAAATTAGCCGACATTCTCCATAGCCTGACCCTTCAACCTGGCCTTACATTCTGTGACTGCATCCCTTTCAAAGACCATAACCTTACTCTTCCCCACATTTACCTTCAGATTCCGTTTTTCACACTCTGTTCAAAACATATTTACCAGACCTTGCCATTCCCATTCGGTATCGCTCATCAGAACTGTATAGTCGGCAAATGGCAGTACAGGCAACTTCCACTCATTTCCTTCCCTTATCAGCGGTACACCATCATCCACTGCTCTTCCTTGCATTTCTTTCAGAACTCCATCAAGATATATATCCGGCAACCCCCAGAGCCTGAAAGGGTTAATGGCTGTCAGCAGGGTGTCAAACAAAAGCAGAGTCCATATTTTCTTCGTCTGTACAGTACTGTATAACTAAAATTATTGTTTGTAGTTCAAATTATGTCTGTGGAAGTGATAAAAAGGCCAAAATAATGCTATTCAATGTTAATTTCCCTGTACTCTTCTCCTAATCATTTGTCTTTAAACTAAATTGCTCTGGTTTGACACCCTGCACAGACTCCATATCTTTAGTCGTTTTTAACGGGTTCCTTACTTTGCAGTGACTGGACAGCCGCCTCCAGTTCTTCCCAGGGAAAGAGCTGCGCCCTCGAATTGTCTGATGGTAGGACGTGCCTTGGCTCAGCGGACCTTCAGATGCTGATACAACTTGGAGGCATAGTATTATTACTTGTAATTTTGGATTTGTTTTTTTTTATTTATAAAGAATTGTTATTTTGTTTAAGCGTTGTTTCCACATAGCGATTTTGATTAGTTGTTGTTGTTGTTCCCCAAGCTGCCTGGCCGAACAGCCCCAAGGCCCCGAGCAAGGCAAAGGCCACAACCGAGCGCCCCCACAGAACCCTCCCCGCCGACCACAATAAAGCCTGGGTGACCGAAGCCACTCCACGGCGGGGAGCTGAGGAGGGTGCGGAAACGCCCGGGAAACCAAAGCCCCACCCAGGGTTGTTTTGTCTTTTTACTGCGTTTGTCAAACTTTTGGTTTGTTTAGTTTGCAAGTTTTACATTATAATTTCTGAAAGAGATTTTTATGGTGTGGGGTTAATAATTATAGAAAAATTTCTGGTTCGTCTTAAATTAGAATCTATTGCTCAGCAGGGAATTATAATGTAAAACTTGCAAAATAAACAAACCAAAACTTAGACCAACACAGTAAAAAGACAAAAGAAAAGTTATTAAATTGACAATGGGGTCAAAAGTGTGAACATGGGCAAACTATTGGGGCTAAACCTGAGGACGAGAGTCAAGATGCTTAGTTGCTCTTGTAATTCTTAAGGGGAGATTTCCACTCGAGGGATTTTTTTCTTGACTCCTTTCTCCCTCGTGTTTAGCCCCATTGCTTTTCTAATTTTAAGACGTTCGCCCCATTATTTTGACGATTTTAAGAACTTTCGACCCATTTCTGTCAATTTTAAGACCTTTCGTGGCAGTTAGGTGTTGATTTTATCCTGGCGAGCGGTAGCGAGCCTGTAATTTAAGAGCATTTCTGTTTAATATATATGTTCACGGCTCCAACTTCCTTAATATCCTGAAACTCTGTTAATTACGCTCCATATAGCAAATAAAATAATATTTCTACAGTTAACCTTTTCAGTATGACCACACTTTTTTTATCTTCTATTCAGACAGACCATTCAATGATTTTCAGTTTAAGGAGGACCTGTGGTAGTCGAAGGTTTAATGGATATAGCTTTAACCCTTCAGATTCCTATAGGTCCTTCCTAAACTGATAATGGCCAATTTAAAAAATGAAATGGCGAACTTGATAGTCACTGGAAATAACGCATTGAAGATTTATCAAAACAATGCCATGAATTAAAAATTTAACTATTCGATTTAATTTCAAAACTTAATTTCAGTAATGTATGGGGCTGAAACATGGGCTCTGAAGGCAAAGGAGAGAAGAAAGCTGGGAGAGATGTTTCAAGACAGTTGTTGCTGTTCCCCAGGCTGCCTGGCCGAACAGCCCCAAGGCCCCGAGCAAGGCCAAGGCCATAACCGAGCGCAACCGTTCTGCATTTGGTTTGTGTCTGAGTTTCTTACAGTTGATCCTCTGGAAAAAGGCAAACTAGGCCTGTGTATCCAGCTCAGTACCAGTACTTGCATTGCTGCGGTCGTTCACGGTGTTGGCGGCGGCGGTAGCAGACGCAACATTTTTACTATTCTGTATTTTTGCTTTATAATCAAACTTCAAATCTTGTCTTCCCCATGCTTTATCAAGATTACTTTCAAACTCCCTTATTGATTCGGAATCGACTACATACTGGGGCAGTGCGTTCCACTCATTTACCACTCTATCACAAAATTAGTTCTTTGCCTTCACAAGCCTATTTCTTTCTTTGTAAATGTTCTTGTTTGGTTAGTTATGTAGAGCAGATTAACCAGACCACTGAGCTCCATACAGAACTCTCATAGGTCTGGCCAGTTGGTTTGGTATAAACTAAACCTACTGTAGTCTGCTTGTTTCCACAGTACGGGTTTGACAGCCCGAAGGGAAGAGAGGAAAGCCTGATATTTAGTAGTGGCTCCGGCGTAAAAAAGACTTAGTGCCATTAATCTTACATGGCCTATTTTAGCCCAATGGCTAAGCTGGAAGATGTCATACGCCTTCCAAGACCAATTGAACCATCTTCATAGGCGACACTGAAAATACTTTTGGTACGTCATTTGAACGGATGCCACTATGAGTACCAGCGACGCACGTAATGTGTCGCCTATGTACAGCTCGGTCCTGCAGAAAACTAGTTCAAACAGTGCGAATTTTGATTAGTGCGAGCAATGAAAATATTAAGCACAAAATTATCAACCACTGCGAATACGATCTTTTAGTGTGAGTCGGGTGGCAATATGGGTTAAATCCGGGGAGTTTTCTATTAGTGCGGCCAAAATTTGTACAGTGCGATAAATTTCCTGCCTGAATCGTGGCATCACTGGTGTTTGAGCAGCTTGGGCATGGAGGGAGGCTGGTGAGTCAGAAATTTTTTACCCCATGCATGAGAATACCTGTGATCGGTGGACAGGCTGGCAACCATTGTGTTTGAAAACTACACATTTACAAGCTATTTTCTGCCCGAACCTCTTGTCTTGCGAGTTTATTGTGTCCTTTGGTGCATTCAGTGATAGGTATAGTGGGTCTGGTGGTAATAATGAAGGAATTAAATTCCCAGGGCCATCAAAACAGAGCAAACGTCGGTCTAGGCTACCGACGCTGATGCCATGTCAGACGAAAGTGCCGAAATTATGCCGATGAGTTAGGCTATTTCTTACAGTTTCTTACAGTAGATCCTCTGGAAAAAGGCAAACTATGCCTGTGTATCCAGCTCAGTACCAGTACTTGCACTGCTGCGGTCGTTCACGGTGTTGGCGGCGGCGGTAGCAGACGCAACATTTTTACTATTCTGTATTTTTGTTTTATAATCAAACTTCAAATCTTGTCTTCCCCATGCTTTATCAAGATTACTTTCAAACTCCCTTATTGATTCGGAATCGACTACATACTGGGGCAGTGCGTTCCACTCATTTACCACTCTATCACAAAATGAGTTCTTCGCCTTCTCAAGCCTATTTCTTTCTTTGTAAATTTTCTTAGAGTGTCCTCTCGTTCTTGTTCCCTCCCGCATCAAGAAGATACCTTCACACACATCCTCATCGTACTTTCCTGACACTATCTTAAAAGTCTCTATCATATCCCCTCTCTTTCTCCTATATGCCAGTGTCGGAAGTCCCAGTGTCCTCAACCTCTGCTCATAGCCCGCGTTCTTCAACGTTGGTACCAGCTTGCTAGCTCTTCTCTGCACTTTCTCCACTGCTTCTATATCTTTTACCATATATGGAGCCCACACCTGGTTTGCATATTCCAGGTGTGGCCTAACCAGCGCTGTATATAGATTCCTGAAGATTTCTTCGTCAAGTGACACAAATGTCCTCCTTATCAGCCCTACAATTCTATTGGCTTTGTTTATCTTTTCCGCTAAATGTTCTGAGAAATTTAACTTATTATCTATCACTACTCCTATATCCTTTTCTGCACTCACTTCCTCCATCGCTTCATACATACTGTATCCTACCTTGTCTATCTTGCTGGTCCCAATCCGCATGTACTTGCATTTTTTTGGATGAAAAGGCATTAACCAATGCTCAGACCATCCCTTCATGCCCTCCACATCTCCTTGAAGCAAACCCATATCTTCCTTACTCCTCACTCTTCTATACAGTTTAGTGTCATCCGCATACAGGTATACCTCACTTCCATTAGTTATAACTTCAGGCAAGTCGTTGATAAATATAACGAACAGCAGTGGTCCCAACACAGATCCCTGAGGTACCCCACTTGTAATTTCCCTCCACCCCGAGCCTATTCCATTCACCAATACCCTCTGTCTCCGATCTTTCAGGAAGGCTTCTATCCATTTCACACATTTCTCCCCCTATATATAGCTTCTAACTTTCTCTATTAACCTTTTATGTGGGACCTTATCGAAGGCCTTCATAAAATCGCAATATACCACGTCTATTACATCACCATCTTCTAGAATTTGCATCCAATCATCTACCACCTTAATTAGCTGTAGTACCGTCGACCTCCCCGGCAAGAATCCGAACTGTCTCCCACTGAAAAGTTGGTTTGACTTCATATGATCCATTATTCCTTCTCTAATTACCGTTTCCATTAGTTTACACACAACACTTGTCAAACTGACTGGTCTATAATTCCCTGGGTCATTTCTCTTTCCCTTCTTAAATATAGCTGTTATGTTCGCCTCTCTCCAGTCCATCGGGATTTGTCCTGTATTAAACGATACCTCAAATAACATTTTCAATGGCTCTACTAACATCTCCCCTCCTTCCTTTATGATTCTTGGGTGTATCCCATCCGGTCCCGGTGACTTACTTCTGTTCATTTTTTCTATAGCCCTTCTTATTCTAGCATGGGAAAACTCTACTAGTTCTAGTGCCAGTGCCTGTTTGATGGGAATAGTAGGCACTGCGTCCTCCGACTCCACTGTTAGTACCCCCCCAAAGTATTTCCCCAGCACCTCTGCTTTCTCCTTATCAGTCTCCGCTCTACTCCCATCATTCAACCCCCCCACCAGCTCTGGGATCCCTACTCTTCTTGTTAATTTTTCCTGAATGTACTTCCAGAATATTTTTGGATTATCCTTCACATTTCTAGCTATCTCTCTCTCCCTCTCCTTCACCCCCTCCTTGTTTCCCACCTTATTTTATTGTTTATTTGTCTACGTTCCAGATCCACTTCCATAGCCTCCATACTAGACCCCCTGTTCTTTTTTAACAATTTTAATCTTTCCCACAATCGTTTCTTTCTTCTAATCAATATCCAAAGCTTTCTTTTCATTGGCAATTCTGGGTTAGTTCTTTTCCTCAATTTTGTTTTATCCTTATATTCCCTTACTGGTACACTTTTGGATACAGCATTCTCCAGTTTGACTCTAATTTTCCTCCACATTCCTTCAGCGTCTTCACCGTTCAAATATTCCCCCCAGTCAATGTCCAAACACCGTCTCAGCAGCTCATAATCTGCTCTATCATACATGTATATTTTTCTATTGCTTTTATTATCCCCTCCCCAATTTAATGTTACAACTAAAGCTTATACAGGCATGGTCACTACGACCTATAGGGCTATCCACATTAACATGTTCCACTATATCCTCTTCATTGCTAAAAATCAAATCAAGTACACTCCCCTGCGTCCCATCTCTATATCTTGTCATCTCTACAATATGTTGCGTTAAAAAACAATCTCTCACTTTCTCTATAAACTTATTTTCCATGCTACCCTGTCCCGCTGGAGTAGTACAATTTGCCCAGTTGATCCCTGGCAAATTGAAATCTCCAATCAAAATTTTATATTTGTTCTCTCTATTATCTATCTCCTCCATTGCTTTCAGTAGGTTATCATCCTCTCCCCTGCTATTATTTGGGCTTCTATATATAGAGGCAATTAGAATTGATCCTCTTACACATTTTACTTCAATACACAAATACTCACAATACTGCTGTCTCATATCCACCTCATTAACCTTGAGCTCTTTTCTTACATAAATAAACAGTCCTCTTCCAACCTCTGCTCTAATAGCATTTCTCTCATATAACTCAAAACCCTCCAAACTATATTCCACCAGTTCCCTCCCAATTCTAAAAAATTTTGGTCTTACTTCCTGTAGGGCTATGATATCAGGTTTTTCCTCTTCATCCTGCAACCTACATATCAGTTCTCTTTTCTTGTCCTGAGTAAACACATCCACATTACTAAACATAATCCTTAATCCATCTACCATTCCTCCAGCAATTACACCATCCCGCTCCTCCAGTCCGTACCCTACTCCCCTGTTAGCACTACTGGGTCTGCCTCTTTGTCTCCTGTCTCTCCCTGTGACACCTCCACCCCGTTCTCCTCCTCCGTCACAACTCTCATCACATTCTCTCCCCTCCCTGATCTCCCCCTCCTTTCTTCTCTTATAAACCACTTCCTCACTTTTCCGTCCCTCACTCTCCAGTAAAAATTTTACTTTTCCTCCTCATCCAACTTTCCATTATTTTCATCAGCCTTTTCTTGTAATTCCTTAATTTTTTTCCTTTGTTCTATACTCAAATCCTTCTTTAGTCTTATGTGTTTCAGTTTATCATTTGTATTTAGCCTCCAACTAAAATTTGTCACAGTCTCCGCCACTACCCTAGTTTTAAACTGTACCCTTATAGGTCTCATCTCTCCCCTTTTATATCTACCTATCCTACTGATCTCCTCCACCTGCCCTTCCCATCTATTTGACTGATTTCAAATATATTATGTGTGGTAAGTAATCTCATATGTATTTAAGTGTTCTCCTCAAATGCATTCAGTGATAGGGACAATGGGCCTGATGGGTAGTGATAAATGAAATAAATGCCCACCATCAAAACAGACGGAGAGCAAACGCCGGTCTAGGCTACCGACGCCGACGCTGTGTCAGACGAAAGCGCCGAAATTATGCCGATGAATTAGGCTATATTTATCATTAAAATTTGTTCTTGGTATGTTTGTGTCGGTATAAATAACGATATAAGGAAAGATATGTGTGCTATATGGAGGACCGATCGACCAATTACGGTTTTTTTCCCATAGGATACATTGTTCACACAGTGCAAATTCACATAGTGCACTGTATCGACCAATTTCTCGCACTATGCGGGACCAAGCTGTATGTAACCCTAAACCCCAGCGACGCAATGGTTGCGTTTGCCTTAATTACTTTTGTCCTATAGCACCTAGAGGGTTCAGATTTGTATGGAAACTACTTTAAGATCCCACGGAACAATACCGATGTTTGGCAACCCTCCAAGTCTAGCCGTGTACGTGAGTGATTTTGCAGTACTGTATATAGTATTGCGTACCCATCACCCTATGTTAATTGTGACTTTCCGCCGACCCCTAAATGACCTAGTGAGCGGATTTTGTTTTTCCTTCATTACTAACCCATCCCATGTGTTTAAAACAAAAAAAAGACAAGTGGATGGTCCCTCTTTGTACAATTATAATAAATCAGTCTGTGTGCTCCGGAGCTATTACTAAAGCCGGTATCACAAGAGAGCATTTATAGTAAACATTCTATGCTAAACATTTTTCTGGGAATATATTTTGCACCGATATCGGAAACTAGACTGACGATAGATGAATTTAGGTGACAGAAATATTTGAAATGTTTGACCTCTTAGCTGCCAGACCAGTGTTAAGGATAAATGTTGTTGAGGGAAAAAGCGCTAGTGTGATACCGGCTTAAATATTAGGTTTTCTTCTCTTCGGGTTGTCAAACCTGTAGTATATTTGGTGGCTTACGACCTAGATGCGTGTGATTTTATGCTTTGTATTTACCTAATTTACCTAATTGTATTTATTTTACTTAATTGTAGTTTACAGGAGTTGAGCTAAGCTCGTGTTGTCCCGTCTGTCTACTTTCATCCAATTTTTTCTTGAAAATATGGATTTTCCTTGCCCCTACCACCTCCTCCTCCAGCCCATTCCATTTGTCAATACATCTATTGTCTGATGTCCATGTTCAGACTGTCTTCTCCCCCCCCCCCCCCCCCCAAATAAAAAAATGAAAAATGGGGTAAGTGCCAGAGTACATGCATACATAAAATGTCAAATGATTTAAGGGTACATCACACAGTCAGGAGTGCGAGCTAGTGGGAGTCTAACAGGAGTCGCTAGAATCACTAGGAGTCATCGATTTTCACCACGAGCAAGTGGGATTCTAGCAGAAGTCGCTAGTCACTAGGAGCCATCGATTTTCACCACGAATAGGCCCGCGAGTCCGAATTGTCCCTTACTCCTAGTGACTCTAGCTTGCACTCCTTACTGTGATGTACCCTTCAGTGCCTTTACCACTGAGACTGGAGGGGGACATGCATATGTCTTGAGTCACTGAAAGACTTCAGACACTTACAAAACTCAAAAAACAATGAGGGTTATTGTCAGGATTTATGAGGTGAGCTTTCAGTTGTATGTTGAGAGAGAGAAATGGCAGAACTGCCTGTGAAGAGTGCCAACCCAGTATTTTATTATGGGACAGATCACCGGTTATTTCTGCTGCCGACCACCCACCCATCCCCCTGGAATTCAGAGGCGGCCCGATGGTAAACCTTTAATCAATTTGAATTTTTGACATTTTAGTATAGTGTGTAATGCGCGTGTGGTACCGTATAAAGAGAAGGGGTTTTCAAGGGCAGGCTGGGGTTGCCCTTAATATTAGTGAGGCACTCAAAGGATCAGCAAGGGAGGCCAGGTGGTGAAACAGGAATTCCAGTAGTCTTTATCAGCCACCTAGCACTCCTCGGGAGTACTGGCCTATTCAGCTGGTGCCTACAGCCTCCTCCTACCGCACACCATCTTGCCTCCACCCACCAATATCCCCTTCTGTACCGGCGCCGTCTTCGTAAGTTTAATCTATTTAGACGATTTTGTGCAGTTTAAGAAGGATCTGTGATAGTAAAATGGTTAAGTGAGATAGTTCGAAGCCTGTTAATTGCTGGAGGCCCGTTTTAAACTGAATACAATCGTCTAATAGTAGCCAGAATATAGTACACAAGACGTTGTCGGTACAGTAGGGGATATGCACGGCTGCTCGCTGACTATTTTGCGCCACATTTTCAACTGGACCACCGTAGCACCTCAACCATGCATCTTTTGGGTATTCCTATATACTGTACAGGTCTACCTCACTATCCGATGCCCCAATTTACGATATTACTATAGGTTTTTAGGGGTTTGCGTTTGCGTTTTGGCTGGTTCGAGAATGTATCCCCATTTACTCCCATCAAATTTAGGGTTCGCTATACAATTTTTCTATTTAAGATCGGGTTTTCAAGAACGTAACCCAATCGTAAATCGAGTGAGACCTGTACCGTATAGTATCAGGGCCGGGAGTGCTGGAGTGACCTTGGTGATCCCTGGTCTCTGGGTCTTCTCCTGGATGACCTTAACCCATAAATGTTGGGGCGCAACATAATTCGAGTATAATAAATCTGGACTATCTGGCGGCGCTCGACATAGGTCGTGTGGCAATTTCAGCACGTAATGTTGCTGAGAGAGCGAGACAAGTGGTGGCAGGAGAGTAGCGAGCGTATGACTGCTCCAGACCACCGCGGCGAACCTACTGACACGAATCCCACCTCCTCCCTCCCTCTCACTCGCTATATACGGAATTGTATGGGGAAAGTGCCGAATTACATGCTTTTTGCACTCGCGTTGCACGGTTGTTGCAAGAAAACTAGCCATCATAAAAGGATTATTATGGTGTCATTGGAAAGCTCTGTTTATGCCCTTTCAGGGATAGATACTTATTTTACGCTCTGGGTCTTATTTAGGCATGAAAATGATCACGTAAACAGCCCTATTTTGGGTAAAAACACCCCGCTGGGCGGTACATATAAATAAACCGCCTAGGCCGCTCGTAAGGTGTTAATGCGTGTGAATTTGTTTTTGTGTTCATTGTTTATTTTTTTATTTTTTTTGTATTGTCCCTATTCGGGCTCTGTCTCGAGTCGGCCAAACCCAGTAAAAAAAAAAAAAAAAAAAATGGGCCTGAGCAAATAGATAGATACAGTAGATAGGTATTGATGTTTGTGCAGTGTCCAAGTGACCTAGATGTGTGTGAAATTGTGTTTTTATCTGTTTGTTCGGTGTTTTATGTTGTGTTTTCCCTGTTCTTGCTCGGTCTTGAGTCGGCCACCCCCAAGAAATAAAATAATAAAACAATTAAATTGAAAACAAAAATAATAATAGAAAAAATTTGGATTGGGCCTGAGCATATAGATAGATAGCATAGCGTCTATAGTGTGTTGTGCAGTGTTTGGTATAATCCTGTGTAGCGGGAAAACCTGTACATATACTGTATCTCAATAATTTGGTAATGTTACAATAATTTTACATTAATTAATAGTCTACTAATATTCTAGGTTAGAGGTTAAGTTAACGATATTTTTCAATGTTTCTTAGTAAATAGGCATCTGAAAAACAGTTCCTCCCGCTTCACAGGATCTTGCCCAGTGTTTTAGTAATACTGTACTGTTAGCGTACAGTATGTTTTAGAGTTTCGTTTGTGTGACTGGCGTGTTTATTGTAGTTTGTATGGCTTTTCTGTCTTCTACTCCACCAGTAACACACTCTCTTAATAATCTGTCCTTCATCCTATGACTTAAACTGCTTTAAAACTTTGCATATTGGTGTTTGTGTATAGAATGTACTGTATTTGTGTTTGTATGTGATTTTTCAGACTTTCTTCAACACGTGAACTGGTACTCTCTCTCCTTCAATCAGTCTTTCCTTAATCCTATGACTTAAACTGCTGTAAACTTTGTGTCCAGGCATTTTGACCCCAACGTCCTTTGACTTTTGGTTTTAGGTGAGACTTGTTACAGGCACCCTGCCTTTTTTAATGCACATAGGAAACAAACCAAAAATTACTTAGGGAAGGTGGGGGGGATTGTGTTTAATGTTGGGGTCTAATATATTTGTGGGTCTTCTGGATGACCTAGATGTGTGTGAACTTTTATTGTTTTTCTATGGTAATTATTTTCTGTTATCCCTATTCTGTCTTCAGTCCCCCCCCCCCCCCCCCCACCCCCAATAAAAAAGGAAAATTGGGGATTGGGCCTGAGTAGATATAGATAGATCATAGGTTTTTAGGTGTGGTTTGGGTTGCTCCAAGAACGCATCCCCATTTACCCCAATAATGTTAGGGTTTGCTATATGATTTTGCGATTTAAGATCGGGTTTTCAAGAACGTAACCCAGTCGTAAATAGAGCGAGTCTTTTATTTGTTTAGTGCTGGTGTACACTGTCCAACAAGTATCTGCACCCCTACCCTGATAATCTGGTGTGTACAGCTTGGTAGTATAGGTCATAGGTAGTAGGTCTTGGGTAGTATAGGTAGGTAGTAGTATAGATGGATATAGCTACAGGTAGATATACAAACCCTACCAAGCTGTACACACCAGATTATCAGGATAGGGGTGCAGATACTTTTTTGACAGAGTGTACAGTATTTTTTAGTGTTTAGTTTGTGTGAATACCGGTAGTGTGTTTATTGTATCTATAGTGTTGTGTATAGCTGGTAGTTGGGGTTGTATGGGTTTTCTGTCTTCTACTCCACAAGTGTACTGTACTCTGGAACTCTCTCCCTCAATCAATCTTTCCTTCATCCTATGACTTAAACTGCTTTAAACTTTGTGTGTCCAGGCATTTTGACCCCCGTGTCCTTTGACTTTGGTTCCGTCCCTCTTGGTTTTGGGTGGAGAGACTCGTTACAGGCAACCTGCCTTTTGTCTCTTTCATAAACGGTACAAAAAAAATGGTGTATTGTTTACATTGTATATCGGGTTGTGGATATGTTGTGTAAACCGTATGTGATTTGTGACCAGTACCATATCAACCAATACGGTTAGTTAGGTTAGTACAGTACTATATTTTGGCACTGGCTTGGTTGTCCTTAGTTGATTTGGCACTGCTTGAGAGGTACTGGTTGAAATGTATACTGTATACAAGTCTCCCTCACTATCCGATGCCCCAATTTATGGTATTATTATAGGTTTTTAGGTGTTTGGAGTTTGGGTGGTCCCAGAATGCATCCCCATTTACCCCATTATTTTTAGGGTTCGCTATACAGGTCTAACTCTCTATCCGATCCCCCCAATTTACGATATTAGGCGTTTGGGTTTTGGCTGGTCCCAGAACGCATCCCGATTTATTCCATTAATTTAGGGTTCGCTATATAATTTTCCGATTTTAGATTGGGGTTTCAGGAACGTAACATAATCGTAAATCAAGGGAGACCTGTACTGTATATGCTTCGTATACAGTACAGTATATTCATATTGGTTTTCACCAACTCTCCAATTAATTTACAAATAAACCCAACTAATGAAATCTATGAAAATAATTATATAATACATGTGGTACTCCAAGGAGTCGAACCTAAGATACTCGCACCGAAATTCCGCACACTAAGCATTAGGCCATCAAGACAGTTAGTTAAAGGTTTATGCACAAGCCTACGATATATTATGCATATCCGAATACTGCATATTAATTATTCTCCTGGATTAATTTGTATTTTGTTTTTGTGTGTTCATTGTTTTCTGTTGGGTTTTGTGTTGTCCCTATTCAGGCTCGGTCTTGAGTCCCCTCCCCCCCCCCCCCCCCCCCCCCCGTGTCTGACTGGTGATCGAAGTGCCGTTCAATCCCACCCCGTGCCACTGATAGACGTTAGAGTTTGGATGCTCAGGTCTAACAATTCTTGGCAAATATCCAGTTAACCCCTTCAGCACCATGACGCCTTTGATTCTGGTTGAAATTAGATTATGATGTTTAAGAAGGACTTATGTTACAAAGAGGGTTTATTGAGATCGTATTTACCCATTTGAGTCGTATAGGTAGATTATAAGCTAAAGAAAATGGTCTAATGGTAACCAGAATATGATGACAATTAAGTCATGGTGGTGAAGGGGTTAAGTCCCTGTAACAAGGACATGCTCTAGCCATGTCAACCGAGGGAGTGCAATGCATTAAAAATGCATTATTATCAAGTGTTGCCTCCATGCGGGCACCTTGACTGCACTCCACTCATCCTGAATGGAGCCATCCAGTCTGTAACAAACAAGACGACTAGAGACTTTTCCGCAATCTCCTCAGCTCCCCGCCTTGGGAGTGGCTTCGGTCACCTGGGCTTTATCTGTGGTAAGCAAGGAGGGTTTTGTCGGGCCTCTCAGTTATGGCCTTAGCCTTGCTCGGGACTTTGGGGCTGCTCGGCCAGACATCCCGGGGAACAACAACAACTCGAGACTGGTAAATAAGGTGAGTAGGCTGCCATTTGTCTTTTCCCTCATATTAATGCTGGAATAAAGCATAAATATTTGGCCTAACATAATACAAATTAACCATTTTTACTCATACCAAAGAGCTTTGTCATGGGTAAGGCAATATATATATAAATACCAAATTAGTATAGCCAGTGTCTTTTAACCATCGTTAATTGGAAGCACACTGGCTGGGTTATGTCCAATGATGTGTAGGATTAAGGTTGGGAGAGTATATTAAACACCGCTCTAGGCATAGGTGAGCACCTATTTATTTTGTCTTAATTGTGCATGCCTAAAACTAGCCTCAAACCACCGGCTGAGAGCGCTTACCATAATTTTTTGCATTTTCCTCACAGGTCACTTTTCCCTCGGCATTAATATGAAACTGACCCAGGCATATGAATAAGGAGGATTGCCAAATTCCTGTTTCAAATGTGCCCTCACTTCCCCCACTGTTTCTATTGTCCTTCACCTACAGAGTAATCCAGCTAACTATCACAAAGTACAGTACTGTACTGTATAGTAGTATCCGACTAAAACGGTCCTACCACAGCAGGTGGGCGAAGGAATAAAAGTCTGTTGACTTCTGAATATTAACCCATTAGCTGCGGGGACCGTTCTGAAACTCAATGGCAATTTATAGCAATTTACAGGCTCTTAAAGCCTGTTGAGAAGAGTGAGTGAGCGACAGCACAGCAGGCCCCTTTCCGCTCTCCATCCAGGCGGCCGTGGCACTGAGGGATATCAGTGATGTTTCGCTAGACATGTGCAGCGCTGCCAAAGGCAAATGTAGTGACATTGCTCATTATTAGCAATGTCCTATGTGTAGCGCTGCGGATGAAACCCTCGACGCTACGAAGCTCATTCTAGTGTCATTTTGATACAATTTTTGTACTGTATAGTTTTTAGATTTAATAAATTTAATTTAATTCATACACTTGCTTAATCATTCAGGAGTGCCTGAATGTGCCCTGATATAGCGGAAATATGCCCGCACCTTAGTGATAACAAACGCTTTAATTTTAAAAATGGTGACTGTCACCAAGAGGGCATCATTGACAAATCATAGACACCTTTGGTAATTTTTGTGTTGATTACCGATGCGTATGAGTATTGCGAGGTCTTTGGGACCCGAATAATATTAATATAAATTTGGAACAAAAAATTTAAAGTTAAACATCTAAAAAACTTGAGTGTTAGCAACGTGATAAAATAGATAAGCAAATACGAAAATAGTGTTAGTGACGTGATAAAAAAGCAAATAAGAAAATACAGTAGAACGCCACCCATCCGGACCCCTGCGATCCGGAATCCTAAGACATCCGGACAGGCATTCGGGTTCGGACACATGTCTCAGACATTCGGACAAGTCCGGATGGCAGAGGAAAAAAAAAAAAAAAAAAAAAAAAGAGAGAGAGAGTTCGGACCGAACGCATTGTGGGTAAGAGTATTTGCGCCAAAAGTATGGTTAAATCTAGTCAGGTGGTCCGCCCCAAGCGTCATCTCGATATTATCCCCGTGTTTGTGCTATTATTTCTACTCGCCTGCCCCACCAAGATGGATAGTGATGTGATAACTTCAAGGAAGCGGAGAGTGGAGAAAAGAGTGGAGAGAAGGCTGGTGAGGCTTGTGAGAAGGTTGTTTAACCCCTTCACCACCAATACGTAATTTTCAACAAAGTATTCTGGTTAACATTAGACTATTTTCTTTAGCTTATAATCTACCTCTATGACTGAAACTGCCAACGTACTGTAGAAGTTGGCAGATTGGGAGCCAAAGCGTCACATTTTCCCCTTGCCCCTCAACTTTCCCTTCATAATTGCTGAGGGGCACAGGGCCTTGGGTGGGGCTTTGGTTTCCCGGGCATTTCCGCACCTTCCTCAGCTCCCTGCCTTGGAGTGGCTTCGGTCACCCGGGCTTTGTTAGTGGTAAGCAGGGAGGGTTTTGTGGGGGGCGCTCGTTTATGGCCTTGGCCATGCTCGGGACCTTGGGGCTGTTCGGCCAGACAGCCTGGGGAACAACAACAACAACAACAACAACAACATGACTGAAATGGGTAAATACGATCTCAATAAAACCTCTGAATAACATAGGTTCTTCTGAAACTGCATAATATCGTCTAACTTTACCCAGAATAAAGGTAAAATTACGTCATGGTGCTGAGGGGGTTAAAAGTTGATTAGGCTAAGTTATGCCTAAATATATTACAGTATTGCAAAAATAAGAAGGTTGATTTACTGTGGTAAGAAAATATAAAGTTCAGTTCTGTTTTTAAGTGGCAAAAAGTGTTCAGTGTTCTAATGTGTTCAGTACATGAAAAATTTGCTACAGTTGCAATCATTGGTTTTGTATGGCACCTCCACTACCACCACTCCACCCAACACTACTCCACCTTCACTGTCCACTCCACTTACAATACAAGTCCGTAAGAAAGAGATAGGTTCTTATTTTATGTACATTACACTAATTTCTTTTTTCATCTCCAGTTTATTTAGATTAGGAAGGTACTGGACAGTACAAAGTTAGCAATCTGGACCTCATTATATCTGACATCTGGAGTAGTCCAAATTAGAGAACTGGACATAATTATCTCTGACATCCGGAATTGTGCGGTTCATTGGGTTTTGTGTGGTACCTATCCGGAATTTGGGCACTTCCGGAGAGGGTTTCCCCCCAATTAGTCCGGTTGGGAGGGGTTTTACTGTACAGTCTCGCTAATAAGTGATGTCTCGGCACCAAGTATGTTTTGATCAATAATTGGTATATGCAATTTCTAAAACTTTATTTATTAGTTTCCAGTGATATATACAAACATGTTCCTACACTTACCCACCCTATTCAACATCTGACAAGCCATTAATACAGCACAGAGCGAACCAAACGTAATGACAGCCGAGACATGACTTATTAGCGCGACTATACATGCAATTAAATGTGTGGATATGAAGTGTAATTTCATCTAAACTAACGAGCCTCTGTTCGAGCAGAAATACAGACTACTTTGAAAGTATGTTGTTACTGTTTATTTTGGTATATGATCGATACCAGACACTTTTCTTGTGGAACATGGATAAGTGATTTATTTATGCCCATCTTTCTTGTTACAGAAGCTGGAGCACGTCTCGGTGGATATGGGTATCGTTACTTTTACATTACAGTACTTTCTTAATATTAATGATATATATATTGTATATATTTGAGATTTATAATATATTGTATTAATGATGGTCTTTTTAATAATTTCTAGATGCAAGAGGGCCACATCCCCCCACAGGATGGCCGGGAGTCTTGCAACACAACGAGGTATATACCTATTTCTATTTACCCCGTTTCTATTTACCTATTTTGTAGTTAAAATGTAAAACTTGCAAACTAAACAAACCAAAATTGGGAAAAGGACAATATAAAGTCAAATTAAATTATCAATTGAATTGATGTGTTGTCCTGTCTTAAGTTACTTTACAATCAATCCATTTTACTTAGACAAGTATCGTAATGGATATTCCCAATTCCCAGTATTTTGGACTAACCTATCATAACTTATGTTGTCCTATTTCCATATTTACTTTTGTCCAACCTAGATTTGAACATGTTAATGTTCTTCGCTCTCATCACCTCCTCCAAGTTGTACAAAGTCTCTATACTCCTATATGGGAAGCTGAATTTCTTTGTGTCCTTAAGACATCTGCCCTTCCTCAGTTTAAACTAGTGTCCTCTTGTCCTTCCATCATCCCTCACGAATAGATCTTCCCTATCTACTCATTCCAAACTTTTTACTCCCTTGAACATCGTTATTAAGTAGCCTCGTTCCCTTCTCTCTTTCAAGGTATGCAGTTGTAGTGTCTTAAGTCTTTCCTCATAGGTCAACTCCTTCAATCTTGGAATCATCTTTGTTGCTATCCTTTGGACTTTCCTCTAATTTGTTTGTGTTTTTTCAAATGTGTGACCACATCACTGTTGCATATTCCAATCTTGGTCTTATCATAGTCATTATCAGTTTTCTTAAAATTTCTTCGTCCAAATAGTTAAATGTCACTCTTATATTGGTTATTATTCCATATGCTCCTCCAATGATAATGTTAATATGCTTCTCCGGGGATAGGTCATCTTGTATTATCACAACAAGGTCCTTCTCATGCCGTGTTTTGCCGATTTTTTTCAATTCCTAATTTGTACTCCCATCTTGGCCTTATCTCACTTGTTCCCACTTCCAAAACATGACTCTTTTCTGCATTGAAACTCATTTTCCAAGTTTGGCTCCATCTGTGCAACTTATCTAGGTACTTTTGAAGACCCTGACAACTTTCTATACAGGTGACATTAGTCATGATCTTGGCATCATCTATCTATCTATTGCCAGACGCCGTGATCCCCGAAGGGGTGGCCACGAACGAACCGCCCCATCCAACTCTGTCCCCCCCAACCAGCACCGCCTTCGTTCATGTACTTCCTCACTCCATCCTTCCACCTCTCATTCGGTCTACCTCTCCCTCTCTGTCCCTCCACCTCGCTCTCGTACACCCTCTTAGTCATTCTCTCGCTTTCCATACGTTCCAGATGGCCGAACCATCTCAAGTTGTTCCTTTTCACACTTTCCAGCACATCTACCTCCACACCACACCTCCTTCTTACTTCCTCATTAGTCTGTCTATCCCTCCATGTAACTCCGCACAGCACTCCTAAGTAATTCATTTCCACTGCTCTCACTCTTGGTGTCATCTTGGCATCATCCGCGAACATATTCATATAACTATTAAAGTTTTCTGGCATGTCGTTTACATAAAGTAGGAACATTATCGAACCCAACACTGATCCCTGTGGTACTCCGCTAGTGACACTCCTCCACTGTGAATATTAGTCTCGTATTGTGGTCCTCATTTCTCTTCCTATTAAAAACTTTTCCATCCATTTTAACATCCTACCATGTACACCTCCAACAACTTGCAATTTCCACAATAATCTTTTGTGAGGCACCCTGTCAAAGGCCTTTTTCAGGTCCAGATAAACAGTCAACCCATCCCTCTCTCTCCTGTGTAATATCTAAAACTCTGCTATAAAAGTTTAATAAATTAGATACACAAGATCTCCCTTCCCTGAATCCAAACTGTCTCTCTATAAAGTGTCTACTTTTTTCTTACAATTTTCTCACAAATTTTGCAATCAATGCTGGTGAGGGACACCGGTCTATAGTTAAGCGGATTTTCTCGGTCTCCTCCTTTGTAAATAGGTACTATGTTCGCTCTCTTCCATTCCATTGGCAGGTCTCCTTCATTCAGTGAAGATTTGATGTCATAGATTGGTTCCACTAGCTCTTCCACACATTCTTTGAGGATCCATCCAGCCACTCCATCTGGTCCCATTGATTTCCTCACGTCCAATTCCTGCATCGATTTCAGCACTTCACTTTTTGTCACTTTCATTTCAGGCATCTGTGGTGTTTCTCATTTCTCTTTTTCTATAAACTCCTCTTTTACAAACCCTGACTGAAGCTTTTCATAACTTCACACAAGTCTTTATCTTTCTCATAGCTGTTCGTTCCAACTCTTAGTCTGACTATTGTCATTCTATTTTGTTTTATTTTTCCATTTACAAATCTATAAAATAGTTTTGGCTCGTTTTTGCACTTCTCTACAATATTCCTTTCATATTTATATTGTTTCCTCGCGTCGTATCTTTACGTATTCATTTCTTTTCTCCTTGTACTTACGTATTCCAGTTATTTTGACTGTCTCTTCCGTGCTATATTCCAGGCGCGGTTTATTTCTAAAATCTTGTGATAACTTTTTCCCAAGGGACAACGATATTTTATCTTTTTCAGTCATGCGGATCACTGGTGAAGACTAAGTCCTAGCCTGGATGGTTCATCCATCCCTCTGATTCGTGTGTTTTCTCTAACATGTTGTCTTAATAGGTTTTCTGTTACTAGATTCAGTAATTTACTGCCCCACGATTCATTATTATTTCCCGCATCTAACCCTTCCCAATTGACTTCCTTACAGTTGAAATCACCCATTAATATTAATTTATTTTCTCCTATTAAAAAGCATTTTTAGTGCATCTAGAGATTCCGTAATTAGTTGATCATATTTATCCCGCTTCCATACTCTAGTTTTGTGGTGGTATATAAGCAACTGCTATATCAGTTGCTTTGTTGTCCTTGTCTTTTATTGTCACTGCTATAATTTCTGATCTATTATTGCCTACTGTAGGTTAATCTCACTTGCTTCTATATTTTTGTCAGTCATTATTAACACCACCCCCCCCCCCCCCCCCCCCCCCCCACTTTTCCTTTCTAATCCTTTTCTCCACACATTGTACCCTTCCCATCCCAACACTCCCCCCAATTCAGAACACTACCTCTCAACTTTGTTTTTTGTTCTGCTAAGCCCATATGTGGTTTATATTTTTCAATGTATGTCATTCAATTCTAATTTCTTAAACGCAGCCAAGAGCCATCCACATTCCATATCTCTCTTACAAACCTTTCTTTCTCTCTCCCCCCTTTTCCGTTCCCTGATATTCTGCAGAAACTCTACTTCCCCCCTACACCCCCCCCCCCCCCCTCTCCCCGCTTCCACTCCACCTTCTCATCCCTTGCTTCCCCGTGCTCTACCCCTGCCCTGTTTCTCTCACTGGTTCCTGGATTACAAATACACCAATCTCTCCCCTTCGGTACTGAGCCTCGCTTCGCCTCTGGCTGGACCGTGTCGTCCCGAGTTTTCCCGAGGTACGGGTTCTTGTGGTCGTGATATAAGTAAACCCTTGCGATCAATCGTCGGACTTAATTGATGGGATAAGCAAGGGTCAGAAGTCCAGATTTTTCAAAGAATTGTCCGAGTCCCGACTTAAGTGGTTTGGGCTTTAATCATTAGGCTTAAAACTGCAGGCTACTGTGGTAGCACACATTGGAACAGTTCTAGTTCAAAATTATGAATCGATTCCACAGGTTTACAAAAATTAATTTTCATGCACTAAGTAAGTTTCGTACATCAGTGTAACCTTTCCCCAGTTTTAAGCATGAACAAAATTCATTGAAATAACACATGAAACTGCTAAGTTAAATGCTATTATTGAACCTTTTTCCACCTAAGTTTGTCATTGTACTATGCTATATGTATGCTATAGCAGCATTAAATACTTGTGGTTTGCGGGAAAAATACTCAAATTGGTTAGCTTTGAACCTCAATGTCATTTTCGCTATAACCGAGCATTTTTTCCGCCTGCTCAACACTATCCACAGTGCCTTCGTGGTTCATTATACTTTTTTTTTTTTTTCCCCTAGATCCGACTAATTTCATTGGTACTCTGATTTGTTTGTTAGGCTAGCCTGGAAAAACAAAGGTGTTTATATAGAGAAAGTGAGATTTGTTTTTTAACAGCAACATATTACAGAGATGACAAGATATAGAGATGGGAACTCAGGAGAGTGTAAACTTGATTTGATTTTTTAGCAATGGAGGAGGATATAGTGGAACATGTGCAAAAATTTTTTTTTTTTTGTGGATGAGCCCTAATAGGTTCGTAGTTGAACCATGCCTGTATAACAGCTTTTAGTTGCAATATTAAAACAGAGTAAATGGGATAAATAGAGAGCAATAGAAAAATATACATGTATGATAGAGCAGATTTATGAGGCTGACTGAGAAGGTGTTGACATGGACATTGAACATGGGGGGAATACTTTAACGGGGAAGGCGCTGAAGGAAGTGTAGAGGAAAATTAGAGTCGAACTGGAGAATGGCGGTATCTCTAAAAGTGTACCAGTAGGGAATAAAGGAATAAAACAAAATTGAGTGAAAAGAAATAACCCTAGAATTGCCAATGAAAAGAAAGCTTTGGACACATTGATTAGAAGAAAGAAACTATTTGTGGGAAAGACTAAATTGTTAAAAAAGAACGGGGTCCCTAGTATAGAAGCCTAAAGAAGTGACGTCCCTGGAACGCAGACAAATAAACACAAAAATAAGGTGGGGGAGACAAGGCGGGGGGTGTACGGAGGAGGGAGGAGAGAGATTTTGCTAGAAATGTGAAGGATAATCCAAAAATAGTTCTGAAAGTACATTCAGGAAAAGTTTTAACAAGAAGAGTACGGGATCCCAGAGCTGGGTGTAGTGGGGTTTGAATGATGGGAGTAGAGCGGAGACTGATAACGAGAAAGCAGAGGTTGTCTGGGGAAATATCTTTGGGGGGGTACTAACAGTGGAGTTGGAATGATGGCAGTGCCTACTATTCCCCATCAAACAGGCACCGGCACTAGAAAACTAATTAAGTTTTCCCATGCTAGAATAAGAAGGGCTATAGAAAAAATGAACAGAA
>CM064559.1:8663984-8833984 GCA_032716605.1 Paralithodes platypus
GTATAGTAATAGACCGTACAATAGCCTTACGGACGATAAATTGGCCCAGAACATAAATTCATATACAGTAAACTTCCGTTAATCCGAAGGGCAGCGGACCGGCTCTCATTCGGATTAGTGGATTTTTCGGATTATCGGACTTTACCCCTATGAACCTGTGTATGACGAAAACATTGAGACATTAGGCCACCCAAATGACACAATGGTGCACACACACATATCATATGTTCATGAAATCACTTCAAAAGTTTACCATTGTCATTGTAGCCTATTAACTACTTCAAAACATTCAGATTAATGGTCAAAGGAATCTGCTGATATAAACGTCTTCTTCTTCTTCCGTCTACTAGCGAGTTTGTCTTGCTCTTGAAGATCAGATGTGGTTCGGGAAGTAATGCCTTAACAACGGCACTTCCCTGAGAGGTTCTTGTAATTTTCCTTTTGTGATTTTCCTTTTGTGACGTGCTCTGTTATATTATATTGTATTGAAAGCACCCTTGTCTTGTTGTCTTGAAAGCACCCTTGGGATGCATCGATCACTGAACTATAAATAGTAGCGTATCGGAACATCCAAAGGTGCGTTTTCAAGCTCAAGACTAATACGTCCAAAGGTGCGTTTTCAAGCTCAAGACTGAATGCGCTTGCAGAAAATGCGGTGCAAGCCAGTAGCGCATCGGAGCGTCCCAAGGATGCGTTCAAGAGCAAAACAAACTCTCTAGCAGACGATGTGGAAGAAGAAGAAGACGAAGGTGTTTACGGTTATATCAGTAGCTTCCTTTGACCATTAATCTGAATGTTTTGAAGTAGATAATAGGCTACAATGACAATGGTAAACTTTTAAAGTGAATTCATGAACATATGATATGTGTGTGCTCCATTATGTGTCATTTGAGTGGCCTAATGCCTCAAAAAGGGGACTTTGGGACTTCTTGAAATTCGGACCATCGGGTGAATTCGGATTTGGCCTCAAATTGAAAAATTCGGACTATTGGGAGATTCGAATCATCGGTCGTCGGATTAACGGACTTTTACTGTACATATATATAAATACCCTAACTATGGGGTACGTACCGGAGTATATACATACATACAATAAAATATAATTACTAAATATTGTACCAATATATTCCTATATAAAGGTGCAGTGCAATATTTAATTTATCTACAATTAACAAAAACTTCTGGGAGTAATTCTCACCTTCATCAGCGACTTCCGAGGACTTTCGGGGTCCTGAGCACATCCCAGCAAATCCCAGTAGTCCTTTGCGAGTCTTCCAGGGGTCCTGAGCACATCCCAGCTTCCTCCTACACAATCTGAAAATGACAAGAAAACGGACAGACAAACCCAAAATAATATATAATATATATATATATATATACAGTATATATCTAATACAAAACTATGAATCACAACTAAAGTAAAAATCAATCTCACCAAATATCCTGGTGTCCAGCATCGTTGGGGGGGGGGGGGTCCTCCGCACATCCCAGCAAATCCCAATAGTCCTTTGTGAGTCCTCTAGTGGTCCCAGCAAATCCCAGCTTCCTCCTACACAATCTGAAAAGGACAAAAGAAAACGGACAGAAAACCAAAAAATAATATATAATATATATATACAGTATTATATCAAATACAAAATTATGAATCACAACTAAAGTAAAAACCAATCTCACCAAATATCCTGGTGTCCAGAGCGTCGTTCATGGCCGCCACAGTATCTATAACAGATTAGAAAAACAAACTTTCTTAGATACAAATTTCAAGAACTTAATCTTCCAAATTGTTCCATTCCCAAGTATTCCCTCTGTAGAATTTAAAGTAAACCATCTTTCTTAATAATTCTTACAGTTTCTTACAGTAGATCCTCTGGAAAAAGGCAAACTAGGCCTGTGTATCCAGCTCAATACCAGTACTTGCACTGCTGCGGTCGTTCACGGTGTTGGCGGCGGCGGTAGCAGACGCAACATTTTTACTATTGTATTTTTGTTTTATAATCAAACTTCAAATCTTGTCTTCCCCATGCTTTATCAATATTGCTTTCAAACTCCCTTATTGATTCGGAATCTACTGGGGCAGTGCGTCCACTCATTTACCACTATCACAAAATGAGTTCTTTGCCTTCTCAAGCCTATTTCTTTCTTTGTAAATTTTCTTAAAGTGTCCTCTCGTTCTTGTTCCCTCCCGCATCAAGAAGATACCTTCACACACATCCTCATCATACTTTCCTGATACTATCTTAAGTCTCTATCATATCCCCTCTCTTTCTCCTATATGCCAGTGTCGGAAGCCCCAATGTCCTCAACCTCTGCTCATAGCCCGCGTTCTTCAACATTGGTACTAGCTTGCTAGCTCTCCTCTGCACTTTCTCCACTGCTTCTATATCCTTTACCATATATGGAGCCCACACCTGGTTCGCATATTCCAAGTGCGGCCTAACCAGCGCTGTATAGAGATTCCTGAAGATGTCTTCGTCAAGTGATACAAATGTCCTTATCAGCCTTACAATTCTATTGGCTTTGTTTATCTTTTCCGATAAATGTTCCGAGAAATTTAACTTATTGTCTATCACTACTCCTATATCCTTCTCTGCATTCACTTCCTCCATCGCTTCATACATACTGTATCCTACCTTGTCTATCTTGCTGGTCCCAATCCGCATGTACTTAAATTTTTTTGGATGAAAAGGCATTAACCAATGCTCAGACCATCCCTTAATGCCCTCCACATCTCCGTGAAGCAAACCCACATCTTCCTTACTCCTCACTCTTCTATACAGCTTAGTGTCATCCGCACACAGGTATACCTCACTTCCATTAGTTATAACTTCAGGTAAGTCGTTGATAAATATAACTAACAGCAGTGGTCCCAACACAGATGCCGGAGGTACCCCACTTGTAATTTCCCTCCACCCCGAGCCTATTCCATTCACCAGTACCCTCTGTCTCCGATCTTTCAGGAAGGCTTCTATCCATTTCACACATTTCTCCCCTATATTATAGCTTCTAACTTTCTCTATTAACCTTTTATGTGGGACCTCATCGAAGGCCTTCATAAAATCGCAATATACCACGTCTATTACATCACCATCTTCTAGAATTTGCATCCAATCATCTACCACCTTAATTAGCTGTAGTACTGTCGACCTCCCCGGCAAAAATCCGAACTGTCTCCCACTGAAAAGTTGGTTCGACTTCATATGCTCCATTATTCCTTCTCTAATTACCGTTTCCATTAGTTTACACACAACACTTGTCAAACTGACTGGTCTATAATTCCCTGGGTCATTTCTCTTTCCCTTCTTAAATATAGCGGTTATGTTCGCCTCTCTCCAGTCCATCGGGATTTGTCCTGTATTAAACGATACCTCAAATAACATTTTCAATGGCTCTACTAACATCTCACCTCCTTCCTTTATGATTCTTGGGTGTATCCCATCCGGTCCCAGGGACTTCTGTTCATTTTTTCTATAGCCCTTCTTATTCTAGCATGGGAAAACTCGATTAGTTCTAGTGCCGGTGCCTGTTTGATGGGAATAGTAGGCACTGCATCATTCAACTCCACTGTTAGTACCCCCCCAAAGTATTTCCCCAGCACCTCTGCTTTCTCCTTATCAGTCTCCGCTCTACTCCCATCATTCAACCCCCCTACCAGCTCTGGGATCCCTACTCTTCTTGTTAACTTTTCCTGAATGTACTTCCAGAATATTTTTGGATTATCCTTCACATTTCTAGCAATCTCTCTCTCCCTCTCCTTCACCCCCCTCCTTGTCTCCCACCTTATTTTGTTGTTTATTTGTCTGCGTTCCAGATCCACTTCTTTGGCTTCTATACTAGACCCCCTGTTCTTTTTTAACAATTTTAGTCTTTCCCACAATAGTTTCTTTCTTCTAATCAATGTCCAAAGCTTTCTTTTCATTGGCAATTCAGGGTTAGTTCTTTTCCTCAATTTTGTTTTATCTTTATATTCCCTTACTGGTACACTTTTAGATACCGCATTCTCCAGTTTGACAATAATTTTCCTCCACATTCCTTCAGCGTCTTCACCGTTCAAGTATTCCCCCCAGTCAATGTCCAAACACTTTCTCAGCAGCTCATAATCTGCTCTATCGTACATGTATATTTTTCTATTGCTTCTATTATCCCTCTCTGTTTTAATATTGCAACTAAAGCTTATACAGGCATGGTCACTACGACCTATAGGGCTATCCACATTGACATGTTCCACTATATCCTCCTCATTGCTAAAAATCAAATCAAGTACACTCTCCTGCGTCCCATCTCTATATCTTGTCATCTCTGTAATATGTTGCGTTAAAAACAATCTCACTTTCTCTATAAACTTGTTTTCCAGGCTACCTAACAAACAAATCAGATTACCAATGAAATTAGTAGATCTAGGAAAAAGTAATGAACCACGAAGGCACTGTGGATAGTGTGAGCAGGCGAAAATTCGGTAGCGAAATGACATTGAGGTTAAGCTAACCAATTGAAGTATTTTTCGCAACCACAAGTTAATGCTGCTATAGCATATACTGTACATGACAAACTTATGGAAAAAGGTTCAATAATAGCATTTAAATTAGCAGTTCATGTGTTATTCAATTAATTTTGTTCATGCTTAAAATGGGGAAATACACTGTGTACGATAATCACTTTAGTGCGTGAAATTAATTTTGTAAACATGTGGAATCTATCATCATTTTGAACTAGAACTGTTCCAATGTGGCTACACAGTAGCTGCAGTTTTAAAACTAATTAAAGCCCAACCACTTAACCCTCTCAGACATAAGACGCGATTTTGAGCCGATAAGGGATACTTTAAAGCCTTTGTCACCATCAGGGGTATTTAGAAACTTTTAGTTTAGTTACTTCAACCTCTGCAGTTGTCTTTGAGTTAGCTGTGGGCAGAAAACTAATTTTGGAGAGGTAATTACAAGAGTGAGATAACTTTCTTATTGCTAATCTGGCAACCTCTGCGTCATATGAGTCTGAAGGGGTTAAGTCTGACTGACATCTTTGAAAAATCTGACTTCTCTGACTTGCTTATCGCTCAATTAGTCCGAGAAAGCAAGGGTTTACTTATATCACGCCCACAGACCCGTACCTCGGGAAACTCGGGACGAACGGTCAGCCAGAGGAAGCGAGGACCAGTACCGAAGGACAGGAGGGAGAGATTGGTGTAATCCAGGAACCAGTGAGAGAAACAGGGCAGGGGTAGAGCACGGGGAAGCAAGGGAGAGAAGGTGGAGTGGACGTGGGGGGGGGGGGGGGGGAGTAGAGTCTGAGAATATCAGGGAAAGAAAAAGGGAGAAAGGTGTAAGAGAGAGATATGAAGGTGATGTATAGTAATGTGGATGGCTTGCTGTCTAAGAAATTAGAATTGAATGACTATATTGAAAAATATAAACTACACATGTGCTTAGCAGAAACAAAGTTGAGAGGTAGTTCTGAATTGGGAGTGTTGGGATGGGAAGGGTACAATGTGTGGAGAAAAGATAGAAGGAAAAGTGTGGGGGGGGGGGGGTGTTAATAATGACTGACAAAAATATAGAAGCAAGTGAGATTAACCTACAGTAGACAATAATAGATCAGAAATTATAGCAGTGACAATAAAAGACAGACAACAAAGCAACTGATATAGCAGTGGCTTATATACCACCACAAACTAGAGCATGGAAGCGGGATAAATATGATCAACTAATCACTGAATCTCTAGATGCACTAAAAATGCTTTTTAATAGGAGAAATAAATTAATATTAACGGGTGATTTCAACTGTAGGGAAGTCAATTGGGAAGGGTTAGATGCGGGAAATAATAATGAATCGTGGGGCAGTAAATTACTGAATCTAGTAACAGAAAACATTAATTAAAATGTAAAACTTGCAAACTAAACAAACCAAAATTGGGACAAGGACAATATAAAGTCAAATTAAATTATCAAAATCACTATGTGGAAACAACGCTTACTAAAATGAAAATTATTAAATAAAAGAACACAATCCACCACATAGGGTGTACATCACTACATGAGCAAGTTAATCTGTTTCCCAAGCAAACCAATCGCACATATAACAACGCACTATCGTCACGTTAAAGGAAGTAGTCAAGTTTGGGAAGTCCGGGACGTTCTGGCAAATTTTACTAAACTCTGCATGAATAAAGAAACTACATGTTAAATGTCAAAATATTATTTAAAATCAAATTTGCAACATGACAAGACATTAACAATAGTAAAAAATACAAATATTGATAAGATATCTATACTATTACAAAATAATATATAAAATACAGTACAGCACTCACTAACGATAGTGCTATCGGGAGAAAACACACGAATCAGAGGGATGGATGAACCATCCAGGCTAGACTTAGTCTTCACCAGTGATCCGCATGACTTTTAAATTAAAATGTAAAACTTGCAAACTAAACAAACCAAAATTGGGACAAGGACAATATAAAGTCAAATTAAATCATCAAAATCGCTATGTGGACGTGAGGAAATCAATGGGACCAGATGGAGTGGCTGGATGGATCCTCAAAGAATGTGTGGAAGAGCTAGTGGAACCAATCTATGACATCATCAAATCTTCACTGAATGAAGGAGACTTGCCAATGGAATGGAAGAGAGCTAACATAGTACCTATTTACAAAGGAGGAGACAGAGAAAATCCGCTTAACTATAGACCGGTGTCCCTCACCAGCATTGATTGCAAAATTTGTGAGAAACTTGTAAGAAAAAAGTAGACACTTTATAGAGAGACAGGGGGTGCTTAGTGAGACAGTTTGGATTCAGGGAAGGGAGATCTTGTGTATCTAATTTATTAAGCTTTTATAGCAGAGTTGTAGATATTACACAGGAGAGAGAGGGATGGGTTGACTGTTTATCTGGACCTGAAAAAGGCCTTTGACAGGGTGCCTCACAAAAGGTTATTGTGGAAATTGCAAGTTGTTGGAGGTGTACATGGTAGGATGTTAAAATGGATGGAAAAGTTTTTAATAGGAAGAGAAATGAGGACCACAATACGAGACTAATATTCACAGTGGAGGAGTGTCACTAGCGTACCACAGGGATCAGTGTTGGGTCTGATAATGTTCCTACTTTATGTAAACGACATGCCAGAAAACTTTAATAGTTATATGAATATGTTCGCGGATGACGCCAAGATGACACCAAGAGTGAGAGCAGTGGAAATTAATTACTTAAGGAGTGCGTGCGGAGTTACATGGAGGGATAGACAGACTAATGAGGAAGTAAGAAGGAGGCGTGGAGGTAGATGTGCTGGAAAGTGTGAAAAGGAACAACTTGAGATGGTTCGGCCATCTGGAACGTATGGAAAGCGAGAGAATGACTAAGAGGGTGTACGAGAGCGAGGTGGAGGGACAGAGAGGGAGAGCTAGACCGAATGAGAGGTGGAAGGATGGAGTGAGGAAGTACATGAACGAAGGCGGTGCTGGTTGGGGGGAGGGGCGTCGACTGACTGGGGACAGAGTTGGATGGGGCGGTTCGTTCGTGGCCACCCCTTCGGGGATCACGGCGTCAGGTAATAGATAGATAGATGACGCCAAGATCATGACTAATGTCAACTGTATAGAAAGTTGTCAGGGTCTTCAAAAGGACCTAGATAAGTTGCACAGATGGAGCCAAACTTGGAAAATGAGTTTCAATGCAGAAAAGGGTCATGTTTTGGAAGTGGGAACAAGTGAGATAAGGCCAAGATGAGAGTACAAATTAGGAATTGAAAAAATTGGCAAAACACGGCATGAGAAGGACCTTGTTGTGATAATACAAGATGATCTATCACTGGAGAAGCATATTAACATTATCATTGGAGGAGCATATGGAATAATAACCAATATAAGAGTGGCATTTAACTATTTGGACGAAGAAATTTTAAGAAAACTGATAATGACTATGATAAGACCAAGATTGGAATATGCAACAGTGATGTGGTCACCACATTTGAAAAAACACAAACAAATTAGAGAAAGTCCAAAGGATAGCAACAAAGACGATCCCAAGATTGAAGGAGTTGACATATGAGGAAAGACTTAAGACACTACAACTGCCTACCTTGAAAGAGAGAAGGGAACGAGGCGACTTAATAACGATGTTCAAGGGAGTAAAAAGTTTGGAACGAGTAGATAGGGAAGATCTATTCGTGAGGGATGATGGAAGGACAAGAGGACACTAGTTTAAACTGAGGAAGGGCAGATGTCTTAAGGACACAAAGAAATTCAGCTTCCCATATAGAAGTATAGAGACTTTGAACAACTTGGAGTAGGAGGTGGTGAGAGCGAAGAACATTAACATGTTCAAATCTAGGTTGGACAAAAGTAAATATGGAAATAGGACAACATAAGCTATGATATGTTAGTCTAAAATACTGGGAATTGGGAATATCCATTACGATACTTGTCTAAGTAAAATGTTTTGATTGTAAAGTAACTTAGACAGGACAAAATTAGCGCTGCTCAATTCCTGTAAACTACAAATACGTACATAGAAATAGGTATTTACCTAATTGTGCTGCAGCCATTATGTAGACTCCCGGCATCCTGTGGGGGAAGTGGCCCTCTGCACATCAATCATCCCCTACGGGTGCATCTAGAAATTACTAAAAAGACCATCATTAATACAATATATTATAAATCTCAAATATATACAATATATATATCATATATATTAAGTACTGTAATGTAAAAGTAACGATACCCATATCCACCGAGACGTGCTCCAGCTTCTGTAACAAGAAAGATGGGCATAAATAAATCACTTATCCATGTTCCACAAGAAAAGTGTCTGGTATCGATCATATACCAAAATAAACATTAACAACATACTTTCAAAGTAGTCTGTATTTCTGCTCTAACAGAGGCTCGTTAGTTTAGATGAAATTACACTTCATATCCACACATTTAATTGCATGTATAGTCGCGCTAATAAGTCATGTCTCGGCTGTCATTACGTTTGGCTCGCTCTGTGCTGTATTAATGGCTGTCAGATGTTGAATAGGGTGGGTAAGTGTAGGAACATGTTTGTATATATCACTGGAAACTAATAAATCAAGTTTTAGAAATTGCGTATACCAATTATTGATCAAAACATACTTGGTGCCGAGACATCACTTATTAGCGCGACTGTACAGTAAAACCCCTCCCAACCGGACTAATTGGGGGGAAACCCTGTCCGGAAGTGCCAAAATTCCGGATCTGGCGAGGTCCGGATAGGTACCACACAAACCCCAATGAACCACACAATTCCGGATGTCAGAGATAATTATGTCCGGTTCTCTAATTTGGACTACTCCAGATGTCAGATATAATGAGGTCCAGATTGCTAACTTTGTACTGTCCAGTACCTTCCTAATCTAAATAAACTGGAGATGAAAAAAGAAATTAGTGTAATGTACATAAAATAAGAACCTATCTCTTTCTTACTGACCTGTATTGTAAGTGGAGTGGACAGTGAAGGTGGAGTAGTGTGTTGGGTGGAGTGGCTGGTAGTGGAGGTGCCATACAAAACCAATGATTGCAACTGTAGCACATTTTTCATGTACTGAACACATTAGAACACTGAACACTTTTTGCCACTTAAAAACAGAACTGAACTTTATATTTTCTTACCACAGTAAATCAACCTTCTTATTTTTGCAATACTGTAATATATTTAGGCATAACTTAGCCTAATAAACTTTTAACCCCCTCCGCACCATGACGTAATTTTACCTTTATTCTGGGTAAAGTTAGACGATATTATGCAGTTTCAGAAGAACCTATGTTATTCAGAGGTTTTATTGAGATCGTATTTACCCATTTCAGTCATGTTGTTGTTGTTGTAGTTCCCCAGGCTGTCTGGCCGAACAGCCCCAAGGTCCCGAGCATGGCCAAGGCCATAAATGAGCGCCCCCCACAAAACCCTCCCTGCTTACCACTAACAAAGCCCGGGTGACCGAAGCCACTCCAAGGCAGGGAGCTGAGGAGGGTGCGGAAATGCCCGGGAAACCAAAGCCCCACCCAAGGCCCTGTGCCCCTCAGCAATTATGAAGGGAAAGTTGAGGGGCAAGGGAAAAATGTGATGCTTTGGCTCCCAATCTGCCAACTTCTACAGTAGGTTGGCAGTTTCAGTCATAGAGGTAGATTATAAGCTAAAGAAAATAGTCTAATGTTAACCAGAATACTTTATGTTGAAAATTACGTATTGGTGGTGAAGGGGTTAACAACCTTCTCACAAGCCTCACCAGCCTTCTCTCCACTCTTTTCTCCACTCTCCGCTTCCTTGAAGTTATCACATCACTATCCATCTTGGTGGGGCAGGCGAGTAGAAATAATAGCACAAACACGGGGATAATATCGAGATGACGCTTGGGGCGGACCACCTGACTAGATTTAACCATACTTTTGGCGCGAATACTCTTACCCACAATGCGTTCGGTCCGAACTTTTTTTTTTTTTTCTCTGCCATACGGACTTGTCCGAATGTCTGAGACATGTGTCCGAACCCGAATGCCTGTCCGGATGTCTTAGGATTCCGGATGGGAGGGGGCCGGATGGGTGGGGTTCTACTGTATTTTCTTATTTGCTTTTCTATTTTATCACGTTGCTAACACTCAAGTTTTTTAGATGTTTAACTTAAATTTTGTTTTCCAAATTTATATTAATATTATTCGGGTCACAAAGACCTCACAAAACTCATACGCATCGGTAATAAACACAAAAATTACCAAAGGTGTCTATGATTTGTCAATGATGCCCTCTTGGTGACAGTCACTATTTTTAAAATTAAAGCGTTTGTTAACACTAAGGTGCGGGCATATTTCCGCTATATCAGGGCACATTCAGGCACTCCTGAATGATTAAGCAAGTGTATGAATTAAATTAAATTTATTCATCTAAAAACTATACAGTACAAAAATTGTATCAAAATGACACTAGAATGAGCTTCGTAGCGCGAGGGTTTCATCCGCAGCGCTACCATAGACATCTGCTAATAATGAGCAATGTCACTACATTTGCCTTTGGCAGAGCTGCAGATGTCTAGCGAAACATCGCTGATATCCCTCAGTGCCACGGCCGCCTGGCTGGAGAGCGGAAAGGGGCCTGCTGTGCCGTCGCTCACTCTCACTCTTCTCAACAGGCTTTAAGAGCCTGTAAATTGCTATAAATTGCCATTGAGTTTCAGAACGGTCCCCGCAGCTAATGGGTTAATATTCAGAAGTCAACAGACTTTTATTCCTTCGCCCACCTGCTGTGGTAGACCGTTTTAGTCGGATACTACTATACAGTACAGTACTGTACTTTGTGATAGTTAGCTGGATTACTCTGTAGGTGAAGGACAATAGAAACAGTGGGGGAAGTGAGGCACATTTGAAACAGGAATTTGGCAACTCCTTATCATATGCCTGGTCAGTTTCATATTAATGCCGAGGAAAAGTGACCTGTGAGGAAAATGCAAAATTATGGTAAGCGCTCTCAGCCGGTGGTTTGAGGCTAGTTTTAGGCATGCACAATAAGACAAAATAAATAGGTGCTCACCTATGCCTAGAGCTGTGTTTAATATACTCTCCCAACCTTAATCCTACACATCATTGACATAACCCAGCCAGTGTGCTTCCAATTAACGATGGTTAAACACACTGGCTATACTAATTTGGTATTTATATATTACCCCCCAGGGGGTAAGGGGGCCTTCATCTAATGGTGGAGGAAAACAAGAATATGCCTCACGCATCCTACTGCATGTCGTACAAGGCGACTAATAGGGAGGATGGTGATAGACTTGCGGACCAAGTAGCCATCACTATACAATGAAGCCTTGTTATTGGCGCTGGCATTGCCTCTATATGATAGTGCTGTGACAGGGCTTCATTGTACTTGCTCCAAGTTGCCTAATGGCGGCACACGCCGCCATTAGGACAAGAGACTGAAACTGCACTTATGTGTGGAACACTGTCTTAAAATGTTATGTATGTATGTATGTATGTATATTGCCTTGAGTAAAAATGGTTAATTTGTATTATGTTAGGCCAAATATTTATGCTTTATTCCAGCATTAATATGAGGGAAAAGACAAATGGCAGCCTACTCACCTTATTTACCAGTCTCGAGTTGTTGTTGTTCCCTGGGATGTCTGGCCGAGCAGCCCCAAAGTCCCGAGCAAGGCTAAGGCCATAACTGAGAGGCCCGACAAAACCCTCCTTGCTTACCACAGATAAAGCCCAGGTGACCGAAGCCACTCCCAAGGCGGGGAGCTGAGGAGATTGCGGAAAAGTCTCTCGTCGTCTTGTTTGTTACAGACTGGATGGCTCCATTCAGGATGAGTGGAGTGCAGTCAAGGTGCCCGCATGGAGGCAACACTTGATAATAATGCATTTTTAATGCATTGCACTCCCTCAGTTGACATGGCTAGAGCATGTCCTTGTTACAGGGACTTAACCCCTTCACCACCATGACTTAATTGTCATCATATTCTGGTTACCATTAGACCATTTTCTTTAGCTTATAATCTACCTATACGACTCAAATGGGTAAATACGATCTCAATAAACCCTCTTTGTAACATAAGTCCTTCTTAAACATCATAATCTAATTTCAACCAGAATCAAAGGTAAAAAGGCGTCATGGTGCTGAAGGGGTTAACTGGACATTTGCCAAGAATTGTTAGACCTGAGCATCCAAACTCTTTAAAAGTCTATCAGTGGCACAGGGTGGGATTGAACGGCACTTCGATCACCAGTCAGACACCGGGGGGGGGGGATTCAAGACCGAGCCTGAATAGGGACAACACAAAACCCAACAGAAAACAATGGACACACAAAAACAAAATACAAATTAATCCAGGAGAATAATTAATATGCAGTATTCGGATATGCATAATATATCGTAGGCTTGTGCATAAACCTTTAACTGTCTTGATGGCCTAATGCTTAGTGTGCGGAATTTCGGTGCGAGTATCTTAGGTTAGAGTCCTTGGAGTACCACATGTATTATATAATTACTTTCATCGATTTCATTAGTTGGGTTTATTTGTAAATTAATTGGAGTTGGTGAAAACCAATATGAATATACTGTATACGAAGCATATACAGTACAGGTCTCCCTAGATTTACGATAGAGTTACGTTCCTGAAAACCCAATCTAAAATAGGAAAATTATATAGCGAACCCTAAATTCACATATGCATAGCCTACGTGAGTTGCAGTTGGGATGTGTGTACATGCTTAGATTGATATGCAGGATTCGAAGTTGCATAATAAATCGTAGGCAGTGTCCACCATTCTTTAACGGCCTTCGTGGTGTAATGCATAAGGTGTTGATATTCGGTGTGAGCGTCCTGGGTTCGAATCCACAGACTGCCACATGTGTTTGAAATATTTCATTAATCGATTTTAGGAGTAGAGTTGGTTGTTGGATAGAGCATAATAATTAATGGAATAAATTGAGATGCGTTCTGGGACCAGCCCAAACCCAAACCCCAAACGCCTAATATCGTAAATTGGGGGATCAGATAGCGAGTTAGACCTGTATAGCAAACCCTAAAAATAATGGGGTAAATGGGGATGCATTCTGGGACCACCCAAACTCCAAACACCTAAAAACCTATAATAATACCATAAATTGGGGCATCGGATAGTGAGGGAGACTTGTATACATTTCAACCAGTACCTCTCAAGCAGTGTCAAATCAACTAAGGACAACCAAACCAGTGCCAAAATATAGTACTGTACTAACCTAACTTAACCGTATTGGTTGATATGGTACTGGTGGAGTTAATCACATACGGTTTACACAACATATCCACAACCCGATATACAATGTAAACAATACACAATTTTTTTTGTACCGTTTATGAAAGAGACAAAAGGCAGGTTGCCTGTAACGAGTCTCTCCACCCAAAACCAAAAGAGGGACGGACCCAAAGTCAAAGGACACGGGGGTCAAAATGCCTGGACACACAAAGTTTAAAGCAGTTTTAAGTCATAGGATGAAGTTAAGATTGATTGAGGGAGAGAGTTCCAGAGTACAGTACACTTGTGGAGTAGAAGACAGAAAACCCATACAACCCCAACTACCAGCTATACACAACACTATAGACACAATAAACACACTACCGGTATTCACACAAACGAAACACTAAAAAATACTGTACACTCAGTCAAAAAAGTATCTGCACCCCTATCCTGATAATCTGGTGTGTACAGCTTGGTAGAGTTTGTATATCTACCTGTAGCTATATCCATCTATACTACTACCTACCTATACTACCCAAGACCTATACTACCAAGCTCTGTACACACCAGATTATCAGGGTAGGGGTGCAGATACTTGTTGGACCGAGTGTACACCAGCACTAAACAAATAAAAGACTCCCTCGATTTACGACTGGGTTACGTTCCTGAAAACCCGATCTTAAATCGCAAAATCTTATAGCAAACCCTAACATTATTGGGGTAAATAGGGATGCGTTCTTGGAGCAACCCAAACCACACCTAAAAACCTATGATCTATCTATATCTACTCAGGCCCAATCCCCACTTTGCCTTTTTTATTGGGGGGGGGGGGGGGACTGAAGACAGAATAGGGATAACAGAAAACAATTTCCATACAAAAACAAAATACAAATTCACACGCATCTAGGTCGTCCAGAAGACCCACAAATATATTAGACCCCAACATTAAACACAATCCCACCTTCCCTAAGCAATTTTTTTTTTCCAAAAAAAAAAAAAAATATATTTTTTTAAAGAGACAAAAGGCAGGTTGCCTGTAACGAGTCTCACCCAAAACCTAAAGTCAAACGACGTTGGGGTCAAAATGCCTGGACACAAAGTTTACAGCAGTTTAAGTCATAGGATGAAGGAAAGACTGATTGAAGGAGAGTACCAGTTCACGTGTTGAAAAAAGTCTGAAAAATCACATACAAATAATTATATACTATACACAAACACCAATACGCGAAGTTTAAAGCAGTTTAAGTCATAGGATGAAGGACAGATTGATTAAGAGAGTGTGTTACTGGTTGAGTAGAAGACAAAAAAGCCATACAAACTACAATAAACACGTCATTCACACAAACGAAACTCTAAAACATGCTGTACACCAACACAGTACAGTACAGTATTACTAAAACACTGGGTAAGATCCTGTGTAGCGGGAGGAACTGTTTTTCAGATGCCTATTTACTAAGAAACATTGAAAAATATCGTTAACTTAACCTAACCTAACCTAGAATATTAGTAGACTATTAATGAATGTAAAATTATTGAGATACAGTATATGTACAGGTTTTCCCGCTACACAGGATTATACCAAACACTGTATACCACACTATAGACGCTATGCTATCTATCTATCTATATGCTCAGGCCCAATCCACATTTTTTCTATTATTATTTTTATTTTCTATTTAATTCTATTTTATTATTTTGTTTTCTTGGGGGTGGCCGACTCAAGACAGAGCAAGAACAGGAACACAAAACATCAAACACAGATAAAATCACAATTTCACACACATCTAGGTCACTTGGACACTGCACAAACATCAATACCTATCTACTGTATCTATCTATTTGCTCAGACCCACTTTTTTTTTTCTTTTTTTTTTTTTACTGGGGTTGGCCGACTCGAGACAGAGCCCGAATAGGGACACTACAAAAAAAATAAAAAAATAAACAATAAACACACAAACAAAATCACACTCATTAAAGTCATCCAGAAGACCCAGAGACCAGGGATCACCAAGGTCACTCCAGCACTCCCGGCCCTGATACTATACGGTACTGATACAGGTCTCACTCTATTTACGATCGGGTTACGTTCTTGAAAACCCGATCTTAAATAGAAAAATTGTATGGCGAACCCTAAATTTGATGGGAGTAAATGGGGATACATTCTCGAACCAGCCAAAACGCAAACGCAAACCCCTAAAAACCTATAGTAATATCGTAAATTGGGGCATCGGATAGTGAGGTAGACCTGTACAGTATATAGGAATACTCCAAAAGATGCATGGTTGAGGTGCTACGGTGGTCCAGTTGAAAATGTGGCGCAAAATAGTCAGCGAGCAGCCGTGCATATCCCCTACTGTACCGACGACGTCTTTTGTACTTTATTCTGGCTACTATTAGACAATTGTATTCAGTTAAAACGGGCCTCCAGCAATTAACAGGCTTCGAACTATCTCACTTAACCATTTTACTATCACAGATCCTTCTTAAACTGCACAAAATCGTCTAAATAGATTAAACTTACAAAGACGTCGCCGGTACAGAAGGGGATATTGGTGGGTGGAGGCAAGATGGTGTGCGGTAGGAGGAGGCTGTAGGCACCAGCTGAACAGGCCAGTACTCCCGAGGAGTGCTAGGTGGCTGATAAAGACTACTGGAATTCCTGTTTCACCACTTGGCCTCCCTTGCTGATCCTTTCAGTGCCTCACTAATATTAAGGGCAACCCCAGCCTGCCCTTGAAAACCCCTTCTCTTTATACGGTACCACACGCGCATTACACACTATACTAAAATGTCAAAAATTCAAATTGATTAAAGGTTTACCATCGGGCCGCCTCTGAATTCCAGGGGGATGGGTGGGTGGTCGGCAGCAGAAATGACCTGTGATCTGTCCCATAAAATACTGGGTTGGCACTCATCACAGGCAGTTCTGCCATTTCTCTCTCTCTCAACATACAACTGAAAGCTCACCTCATAAACCCTGACAATTAAGCGGCTCGCTTGGTGTAGTGACTAGCGTCTCGGACTTCCACCCAGAAGGCCCGGGTTCGCGCCCACGCTCGGCGCATTAAAGATTTTTCACAAGCACCGAGTCGTTACCATCCCTCATGAGCAAAGGGATGGGGTAGTAGTACAGGACCCCAATGGAAATACGCCTAATCGGCCTTATTGAGCTATCCTTAGCTAGCTTAGCATGCGCTAGCTTTAAGAACTATTATTATTATTATTATTACCCTCGTTGTTTTTTGTAATTTGGAGAGTTTTGGAAGTGTCTGAAGTCTTTCAGTGACTCGAGACATATGCATGTCCCCCTCCAGTCTTAGTGGTAAAGGCACTGAAGGGTACATCACAGTAACGAGTGCAAGCTAGAGTCACTAGGAGTAAGGGACAATTCAGACTCGCGGGCCTATTCGCGGTGAAAATCGATGGCTCCTAGTGACACTAGCGACTTCTGCTAGAATCCCACTCGCTTGTGGTGAAAATCGATGACTCCTAGTGATTCTAAGCACTCCTGTTAGACTCCCACTAGCTCGCACTCCTGACTGGGTGATGTACCCTTAAACCATTTGACGTTTTATGTATGTATGCATGTACTCTGGCACTTACCCCATTTTTCCTTTTTTTATTTGGGGTGGGGGGGGAGAAAGACAGCCTGAACATGGACATCACACGCATCTAGGTCGTAAGCCACCAAATATATTACAGGTTTGACAACCCGAAGGGAAGAGAAGAAAACCTAATATTTAAGCCAGTATCACACGAGCGCTTTTTCCCTCAACATTTATCCTTAACACTGGTCTGGCAGCTTCCGAGGTCAACATTTCAAATATTTCTGTCACCTAAAGTCATCTATCGTCAGTCTAGTTTCCGATTTCGGAGCAAAATATTCCCGAAATGTTGCCAGAAAAATGTTGAGCATAGAATGTTTACTATAAATGCTCTCTTGTGATACCGGCTTTAGTAATAGCTCCGGAGTCAAATGGCGTAAGAGTAGTCCTCCCTCCTGCCCATATATGTCATCTTGATATTCGTGTGTAATAAAGCTATTAGCAGGATTCGTGAATGTGTGTAATTTTGTGTCTTGTTGTGTTATCCTTGTTCGGGCTCTGTCTCGAGTCGGCCACCCACAATAAAGGAAAACAAAAATGGGGAATGTGCCAGAGAATTAGATACAGTAGTAGAATCCACACAGACTGATTTATTATAATTCTACAAAGAGGGATCATCCACTTGTCTTTTTTTTTTCTTAAAACATGGGATGGGTTAGTAATGAAGGAAAAAAAAAAATCTGGTCGTCTAGGTCATTTAGGGGTCGGCGGAAAGTCACAATTAACATAGGGTGATGGGTACGCAATACTATATACAGTACTGAAAAATCACTCGCGTACACGGCTAGACTTAGAGGGTTGCCAAACATTGGTATTGTTCCGTGGGATCTTAAAGTAGTTCCCATACAAATCTGAACCCTCTAGGTGCTATAGGACAAAAGTAATTAAGGCAAACGCAACCATTGCATCGCTGGGGTTTAGGGTTACATACAGCTTGGTCCCGCATAGTGCGAGAAATTGGTCGATACAGTGCGTCGCACTATGTGGATTCGCACTATGTGAACAATGTATCCTATGGGAAAAACCGTAATTGGTCGATCGGTCCTCCATATAGCACACACATCTTTCCTTATATCGTTATTTATACCGACACAAACATACCAAGAACAAATGTTAATGATAAATATAGCCTAATTCATCGGCATAATTTTGGCGCTTTCGTCTGACACAGCGTCGGCGTCGGTAGCCTAGACCGGCGTTTGCTCTCGGTCTGTTTTGATGGTGGGCATTTATTTCCTTTATCACTACCCATCAGGCCCATTGTCCCTATCACTGAATGCATTTGAGGAGAACACTTAAATACATATTATGAGATTACTTACCACACATAATATATTTGAAATCAGTCGTATAACCAAACTCTTTCCCTCTTCCTATGACTTAAATTGCTTCAAACTCCGTGTGTCCATGCATTATGGCTCGAACGTCCCTTGATTTTGGCCCTGTCACTCTTTCAACTATGGGGGAGGCACTCGCTATAGGCAGTAATGCCTTTTACCTCCCTCAATCACATAGAAAAAAACAAAAAACAAAACAAAAACAATACAAAAAAATCATCGGCATAATTTCGGCACTTTCGTCTGACCTGGCGTCTGCTTTGAGTCTGTTTTGATGGCCCTGGGAATTTAATTCCTCCATTATTACCACCAGACCCACTATCCCTAAATGCACCAAAGGCCACAATAAACTCGCAAGATAAGAGGTTCGGGCAGAAAATAGCTTGTAAACATGTAGTTTTCAAACACAGCCTGTCCACCGATCACAGGTATTCTCATGTACTGTATGGGGTAAAAAATGTCTGACTCACCAGCCTCCCTCCATGCCCAAGCTGCTCAAACACCATTGATGCCACGATTCAGGCAGGAAATTTATCGCACTGTACAAATTTTGGCCGCACTAATAGAAAACTCCCCGGATTTAACCCATATTGCCACCCGACTCGCACTAAAAGATCGTATTCGCATTGGTTGATAATTTTGTGCTTAATATTTTCATTGCTCACACTAATCGAAATTCGCACTGTTTGAACTAGTTTTCTGCAGGACCGAGCTGTACATAGGACACATTACGTGCGTCGCTGGTACTCTTAGTGGCATCAGTTCAAATGACGTACCAAAAGTATTTTCAGTGTCGCCTATGAAGATGGTTCTATTTGTCTTGGAAGGTGTATGACATCTTCCAGCTTAGCCATTGGGCTAAAATAGGCCATGTAAGATTAATGGCACTAAGTCATTTGACTCCGGAGCCACTACTTTACCTTTACCTTTGGATACTAAATATCAGGCTTTCCTCTCTTCCTTTCGGGTTGTCAAACCCGTACTGTGGAAACAAGCAGACTACAGTAGGTTTAGTTTATACCAAACCAACTGACCAGACCTATGAGAGTTCTGTATGGAGCTTAGTGGTCTGGTTAATCTGCTCTACATAACTAACCAAAAAAGAAAATTTACAAAGAAAGAAATAGGCTTGTGAAGGCAAAGAACTAATTTTGTGATAGAGTGGTAAATGAGTGGAACGCACTGCCCCAGTATGTAGTCGATTCCGAATCAATAAGGGAGTTTGAAAGTAATCTTGATAAAGCATGGGGAAGACAAGATTTGAAGTTTGATTATAAAGCAAAAATACAGAATAGTAAAAATGTTGCGTCTGCTACCGCCACCGCCAACACCGTGAACGACCGCAGCAATGCAAGTACTGGTACTGAGCTGGATACACAGGCCTAGTTTGCCTTTTTCCAGAGGATCAACTGTAAGAAACTCAGACACAAACCAAATGCAGAACTGTCGCACTCGGTTATGGCCTTGGCCTTGCTTGGGGCCTTGGGGCTGTTCGGCCAGGCAGCCTGGGGAACAGCAACAACTGTCTTGAAACATCTCCCCCAGCTTTCTTCTCTCCTTTGCCTTCAGAGCCCATGTTTCAGCCCCATACATTACTGAAATTAAGTTTTGAAATTAAATATAATCGTTAAATTTTTAATTCATGGCATTGTTTTGATAAATCTTCCATGCGTTATTTCCAGTGACTGTATCAAGTTCGCCATTTCAATTTTTAAATTGGCCATTATCAGTTTAGGAAGGACCTATAGGAATCTGAAGGGTTAAAGCTATATCCATTAAACCTTCGACTACCACAGGTCCTCCTTAAACTGAAAATCATTGAATGGTCTGTCTGAATAGAAGATAAAAAAAGGTGTGGTCATACTGAAAAGGTTAACTGTAGAAAGATTATTTTATTTGCTATATGGAGCATAATTGACCACTTGCGAGTTGCAGGCTATTAAGGAAGTTGGAGCCGTGAACATAGATATTAAACAGAAATGCTCTTAAATTACAGGCTTGCTACCGGTAGCTTGCCAGGATAAAATCAACACCTAACTGCCACGAAAGGTCTTAAAATTGACAGAAATGGGTCGAAAGTTCTTAAAATAGTCAAAATAATGGGGCGAACGTCTTAAAATTAGAAAAGCAATGGGGCTAAACACGAGGGAGAAAGGAGTCAAGAAAAAAATCCCTCTAGTGGAAATCTCCCCTTAAGAATTACAAGAGCAACTAAGCATCTTGACTCTCGTCCTCAGGTTTAGCCCCAATAGTTTGCCCATGTTCACACTTTTGCCCCCATTGTCAATTTAATAACTTTTCTTTTGTCTTTTTACTGTGTTAGACTAAGTTTTGGTTTGTTTATTTTGCAAGTTTTACATTATAATTCCCTGCTGAGCAATAGATTCTAATTTAAGACGAACCAGAAATTTTTCTATAATTATTAACCCACACCATAAAAATCTCTTTCAGAAATTATAATGTAAAACATGCAAACTAAACAAACCAAAACTTTGACAAACGCAGTAAAAAGACAAAACAACTAATCAAAATCGGTATGTGGAAACAACGCTTAAGCAAAATAACAATTCTTTATAAATAAAAAAACCAAATCCAAAATTACAAGTAATAATACTATGCCTCCAAGTTGTATCAGCATCTGAAGGTCCGCTGATCCAAGGCACGTCCTACCATCAGACAATTCGAGGGCGCAGCTCTTTCCCTGGGAAGAACTGGAGGCGGCTATCCAGTCACTGCAAAGTAAGGAACCCGTTAAAAACTACCAAAGATATGGAGTCTGTGCAGGGTGTCAAACCAGAGCAATTTAGTTTGAAGACAAATGATTAGGAGAAGTGTACAGGGAAATTAACATGGAGTAGCATTATTTTGGCCTTTTTATCACTTCCACAGACATAATTTGAACTACAAACAATAATTTTAGTTATACTGTACAGTACTGTACAGACGAAGAAAATATGGACTGCTTTTGTTTGACACCCTGCTGACAGCCATTAACCCTTTCAGGCTCTGGGGGTTGCCGGATATATATCTTGATGGAGTTCTGAAAGAAATGCAAGGAAGAGCAGTGGATGATGGTGTACCGCTGATAAGGGACGGAAATGAGTGGAAGTTGCCTGTACTGCCATTTGCCGACTATACAGTTCTGATGAGCGATACCGAATGGGAATGGCAAGGTCTGGTAAATATGTTTTGAACAGAGTGTGAAAAACGGAATCTGAAGGTAAATGTGGGGAAGAGTAAGGTTATGGTCTTTGAAAGGGATGCAGTCACAGAATGTAAGGCCAGGTTGAAGGGTCAGGCTATGGAGAATGTCAGCTAATTTAAGTATTTAGGCAATGTGTTCAGCATGGATGAAGTGCGGGAGAGGGTGAAACAGGGGGAGAGGGTTGTAGGGACGCTGAAAGCAGTAACAAGAAATAGGGTCGTCAGTATGGAACTAAAGAAGTCCTCGCAGGACAGTGGAACGTATGGGAAGCGAGAGAATGACTAAGATAGTGTACGAGAGCGAGGTGATGGGAGTCAATTGACTAGGGACAGGTGCATGTGGGCGATTCGTTCATGGCCACCCCTTCGGGGATCACTGCGTCCGGCAATAGACAATTTGAGGGTACAGTACTTTCCCTACAAAAGACTGGCTCAACTGGTAAGGGCTCCAGGTGGTCCAGTTACGATCCTGAAATCCCGATCTTAAAACCAAATACAGTAAAAATCATATAGCGAACCCTAAAATTAATTGGGTAAATGGGGATGTATTCTGGGACCAGCCAAAACACAAACCCTTAAAAACCTATCAAAATATGGTAAATTGGGGCATCGGATAGTGAGGGAGACCTGTACGCACTCCCTCCTCCAGACCAGGACTATCATGACTAACCTCTGTAACTCAAAAACTACCAGAGTCAGTCCTGCAGGAGAGTGCTCTACCAACCCAGCCAAGACCTGTGAAATATACATATACTGTATAAAGGAGTACAAAGGATATCAAGCAACAACAGGTCTAGTGACCATTCTAGGCTGCTTGTCCTCCAAAACACTGAGGATCAAGTGTCCAAACAGTGGTTTAGAGTGGGTAGGTGAACATTGGAAAGGGAACTACTGCCCTGGAACTAATGTCCGTGGCAGGATTAGGAAGTTAGTAGGGAAAGGGGACAGATGGGTTAGTAACTGAGGGGAGGATAAAATAAAGTTATTAATTTACAAACGCAGTCAGTCGCGGGTTTGATGCGAGATATTTGTCTAGGCGAAGTTTAAATATATCAACGGTGCTGCAGTCTATAACGCCTCGGGGAAGCCCATTCAGTGAGTTTAACCCCTTCTGTACCGCAACGTCTATTCAACTTCATTAGGGCTACTACAGTATTAGATTATTTTATTCAGTTTTATAGGGGCCTCCAACAATTAACTCTTCCACGCTTTTATGACCAGAGGTTGCCAGATTAGCAATAAGAAATAGACTTCTCTCACTCTTATAATTACCTCTCCAAAATTAGTTTTCTGCCCACAGCTAACTCAAAGACAACTGCAGAGGTTGAAGTAACTAAACTAAAGGTTTATAAATACCCCTGATGGTAACAAAGGCTTTAAAGTATCCCTAATAGGCTCAAAATTGCATCATATGTCGGAGAGGGTTAATATCTTTACTGTAGTTATAATGTAAAACTTGCAAAATAAACAAACTAAAACTGGGACGATACAAGATAAATGCAAAAGCTCAATTAGAATCACTACTGTATGTGGAAATAACGCCTAATACTGTATATTCAAACTTTGAAACGGATTCGCCACAACACGGCCCCATCATGTCATCACAGTAGCTGATGTTGGTATAGTGCTTACAGTGTATCAGCAAGACTTAAACTCCCCCCTGAAGCAATTACACCTAGCGAATCTACATCACACCAGCCTTAACCCCTTTACTAACCGTGACAGGTTTGATTTCGGCTATATGTACAGTAGAACATTTTATGCAGCGTAGAAAGGATCTGTGGTAGTTCTATCTATCTATCTATTGCCTGACCCCGTGATCCCCGAAGGGGTGGCCACGAACGAACCGCCCCCATGCACCTCTGTCCCCAGTCAGTCGACACCCCTCCCCCCAACCAGCACCGCCTTCGTTCATGTAGTTCCTCACTCCATCCTTCCACCTCATATTCGGTCTACCTCTCCCCCTCTGTCCCTCCACCTCGCTCTCGTACACCCTCTTAGTCATTCTCTCGCTTTCCATACGTTCCATATGGCCGAACCATCTCAAGTTGTTCCTTTTCACACTTTCCAGCACATCTACCTCCACACCACACCTCCTTCTTACTTCCTCATTAGTCTGTCTATCCCTCCATGTAACTCCGCACGCACTCCTGTGCGTAGTTAAAAGGGTTAATTGAGAGTCTGTAGCCTTTTAATTGCTACACGTTCGTCCCAAGCTGAATAATATACTGTAGTCTAATAATTGCCGGATTATAATTAAAAGTAAGTCACCGGTACAGAAGTGGTTAAGGGGGGGAATGTACAGAAGTGGTTAAGGGGGGGAATGCGCGTATTTTTTTGCTAGTTTATATATCTTTAAATTATTTTTTTAGTTTCCTCCCTAGACCTCCATTAAGCTTTAAAAAAATACTCCCTAGACCCCCCTACAAGATAAATTTGTAATTTTTTCGGTAGAAAAATTTCCCGGTGAAGGCCAGTTCCTCTTAAAATTACAGGCTCACTATCGCTTGCCAAGACAAAATAAGACGCCTAAATGGCACAAGATGTCTTAAAATTTACAACTAAATGCGGGTGAAAGGTTAAAATCGTCAAAGTAATGGGCAGAACGTCTTAATTCTAAAGACCAATGGGGCTTAACAAGAGGGAGAAGGGGGACCAGAAAACTGGCCCACCCCCCCTTAACCATGATATAATAAAGCCGGTAATAATATGCTAGGCTAATAAATAAATAAAAATTGGTAAATGGATACGGTGTGACAGTCACTAGTTTTAGCAAGTGTTTTTTGTTTTTTTTTGCATTTTTTCTTTGATATACAGCGTTGTTTTATACCAAGGACTGTCGCAAATGAGTATTTACCCATTATCCAACAATCTAAAAACACGGCCCCCACTAGTGGGGAGGGCTATGAAGATCAGGGAAATTGTGGGGTAAAAGGGGAAAAATAGGGGGCATTTTTCAAAGTAAAAAAAAACAGTAATTGAATTTTGAAAGTTGGCTCGAGTTTTCATGTCCATTAAACCCCAAAATTTGAAAACCCGAGCCAACATTTGCCAAAACTTGGCTCGGGTTTAGCGATTTTTTGAAGTAAAAAAACACAGTAACCTAACCTAGAACATTGGATACAAGAATAACCCTTACCTACCAGCTAGTATGTGTCTAGAATAACCCTTACCTACCAGCTAGTATGTGTCTAGTTTATCCCATACCTACCAGCTAATCCCTAGTCATGAACCTAACTAAGAAACCTAACCTAACCTAAAAGTAATACGTGGATAGCGGGAAAAGTGTAATCCGGCAGAGAGAACATAAACAAAGTGACAGTGGCTTTGTGCAGTGGGGACTCTGAAAATGTGGTAAATTGATACGGTGTGACAGTCACGAGTTTTAGAATGTGTGGTTTACCTAACTAAGAAACCTAAGAAACCTACGTAATTGTTTAGTTTATGTCCTCTTTTTCTAGTTATTAAAAATGTATTCTATGGTGTATAATGATATATACAGTAGTAGCAATAGAACTGTTCAAATGACCTGGAAAGTGTATATTAAACCAAATACAAAACTTTGAGTTGTTGTTGTTGTTGTTGTTGTTCCCCAGGCTGCCTGGCCGAACAGCCCCAAGGTCCCGAGCAAGGCCAAGGCCGTAGAGCGCCCCCACAAAACCCTCCCTGCTTACCACTAACAAAGCCCGGGTGACCGAAGCCACTCTAAGGCAGGGAGCCGAGGAGGGCGCGGAAACGCCCGGGAAACCAAAGCCCCACCCAAGGCCCTGTGCCCCTCAGCAATTATGAAGGGAAAGTTGAGGGGCAAGGGAAAATGTGACGCTTTGGCTCCCAATCTGCCAACTTTTAGGTTGGCAGTAGGGAGGTCGATCCACGGAAAAGACGCCGTCACTTGAGATCTAGAAGATATATAAGTAAAAGGAACAGTCAGAGTAAGCTATGGGTATGGTAGAGATCGCTCAGCTCTCACTCTGATAGACCAGCCCACGGATGTGTTGTTTACATTTTGGGTTTGGAGGGGGAGAGGAAGACAAACTAAACAATTACCAAAACCTAACCTAACCTAAAAGTAATAAGTGGATAGAAACTAACCTAAAATGTACGCAATTACCAAAGCAGCACTGGATCGCGCAACTGTAAGGTCCCCCGAGTAAGGTAGGAGGGAAAAAAAAAAAATCTATAAAGCAGAAATCCCGTAAAACAGGACTTGTCATTATGCAGACAAGACTGTGTTTTACCCTATATCTCCCTTATAATACATTTGCAACGGGAAGGACATAAGTTTGACATAAGTTTGCTCACATTCAACCTGTCCCAAAGAAGGGTGACCGCTCTCAACCCTCCAACTATCGTCCAATTGCTCTCATCTCTTGTCTTTCTAGAGTTTTTGAAACTATTCTTGCTTCCAAATTTCTTAAGCATTTCTCTTCTCATAATCTGCTCTCAGATCGCCAGTATGGCTTCCTTAAGGGTCGCTCTACTGGTGATCTTCTTTCATATCTTACTAACTCTTGGTCATCCTCCTTTCGGGACTTCGGTGAGACTTTTTCTATTGCACTAGACATATCGAAAGCCTTCGATAGAGTCTGGCATAAATCTTTAATTTCTAAACTACCCTCCTTCGGTTTCTATCCCTCCATCTGTGCCTTTGTCTCTAATTTCCTTTCCGGCCGTTCCATAGCCGCAGTTGTGGACGGCCATTGTTCACTTCCTCACCCTATAAACTTTGGTGTTCCTCAGGGCTCTGTCCTATCTCCTATTCTCTTTCTAATTTTTATAAATGATCTCCTTAACTGTACCTTAATTCCCATCCATTCATACGCAGACGACTCAACCTTACACTACTCCATTAGTTTTTCAGAACGCCCCAGCCAGCAATTCCTCAACGACAAACGTAATGAAGCCATAGAACTCTTAAATTCTGATCTAAATACTATTTCCAATTGGGGCAGAGAAAACCTTGTTAACTTTAATGCTTCCAAAACCCAATTTCTCCATCTATCTACCCGTCAGGATCTCCCAGCGCACTATCCCATATTCTTCAACAACACAAAAATCAACCCTTCATCTTCTCTCAATATTCATAGTGTCTCTTTTTCTTCTGCTCTCATTTGGAAGGACCATATTACCAGTCTTGCTAAGGCAGCCTCCCAGAAGCTCAGTGTGCTCAACCGCCTTAGGGGGTTCTTTTCCCCTGCACAGCTTCTTGCTCTGTACAGGGGCATAGTGCGCCCTTGTATTGAGTATTGTTCACATGTCTGGGGAGGTTCCTCTCACACCGCTCTCCTAGACAAAGTTGAAAGGAAGGCCTTTCGTATCATTAACTCCCGTCCACTCACCAACTCTCTGCAGTCTCTCTCTCTCCGCCGCAATGTTGCATCTCTCTCGCTATTCTATCGCTACTATAATAATCAGCGTTCCTCAGAGCTATCCCAGTGCATACCACCTCCTTTACATAGGGCACGTGGTACCCGTCTTGCAACTCAATCCCACCCCTACTCTGTGCAACTCTCCAACCCAAGAGTGAAACGTTACTCTCAAACTTTCTTCTACTCAACAGCTGAGCTCTGGAACTCTCTCCCAGAATCAGTCTTTCCCTCTTCCTATGACTTAAATTGCTTCAAACTCCGTGTGTCCAGGCATTTTGGCTCGAACGTCCCTTGATTTTGGCCCTGTCACTCTTCAACTATGGGGGAGGCACTCGCTATAGGCAGTAATGCCTTTTGCCTCCCTCAATCACATAGAAAAAAAATATATATAGGACTGAAGACTATTATATAACATACCTATAGGCTACACAAGCATCGATGGGGCTTGTAACTGTCAAACCGTAAAATCTTACCTACAAATTTAAACAAATATATTCCTAGCCTAGTCACATTTTATCTGCGACAGCATTTAGCCTAAGGGCGTAAAGCGGAAGCCGGACTTTTAAATAATTAGATAGCCTAAACCAAATTAGAACAAAAAGTTTAAAAATTTAGTTATCGACAACTTGAAAAAAAAACTATTAGGGCCTAGGCTATACCAAAAACTAACGGCAAGAGTGGTGTTATCGAGCGTAGCCTATCACCTACGTGACCTACCTCTGACCGGGTATATCCTAGCGTTTACTATACCGGTACCCCTTTATAAAGACATTAGCAATTTAGCCTAACCTAACCTAACCTATCCTAGTAATAAGCCTATGGGTGGGGGCTGCCGCTCCCAGCCTCCCACACCCCCGCCCCCACTTTTTGACATAAACTCGCGTGTTTACACGACATACGCCCGGTAACAACTCATTCCAAAATAATCAGTCCCCGACTCCCCATCGGCATCATAGGCTAAACAAAGCATTCCCTCCAATGAATCCTCCTTGTTATGAACAATGCGGTGCGGTGGGCGAGATTCATCCAATAAATGGCGCGAGCGTTAGCCTAATCACAAAAACAAAATACCGGCAACTTGTTATTGCCGGGCCCCTTACAAATTGGATCAACATCGATGAGGATAAGTCAAGGGTGGGTGAGGGCCATCGTGTATGATTTATCCAATTTACCCCACAATTTCCCTTACCTAACCTAGGCCTAGGCTACTGTAAAAGCGCTATTCACCCAATAAATGGTACCATTTGACGTCTTACGATATCTTCAAATTATCCTAATATTGGCTAGCCTAAGTTAATGCAAATTTTCCACTCAAACCATGAATAACAACATGGGCTGGTCTATCAGAGTGAGAACTGAGCGATCTCTGCCATACCCATAGCTTACTTTGACTGTTCCTTTTACTTATATATTTTCTAGATCTCCAGTGACTGTCTCTTCCGTGGATTGACCTCCCAATCTACCAAGATTGGAAGCCAAAGCTTCAAATTTTTTCCTTTGCCCCTCAGCTTTCTCTTCATAATTGCTGAGGGGCACAGGGCCCTGGGTGGGGCTTTGGTTTCCCGGGCGTTTCTGTCGCCCTCCTCAGCTCCCCGCCATGGAGTGGCTTCGGTCACCCATGCTTTATTGTGGTCGGCTGGGAGGGTTCTGTGGGGGCGCTTGGTTATGGCCTTGGTCTTGCTCAGGGCCTTGGGGCTGTTCGGCCAGGCAGCTTGGGGAACAACAATAAAACACTATATTCCTTGAACAAAAATAAAAAGAAAACTTGGTAGACAAATAGGCCTAGGCGGTGACTGAACGACTCGACCCATGGGACAACTCGGCTCTGACAGCTCGGCCACGACGGCGAGACAGCTCGGCCACGACGGCGAGACAACTCGGCCCATTATTTGAGACAGCTCGGCCCCATGTTTTGCTAGGCCTATGGGGCAATTTGACGAGACCAGTCAGGATTAGGATGGAGAGAGCTAAGTGGAGGGTTTATGGGTGAGGCCATGTATGCAGCACCAAATCCACATGACCTCCCGTTTATGGCGCGTGTAATGTGGGCAAAATGTTAGTTTATTGTATAATTATGTCATAGGCTAGTTCTCTCGATTCATAATGTGTAGGTTAGGTTAGGTTAGGTTAATTAAGAGTAGTCTCGTAATTAACACGGGGCCGAGCTGTCTCGTTTTTACTGGGCCGAGCTGTCTCGCCGTGGGCAGAACTGGGTCAATATTTACGAGTCACACCACAGGTGGAATCTCATTTCTAAGGGTAGTTTTGGGTTCCTATCATTCTAGGCTTCATTGCTAGGCCTAGCCTAGCCTAGGCTATATACTTTTTATCCACCGGGAAAAACATTTTTTTTTTTTTTTTAGGCTAGGCTAGCCTACGCCTAGGCTAGCATTAACTTAACCTAAAAACCTAACCTAACTTAAATGTATTTGGGGGCTGTTAGGTTAGGTTAGGTTTTTTGGTTAGGTTAATGCTAGGCTAAAGAAAAACAAAAACAAGAAAAAAATATATTTTCCGGTGGATAAAAAGTATAGGCCTAGGCTAGGCTAGGCCTAGGCCTATAGGCTAGCAATGAAGCATAGAATGATAGGAACCCAAAACTACCGTTAAAAATTAGATCCCAGCTGTGGTGTGACTCTTAAATATTGACCCAGAGCTGTCCTGGCCGAGCTGTCCCGTGGGCCGAGTAGTCTAGCATTCGGCCTAGGCTAGCCTAAGCCTGGCTCTAGCCGTCTTGAATGCTAGCCTACCAATATTCCAAGCAAAGGTTAGCTCAAGTCCTAATAGCCTACGAAGTTAATCAATACATAAAAGTTACCTCTTAAACATACAGCCTCCCTGAACCCCCACACACCATGCAAATAAGCTATATAGGCAATTACAAATAGGAGTACCTGCGGGCCCGAGTTTTTGGTTTAAAGATGCAGCGCCATCACCCAAGTCAGTATAGCGAACTATCGCTAGATCCTGCCTCAAAAGTAGCTAGATGGCCAGTAAATAGTTAATAAATGCTGAAAACCCGCTAGAATAATGACAAAATATCTATAATAATGCTAAAATCTCCAGAATCTCGAATTAGTGGCGGCATATTGAAAAAATTCCGCTAGGTCGAAATAACTAAATCTAGCAATAATGTGCCTGGATTGGCAACCCTGCCACAACAAGACTATCTAACCAGCTGATTGTAACCCCTTCAGTACCTGAGACTTCTTTTTATTATATTGTGGCTACAATTAGATGTTATGAAGCTTATGAAGGATACATTGTGATAATCAGTAGCCTTTTATTTGGTTGACGTCTTTCTTGAACTGAACAAAATCGGCTAATGGCTGCTAGAAAATAATGAAAAAATGAGTGGTAATGACAGGGTTAACCCCTTCAGACTCTTATGACTCAGAGGTTGCCAGATTAGCAATAAGAAATAGAGTTCTCTCACTCTTATAATTACCTCTCCAAAATTAGTTTTTTGCCCACAGCTAACTCAAAGACAACTGCAGAGGTTGAAGTAACTAAACTAAAGGTTTATAAATACCCCTGATGGTAACAAAGGCTTTAAAGTATCCCCAATAGGCTCAACACAGCTAACTCAAAGACAACTGCAGAGGTTGAAGTAACTAAACTAAAGGTTTCTAAATACCCCTGATGGTAACAAAGGCTTTAAAGTATCCCTAATAGGCTCAAAATTGCGTCATATGTCGGAGAGGGTAATGGGTAAAAATGTATTAAACAAATTAAACTTTAAAACAACTAAAACAGGAACCGCACAATGTAAAAACAAACAAATGAAATCACTATGACGAGAACTGAAAATTTAGCAAAACTATATGAATACAAAAATATATGAAATTGACCACTTGCGAGTTTTGGTCTATAAAGCCGCTGTCACACGAGCGCTTTTTCCGTCAATTTTCCAAGAGCAAGTTTGTTTTCGTATTATTTTTTGACTCTCGCACTGGTAGGCCTATAGGTAACTAGACTGAAGGTAGATTATGTTAGGTGGCTGAATTTTTTTAAAGTGTAATTTTTGAAGCTTCCAGACCATTATTGCCCGTAAAAATTGCTCAAAAAAGGGCTCTTGTGACAGCGTCTTAAGGAAGTTTGAGCTGTGGCCATCAATATTTAGCAGAATTGTCAGCTAAAATACGGCCATGATACATATATATAAATACATAAAAACAAATTAATCAAAGTATTTATCCATCAGAAACTCACATTATTTGTGAATTTATCTTTAACCTTCTCAGACATATGCCGCGATTTTGAGCCTATTGGGGATACTTTAAAGCCTTTGTTACCATCAGGGGTATTTAGAAACCTTTAGTTTAGTTACTTCAACCTCTGCAGTTGCCTTTGAGTTAGCTGTGTTGAGCCTATTGGGGATACTTTAAAGTTGTTACCATCAGGGGTATTTAGAAACCTTTAGTTTAGTTACTTCAACCTCTGCAGTTGTCTTTGAGTTAGCTGTGTTGAGCCTATTGGGGATACTTTAAAGCCTTTGTTACCATCAGGGGTATTTAGAAACCTTTAGTTTAGTTACTTCAACCTCTGCAGTTGCCTTTGAGTTAGCTGTGTTGAGCCTATTGGGGATACTTTAAAGCCTTTGTTACCATCAGGGGTATTTAGAAACCTTTAGTTTAGTTACTTCAACCTCTGCAGTTGCCTTTGAGTTAGCTGTGTTGAGCCTATTGGGGATACTTTAAAGCCTTTGTTACCATCAGGGGTATTTAGAAACCTTTAGTTTAGTTACTTCAACCTCTGCAGTTTGAGTTTGCTGTGTTGAGCCTATTGGGGATACTTTAAAGCCTTTGTTACCGTCAGGGGTATTTAGAAACCTTTAGTTTAGTTACTTCAACCTCTGCAGTTGTCTTTGAGTTAGCTGTGTTGAGCCTATTGGGGATACTTTAAAGCCTTTGTTACCATCAGGGGTATTTACAAACCTTTAGTTTAGTTACTTCAACCTCTGCAGTTGTCTTTGAGTTAGCTGTGGGCAGAAAACTAATTTTAGAGAGGTATTTGTAAGAGTGAGAGAACTATTTCTTATTGCTAATCTGGCAACCTCTGCGTCATATGAGTCTGAAGGGGTTAATATCTTATAAGTTCACGGCTCCAACTTCATTATAACCTGAAGCTCGCAAGTGGTCAATTCTCCAAAACAAGAGTAAATATATAGGCTAGGCCTAGCCTACTCCCATACAGGTTGTAGGCTAGCTTACTACTTGAACAAATACCAAAAACAAATTGAACTTTTTAACCTAAATCATTGCATTCCTGTTTGATTACTCATGTTTACGAATTCAACTTCCTTATAGCCTAAAAATTACAAATGGTCAATTTATACTTATCGGTTTAAAAATGGATAAATCTATAAATTTTCTCACTGCGCACTTTAAAGGGGAAAGTAGTTTTTTTTTCTGGACCCCTTTATCCTAATGTTTAGCATATTAGTTTGGCGATTTTGAGACTACCTTCATTTCTTTATCAATATGAAGATCATTCGTGCCATTTATGTGTATATTTTTCTGGCGAGCGATATCGAGCCTGTAATTTTAGAACGCCGGAAATGTACAAATTTATCTTGAAAGAGTGATTTTCTTTAAAAGTTTAAAGTCTAGCGAGGAAACAATAAAATATGAAAGATATGAAAACACATTACCCCCTTAATTAGATACTAAGGTGGACTTCTGAAATCCATTATTACCCATCAAGCAATATCTTTTAAAACCCTCGCAACTATCAAGGGAAGGGATGATCAGAGAAAAGGTTGAGTTAACCCGGGAGCTGCGGGGAGACTCTTAAGAGTTCCCCCGGCGCACTGCGGGAAGACTCTTAAGAGTCAGAGAAAATAAAAATCAACTTTTGACATCGAAAAAAAAAAAAAATTTTATATTTTTTTTTTTTTATTTTTTTTATTTTTTTTGGCCCCTGGGCCATGCAAAATCTCAGTCCTCTACCTCCCCTCCTTCCCCACTTTCCTCCTCTCCTTCAGTTATCACCTATTTTCCCTGTTATTCCCTTATTCTGAGGTATATTTCGTGCTAACATTAGAAATCCGATTGGAGGGTGTGGTCATCACTGATAGCAAGCGAGTGCAAGAGAGAGAGAGAGAGTATCGATCGACTGTGTCTCAGTGGCCTTGGGGGAAATTGGCGGGAAAGCAGATTGCCTCACCCATACATTATACAACTCGCGGGCTATATCTCCGAATCTGACCATCCAAACGCTGTTTTCACTCGTTTTATTGTTTCAGGTTAATACCTTTATAATCAACCCATAATAGGCGCATATGGATAAATATTAATGCTATTAATGGCACAATGAATATTTTAGTGACGGAAACACCTCAAATACGTCAGCACAGGGGGACGTTTCCAATTACCCCCATGCGCACTTCAGAGGTTAAGGGGAGATTTCCACTTCAGGGATTGTTTTCTGGATCCCTTTCTCCCTCATGTTTAGCCCCATTGCTTTTGAAATTTTAAGACTTTCGCCCCATTCGTTTGACGATCTTAAGAACTTTCGCCCTATCGGGAATTTAGATAAAGGTTAAATTATATATCACTGGTACATGAAATATCCCAACAAATAGTTATAATATAATTACCAACAAGGTATTCGTCGATGGGTGTAATCCAGTCCCCCACACGCGGCTAATTCAATTGCATGACATGTAGGAATGTTCACATAATACAATATCGATACAATGAACTTAGCTTAAGAGGACTGGTGATGTAGGACTGTTGTTAATATTGTTGTAGATTAATATTTGTAGCACATGGTGAACTGTGGGTTGAGTCAGAGCCGGGGGAGATGTTGACTGTTTGGTGTTGATTGAGAGACTCAAGGGCCGGCCTCCGATCGCTTCGCGAAATTACATATGGCTGCCGGCTCATAATAATTATAACCCATAACTTGGTTTCATAATACATCTAGAGCTGATGTAGATATTTATACATTACAGTTAATATTTAACCTAACTTAAGAATAAACTACAATACACAAAGAACCAGCCGAAATCGTACAAGCGATACGATACCGCCAAATTCAAATGTCCTATTGGACCAAAACCTGTCGGGATCATTACCCTATTCCCGACACGCCCCATTTCTGTCAATTTTAAGACCTTTCGTGCCAATTAGGGGTCTATTTTTTCCTGGCGAGCAATAGCAAGCCTGTAATGTAAGAGGAACCGGCCTTAGGCCGGGACAGTTTTCTACCGAAAAATTTACAAATTTATCTTGAAAAGGGGTCTGGGGGGTGTAATCGTAAGCTGGATGGAAATATAGGGAACAAACTAAAAACCTCCCCTTAAATAAAGTAAATTAATCCTTTCAAATATGAGCACACTTCTTTGGACCGGGGTTTTTTCAAGCTTGATTCGAGGCATAGGAAAAATAAATAAAAATAACAAATATCCGGGTATAATCCTAGGTTAGGTTAAAGACATTGTTCAATGATTCTTAGTAAATAGGCATCTGAAAAACAGTTCCTCCCACTACACAGGATCTTCCCATCAACCCTTCTAGATTATTAAGCCAACACACTAATTTCCTAGAGCCGATTAACCCTTCCAAGATCGCGCACACGTTACCTCCCCACGAAGTCCAACCACCAACTACCTCCTCTGCTGGCTTGGTCCCACACTATGGTTAATAATGGTCAAGTCACTCCCAATCCCCCCCCCCCCCAACAGGGTACTCTCCTTGTTCAGTCACCCCCCCCTTTCCCCCATAACTGCTCTTCCAATGTTCCCTTACCCACTCTAAACCACTGTTTGGACACTTGATCCTCAGTGTTTTGGAGGACAAGCAGCCTAGAAGGGTCACTAGACCTGTTGTTGCTTGATTTCCTTTGTACCTTTGTACTTACCTCCGTCAATTTACCCCCCGCCCCACCCTTAACAACCTCTCCCTCATTGCTCAGCCCCCCACCCCATCCCCCCTGCTAATTTAATACCCCACCCCCCCCCACACAGTTACATGGGCACTATCATCGTTCACTTCTGTATCACCTAACTTACCAATATGACAGCAATATAAACGATCTAATTATTCAACCATTATGAAACATCGACCAGCAATGAACCTCTATTATATAAGCACATTAGGCCCAGAATTAACCCCTATCGGTACCGGTCACGTCCCTTTGTATCTGTCTTTAGTCATAGTTAGATTATTTTATGCAGCTTAGGAAGGTTGTGTGGGCGTCAGAAAGCCTGATAGTTTATATGCCATGAACCCTTCAGCTGCGAGAAGCACCAATTAAGTAACTACTATAAATACGACATAAGAATTACAAACCCCAATGCAAGCATATGGTCCTCCCGGGATTCCAACGCGGGACACCACACCCAGAACATAGACATCTAAACCATTACACCACCAACACAGTTACATTTAGACGAATTAATGCGGTGTAATCACTTCTGTATCAGGGACTTACTTTCCATCATATTCTGGCAACTATTAGACGATTATATTCAGCTTAGGAAGGACCTCTAGCAGCAATAAGGTTTCAAACTATCTCTACCAACCCTTTCAAATACCACAGATCCTTCCTCAGCTTTATAATATCGTCTAAATATAGCTAGAATGAAATACAACACGTCACTGGTAGTTAAAGGGTTTAACCCCTTCTGTACCGGCGACGTCTTATATTTTTGTATTGTAGCTACCATTCGACGATTTTATTCAGTATAAAAGGACCTCTAGCAATTAATAGGCTTCGAACTATTTCACTCCACCATTTGTAGGCTACAACCACAAAAAATCGACAGCTAAATGACACGAAGTCTTACTATTGACAGAAAGGGGGCGAAAGGTCTTAAAGGTTACTTATTGTAAAACTACTGTATGTAAAATGTTTGTCAATAAAAGTTTTTAATTGAATTGAAATCGCCAAACAAGCATGAGGGAGAAAGGTGTCCAGCTCCCCTTAACCCTTTCAGTACCGCGCACACGTTACCTTCCCACACAGTCCAACCACCAACTTTATTCTGGTCCCCTTCCTCATACTTAACCCCATTAGTTTTAAGATTTTTATAAAGTTTGCCCCATTAGTTTGTCTATTTTAATACATTTCGCCCCATTTCTTTGTCAATATGAATGAATACCTTTCGTGCCATTAATTGTGGAGGCACTGGCCTTCGCCGTGAAATATTTCCACCGAAAAATGTACAAATTAATCTACTAGGGGGATATCTAATGGATGTTTTAAAAGTTGGATTGAAGTCTAGGGACTCCCGGAGGAAACTAAAACATAAATAGACCCCCAAAATAACCACTGTACCTTTAACCCTTCCAAGACCGCACACACGTTACCTTCCCACCACACAGTCCAACCACCAAATGACCGCCTCTACTGCCTTGGTCCCACACTATGGTTAGGTGGTCCAGGTACCCCCCCCTCCCCCCAATGTCCCCCCCACAGGGTACTCTCTCCTTGCTCAGTCACGCCCACCTCCCCCTTTCCCCCATAACTGCTCTACCTCCGTCAATTTACCCCCCCCCCCCCCACCTGCCAATTTACTATCCTCTCTCTCTCTTTCTCCCTCCTTCCCCCCCCCCCCCCCCTTACATGGGCTCTCTATCATTGTTCAGTCCTAGCCCCTACCCCCCCCCCCCTCCCCATTTACTATCCTCTCTCTCTCTTTCTCTCCCCCCCCCCCCCCCTTACATGGCCTCTCTATCATTGTTCAGTCCTAGCCCCTACCCCCCCCAACCTGCCAATTTACTATCCTCTCTCTTTCTCTCTCCCCCCCCCCCCCAACCTGCCAATTTACTATCCTCTCTCTCTCTTTCTCCCCCCCTCCCCCCTACATGGGTTCTCTATCATTGTTCAGTCCTAGTCCCTCCCCACCTTCCCCCTAACGAACCAATATGACCGCAAATATAAAAATCTCAATTATTCCAACCCAATATGAACCTCTATTATATAAGCACATTAGGCCCAGAATTAACCCCTTTAGGTACACTCACGCATACTAAAAGTTGCTCAGGGGTGGGTCCTTCCTTTCCCTACTCCACCCTGGACAGGTGGAAGGGGAGAGTCCGCTTCAAATGTACCCCCCACCTTCCAAGCCCCAAACTATCCCCAACTCCCCCATGGCCCTTCCTTCTCTATCTGGCAGTTAGTGATGAGCGATGATGTAATACATGTATCATGTATTATAAATTATTGTCAAACCATCATTGCACATGCTGCATTGTATTTTTTAGGCTTTTAACCCCTCATTTTCCCTGAACTTCATAGCCCTCCCCACTAGTGGGGGGCGTGTTTTTAGATTATTGGATAATGTCCTAGCATGTTTCACATGCTTGCACCGTCAGGGGACATCCTGACGACGTATACAGACAAAACACACATAACAAAGCCACTCCAACACCTTCCTCTCTCTCCAACACCCCTTCTCCCCTCTCAACACTCTTCTCTGAGCTATTGCCGATAAAAATGGCATGTTCAGTCCTGTAAAGAATCGTAAGATTCAGAGTCGTAAAGATTCCAGGACGAGCTCATTAGCGGCGGATCCCCAGATCGACCGTGGTGATTGTCACCTAAACATCTGCAAAACTAATGGGTAAATACTCATTTCAGCTCCTCTTCAGTATAAAACAACACTAGCCTATAGGCCTATCTGAAGGAAAAATTTAAAAAAACAATATATAACTCGCTGAAATCGCTGTCGGTCCAAAAAGTCAGGTTTACCCGGAAATGTGTTAAGAGTCGGAGTTAGACTGAGTTTGTTTTCTCTTGTCTTCTTGTTGAGAATATAGCCTAGCCTAGCTACAAACCTACTAAAATCTACCATATGCCGGTCACCTTCCTTCATGATCTCCCTCCTCATCTCCGACATCAGACCCTTGCTTGACTTTGCTTCTCCTGTTTGGAATACTGGATTTCAAGGCGATCTTAATCTTCTAGAGTCTGTTCAACGTCGATGGTCGAAACAAGTAACCAACCACTCAAGTCTCACTTATCATGATCGTCTTTCTACCTTAAACTTGTTTTCAATTAAAGGCAGATTGTTGAGGACCGACCTTATTCAGTTACAAAATATTCCATAATCTCTCGCCCATTACAGTAAACCCCATGACCTGTTCACTATGTCACCCCACCAAGGAGTAAGAGGTCATAAATACAAGATCTTTGTTCCCCACACAGAAACCGAAGCAAGAAAAAGGGTTTTCTCCTGTCGTATAATCCATCAATGGAACTCCCTACCGGTACCAGCTGAAATAGTTAATTCCCCCTCCCTTGCTCAATTCAAATCCAAATTGACCTAACACCTCCACAACTCACTCTTCAATCCATAAAATCCCCCTTCCCATTGTTTAGCAACATCTCAACCCCTGATAAACTACCCCATCATATTATTGGTCCGACACACACTAGCCTACCAGTCACCCCATAGTCAAGCATCCCCAGTACATTCAAATGTTGCATCTGACTGGCGTGTCATGCTATCTCCTGGGCTGCCTAATCCTTGGCCTGTCATGCGCTACCGATTGGCGGCCCTACCAGGTGAGTTAACCAGGTGAGTTAGGGTAGTAAAGCTGTGAAGCTTCAAGCTTAGGCTATGTCACGTACCCTACCTGGGCGGAGTGGACCTCAGGGCGGATAGGATTCACAGGGAGGATGTGGACACCGTAGACGTCAGGGGAAGGCACCCATGCCCCGCAGTCGACGTAGATGCCCGCCAACCTCAGGAACAAGGAGTTTATTATGGTGTTCCAGCCAGGACAAGGCGAACAGCTGTGTGGATGGGTGGCAGACTGGCAGCAATGTTTACTCTGGTTCAAATCTTATGGGACCCTAGAGTCATAACATATAAAAGGGGTCATCAATGGAAAATGCTACATAATACATAATACTGATCATCTGTGGAACTACTATTAATCCTTACATACATAATAGTTACCAAGGCAGTCTAGCAAATTATCGCTACAGGGTGTCAAACTGGGTAATTTTCTTTGAAGATGGAATAAATAAGAGACTGAAAACAGGACAAATGACACTAAGTAGCATTGTTTTGGCCATTTCATCACTTCCAAAGACAGAATTTGAGCTATAAACCATAATGTTATCCTTACATATACAATAATAAGGACATCAAATATTCTACTTGGCACCCGTTCACACCCTGCGCTAGATCCCTTCTCAAAAGTCGCTAGAAGGCCAATAAATAGTAAATAAATGCTGAAAACCCCTCTAGAATGCCACAATAACTATAATAATTCCCAAAATTTATCAATGCTGCAGAATTTTGCTAGAATTAGTGGCGCTATATTGAAAAAAAAAAATTGCTCTAGATCTAGCAGTAAATATCCGCAAATGGCAACTCTGTCACAACGCGAATCTACTCCAGCTGGAGAGAGAGAGAGAGAGACTTATTCAGTTATTCATAATTTTTAGTTTCCTCCCTAGACCTCCATCAAGCTTTAAAAAACAAAAATAGACTCCCTTTTAAAGACAAATTTGTCAACTTTTCGGTTACTCTTAACATTACAGGCTCTCTTTCGCTCGCAAGGAAAATAAAGACACCTAAATGGCACGAAAGGGCTTACAATTTACAACAGGTGGAAATTTGCAAGCCATTTGCTTTAGGCTAGCCCTCGTTGAGTTTAGGACTATTTCTGGGCTACCTATAATTAATAAACTATAGATTATCGCTTATGCTGCAGAATTGACCACTTGCGAGTTTCGTTCTATAAGGAAGTTGGAGCTGTAGACAGATATTTAGCAGAATTACCAGCTAAAATATGGTTGTAGTAGATATATAAAGACATAAAATCCAATTCAACATACTCTTTAGCCATCAGAAGCCCACATTATTACATTTTTGTTTACTATCGATGTCTACAGCTCCAACTTCCTTATAGAATGAAACTCACAAGTGGTCAATTGGCGCTCGAACAAATAAAATACCAGCATATTATTATTAGGATGTTTGCTATGCTATGAAAGAGGCAAAAGACAATGCTGAAGTGTAACGAGTCTCCTTCAAAGTTGAAAGACTAACAGCCAAATTCTAGGGATACATTCGGGTCTCCAAATGTCTTTAAGGGGAGGTATTTAGTTTGTTCCCTAGACCTCCATCAAGCTTAAATTTACACCCCTTTCAAGATAAATTTGTACATTTTTCGGTAGAAAAATTTCCCGGCCTAAGGCCGGTTCCTCTTAAATTACAGGCTCGCTATCGCTCGCCAGGATAAAATCAACACCTGAATTGCAAGAAAGGTCTTAATATGGGGTGAAAGTTCTTAAAATCGCTAAACTAATGGGGCAAACGTTTTATAATATAAAAAGCAATGGGGCTAAACATGAGGGAGAAAGGGGTCAAGAAAAAAAATCCCTCAAGTGGAGATCTCCCCGCAATTTAAGTCTTAGGATGAGGGAAATACAGATTGAGGGAGTTACTACAGTGTTCTGTATTAAGTAACACTCCGTTCTTAACTTTAAACATCAATAACAAACCCCAATGCTGCAATGCACTTTAAAGTACTGAAAGCATATGGTCCTCCCGGGATTCGAACTCGGGAAACCACTCGGAATATAAGCACCCGGTAGTAGGTGTGTTGTGAATCATTTAAACCACTTGCTAGGGTATCAATATAATGAAATGAAAGCAAGTGGTTTAAATGATTCACAACACACCTACTTCATAACCTTGAGATACTATTGGAGATACTATGGACGAGATGGGTTGGGTGTGAGGGGGATCTACTAGGTGTGGGCCTATCGGCGCTCAGCAGACCCCCGTAATCTTGTGTTAATCTCTGACCGTTTTGGTGGGGTCAGTACTCAAGGTATTAGTGAGATGGGTATATAATTGGGCCTTGTAATTGGGGTTGGGTGTGACGGGGATCTGCCTTGTATGGGCCGATCGGCTTTTTGCAGACTCCCTTTTTTCTTATGTTCTTATGTTCTATTAGTTACCATAGAGTTACCATAGACCTTCGGACTGTATGGGACGTCAGGCCCTGGCTGAAGCCTCCACGTCGACTTTCAGGAATCTCGCAGAGCCTCCAGACCATCCGGTGGAGGGGGTGAGTCAGACAATGGAATGGAAGGAAGAATGGTGGGTTGAAGGTAGGAGGTGGATTGGGGAGGTGGGTAAGACGCTGCCAAATTACGATTTCACTGGGATGGTGAGAAACAGGTTTTGTGCAGAAAACTACATAAACTGTAAAATGCTCTGGGGTAAAGTAGAGGTTAATACTAAATTAATTATATGTTAAATAAAAGACCATAACATGAAAAAAGGTTTACTGATTTGGTATTCAACAATTTATGTACAATATTGACATTATCATTATTATTATTATTATCATTATTATAATTATTAATATCCCTTTCAGTATCGGCGACGGTTTTCATTTGATTCCAGCTATATTTAGACAATTTTCTTCAGCTTAGGAAGGATGTATGGTAGCTGAGAGGCTTCACTGAATGAGTCGGTAGCCTTTGAATGGATACACGTCCTTTCTAAACTGAATAAAATCGCCTAACAGTTGCCAGAATACCATGAAAAGAAGGTCTCCGCGACAGAAGGGGTTACCAAGTTACACAAGTTACACAAGTTAAATATCTCGGACTGAAACTGGACGCGAGTTTGTCAGGTGAAACAATTTTGGAATCTATCCTGAGTAAGTGTAGAGCATGTATAAAATACCTGTATAGACAGGTGGGATGCTTGCCCGCGGCGACCAAAAAGACCCTCTGCCAAGCGCTTGTTCAATGTCATTTTGACTATTCTGTCATCTGGTACTCTGCATCATCTAAATCAGCACAGCACAAACTGCAGGTCACTAAAAATAAAATGGTTAGGTTCATGCTGAACCTAGGACCCAGATCACATGTTGGCCAGGAACAACTTCAGTCACTAGGTATGCTCAATGTCTCTGACAGGGCCAAACAAATCAGGCTAACTAATGCCTTCAAAATTTTCTATGACAGAGCTCCAGAGTATCTAAAGAATGATTTTGTTAAAGCAAATGAGAGGAGTGGACATAATACAAGAAACAGGATGTTTAATTTTAAGGTCCCGAGAAACCAAGGACAGGGTAAGCAAACATTCTTCTTCACTGCCATCAAAGACTGGAACGACCTACCCCAGTCAGTCCGTGAAAAGAGAACACTGTATTCCTTCAGACATAGCCTGAAGGAACACCTGAACCGGACAGCTGCGAGAAGGGAGCACCAAGCTTATGTCTACTACTAAATACGACATAAGAGATAGACAAACCAAACTGAAATGATTACTGATTACGGATTACTGATATTTACTATAGGATGTAAGGTATCTTAAAATAACCCCCTAGAAATACTTTCTCTAAAGTATCTATTTCTTTATCCTCCCCATTTCCCCAGCTAACCTAATCCCACAAGGACCCCAATGGAAATACAGTATGCCTAACGGCCTTATTGGGCTATCCTTAGTTGGAATTATGCAAGGCTGGTACATGTCATATTTGTAACATACTATGTGGTACCAACTCTGTAAATTGCTAACTGAATAAATATTATGATTATTTTATTATTATTATACCATCATCGTTAATATTAATATTCCGTTTCACAATTCCACACAAACACCTCCGCAAATTTTGGGGAGTCCGGAAAGCAAAGATTTTTTGTTCATATACATGCAATCGTAGTAGGATAGTTCGCGAAGGTCGATAGTCGAGTCCTGGCGATAGATTGTAAGCTTAAGAAAATCGACTATGGGTAGCGCCAACGGACTTGACAAAAATCTCGACCCCTGACCTCTCCGTAACTCAAAAGGGCCTTGAGCAAACTGGCTGTATATATCCACACCTATTTCCTGGTGGACTCTACCTAAATGATAGAAATGTCAGCCCAATTGCTTTCAGTCATTTTGAGTTATAAGAAGTTAAGGGGTAAAGATTATTGTCGGTAGTCGAGTCCTAGAGGTTGATTGTAAGCTGAAGAAAATTGACTAATGGTAACCAGAATACGATGAGAATTACGTCATGGTGCTAAATGGGTTAACCCCTTCTGTACCAACGACATCTTTTTAATTTTATTCTGGCTACTATTAGACGATTTTATTCAGTTTAAAAAGGGTCTCCAGCAATGAACAGGCTTCGAACTATGCAGATTGGGAGCCAAAGCGTCACACTTTTCCCTTGCCCCTCAACTTTCCCTTCATAATTGCTGAGCGGCATAGGGCCTTGGGTTGGGCTTTGGTTTCTCGGGCATTTCCGCGCCCTCCTCAGCTCCCTGCCTTAGAGTGGCTTCGGTCACCTGGGTTTTGTTAGTGGTAAGCAGGGAGGGTTTTGTGGGGGCGCTCTATGGCCTTGGCCTTGCTCGGGACCTTGGGGCTGTTTGGCCAGGCAGCCTGGGGAACAACAACAACAACAACAACCCTTTTTATAAGTACAGATACTTCTCAAACTGTACAAAGTCGTCTAAATATCTCTAGAATAGAATACAAAAGACGTCTCCGGTACAGAAGGGGTTAAAAGGCTTCGATATATATATAAATTAACCCCTTCAAAACGATGATGCCTTTATGATCAGATTCTGACTACCATTACATGATTACCGGTATGTAGCTTATAAAGGACCTCTAACTTACAGTCACCTCATATCAGGGCACAAACTTCACTTAACGTTGCTATGCTTCATTATTAATTAAAATGTAAAACTTGCAAACTAAACAAACCAAAATTGGGACAAGGACAATATAAAGTCAAATTAAATTATCAAAATCGCTATGTGGAAACAACGCTTACTAAAATGAAAATTATTAAATAAAAGAACACAATCCACCACATAGGGTGTACATTACTACATGAGCAAGTTAATCTGTTTCCCAAGCAAACTAATCGCACACATAACAACGCACTATCGTCACGTTAAAGGAAGTAGTCAAGTTTGGGAAGTCGGAAATTAGGTTGGAAATTAGGTTAGGAAACTAAGTTGGAAATTAGAACAAAATTATTCAAACCGCAAGAAACAAGACACAAACTTCTAAATATAATTCAAGTCCATGAACGTAGAGGGAGCTGCACCGAGGCGTAGACCTAGAAAGACGTGGGATCAAGTCATACGATCTGATCTTGAATATAAAAACCTGACCAGTGAGGCAGCTCTGAACGGGGCTGCCGAAACCGGAACTTCCAGAAAATTGGAAGTTCTTAAAATCGCTAAACTAATGGGCTGAAAGTCTTAAAATCTCAAAAGCAATGGGGCTAAACATGAGGGAGAAAGGGGTCCTCAAAAAATAATATGATAATTTGTAATGGATTCAAGACTCCGATACATGTAGCCGATAAACTTACTGATGTAACGCTGGCTTAACAACTTTTACGAGGTCAGTTTTAAAACCATTCAGCATGAAGACTGTTATGCCTCCGATTCCAGCTAAGATCGGACGATTTTATGCAGTTTAAGATGGACCTGTGTTATTCAGAGTCCTGCAGGTAGATTATAAGCTCAAGAAAATTGTCTAGTGGTAGCCTAACCAGAATAAGAGGAAAATTACGTCATTGTGCGATAAACTCGCTCGTGTGACGCCGCGGAAGAAATCGGACCCCGAACTATTGAACCAGATTGCAAATATATAAAAAAAAAACGCACACACAAACATGAGAATGCTTGGGATACTTATACTTAATACTGTACATACTTAAGGGAGCCTACCTTGCTTTTTTCTCTTTCTCTCTCTCTCTCCTTGGCTTGTATCCATTCGGCCCCATTCAGCCTACTGTTTTATGACGTTTACCCCATCCAGGTGTCAATATTTTCCAGGCGAGCCAGCATATATATCTTTTTGCTAACTAAATTTGTACATTTTTCGATAAAAAAAAATCTCCGGCAAAGCCGGATTTCTCCATACAATGCTGGCTTGCTTTCGCTCGCCAGGAAAATATTGACACCTGGATGGGGGTAAACGTCTTAAAACAGTAGGCTGAATGGGGCTGAACGGATACAAGCCAAAGAGAAAGGGAGAGAAAGAGAAAAAAGTGAGGTGGGCTCCCTTAAGTTAAATTAAACCTAAAAGAAACATTAACAAAATATTTAAATAACAAGAAAAAATATTAACTTTGGCATAAAAAAAAAATCTAAATTTACACTGTAGAAATAATGGGTCTAAATTAGGTCAGAAACGGTCAATTCAAGTGTCCGTAATATGCCTTTAGCCTTCGAGGGGAGGTGGGTCGTTTTTCTGGTCCCCCTTCGTGCTTAGCCCCATTAGTTTTCAGATTTTAAGACGTTCAGCCCATTAGGTTGACGATTTTCAGACCTTTCGCCCCATTTCTTTGTCTATAGGCCTACTAAGACTTTTTGTGTCACTTAGGTGTCAATTTTTTTCTGGCGAGCAATAGCGAGCCTGTAATTTAAGAGGAACCGGCAATCGGCTGGGACATTTTTCTATCGAAAACATACATACATACATGTACAAGTTTAAAGACCGTTTTGTCCACAGTCCTGAAAAATGTACAAATTTATCTTGGCGGGTGTTTTTATAAGCTTGATGGAGGTCTAGCGAGGAAACTAAAAAAATATAATTAGATACATAAATGAGCCAATAAATACACCCATCCCCTCTTAACCCCCTAACCAATGGGGCTAAACACGAGGGAGAAGGGGGGACCGGAAAACCCTGACCCATCTCCCCTTAACCCCTTCACCACTCGTCCTATTTTTGGTTACCATTAGACTATTACTTCCCATCTGATGGTAAATTGTCATGTCTTCCTCTTGATGTCTTACCTGTTATAAAGAGTCTGTAGTAATTCCTAACGATGCCTTCCATTGTGGTTAAGTGCCGCATCAATTACCCCTTCCATTGTGGTTAAGTGCCCCATCAATTACCCCTTCCATTGTGGTTAAGTGCCCCATCAATTACCCCTTCAATTGTGGTTAAGTGCCCCATCAATTACCCCTTCCATTGTGGTTAAGTGCCCCATCAATTACCCCTTCCATTCGTCTAAGTATTAACCCTTTCAAGCTCCAATACGCGTTTCTGTTGTTTCTGGCTACTATTAGACAATTTTATTCAGATTAGTAACGGTATATGGAAGTCAAAGGGTTAATTGAGATAGTATTTACCCTTTTAATACCCACATATACTTCCTAAGCTGCATAAAATCGTCTAATGATAGCCAAAATAAACTGCTAAAACGCAGTGGAGAGAGGGCATGGTGAGCAAGGGTTTAATTGTCAATATTAACAAAACCAAGGTTATGCATTGTAGATTGAGACGAGGCAATGTGGAAAAGAGCGGTGCATACCCATGTGCAGTGTGTGGAAAGGGAGTGGGCGTTAACTCAATTCAATGTAGCATCTGTCGATGTTGGGTACACCATGGGACTAAGCGCTGTAGTAGAATAAAGGGGCCCCTGCCGAAGGATAAGTCAGAAATAGAGAAATTTGAGTGCGTAGTGTGCAAAGGCGAGCTTGTGTTAAGTGATGATCCTGTGGCTGTGAATTTTGGAAATGAGTCTTTGGAGCTGGTGAACAAGTTTTGTTACCTAGGAGATACCATCTCTGCCGGTGGTGGGGCCGAGGCTGCCACTGTTGCTAGAATTAGGTGTGGCTGGGGGAAGTTCAGAGAATTGATGCCAATCCTGTCCATGAAAAGAATGCCTCTCCCCTTGAAGGGAAAGGTGTATGCCTCATGTGTTAGAAGTGCAATGACGTATGCCTCAGAAACATGGGCCGTTAAAGTAGAGGATGTCAACAGAATGGAGCATAATGAGATGAGAATGGTGGGATGGATGTGTGGGGCCAGGCTACAGGATAGAATAACAAATGTTGAGCTGAGGAGACGTTTAGGTATAAAGAGTATTAGCGAGGTGATGCGTACAAGTAATGATAATTGGTAATCCAAAGGTCCCGGGTTCAAATCCCGATGTATCAATGGGAAGATATTATTGGGATGGAATTTGTGCTGTACCTAGTATCAGTGCATTACCACAAGCCCACCGAAAAGTCAATAAAATACCCTCATTGTTCCCTGATTAAATAGCACTGTATGAATATTCCCATATTCTATCTATCTATCTATCTATTGCCTGACGCCGTGATCCCCGAAGGGGTGGCCACGAACGAACCGCCCCCATGCACCTCTGTCCCCAGTCAGTCGACGCCCCTCCCCCCAACCAGCACCGCCTTCGTTCATGTAGTTCCTCACTCCATCCTTCCACCTCATATTCGGTCTACCTCTCCCCCTCTGTCCCTCCACCTCGCTCTCGTACACCCTCTTAGTCATTCTCTCGCTTTCCATACGTTCCATATGGCCGAACCATCTCAAGTTGTTCCTTTTCACACTTTCCAGCACATCTACCTCCACACCACACCTCCTTCTTACTTCCTCATTAGTCTGTCTATCCCTCCATGTAACTCCGCACGCACTCCTTAAGTAATTCATTTCCACTGCTCTCACTCTTGGTCTGAGTCTCTCAACCAACGTCCATGCTTCGCTTCCATAAGTCAGTGTCGGGATTACCACACTGTCATGCAAGGACTTCTTCACTTCCATACTGACCACCCTATTTCTTGTTACTGCTTTTAGCGTTCCCACAACCCTCTTCCCCTGTTGTACCCTCTCCCGCACCTCTTCATCCATAGTCCCATCTTTACTCAACACACTGCCCAGATACTTAAAAGAGTTGACGATCTCCATAGCCTGACCGTTCAGCTTCACCTCACACTCTGTGACTTCACCCCTTTCGAAGACCATAACCTTGCTCTTCCCCGTATTTACCTTCAAATTCCGTTTTTCGCACACTGTTCCAAACTCATTTACCAGACCCTGCAACTCCCATTCATTATCACTCATCAGAACTGTATCATCCGCAAACAGCAGTATAGGTAGCTTCCACTCAATTCCCTCCCTTTTCAGCGATACACCAACATCCACTGCTCTTGATAGTATTTCTTTCATAACTCCATCCATATATACAGTAAACAACCACGGGGACATCACACACCCCTGTTTCAAACCAACATTCAGGTCAAAGAACTCGCTCTGCTCACTCTCCACACGTACTGCCGCCTTTGCACCCTCATACATGCTCTTCACTGCTTTCAGCAACTTGCCCTCTACTCCGTATATTCTAAGTACTTTCCACAAACCTTCTCTATCCACTCTGTCATAGGCCTTCTCCAAGTCCATAAAGGCAACATACACCTTTTGTTTCTTCTCCAGATACTTCTCCACAACACAATTCAGGGTAAAAATCTGATCTACACATCCTCTCCCCTTCCTAAAACCTCCCTGCTCGTCGCCTATCCATTTCTCCGTTCTCACTCTCACTCTCTCAATCACTACCCTACTGTATACCTTCCCTACTACGCTTAGAAGACATATTCCTCGGTGGTCACCACACACTCCTCTTTCCCCTTTGCCCTTATATAGGGGGACTATTATATTGTGTTCTTTTATTTAATAATTTTCATTTTAGTAAGCGTTGTTTCCACATAGCGATTTTGATAATTTAATTTGACTTTATATTGTCCTTGTCCCAATTTTGGTTTGTTTAGTTTGCAAGTTTTACATTTTAATTCAAAATATGCTATAGGGGTGCAATGCCTGGTGAGTTATCTGCTCAACAGGTGGCGTTGTGTGTGTGTAAGTATGAGAGTCCGAGTCTAGGGGGTGAGACAGTGAATCACGGGAACGAGGTGGCTTCAGAGATGGGGTCGTTTCGGGCCATGAGTGAGCACCGTGCCTCATGTGAAGGCAAGATGGCAGGTGCTCGTTGTATTCTATGTGCTTCACATGTCTCACTCCCTAGACTGGAACAAGACCTCACAGGCTTCACTGTTCATTGTAAAGCGGTGAATGTTAAGGCTGTCAGCCTATGCCCGAGAGGAAGTAAGTTGTGGGGGAAAAAAAAAAAAAAAAAAAAAAAAAAAAAAAAATAGACTGGGATGGTATGGACATGTGGAGAGAATGGATTAACAAAATTGGGTGAAAAAATGCAGGTCTGTGATTGTGGAGGGAGCTGCACCAAGGGGTGGACCGAGGAAGACCTGGGATCGGACTATACGCGCCGATCTCAAATCCAAGAACTTGACAAGTGAAGCAGCCCTTAACAGGGTTGCCTGGAACGCCGCCATTAGGACAAGAGACTGAAACTGCACTTATGTGTGGAACACTCAGTCTTAAAATGTTATGTATGTGTATGCTAAAACGCGTCAGAGCTTCAAAGGGTTAAGGCCATAGAACGGTTGGTATATGTACACTCGGTCAATGAAGTATCTGCACCCCTATGCTGATCATCTGGTGTGTACATCTTGATAGGGTTGGCATCTCTGCCTGCATGTGTCAGAGACAATCCTCTCTGACACATGTTTACAGCTCCAACTTCCTTTTCTGGCTTCACTCTCACATAGGGTAGGTACATACATACAGTACATACAAGTTTAAAGACCGTTTTGTCCACAGAGAAAGACAAGCTTCTAGGTTGTGAGGTTGTGAACATTTAAAGCGCGAGAGTATCCGAGTTCAGAGGGTTAAAATTGCCAGCGCGAATCAGACTTCAACTTTCCCAAGGTAAATAAATTGCTCAATACTTTGCAAATACGCTAACCCCTATTATGACGCGGCTTTACGCTTTATCTTGGCTATTATTAGACGATTTTATGCAGTTTAGGAAGGACCTCTAGGAATCTAAGGGGTCGCAACCAACTCGACTGACTCAGACGCCCACAGATCCCTCCTAAACTGAATAAAATCGTCTAATGATACCAAAATACTACTGAAACACATCATAGTCCTATCTTATAATAATGTCTATCTCAAAATGCGTACCGGTAGCTTCTCCAACGCAGACTGTCTGGCTGAACAGTCCCGAGTGCGGTTGATCAAAGCCGCTCCAAATGCTCGGGCCCTCGAAGGGGCCAGGGTGAGATGATATCTGCAGGGAAGGGGATCATCAGCCCACAGGCTTGCACCCCCGGGCCAATGCCCCCCCCCCTCCTCAACACAGCTAACTCAAAGACAACTGCAGAGGTTGAAGTAAACTAAACTAAAGGTTTATAAATACCCCTGATGGTAACAAAGGTTTTAAAGTATCCCTTATAGGCTCAAAATCGCGTCATATGTCGGAGAGGGTTAAGAAGGACCTATGTTATTCAGAGGGTATATTGAGATTGTATTTGCCCTTTGGAATCCAAGAGGTAGATTCTAAGCAAAAGAAAATTGTGTAATGGTAATAGTTTAAAGTAAGATGATTTTAAACAGTTTAAGAAGGACCTACAGTATGGTAATCAGAGGGTTTATTGAGGTCGCATTTACCCTTTCGAGCCTTACCTTACCTTGAGGTTACCTTGAAATGTCACGGCCGAAGGCCGGTTCTTCCACAAATACAGGTTCGCTATCGCTCGCCAGGAAAAAAATTGATACCTAAAGGGCACGAAAGGTCTTAATATTGACAACAAAATGGGGCAAACGTCTGAAAATCTCAAAACTAATGGGGCAAACGTCTGAAAATCTCAAAACTAATGGGGCTAAGCATGAGGAAGAAAGGGGGACCAGAAAAACGGCCCACCTCCCCCTAAATACATCTCCTGTATTTTCTAATCAAGCCAAGAATTTAAATTAAACTTGTAAATTATTTCTTGTCTATTATATTTAGCGGACAATCGGTTTATTTAAAATATACACAAAATTTAAAAATTTAAAACTTGCAAACTAAACAAACCAAAATTGGGACAAGGACAATATAAAGTCAAATTAAATTATCAAAAATTAATAAATATTTTCAAAAGTTTTACATACACACAGTACAGTTAACTAATGTAAGGTTAGAAAACACGTCGAAAGAAAAACATACAATCCTTCATAGACTACGGTACCGGTACAGTAGATCTGGGCTGGACACTAAAATGGAAATTTGCGCGGTAAGGGACCCCAAAATCGGAGAACGACCCCCCCCGAAGTTACGGCATTTTACGGTAGCGATTTTGATAAGTTATTTTGTCTTTTTACTGTGTTCGTCCAAGTATTGGTTTGTTTATTTTGCAAGTTTTACATTATAAAGTACGGTACCCAAGGGACCCAAAATCGGAGAACGGCTTCCCAAGTACCTCGATACCGCGAAAATTAAAAAATGTCTCTGTTTCGAGGTTTAAATTGGAGGTTCGTTTTCCGATTTTGGGTCCCTTACTCAGTTTTTGTGTAAAGTCCAGATCTACTGTAGTCTATAGTTCATGCTAAATTGCCCTAATGCTGCATCAAATCGGCTCGTTATCCTTGAGATGGTTCGGCCATATGGAACGTATGGAAAGCGAGAGAATGACTAAGAGGGTGTACGAGAGCGAGGTGGAGGGACAGAGGGGGAGAGGTAGACCGAATATGAGGTGGAAGGATGGAGTGAGGAACTACATGAACGAAGGCGGTGCTGGTTGGGGGGAGGGGCGTCGACTGACTGGGGACAGAGGTGCATGGGGGCGGTTCGTTCGTGGCCACCCCTTCGGGGATCACGGCGTCAGGCAATAGATAGATAGATAGTTTGCAAGTTTTACATTTTAATTTTAATCTTCGGAGAGGGACCTAACTTCGGACACTTGTGGATACCAGCCCTGTTATCCCCCTGTGTCCGAAGTTAGGTCCCTCAAGCTGGTGCATTTCACTGTACCGTACGTATTTTAGAAAAACGTCCGAAGTTAGGGCGCTGTCCGAAGTTACGGCATTTGACGGTAAATTTGTAAAAAAAAAATATAGAAAAGCATACCTCTAATTGCATCATCTGGATGGGAATGTCATACTGTTAATTAAAATTAAAATGTAAAACTTGCAAACTAAACAAACCAAAATTGGGACAAGGACAATATAAAGTCAAATTAAATTATCAAAATCGCCGTGTGGAAACAATGCTTACTAAAATGAAAATTATTAAATTAAAATGTAAAACTTGCAAACTAAACAAACCAAAATTGGGACAAGGACAATATAAAGTCAAATTAAATTATCAAAATCGCTATGTGGAAACAACGCTTACTAAAATGAAAATTATTAAATAAAAGAACACAATCCACCACATAGGGTGTACATCACTACATGAGCAAGTTAATCTGTTTCCCAAGCAAACTAATCGCACATATAACAACGCACTATCGTCCCGTTAAAGGAAGTAGTCAAGTTTGGGAAGTCCGGGACGTTCTGGCAAATTTTACTAAACTCTGCATGAATAAAGAAACTACATGTTAAATGTCAAAAATATTATTTAAAATCAAATTTGCAACATGACAAGACATTAACAATAGTAAAAAATACAAATATTGATAAGATATCTATACTATTACAAAATAATATATAAAATACAGTACAGCACTCACTAACGATAGTGCTATCGGGTAGGTACCTGTAAGCATAGCTTGCCTCAAGTGACCCCTATCAATAACTACCCTACAAATAACCTACATTTATAGCACAAAATAAACTAAGGAAATCGCAAAAGTAAGCAATTGATACTATCGACAATGAATACATATAATATAAAGAGAAATAATTGCAAAATATGAAGTAACAACAGATTTAAACAAAGAGTACTCTTTTAACAAGAACATAAATTTAAAAAAAAAATCATCAATATTAATATAATAATAATAATAGAAAAAGAAAAGAAAGATAAACAATAAATACAGACAAAAAGTAAGCAGAGGTTATACAAGAAACTTCAAGTTAAAATGCTTGATTAAAATTATTGATGTCAAATTGTTAGAATACAGTCACATAATTGACCCTAAAAAGATTAAATTTATGGAACAATTTACTTGCCTCAAAACCTCTGTCCACTAAGAGTCTGTATAGTAACCTAGCTCTAGCCCAAAAGTCATCTACTTTAGTGCAGATTTTACAAAATCTTATTAATTGGGAATAAAAAACAATTATAAGTGATTTTACTATCGATATTACTACTAGGGAAAGGAAAGTTTATTACGTTAAAATTAAAATCATCAACTTTGTGATATATTTTAAGTATGCACTGTTCATTAACAATCTCTATATTTATATCAAGAAAATTTTCAACTTTATAATTTACGTTACATTGTGTGAGGGAATAGAATTAGGGTAAATAAGTTTAGCAACTTGTTTAAAATTTAACAAATTGCAAACAAGATATCATCAATATATCTACTATATTACTTAACAGTTTAGCAAGTGCTAATTTTTCTGGAATTTTATTTTTCCTTGCTACTGTCAACTAAGTCTTTTATATATTTAAATTCTAAAGCAAGCAAGAATAAGTCTGCAATTAAAGGGCTAGCATTTCCACCCATAGGAATTCCTAATATTTGTTTGAAAATGTACGGCCCGAATCTAACATAAGTATTGAAAAGGAGGAATTTAAGGGCATCTTTAAGTTTAGTTCTATCAAAATATACAGAACTAGTGGGAGTAGAGCTAAGTGATGCATTATTAAAATATGTATAAAACATTTATGAAATAATTACCATTCCTAACGAAACCTGTCAAAGTGCAAATCTATAATAAAGCAAAGCTCTGAATATACTAAATCTAAAGGCAAATTGGTATACAAAGTTGAAAAGTCGAAGCTATGTACCGAGGTAACTTTCGGCATGGTATTATTTTATCAATAACTTCTAACGAATTGTCAACACTCCAATAATAGTTAATGCCAGTTCTTCTCATGATGGTATTACAATATCTTTTAATGAGTAACTTTAATGTATTTAAGCAATTTACTACTTGTTCTGAAAGAGTTTAGTGGTAGCAAATTTTGCTCCGGCAATAAAGCGATATTTATAAGGTCTTTTATGAAATTTAGGTAACATGTAGAATTTTGCAATGCACTTGTTCTTATCAGAAAGTTTAATATCAAATATTATATTTTCTTGGGTATGTTCATCGATTAAGTTATCAAATATTCAGATATTTTGAATTTCATAAACAGAATTACCGCAAATATTTTTACGTAATATGTTACCCTTAATACCTAATTCTTTTTTCATATTTTTCAAGATAAAATTTCTTACATGTGAAGCTATAATTATTGCTGGCTTTTATCTACTGGTAGTGATTACAAAATGTTTATGTAAATTTATTAAATCAGCTTTAAGCTTATTATAATTATAGTCTATAAAATCTGAAAGATTAAATTCATTTTTAAGCAGAAAATTTATTTCTAATTAACTTAATTAATAATTTTTAGACCATGCTTCTAGTTCCTCATCGCATTGCAGCACGCAATTTTTAACAATTTATCTTTTAATTTATTGACTGAAAAAACAATATCTTTTAAAATTATGTCCCATGTTACTTTATTACTCCCTATTCTAAATTTAAACCCTTTACGACATAGCTCCGCTAATTTGTCGTTTGCAAAATGTTTAACTAGTTCTACATCACCTGTTAAAATTAATATGTGACATATCGGACTATAAATGAACTTTGCTAGTGCATCACGTCTGCTAGCTGGCATATCCATGACTCTTTCACACACGCATTTATTATTATTGAAAATATCATTATCTGAAAGATTTCCTAAAACTTTATTATAATTACAAATAATAGACCCAACAGGTCGTTCATATGAATACACTATTAATGGTTTGAAATCTTTACAACCATCTGGTAATATGGACTTAACTTTTCTTTGAATTAATAAGACTGTTAACATTAATTTTGTCCTAAATTTTAGAGGAATATTTTAAAGTGGACAGGACTTTATCTTTAATACGGTTATCTTTGGATTTCTTAGAATTAGCTCTAATATATCCCATAAAAGCAAAGACTATATTCTTAAATTTATTTGTGAAATTATATTTATTATTTAGAATATTTTCTATAAAAGGAGCAAAACTTTTCTTTTGTAGGCCTTTCAATGAATCTTTTAATTTTTTAATTCCGAAATTTCGATATAATGAATATAAATTATTAACAATAATTATAATATCAGACCTGCTTTTCTTTTTATTAAATGTATTTAGTCTTCTATTACCGTGTCTACCAGGTCTTCTGTTTAAAACAGGGAAGTTAAAATATGGGTTATTAAAATCGTTTTTTAACCTGATAAGCGCTAAATAGCAGTAGGAGCTAGGGTAGTTATTTGTGCATTTCTGCCAAAATATTCGATCTCACAGAATTTAAAAAAAAGTACCTCAATGTCTTGGAAATAAGCAGCCACATCCGCCAATATATATATATCCACCCTAAAAAAATGTGGGTGTGGAGTTACGGTGGCTGCAAGTTGAAAAAAATGGGCTGATAGGCACGACATCCCCGAGCGAGCGAGTGTGTGTGAGTGAGTCAGGCGGGAGGAGAGAGAGAGAGGGTGGAGGCAAGAACGTGCGATTGATGAGAAGCAACGCTCTATATCTCGCCTAAAAAGCACCTTTTATGGTTTCACCTGTTCATATTCCATGGAGTAAGGCAGCCCATGTGGAATAATATACACTGATAGATGGAGCGCAGAGAGGTCTACGGACGAATAATAGGCGAAATAAGAGTGGTGTATGAGAAAGGTGGGTGGCGCGGGAGAGAAAAAAAGGGGTCAGATTACAGTAAGTAGATGAGATTAGCGTGGGTGTATGCACAAATTTAGACCTTATAGACACTTTGTGTTGTCGTTGCTATATTGTAAACAACGATAAGACTTCTTGGATGGCGCAGTTATGTTAGAGTAACCCGATATCTCATTACACAATTTTTACGCACTATTTGCTTGCAACTCATGGATGAAAGGTTATTTAATTTACTTGTAAATTTCTTTTACTGTTTGTTCGTAATGATAGAATATGTTAGGTTATGTAAAAGTATTATCCATACTAAATACTTCGATATACACAGTGTATCGAGGGTATATATATTTTTTTTTGTCAAGCATTCGTCTGCCCGAAAATACGTACGCACTAATCGCTGTCAGTATAGTGTGAACAGTCATGGTCTAGTGGTTAGAGTGATGGACTGAGTGAGATGTAGGCCTAGAGATGTAGGCCTAGAGACGTGGGTTCGAAACCAGAGAGGTTATGGGGATGTTTTTTGGAGTGTTTATCACTTGAAATTTTTTTTTTTTTACATACTTACGCCCTGCTATTCATAAAGTCGAAAACTTTGATGAATAGCAGAGCGTAAGTATGTTTTTTTTGTGTTTATTTATTTGTTTTTTTTGTTTGTTTTTTTGTTTGTTTTATATTACAAAAGGTTTGTTACAAAAGGTTAGTACATAATTATAATATTACATAGGTATATATATAAATAAACAAAATATTGCCTGGCTAATGAATTAAACTGAAATAATAATGAAAATATTGCTTATATATACAGTATACTTTAGAATAATATACTGTGTATATATATATATATTATATATATATATATATATATATATATATATATATATAATATATATATATATATACAGTATATACCAAAACATATGAACTTATCCTACAACTATAATTTGTACATGTTATGATAATATTATCACGTTGGTCAGGTACGGGCAAGTAGGTAGGCAGGCAGTGTTTGAGATCACGTTGGTCAGGTACGGGCAGGTCAGGTACGGGCAGGTAGGTAGTGAGGTAGGTAGTGAGGTAGGTGGGCGGGGCAGGAGTTTGGCTGAGATAGGGCGACACAGGCACCACCTCCTAGTAGTACTTGAGTGAGTGGTAGTCCCTGAAGCACTCGCCCAAAACACACCCAACGTTGCATTCCTTGCACATTGATGTGACTCGGCTTCTTCTTTGTGGCTTTCTGGTGGAGTGGCACAGACCTGGCACGTACTTGCAGCCTCCGGGTGCCAGATAGCTCGGTGTGGATAGGGTAGTGTTTGTCATATCCATCAATGACTCTGTCTGGGAGGTTGACTGCACGGCGACCCCTGTGACCGGAGACTAGTTGGTGTTTTTGTAGGAGTTGGTAGGCGACGTTGTATATGAACTCCCTGAACTTGAGTTTTTTGTTCGGGGCCATGTCTTTTTTTACAAGCCACATGTTTTAAGCGTTGAGCATCGTGATGTCAACAAAGTGAAGGAAAAGCTTGTGATACCACTTCACTGTTTTTCGTAGGCACTCAACGCCTGCAAGCTGGCAATCAGACTTGTCCACAAGGCGCATGTACTTGGGGTAATCCACCACCATATCAGGTTTCTGGATAGACTCTTGGTACGGTAGTGGAATTTACCAGAGTCCACTTGGGCACCTGTATGGACAGTCGAAAGCAGGTGAACTGGTCGCTTATCGAGCCACTTTACCGCCAGAACTTTCCCAGACTTCTCCAGCTGCTTGTAGTGCTCTTTCTTCTTTCTTCTTGGTCTGTCCAGTCTGCGGCGCCTTTGTTCCTCTGCCAAGTCGTCATCAGAAGCGGGTGTCACTGTGGGAGGGGTTGTCCAGTTCTATGCGATTGCCTTGGAACTTAGGCATGAACTTCCTGTAGTTCTGACAGTCCCACATGCCCCCGTTTTGTGGTCATGGAGGAACTGGCAGAGTGGCAAGGACTTGTATACCATTGTCGGTGTACAAACGTGTGCCCCTTGTTCAGGTAGGGCTCCAGCATCTTTTTCACAATGGCCCTGACATGGCCCAATGGGTCGTTTGCCACCGACTTTTGGAATGTATACATCAGTGCCGGTGTATACGATCATGTCGAGCACTATATTCCACTTTCACAATCGCACAACACAAAGATCTTTGATCGAAACCTGTGTCTCTTCAAGGGGATGTACTGCTTGAACACCAGGCGTCCTTTTGAAAAGCACGAGCGACTCATCAATCACCAGGTTGGCAAAGGGGTAGAAGAATTCCTGTACCTTTGCAACAACATGGTCAACACATCCCGAACTTTCCATTTTCTATCAGCTCGCTTTGGATTATTTTTCTCTGCGAACTGCAAAAATCGCAGAAGCAAGAAAATCTATCACGAGCCATATATTTCCGGAAAAATTGGGGTGTTGATGATTGGGTCGTGCTTCCAATAATGCTCCATTACATGCTTCCTGCAGAGAGGCATGATTTAGCAACAACCAAAAGAACACAAGGAGCTCAGGGACAGTCGTATCAACCCATGCACGAATTCTTGCTCTAGGAGATATCATATCAATTCTTTCCCTCACACCAGGTAAAATAGCCATTGGTTTGGGAAACGAGATGAGATAATACCTCCTGGTCAAAAAATGCACAGAAGAAATCAGATTCCGTGGACTGGTCATTGCAGGGCCAGTCTGCTGTTGAACCAGCCAGATTGGCATTGAACTGGTGCAAATCTGGTTGGAAATGGGACCCTTCAGACCAGGCAAAATTATACGCCCGTGGGGGATCAGGATCAGCCCCTCTGTCAGCCACGTCGTCTGCGCCCTCGTCGGCAGACAGGGCTTGGTGATGGTCACGGGGCAGGAGTACATCGTCGTGTTCCGAATCCTCTGCACCTCCCTCAGATTGGTCTTGATTCCTCCTCAGACCTCGCTCCCACTATCACCACCCCAGCCATAGTTCCTGGGATCGAAGGCTTCCCCTTCTGCAGCAGCGTCGTCGTCAGAGGTGTCAGCAGGGAAGAGAAGGGCGTCAGACTTGGATGGCGTTAAACCGGCTCCCAAAGCTCTACGAGGGCCCTCCAACAGCAGCAGGGGCAGGGTGGGCGTGGGTGGTGGAGCAGGGGCGTGCGTGGGGGCGGTGGTGCAGGGGCGGCCGTGGTGGGCAGTGTTGCAGGGGCGGCCGTGGTGGGTAGTGAGACAGGGGCGGCCGTGCGTGGGTGGTGGTGGTGGTGGCAACGCGGGGGTGGTAGAGGCGGGAGGTGTCACCTTACTCCTCTTGAACTGATAAGGGTGTCCTTTACCCTTACCCTTCTTGCCAACTACCCCCGATGCTCCTGCATCCCCAGGACGGCCACTTGTAATTCCTGTGGTGGTGGGCGCCGTGGGCGTCGTTGCCACAACAGTAGAGGCAGTAGTTGTTGGTGGTAGCAGTTGTCAGAGCAAATGCTGAGGACAATGACCTCTTCGCACTCGTCGTGCTTGGTGCACGTGTCGTGCCTCTCCCACCACGTGTCTTGCCTCTCCCAGCACGTGTAGGTCTTCTTGGCTGCCACTGGCTCATCATCCTCAGAAGTATATACGTAGGAGGGGTCCCTGGCACGTATTCGTGTCCTGCCACGAGCACTAACACCGCCAGCAACAGGGTTGGGCGAGTCAACAGGGAGCGAGTCAGGGGAGCGTGTAGGCTCCATGGTGACTGAGAGCGTACTGCGTGTGTAGACTGTGTGGGGTGCGTGCGGCGGGTGGTTGTGGGTGCCATCGAGAGGTACCATGTCGCACTAAACGTGGCGCAATTTGTGACTCCCCCAGACAGATTGGCGCCGTTTTGGTACGCCTTTAAAAATCCTGCTTCCGTGAGGCCTATCGCGTTCCCTATAGGAAGCCTTCCGTGAGGCCTATCGCGCTTGCCGGGTTAATAAATCTTTATACAAAATGTTGCCTACATTTTTTATTTGATTGTTAAGTCCAAATGGATAGATGGTCATTAATTTTCCAATCCAATAATTTTCTCTATCTAAAACATTTTGATTACTTTGAACAATTTCTATAATTTTGTATTTACAATCAAATTTAGTACAATCTGTGTTAAAATGCTTATATAGAAGAATCTTGGAGTCGATGCCGTTCTTAATTCCTGATCTATGCCCGTAGGCTCTTTCTCTTAAACATTGCTCCGTCTTTCCAACATATTGTATACCACATTTCTCACAGGTTATTAAATAGATAACATTCTTTACTTTACATGGAGATGTTACATTAACAGAAGAATTTAGAAACAAAAATTTTGTATTGGTAATGTAACTTTTAAAAAATGTTTGATGTTCAAAATAAAAATAAAAGAACACAATCCACCACATAGGGTGTACATTACTACATGAGCAAGTTAATCTGTTTCCCAAGCAAACTAATCGCACATATAACAACGCACTATCGTCACGTTAAAGGAAGTAGTCAAGTTTGGGAAGGGGAGCTCAGTACAGATTTTAGAAAAACGTCCGAAGTTAGGGCGCTGTCCGAAGTTACGGCATTTGACGGTATCTTGAAAGAGGGTCTTGGAGGGTGTTGGAAGTTCTTTTGCCTTTATCTTGTGTCGTCCCTGTTTTGGTTTGTTTATTTTGCAAGTTTTATAATATAATTTTTATGATTGATAAAGGTCTAGGGAGGAAACTAAAAAAATAATAATAAAAATATACGGTACATAAATGAGCAAATAAATACCCACGTCCCCCCTTAACTGGCAAGAAATATAGCAAAACTAAAGAAATCAGCGCCGGCATTCCGTTAATCTTAGAACAAAGGCCTAAGTCTCAAGGCACAGATACTATACCGAACAACTGAACATCTGACGTCCTATTTCTCTGTCTTTTGTGTCGCAAATACCGGCGTCACCCGAGCACTTTAGCAGCGGGATGTATCCGAGTCAAAGAGGGATAAAAGTCAACACGCTACCAACCATACCGCAATATACCGGTACTGTATATTTTAACTCAAATATATTTTTTATGTATCGGAGTCACAATATCCGAGTCAAAAAGGGATAAAACTCAACATGCTACCAACCATACCGCTATATATATTTTAACTCAAATATATTTTTTATGTATCGGAGTCACAGTATCCGAGTCGGTGTCAAACCTTAAGCTGAGTTCATTAATTTTAGACTTTATTATTGTACCGGTATATATAAGGGTAAAATTATGAGTAAATAGATAGATAGATAGATAGAAAATTATGGTTTATAATTCAGACTTATTATGACTTTGGATGTAATAAAATGGCCAAAACAATGCTATTTTGTGTCAATTTTCTCGTATTTCTTTGCAATATTCATTCAAGACTTCAAACGATGTTGATTTGGTGTGAATCGAGTCAACTATCGGATAGATTTCGCTTTTTATTGTGAATGTATTTTGTATCGGAGTCACAGTAGCCTAGATTCAAGTCAAAAAGTAGCTAAAATCCAGTCTACTATCTGACAATTTTGGCTTTCATTAACACCTTGAGATGAGCTCCTAATTGTGTACAGTACAAGTTAATATAGGCTACCTACCGGTATCAATAAACACCAAAATTCAATCAAAATAATATGATCAACTTATAGCGGATTCAAGACTCCGATACATGTAGCCGATAAACCTGCTATGATAACTTATAGCGGATTCAAGACTCCGATACATGTAGCCGATAAACCTGCTATGATAACTTGTAGCGGATTCAAGACTCCGATACATGTAGCCGATAAATTTACTATGATAATTTGTAGCAAATTCAAGACTCCGATACATGTAGCCGATAAACCTGCTATGATAACTTGTAGCGGATTCAAGACTCCGATACATGTAGCCGATAAATTTACTATGATAATTTGTAGCGAATTCAAGACTCCGATACATGTAGCCGATAAACCTGCTATGATAACTTATAGCGGATTCAAGACTCCGATACATGTAGCCGATAAATTTACTATGATAATTTGTAGCGAATTCAAGACTCCGATACATGTAGCCGATAAACCTGCTATGATAACTTGTAGCGGATTCAAGACTCCGATACATGTAGCCGATAAATTTACTATGATAATTTGTAGCAAATTCAAGACTCCGATACATGTAGCCGATAAACCTGCTATGATAACTTGTAGCGGATTCAAGACTCCGATACATGTAGCCGATAAATTTACTATGATAATTTGTAGCGAATTCAAGACTCCGATACATGTAGCCGATAAACCTGCTATGATAACTTATAGCGGATTCAAGACTCCGATACATGTAGCCGATAAATTTACTATGATAATTTGTAGCGAATTCAAGACTCCGATACATGTAGCCGATAAACCTGCTATGATAACTTATAGCGGATTCAAGACTCAGATACATGTAGCCGATAAATTTACTATGATAATTTGTAGCGAATTCAAGACTCCGATACATGTAGCCGATAAACCTGCTATGATAACTTATAGCGGATTCAAGACTCCGATACATGTAGCCGATAAACCTGCTATGATAACTTATAGCGGATTCAAGACTCTGATACATGTAGCCGATAAACCTGCTATGATAACTTATAGCGGATTCAAGACTCCGATACATGTAGCCGATAAATTTACTATGATAATTTGTAGCGAATTCAAGACTCCGATACATGTAGCCGATAAACCTGCTATGATAACTTATAGCGGATTCAAGACTCCGATACATGTAGCCGATAAACCTGCTATGATAACTTATAGCGGATATGTAGTATGACATTATAAGCCCTGTATATATATTGCTATACATATATCTCACTGCTTATATGCCTTTATCCCTGTAACTTCTAAACTCTTAACATTCTTATTAAACATTCTTCATTTATTGAACTCCCTATAACTTTATCTATCTCTTTAACATATAATATATTTGTTGTTACTTCCACTTAAATCAACACCCATTTCCTCTGTAAATGTAAACTGTATAAGGTATTTATCCGGTCCTACGTCATACCAGAATGCTGAGTTGATGCTGTGTTGCTTCAGCATCCTTGAACCCAGTCGATGCCTTCTTACTCAGGCATCTTCAGTTAGACTTCAACAGACCTCAGCCAGAGAGAGTCAGAGCTCTTTACTCCCTCTAGACTCTAGACTCAGACTCATCCTCTATAGCCAAGCTCCTATATCCCCTAGATATATTAGACCACACAAGTCATATATCACCTTGCTCCTCAGGCTTTTATTACAAGCCTTATCATATATCTGTACTTATATACCTGTACGTTTATACTTATTATCACTTATCCAATAATTAATATGTTGTGTTATTACCTATAATCCCCTATATATTTAACGTATTATAGATACAAGACTCCAATACACATAGCCGATAAACCTGCTATGATAACTTATAGCGGATTCAAGACTCCGATACATGTAGCCGATAAACCTGCTATGATAAATTATAGCGGATTCAAGACTCCGATACATGTAGCCGATAAACCTGCTATGATAACTTATAGCGGATTCAAGACTCCGATACATGTAGCCGATAAATTTACTATGATAATTTGTAGCGAATTCAAGACTCCGATACATGTAGCCGATAAACCTGCTATGATAACTTATAGCGGATTCAAGACTCTGATACATGTAGCCGATAAACCTGCTATGATAACTTATAGCGGATTCAAGACTCCGATACATGTAGCCGATAAACCTGCTATGATAACTTATAGCGGATACAAGACTCCGATACAAGTAGCCGATAAACCTGCTATGATAACTTATAGCGGATTCAAGACTCCGATACATGTAGCCGATAAACCTGCTATGATAACTTATAGCGGATTCAAGACTCCGATACATGTAGCCGATAAACCTGCTATGATAACTTATAGCGGATTCAAGACTCCGATACATGTAGCCGATAAACCTGCTATGATAACTTATAGTGGATTCAAGACTCCGATACATGTAGCCGATAAACCTGCTATGATAACTTATAGCGGATTCAAGACTCCGATACATGTAGCCGATAAACCTGCTATGATAACTTATAGCGGATTCAAGACTCCGATACATGTAGCCGATAAACCTGCTATGATAACTTATAGCGGATACAAGACTCCGATACATGTAGCCGATAAACCTGCTATGATAACTTATAGCGGATTCAAGACTCCGATACATGTAGCCGATAAACCTGCTATGATAACTTATAGCGGATACAAGACTCCGATACACATAGCCGATAAACCTGCTCGCAAGACGCCGGCATAAAATACCCAAATTCAAGATGGCGGCCTCGGATTCTGAGTCATATCCACAAATTATTCCAGTCGAGGATATTTTAGTTCATCCGATTTCAACACTTTTCGGAATCAGAATCGAGGATTTTTTGTAAACTTCATCGATTTTCTAGTTTTCGGAATCACACTCAAACACAGAAAATAGTTTAGTTGGAGGTATTTAGCTTGTCCGTTTTCTACACTTCTCGGTACCTAAATCGAACCCACTAATCATATAAGTCGAAGTTTGTAGTTATTTAAATTCATCCGTTTTCTACACTTTTCGGTACCCAAATCGAACCCACTAATCTTTCTAGGTATTTCAATTAATCCATTTTCTACACTTTCCAGAACCTAAATCGAACACATGTCCATTTTCTAAAGTTTTCAGAATCATAATCGAACCCGCTAATTATATCAGTCGAGGTTTCTAATAATTCAATTAATCCATATTCAACAGTCTTCCGGAATTGAACCCACATATGACTTCGGTCGAGGATTTTTATAAAGTTCGTCTAATTTCAAGTCTTCCGGAATCGAACCCACATAATACCGTATTCTAGTTGGAGGTTTCTAATTCATCCGTTTTATAAAGTTTTCAAACCAGAATCGAACTTGTAAATTATTTTGGTTAGAGGTTTCTTAGTTATTTCAAATCATCCGTTTTCTACACTTTTTGGAATCCCATTTTTTAACTTTTTCAGATTATTTCACTTGTTTTTTTTATTAATTCACACGTTTTTTTATTATTTTACATGTTTTCAGATACTGTAATTATTTCAGTGACATTGCATTTTGCAAGATAATTGTGTGCAGGTTGGCGATTATTATTCCATGTTTATCTCAACCCATACACCACCACCTTTAAAGATATTATGGGACAAGGAGCACAGGAATGATTAATAACATTGGTATAGAAAACAAGGCTACAAGGAAAATTGGCAAGGATAACTGTACCATAAGGAACACTGGTAAGGAAAATTGAATTATGATGAAGAAAAAAAAAATGTATATATTATCAACACCAGGACAGAAAATTATGTGACAACGGGTAAGGTAAGGTAAGGTAAGGGAGAGAACAAATTGAGGAAAATTGCGGGAGAGGGAGAGGGACTTACTAGGGGCGGCATTTGTGAGGAGTGGGGCATCCTCTTTTCCATGGGGGCCCGGAGAGGAACCCCGAGATGTTGAACGAGAGTCCCGGCCTCCGTCACCCAGCGCTGAGAGGGCGACACGAGACCTCATTAGGGGGCGCCAATGTAAGGGGGGCGGAAGGGGAGCGGGCAAGGTGTTGGCAGAGGGGAAGTGTGGGTAAAGGTAGAAATTGTTGGAAGTGGAGGGAAGGTCTTGGCAGTAGAGGAAGGAAGGGTTAAAAAGGGCAGAAAGTGTTGGCATTGACGGAAAAGTGTTGGCAATGGAGGGAAGGTGTTGGCAGAGGAGTAAACTGTTGGCAGTGGAGGGAAGGTCTTGGCAGTGATGGAAGGAAGTGTTAAATAAGGCAGAAAGTGTTGGTAATGGAGGGAAGGTGTTGGTGAAGAAAGGTGTTGGCAGTGAAGGAAAAGTGTTGGCACTTGACTTGAGGGAAGGTTAAGGAAAGGAAGTGAAGGAAAAGTGTTGGTAATGGAGGGAAGGTGTTGGCAGATAGATAGATAGATAGATAGATATGAAGAAAGCATCAGTAAAAGTAGAAAGTGTTGGTGAATGTACAGTACTATAAACAGTGGTGGTAAAGACTGCAAATGTCGGCAATAGCAAAAAGTGCTGATAAAATGAAGTTCAGGCAAGAGTGAAGTGTTAGTAAATTGTAAAAAAAAGTGCTATCAGGAACACATCACTGGTAAAAGTATATTCAGGGTGTCAAACAAAAGCCAAGTCATTTCTTTTTAGTCTCTATTTTTGTCTATGCCAAGATATAATTGTGGTTTATAGTTCGACTTACGTCTTTAGAAGTGATAAATGGCCATAATAAAATGTAGTTTTAATGTTATTTCAGAAAATGTTGTTGTTGTTGTTGTTGCTGTTCCCCAAGCTGCCTGGCCGACCAGCCCGAAGGCCCCGAGCAAGGCCAAGGCCATAACCGAGCGCCCCCCACACAACCCTCCCTGCCGACCACAATAAACCTGGGTGACCGAAGCCACTCCATGGCGGGGAGCTGAGGAGGGTGAGGAAACACCCGGAAAGCCAAAGCCCCACCCAAGGCCCTGTGCCCCTCAGCAATTATGAAGAGAAAGTTGAGGGGCAAAGGAAAAATGTGACGCTTTGGCTTCCAATCTTGGTAGATATATAAGTAAATATATAAGTAAAAGGAACAGTCAGAGTAAGCTATGGGTATGGCAGAGAACGCTCAACTCTCACTCTGATAGACCAGCCCATCACCACATGACTAGAACCCAATCCACTCAGCAACAGCTAGGAAAGGCCCTAGAAAGCCGCCTTTGGCGGGGGGATAGCTCCCTATTGGGCACCCGCCCAAGTTACTAAGCGTCAAGGAGACGAGTGTGGATTAGGGCATGAAATTATGCTATAAAAAACTTGACAACAGAGGCGGCCCTTGACAGAGGCGGCCCTTGACAGAGCCGCCTGGAAATCCGCCATTTAGGTTGTGAGACTGTAACCACATTCACTGTGGACAAAACGGACTTTAAACTTGTATGTATGTATAGGAGTATATGTATAGAATGTACCTAAAATTAATAATTAGAAAGCATAAGGATAGCAAATGTAATTAGAAACAAAACATGAAGTGTGTGAATCACCGAACAGGAGTGGACATTGTGAGTGATTATTGTAATTAGAAAGACTGGAATGGGAGGATAATCTTTAGTCAGTGTAGGTATTACATAACTTATAAGAGTAGTATGGTGCATAGAATGGAGTTAAAGAGTAATATGGCATAAGAAAAATATTTACAATAATAGTACGGTGTCGAGACATGTGACCCCTCCTTAACACATAACGAGCGGCCTCTGCGGTTTATTTATATGTACCGCCCAGCGGGGTGTTTTTAGCCAAAATAGGGCTGTTTACGTGATCATTTTCATGCCTAAATAAGACCCAGAACGTAAAACAAGTATCTATCCCTGAAAGGGCATGAACAGAGCTTTCGAATGACACCATAACGATCCTTGTATGATGGATAGTTTTCTTGCAATAACCGTGCAACGCGAGTGCAAAAAGCAGGTAATTCGGTACTTTCCCCATATACAGTGGAATCTCCAATCTCGATCATAATTGGTTCCCACAAATACCGATCGAGATTCCAAATACCGAGATGCGAAGTTAACTTCTTATGGGAAAAAATACAATCGGTTCCAGCCACTTGCCGACTAACCTACATCAAATCTGTCAATTTTCACATTTGCCCCCCACAATCACATGCAATATATATAATATGTTAAAATAGATAAAATGAATAATGAAAGAGTTTTATTTTTACCTTATATTTATTGATAAAGAGGTTTGTGTGGTTGATTGTTGGTTCCGAGGCGAACGCAGTTAGGTTACTGCGTCTCCGCACCCGGCGCACAGTCACCGTCATCAATTCTTGCAATTGCTTCCCTCACCCTGTCACCACTAGTACCGGCATTTTATTAATGCGATAAAAAAAGGTCCAGGTAAACGACTTCACAATACATGTTTTCAAGCGAATGGCGGACGTGTGACTGGTACACCAAGTGGCCGCTAGATCTACCGACTTCAATAAATTTTCCATGGTATAAAGTTTAATAAAGTTTTGTCTTTACTATTATTATATATTAGATTTTCCTCATACAAATAATAATGTATATTAAAACATGGTAAAGTAATTTATATTACTACGTAAATGAAAGCGGCAGAGACAGGTTAGACTACCGCTTGAGACGATCGATACTAGCGGTACATTAGTATACAGATGAACAAAACACAATGACTGTGAGGTTCACACATCGATTTGGTCAAGATTAATCTGTTTATATTAGTATATAAGCATCTAGCATCGATATTTAGCTATCGAGATTAACGTTTTTTTCATCGAGATTTGTGATTGGGGAGAGCTTGAAGGTGGCATCGAGATGCGAAATATTGAGATGAGATTGATCGAGATATGTGAGCCTACTGTAATTGAGTATGTAGCGAGTGAGAGAGGGAGGAGGGAGCTGAGATTCATGTCAGTAGGTTCGCCGCGGTGGTCTGGAGCAGTCATACGCTCGCTAGTCTCCTGCCACCACTTGTCTCTCTCTCTCAGCAACATTACGTGCTGAAATTGCCACTCGAGTTATGTCGAGCGCCGCTAGTTAGTCCAGCTTTTTTTAACTCGACTTATGTGGTGAGCCGCTAAAGAAGGGTTAAGGTATTGAATAGAGGTGTGTCGGGTGTGAGGATAGGCTAGTGTCGGGTGTGGGGATAGGGTAGCAGGAAGTAGTGAAGTAACGGGGCATAAAAACAATGTGTGGGGTGTGGGGTGTGGGGTGTGGGGGCGGCAAAGAAAGGGATGTGGGGGGGGGGGGTGCACGACTGAAATCTGGCAAAATGTGAGAGTGGTGAAGCGTACAGGGTGTCAAACCAAAGCCGAATCCATTCTTTTTAGTCATTATTATTGTATATGTATAGCCATAGACTACAGTAGATCTGGACTGGACACGAAAATGAAACTTTGCAGTAAGGGACCCAAAATCGGAGACCGAACCACCAAGTTCAAACCTTGAAACTGAGAAAATATCACATTTTTGCGGTTTCGAGGTTCAAACTTGGGACTTAGTTTTCCAGTTTTGGGTCCCTTACTGCAAAGTTCCATTTTTGTGTCAAGTCCAGATCTACTGTAGTCTGTGGTATAGCTAAAATTATGGTTTAAAGTTCAAATTATGTCATTGGAAGTGATGAAATGGGCAAAACAATGCTATTTCATGCTAATTGTCCTGCATTCCTTTTCATATTCATTCAAATCATCAAACAACACAGCTCCAGTTTGACACCCTGGGAGCGTAACTACTTGGTCAGCCAGCCACAAACAAACACAGGACAAGCACTACACAAATATAAGCAACACAAAATATTAGGTACACTCACAAGCCATAATAAGTACGTACTCATATCAAAATTGTATTGAACTCACATAATTCATAACAAATATGTACTCCTATGAACTTGTATCGATGGTGATGGGGTGGTCTATCAGAATGAGAGTTGAGCGTTCTCTGCCATACCCATAGCTTACTCTGACTGTTCCTTTTACTTATATATTTTCTAGATCTCAAGTGACGGCGTCTTTTCCGTGGATTGACCTCCCTACTGCCAACCCTGGCAGATTGGGAGCCAAAGCGTCACATTTTTCCTTTGCCCCTCAACTTTCCCTTTATAATTGCTGAGGGGCACAGGGCCTTGGGTGGGGCTTTTGTTTCCCGGGCGTTTCCGCACCCTCCTCAGCTCCCCGCCTTTCAGTGGCTTCGGTCACCTGGGCATTATTAGTGGTAAGCTGGGAGGGTTCTGTGGGGGCGCTCGGTTATGGCCTTGGCCTTGCTCGGGACCTTGGGGCTGCTCGGCCAGACAGCCTGAGGAACAGCAACAACAACAACAACTTGCATCGAACCCAAGCAAGCCATAAGAAGTACATACTCATTAAAATGTAAAACTTGCAAACTAAACAAACCAAAATTGGGACAAGGACAATATAAAGTCAAATTAAATTATCAAAATCGCTATGTGGAAACAACGCTTACTAAAATGAAAATTATTAAATAAAAGAACACATATGAAATTTGTATTGAACCCACATGAGCCATAAATAATATGTACAATACTCCTATGAACTTGCATCGAACCCATACGAGCCATAAGAACTATGTACTCACAGGAATATGTATCAAACTCAAACGAGATAGTAGTGTTCTATAATACCTCAAATGCCTATAACTGTCTTGATAGCGTAATGCTTTGTGAGCCAAATTTTGGTGTGAATATCCTAGGTTGGAGTCCTTGGAGTCCTTGGAGTACCACATGTATTCATTGGTTTCATTGATTTCATTAATTAGCTTTATTTGTAGATTAATTGGTGGGTTGGTGAATAAATATGAATTTTAATGTTCAAATATTGAGAAGGGTATATTATACAGTACAGTACTTGATATGGTTTGAGAGTATACTTATATGAAACATTAGCAACCTCAAACTGTTAAACCTATGGATGCCCATTGCAGTTCAAAGGATCAATCAACTTGCACTAACCAACAATCCTACCAGTAGATGCAGTTAATAATGCATCATAGTGCTTTGCACAGTCGCCTAATACAGTACTCTTTTTTTTTTTTTTTTTTTTTTTTTTTTTTTTTTTAAAGAGACAATGAACGGAGGAAGGAAAAACACAGATAAAACAAAAAGGTCCATGTGCCTAAAGGCATCCTCCATTCATAAAATGTTTGTAACATTTTATTTAACATCTTATTTATAACATCTTATTTATGTTAGTGCTACCTTTATCTTTCTATCTATCTATATACTCAGGCACATACCCCATTGTGTTTTTCAACTGGTACTACATACTGCACAGGAATAAATATTAGTTAAAACAACAATATTTACTTTTTCATGCGAGTATATACGGCACCCGCTTAGCCCCCCTTAGAGATCTTATAGCAACAGAGATCGGCCAACCTCTGCCATCTTGGTGCCACTGGTGATATTAGTCAAGAGGCGGGATGGATGTAGAGTTCGGGCGTACGGTAGTCATGTTTACATAGGGCGATCGCCGCGGTTAACTTCGCGTCTATTTTGACGGTTATTTGCCCCTGCTGGCAATATATATGATGATGACAATATGTCATGAGGGGGGCTAAGCCTCCCCTCAACATATTATTGTATCCAAAGGCAGTCAAAATAGACGGGAACATGATGGCAAAGGTCCGACGCCACTACGCGTAGTGCAAACAAGGATGGCGGTACGCCCGCACTTAACATTCTTGCCCAAGAGGCTTAACACAATCTTGGATAACCCATTCAGATATATTTGTTTCTGGCAAATACTAGAAATTTGTTCTTAACTCGAGGAAGGCTTCCCATATTCAAAGTATTACCGGTAATAATTATTGTACTCGGGTTCCACAACAAGAGGCTCATCAAAGTGCTATAACGATACTGGCCGAACAAGAACAAGGAGCAACATTCATCAACATTATCAATGTTTTCAAATTTCTTAGAAAAAAAAAAAAATCATTTATAATTACTACATGAATGTAAGCCTCAGGTTAATAATGTTGTTACAATATAGAGGAAGGGTGAGGGCAAACATATACAGTATGCATAATTATATTAACATTGATTTGTGCAGCATAATCAACTTTCAAATTACCGGTATTATACACTATATATCATACACTATGTAAACAAATAATACAAGAATAATATAAAGTAAAAGCAAACGAAAACCACACCTATAAAACCCTGATAAAGTATCATGCCATGCAGTAGTAATGCAGGAACTAGGATCTGCACAGCAAGCACCATGCAGCCTCTCCATACTTCCACAACCAAATCATGAGCAACAAATTTCAAGTGATGGTTTATAAATTTCCTTTCCACATAAGCTAAACAGAATCTCATATTTTCAAACAATAAAAATACTGTGATGAAACTGTTTTCCAAGTAGCTGCAATCAGGAAGCATACAACTTGCAAATGAATATACATACATACATACATACAGTACATACATGTAGTTGTATGTACAGTATGTATGTATAATTGAATATCACACCCTTGCATCTTCATTGTTTGTGATTGATGTAATATTTGATCAACTGAAATAATACTATCAAATAACCTGTACTCGTTCCATTATAAAGAAATACACGTTCGCTCCCAAACAGAGCCATGATAAAAACTGAGATAGATGATGGAACACAAAGAATAACATTTAAACCCTTCAATCGTATCACAAATACTTTACTGTATTAATGCTACTGCCCAAGGATTGTGCTCAACTTAGGAAGGACCTTTAGGGATAGAAGGGTTATCTCAAGTAACCCTCCAACACTGACAGGTCCTACCTAAGTTGAACAAAATCTTCTGCAGGTAGCAAGAATACAGAAATATTCAGTATCACTGAAAGGGTTAAGAATTTCATTCAACTTGGGCCAAGTCAGATACTTATACATTTTGTGAAATAAAATATTTCTATATAATGGTAAAGTTGCCCAAATAAGTTGCTTAAATAGCGCTGATACCAAGTATATTTTGATCGATAATTGGTATCAGCGCTATTTAAGCATTAATTCATAGTTTCGAGTGAGATATGCAAACATGTTCCTATCTTTACACACCGTACTGTATTCAACAACGGACAAAAATTAATACAGCACACAGCGAGCAAAACGTAACGACAGCGGAGACATGACTTATTTGGCCAACTGTACATAGAGGCATAACAGCTTGTTAATAAAACTGGTGCATCATTGTAATAAAGATCTCTACATACAGAATCATATACTTCGGCTTAAATTACACGGTACATACATCTGACTCAATATCAAATTAATATAAGAAACATTATTCAACAAAAAATGCAACCTTTTAGTGGCAATGAAAGCGATGTGGTGATGGTAGCTGTGCTTTTGGTAGCTGTGTGGCTTTGGTTGCAACCCATGTGAGTCTATATATGGTAGTTGTGGTAGTGGATGTGGTTGTGGTTGTGGGAATGGTTGTTGTTGTTGTTGTTGTTCCCCAAGCTGCCTGGCCGAACAGCCCCAAGGCCCCGAGCAAGGCCAAGGCCATAACCGTGCGCCCCCACAGAACCCTCACTGCCGACCACAATAAAGCCTGGGTGACCGTAGCCACTCCATGGCGGGGAGCTGAGGAGGGCGCGGAAACGCCCGGGAAACCAAAGCCACACCCAGGGCCCTATGCCCTTCAGCAATTATGAAGAGAAAGTTGAGGGGCAAAGGAAAAAATGTGACGCTTTGGCTTCCAATCTAGGTAGACTGGGAGGTCAATCTACGGAAGAGACGCCGTCACTTGAGATCTAGAAAATATAAAAGTAAAAGGAACAGTCAGAGTAAGCTATTGGATTGGCAGAGATTGCTCAGTTCTCACTCTGATAGACCAGCCCATCACCAGGGAATGGTAGATGTTGTTGTTGTGGTGGTGGTGGTTAAGGTGGTGGTAATTGACCGCTTGTGAGTTTCAGGCCATAAGGAAGTTGGACTCGTAAACATTGATATACTGTACAACAGAAATGCAATACTAATGTAGGTTTCTGATGGATAACAAATAAATTGACTTTGATTTAAGGTATTTATAAATGTACAGTACTATGACCGAGTAAATACATACATACTATGACTGTATGTTAGCTGGTAATTCTGCTAAATATCAATGTCTATGCCTCCAACTTCCTCATAGCCTCAAAGTTGCAAGTGGTTAATTTGATGTGGGTGAAAATGATGGGGGTGGAGATTGTGGTGCTGATAGTAAAGTAGTGGTGATGGAAGTGGAATGAAAGTTGTGGTACTGTTTGTGGTAATCCTAACATATTCATATATGCATTTATATCCTTTGGCATGTCATTAATGTATATTAGAAACATTATGGGAGCCAGCACCGCTCCCTGCGGAACTCCACTTGTGACATCTTTCCACGTAGAAAATTTATCTCTGATAGTAGTCCTCATCTGTCTCCCTGAAAGATAGTCCTCCATCCAATTTAACAAACTACCCTGAATCCCTCCATACTCTTTTAATTTCCATTTCAGCCTGCTATGCGATACTCTGTCAAAAGCTTTCTTCACGTCAATATATACGCAGTCCACCCATCCATCTCTCTCTTGTAATATGTCAACCACTCTGTCATAAAAACTGAGTAGATTTGTAACACATGAGGTACCCTCCCTGAATCCAAATTGCCTGTTAGATAGTAATTATTCTTTTCCAAGTAAATCATCCATCTTTTCTTAATTATTTTCTCACAAATTTTGCACACTATACTAGTACTGTGTGTGTGTGTGTGTGTGTGTGTGTGTGTGTGTGTGTGTGTGTGTGTGTTACTCAGTTACTTGTTCGTCAAGGGGAATCCACGCAATGCGAGTTAAGCTCATTATTATCGCGCCTCCTTAACTGGGAATGTATTGCGTGAAATGCATGTTAAGTGTTTTATGTACTGTTGGAATGGCTGTGGATGTGTGTGTAGTCTGTATTTTAGCCAATTGGCTACATCGGACACGAAGGCTTAGGGTGGATCTGTATGGTACCATTCTCACTATAGACGGTACCGTCTCGCCCGAAGGCTTAGGTAGCCATCAGCTTAGGTGAACCATATGATACCCATCTCGCCTTGTACCATTTTTGCCAACCCCAGATGGGACGTCACAACGTCGTCCACTTATTCCAGGTACCTATTTACAGCTAGGTGAACTGAGGCTAACACATGAAAGGAGACAAGCCCAATTTGTCTCCGCCCGGCCGGGGATTGAACCCCCGACCCCTCGTGTGTGAGACGAGAGCTCTACCTACTAGGCTATGGGCTGTGTGTGTGTGTGTGTGTGTGTGTGTGTGTGTATTTACCTATTTGTAGTATACAGGAGTTGAGCTTTTTAGGCTCGTATTGTCCCGCTTCCTGAGTTACAATTATCTAACTTTGCCTTAAAAATATGAATGTTTTGGGCACACACCACTTCCTCTTCCAACTGATTCCATTTACTTATACTTCTGTAAGGGAAACTATACTTTCTCACATCTCCTTTACATCTTCCTTTCATTAGTTTATATCTATGCCCCCTAGTTCTACCATTATCTTTCACAATATAACCCTTCTTGTCCACCTTTTCGAGTCCTCTCACACATTTGTACATCATAATCATATCGCCTCTCTCCCTCCTATCCATTAGAGATGGTAAATCTAATTTCTTTAATCTCTCCTCATATGGTAATTCTCTCAGTTCTGGTATCATCCTAGTTGCAGCTCTCTGAACCTTCTCCAGCTTCTTTATATGCTTTTTTAGATGTGGTGCCCACACCACTGCCGCATGCTCCAGTCTTGGTCTCACCAATGTTTTTATTATTTTCTCCAGCATCTCCTCGTTTATATAGTTAAAGGCTATTTTTATTCTGTTTAGCAGTCCATATGTTTCTCCCACTATCTTATTAATATGATTCTCAGGTGAAAGATCACTCCTAACAGTTATCCCTAAGTCCTTTTCTTTCTCTGATGGGTTAATAGTGTTTTCTCCTAACTTGTATTCCATATGAGGCCTTCTTTTACTTACTCCCATTTCCACTACATGACATTTATTTGTGTTAAATTCCATTTTCCACTTCTTGCTCCATTGATCTATCCTATCCAAATCCCTCTGTAATTCCCTACCACTGTTTTCATCTTCTATACGCTTCATGATCTTGGAATCATCTGCAAACATATTCATATATGCATTTATATCCTTTGGCATGTCGTTAATGTATATTAGAATGTACTTACACTACAGTAGTTGTACTTACACTAGTTGTATTTGCGGGAGTGAGCATGCTCGTTAATTCCCGCCTCCTAAGATATGTTTGTCATACCGTGCTTTGAAACTATGCACTGATGGTGCAGACACTACTTCGGCTGGCAATTTGTTCCACCCACTAATCGAGTTGGTAGGAAATCTTTTACTTTTCAGATCAGATTTACTATTAAGCACTTTTAGTTTGTAGCTGTGACCTCTTGTTCTCTCACCTCCATCCCTCTCTATGAAGTTTTTTTGGTCGATTTTGTCAATACCTCTAACACATTTGTATATCTGAATTTGCTGTCCTCGTTTCCTTCTCTGTTCCAGTGTAGGTAGATTCAATCTTTCGAGCCTCTCTCTCGTGTGTGTGTGTGTGTGTGTGTGTGTGTGTGTGTGTTTGATGTAGAGAGAGAGATATGTGCGTGTTGGAGTATATGCGCACACATATACTGTACTGTATACCCATATATGTGTGTGTTTGATGGAGAGCAAGAGATATGTGCATGTCGGAGTATATACGCACACATGTACTGTATACCCATACAGTATATGTGTGTGTTTGATGGAGAGCGAGAGATATGTGCGTGTCGGAGTATATGTGCACACATATATACTGTATACCCATATGTGTGTGTGTTTGATGGAGAGCGAGAGATGTGTGTGTGTCGGAGTATATGCGCACACATGTATACCCATATATGTGTGTGTTGGCTAGGAATTTATCAAGATTTCTACCATTGGAAAAGTATGAAGTGAAGTATCCTTGCAGTGAGTGATCCTGTTCAGTGAGTGGCATGATAGTCAATTGAAATATTTCCGCACCTACCGAAAAATGTACAAATTAAGCCAGCTGTCTAAAACATAATCCCAAATATCCCAGGTGTAAATCGACACCTGGATGAGGATAAACGTCTTAAAACAGTAGGCTGAATGGTGTCGAATGGCTACTACCCAGAAAGAAAAAATATGGAAACAAAATATGACATTATCACCTATTAATATTTCTTCCAAACTAAAGACTCGTCCGCTCAAGTTACCGAGTTATTAGCATATAACAAAAACTTCTTATATAAATGAAAAACTTTATAAATTCTCAATTACAACTCTTTCATCTTGCCCAGTATAATATAGCAGAATGTGTGATGATCAAAATATTCTATCAAATAAAAATCTAATATCATACATTTGTTTTTATGTTTCTGTATTAATTTACAAGGCAGGCAAGGATATTATAGTTCTACAATTAATATATATAATAATCTATCCATTACTAATGATCAACTTCACAGTACAATACAAACATGATAAATAATTATCCCAAACACTAGTATTGGCTAGTTACTGTGTTGTTGTTGTTGTTGTTGTTCCCCAAGCTGCCTGGCCGAACAGCCCGTGTAAAATATGTTCTTGCATCTTTCATTATCAAAAGGTACTACAGTATATATAGTCTATTCGCTGTAAGTAGGCTAGAAATCATGAACTCTATCCTCTGTAACTCAAAAACGGCTACAACAAATTGGCTGTAAATTTCAACATCTAATCCTTGACCGACTCTTCCCAAATGGTAGAAATATTAGCTTGATTAATCTAGTCGTTTTTGAGTTACAGAGGATAGAGTTTATGATTTCTCGCCTACTTACAGCGAATAGACACTAGCAGCTCTGTCCTCAACACTCTCCCAGCTATCTAGATGTATGTGCAAAAAGAAAAAGAAAACAGGAACTTTGTGGGAGACTAAAGGGATTCTCGGGTTTTGGCATCATGAACGGTAGCTACTTTATGTTTCCAAGGCTGACTTCAAACATGCGATCAAAGCAGTGAAGTTACAAGATGTTGAAATAACTTTGAAAACTTGACAGAATGAATATATATACCGTATGAGGAGGAGCACTTTATTGATAATGTTTGGCAGATGATTGACCTGAAGAAGCAGTCTGCCAAACGTTGTCAATAAAGGGCTCCTCCTCATTATGATGTTTACATTCAAGTTACAAGATGTTCACAAAATGACATGCACAGTTGCCCACACAAGTTATGTTCCTCTCTGTGATCTGTATGTATGATGTATGTATATACTCAGGCACATACCCCACAGCTGGGGGTGGCCGACTCCAGACAGAGCACGAACAGAATCAACATTTAAAGTTATAATTCTTAAGGTTAAGGACCACTTTGGCGTTCCCTCGCCCCTTTCTCTGTCTCGTCTAGTAGGTGAATTTTACAAGGGGAGGAGGATTCCTAGCCTCCCGCCCCTGAAGTTCGAAAATACAATGGAAATACAATGCGTATTATTGAATTGTGAGTGTAGTTTCTTATGCAATGGTTGACTCATCTGACTAGTCAACTCATGATTAAAACAAACCACACTCGCACTTCATTCATACTAATGTTTCCGATCATACGTAAGATCACAACGAGGAACAGAACTTATGTGGGCAACTGTACATTCTGAGCGAGTCTAAAACAGGATATTCACAAAATGACACGAACAGCTACTGACAAATGTTCGTGCATTCTTGCAATTTTCTTTATGGAAACATATCCATTTACATGCATATTCAGATCAAAACAGCAATATATTAATATACAGGTCTCCCTCACTATGCGATGCCCAGATTTACAATATATTAATATACAGGTCTCCCTCACTATGCATACAGTCTCCCTCACTATGCGATGCCCAGATTTACAATATATTAATATACAGGTCTCCCTCACTATGCGATGCCCAGATTTACAATATATTAATATACAGGTCTCCCTCACTATGCGATGCCCAGATTTACAATATATTAATATACAGGTCTCCCTCACTATGCGATGCCCAGATTTACAATATATTAATATACAGGTCTCCCTCACTATGCGATGCCCAGATTTACAATATATTAATATACAGGTCTCCCTCACTATGCGATGCCCAGATTTACAATATATTAATATACAGGTCTCCCTCACTATGCGATGCCCAGATTTACAATATATTAATATACAGGTCTCCCTCACTATGCGATGCCCAGATTTACAATATATTAATATACAGGTCTCCCTCACTATGCGATGCCCAGATTTACAATATATTAATATACAGGTCTCCCTCACTATGCGATGCCCAGATTTACAATATATAATATACAGGTCTCCCTCACTATGCGATGCCCAGATTTACAATATATTAATATACAGGTCTCCCTCACTATGCGATGCCCAGATTTACAATATATTAATATACAGGTCTCCCTCACTATGCGATGCCCAGATTTACAATATATTAATATACAGGTCTCCCTCACTATGCGATGCCCAGATTTACAATATTACTGTATTATAGGTTTTTAATAGGTTATTACGGTTTTTAGGTGTTTTGGTTTGGGTTTTGGCTTGTCTGAGAATGCATCTCCATTTACCCCATTAATTTTTAGGCTTTGCTATATGATTTCTCTATTCAAGATTGGGTTTTCAGGAACGTAACCCAATCGTAAATCGAGGGAGACCTGTATACGCAATATGCACTTATAATACATAGCGGATTTGATTTGAATATCAATCTAAATGGTTATATTTGCATAAATAAAATTGCAAGAGCTCACAAACATTTGTCAGTAGCTGTACATTCTTAGCAAGTTTATAACAAAGTGATAAAAAAATTAGAATCGGATTAAATTTTGTGCTACAGCAACTCTACCCTGTCCAAACCTTGGTGGAGCGTCCGAGAATCTTACCTTGTGGGTTTCGACAATTGTTTTACTGCAACCATTGTCTAGCTTTCTGACTGGCCTTGGAATAATACAGTACTAGGGAAGACTGTAATACTAGATATATTTAGTTATTCAATAGTAATGTGTACTGTATATTAAGAGTCTCTATAAAGATACATTTAGATACTATACAAGAACAATAATAAATACAAGCAATTCTCTTGTGAAGAAATATGGCAGAGCAACAACTTATAGTTATATTGAAATGTTTTAAAAGCACACAATACCGATATCTAATCTAAAATTGTAATAATACTATAGGTAGCGCCAACGAACTTGACAATAATCTTGACCCCTTAACTTATAACTCAAAAGGACCTACAGCAAACTGGCTGTAAATATCCACACCTATTTCCTAGTGGGCTCTTCCCAAATGATAGAAATGTCAGCTTGACTGCTTTCATAAATTTTGAGTTATGAGAAGTTAAGGGGTCAAGATTATGGTCAAGTTCGTTGATGCTACCTATAGTGAACTTTGACTTGATAAATATTTGTTTTGTGTATAAGTACTATAGTCCATTCATTATAGGTAGGTCAGAAATTGTGACCCCTAGCCTCTGTAATTCAAAAAGAGTTAGAGCAAATGGGCTGTAAATGTCCACACATACTCCCTGGCAATCCCATCATACATACTAGAAATGGCAAGTATATCTCACAAATTGCAAGTATATCTCACAAATTGCAAGTATATCTCACAAATTGCAAGTATATCTCACAAATTGCAAGTATATCTCACAAATTGCAAGTATAATCTCACAAAATTGCAAGTATATCTCACAAATTGCAAGTATATCTCACACAAATTGCAAGTATATCTCACAAATTGCAAGTATAATCTCACAAATTGCAAGTATATCTCACAAATTGCAAGTATATCTCACAAATTGCAAGTATATCTCACAAATACACGTGAGCTAATAAATGTTTGGATACCTCCAGCCGGGATCGAACCTCCGACATTCAGAACGAGTGTCCAAGCTTTTAATCACGCCATGGTGTAGTGGATTAAAAGCTTGGACACTCGTTCTGAATGTCGGGGGTTCGATCCCGGCGGGGGTATCTAAACATGGTAGAAATATTACCTCCATTACTCTAGTCGGTTTTGAGTTATAGAGGTTAGGGGTATCAATTTCTGGCCTACTTAAAATGAATGGACTGTAAGAGCCTACTGTACTGTACTGTACTTATATCATATAACTTGGCAGACATGAACACTTTCATATAGTTATTATTATTGTATAGAGTACCGGTACAATATTGACAACTCTAAAAGGAAAGTACTGTACAGTATGTATATGAATACATGCAATACCAGTACAGTACATGAACAATAGACTTAAAATACTCTCTGCTTGTGTATCTATTGTGTAAGTACTCTCATTAAATTCAGATTAAATTACTCCTGTATAAATTACTCCACAAACTACACCGTGCAAAGGCAGACTTATCTGACTGAAAGTTTTGACATGAACGGGGTTTTTTTTAGGTGTAGCCTACTATTAAGTAACTTGTATCTATTTTTTATTTATTTATTTATTTATTTATTTTATTTTTTTGCCAGACGTCGTAATTCCCGAGAAGGGGTGACCATGAACATTAGGCGTTTGTCACGAATTGCTAGGTCAAGTTGCCCGGGCTTGACATCTACCAATAAAATTTTGACAGTGCGGGCTCAATCTGCCGACCCTTTGATCAGCAGATCAACTGACTATACCACGGCTCGAGTATCTATAACCCGAGACAAAATTGAACTTAAGTTTTGGAGATGCACCCTAGCATGAGGTGTTAAAGATATGTATGGGAGATAAAAGCCTACATCATGTCAATATTATTAATTCTGTGTGTAGTCTACCCCTTGATAGTTAGTCATGGGTAAAGGCACTTCTGAAGGATCAAGTCAGCACACAGTCAGCCTAGAGTAGTTTCATAATGGAAGAAATGCAAATCCACATTGTACTGTACATATATAAAAGTTTAAAGACTGCTTCATCCACAGATAGCGTGGTTTCAGTCCTTTAACTGTAGTACGGTACAATAATGACTTGCCACAACACAGCCTCATCATGTCATCACAGTGGCAGATGTTGCTATATAGCGCTAACAGTGTCTCAGCAAGACTCAACAAAGTCCCCCTGAAGCACTTGCACCTGGCAAATTCGCACCATACCAGCCTTAACCGTGCTACAATAAGACAGTAACAAGAAATGACCGTAACTGCTATAGAGGCTGACTGCACTACCGAAGTGGTGGGCAGTGTTATTATTATTATTATATGAGATGCCGAAGTCTCCAACCAGGGTGCAGAAACACCATCAAGATCAATCCACACAAAACACCCGGAGGCACTGGAGACTATGGCAACTTAGGAAAAAATAAAAACATACACTGTATACTGTACTGTACATATACACATATTAAACACAGATAACATATTATGCAGTGGAGGATATCAACCTTAAATATAATACAATAAAATAGAATAAAATCAGTTTAAAAATTAGAATTAATGCTGCAAAAAAGCATTAACTCTAGACTTAAAAATGGAGATATTAGCTGAATTGACTAGCTCATTTGGCAACTTATTCCACAAGTCAACCATGGCCGGCACAAAACACCGTGAAAACTGTGTAGTAGAAAAACTAACACGGCTCATGGCAAGATCATTAACACCTTACGAGCGGCCTATGCGGTTTATTTATATGTACCGCCCAGCGGGGTGTTTTTAGCCAAAATAGGGCTGTTTACGTGATAATTTTCATGCCTAAATAAGACCCAGAACGTAAAACAAGTACCTATCCCTGAAAGGGCATAAACAAGAGCTTTCGAATGACACCAATGCTCACCAATGTATACAGCACAACTATGGTGGAACTATAAGAAAATGACAGTGAATAGACTAAGTATCTCATATCACAATATCATGAAAATGTTTCTGGGGCTCTCAAAATATGAGAGTACAAGTACGCTATGTGCCTATATGAACTTACACTGTTACAAATCACTCATTAGGAAGCTAACATATAAATTCATTCAGCGCCTTAACACTTCTGAGAACAGGATCATTAAAATGCTACAAACTCCAAGCATAGTGTACACCTCCAGGATCCAGGCACACTGGAGGAAGTTGCTCTATATTTAACCTTAAGTAATGATTTCAGGTCTGCTACTCTACAGAATTAACATACCGGTACTGATCCTCATAGTGCAGTACAGTACCGATATTCCTATACTGTACTGTAGCAACATACTGTACCGGAAGCTAAATGATGTGAGGCATGGTACTGTACACAATTAGGACAGTGGTTTTGGTAACACAGTAGTTTGATGACCACTGTTTTTGGTTGAGGCAGTGCTGTGAACTACATGATAGCAAGCTGGGTATTATTTAATTTCTTTTTATTTTATGTAGCCTATGTACAGTAGCTTATATATATATTTATATATATTTATGTTACTGTAAGGTATATATGGACCCCAGTATGGTCCCCTCTGTACTGTGTGAGTCTGAAATAAAGTATTATTATTATTATTATATTATGACACCATAACGATCCTTTTATGATGGCTAGTTTTCTTGCAATAACTGTGCAACGCGAGTGCAAAAAGCATGTAATTCGGTACTTTCCCCATATAATTCAGTATGTAGCGAGTGAGAGAGGGAGGAGGGAGCTGAGATTCGTGTCAGTAGGTTCGCCGCGGTGGTCTGGAGCAGTCATACGCTCGCTAGTCTCCTGCCACCACTTGTCTCTCTCTCTCAGCAACATTACGTGCTGAAATTGCCACTCGACCTATGTCGAGCGCCGCCACATAGTCCAGCTTTATTTAACTCGACTTATGTGGTGAGCCGCTAATTAAGGGTTAAGATTGCTTGTGAATCTAGTTGCACGAGCCCGGACATAGAGCCCAGGCAGAACCCCATGTAAGGGATGCTGAGGGTTGTTAAAAACTTTAAATAAAAGACTAAGGGCACCAACTTTACGTCGATGACACAGATCAAGAGACAAATTAGGTAGGTAGTGTTATGCTAAATCTTCAATAAGTTATTTCCACCAAGTATTGTGCAAAGTTGGTTTGTCTTTATACTGTGCGGTTTGATATTTGATATTTGTTTGATAGAAGTTCTTTTGACTTTATATTGTGTCGTCCCTGTTTTGGTTTGTTATTTTACAAGGTTTACATTATATAAGTGTATGTACATTGGCATATAGGAGAAAGAGAGGGGATATGATAGAGACTTTTAAGATAGTGTCAGGAAAGTACGATGAGGATGTGTGTGAAGGTATCTTCTTGATGCGGGAGGGAACAAGAACGAGAGGACACTCTAAGAAAATTTACAAAGAAAGAAATAGGCTTGAGAAGGCAAAGAACTCATTTTGTGATAGAGTGGTAAATGAGTGGAACGCACTGCCCCAGTATGTAGTCGATTCCGAATCAATAAGGGAGTTTGAAAGTAATCTTGATAAAGCATGGGGAAGACAAGATTTGAAGTTTGATTATAAAACAAAAATACAGAATAGTAAAAATGTTGCGTCTGCTACCGCCGCCGCCAACACCGTGAACGACCGCAGCAGTGCAAGTACTGGTACTGAGCTGGATACACAGGCATAGTTTGCCTTTTTCCAGAGGATCTACTGTAAGATGTATGTATGTCTGTCTTTGGTTTGTTTGTTGTGCAAGATTTATGTTTTGTGTATACTATTTCATAATAGTTTTGCTAAATCTTCAATGCGTAATTTCCACACAGTGATTTTCATAAGTTCTTTTGTCTTTATATTGTGCAGTCTGTTTTTCCCCCCAAGTTTTTCCTATTAATTACATGTTACCTGTTCTCCATGCCGCACAGTCCCTGTAGTGTTTCTGTAAAGTCCCCTAACTCAGGTAGCATAAACCTTCTTAGTTGATCTCTCGTCTCCCATACAGTCCACACTTGATTAAGTACCAATTGCACCAGTTTTTATGACACATTCCCTGTGTATGCTCTCATTTGTTCAGAATTTCCTCCTATAGGTAGCGCCAACTGACTCTTCCCAAATGATAGAAACGTCAGCCCGATTGCTTTTATTAATTTTGAGTTATCAGAAGTTAAGGGGTCCAGATTATTGTCAAGTTCGCTGGCGCTACCTATGGTGACCAAACACTTACATTCAATAGGTGCCAAACATGAATTAGCTCTTGGAATTGTCAGAAAAGAGCTTGTGTGACTTTGCTTTAAACAAGCATAAAGGTAATTTATTTGTTAAGGTTAATTGACCACTTACAAGTTTCAGGTTATGAGGAAGTTCTAGCTGTAGACTTTATATTTAAGATAAATACAAAAATATATGGATTTGTTGGAGACAAAATTATGTTTTATGTAAGTTAATGTATTTATTAATATACTGCAAATGCATTTAGCTCTAGGTATCACTAACGAACTTGACAGTAATCTTAATCTAAAACCTCTCTGTAACTCAAAAGGGCCTAGAGCAAACTGGCTGTAAGTATCCACACCTATTTATTGGAGGACTCTTCCCAATTGATAGAAACGTCAGCCTGATTGCTTTCATTAAGTTTGAGTTATAAGAAGTTAAGGGGTCAAGATTATTGACAAGTTCGCTGGTGGTACCTTTAGTACGGTCGCGCTAATAAGTCATGTCCCAGCTGTCATTATGTTTGGCTTGCTCTGTGCTGTATTAATGTCTGTCAGATGTTGAATAGGGTGGGTAAGTGTAGGAACATGTTGGTATATTTCACTCGATATGAAGAAATTAAGCTTTGATATAGCTGATGCCAATTATTGATAAAAATATACTTGGTGCAGAGACATGACTTATTAGCACGATTGTACCTCAGCTAAATATTGATCTCTCCAGCTTCACCTTCCTTATAGCAATAAAGTCGCAAATAGTCAATGTCAGTCACTCACACTACCCCATCCATGCCCTCACCTGGAAGTACTCCTCAAGGCGTTGTCTGAGGGGGTTGGGTATTTGGTGAAAGCGTATGAACTCCTTGACGCGCATGAACTGTGTGTGGTAGCGCGCCGTTCCAGCGTACAGTCGCTGGATGATCGCCGATACATTACCGAAGATGCTGGCATACATGAGTGCTTGAAGGGACAAATTGGGATATCAAAACCTTTTCAATATTATCAAGCCTTCCTTCATTTCAATGGTGCTACACAAATTATGAAATATTGTACTTAGTAAAATATCATAGCAAATTTTATATTTAATAAATATTGACAGTGTATTTCTTATCATCTTGACATAAAATATTGCTACTACTGAAATTGTAACACTAGCGCTACACACTTTTAATTGATACTGAAATTGTAACACTAGCGCTACACACTTTTAATTGATACTTAAAAACTATTAAATGAAGAACTTTATCGACATCAAAACTACAGATAAATCATATAAGAACCTAACAAAGAACATAACAGGTAATTATTGAAAATATTTTGAACCTTTTTATTGATATTGAAGCTGGTGAAATGCAACCCTATTGTGCCTAGCGTGAAATATAAAAAACATACTAAACCAGTCAAGAATTTGAAACTCAGACTGTTATCTAAATAGCAGCTTCTGCAAGTAAATTGTTTGATTCAAAACTCATGATATGCTTATGAATACTGTATACACATCTCCCTCACTATCCGATGCCCCGATTTACGATATTATTATAGGTTTTAGGCGCCTGGGTTTGGGTTTTTGTTGGTCCGAGAACGCATCCCCTTTTACACCATTGGGGTGCCCAACCCCGAAAGGGGTTGAAATAGGGGAGCTATCCCCCCGCCAAAGGCGGTTTTCTAGGGCCTTTCCTAGCAGATGCGGAGAGGATTGGGTTCTAGTCATGTGGTGATGGGCTGGTCTATCAGAGTGATAACTGAGCGATCTCTGCCATACCCATAGCTTACTCTGACTGTTCCTTTAGCTTATATATTTTCTAGATCTCAAGTGACGGCGTCTCTAACGTGGATTGACCTCCCAATCTACCAAGATTGGAAGCCAAAGCGTCACATTTTTCCCTTGCCCCTCAACTTTCTCTTCATAATTGCTGAGGGGCACAGGGCCCTGGGTGGGGCTTTGGTTTCCCGAGCGTTTCCGCACCCTCCTCAGCTCCCCGCCATGGAGTGGCTTCGGTCACCCAGGCTTTATTGTGGTCGGCAGGGAGGGTTCTGTGGGGGCGCTCGGTTATGGCCTTGGAATTGCTCGGGGCCTTGGGGCTGTTCGGCCAGGCAGCTTGGGGAACAACAACACCACCATTGCTTTTAGGGTTTGCTATACAATTTTGTCTATTTATGCTCGGGTTTTCAGGAACGTAACCCAATCGTATATCGAGGGAGACCTGTACTTCAGTGTAGACTTCGCTTACTTTGAAGTGCAAGAATAATCATCGACATCCACCAAATCTCTAAGCTTGCAAAGATATATAATTGTTCATATTTATAAACATGCATACAATTTTATGACACTCTGATGGCACAACCATCACTTCTTCCTCTGACAAAGCTAAACTCTTCGCTCAAACTTTTGCTAGAAACTCCACCTTGGATGATTCCGGTGCTATTCCTCCCTCTCCGCCCTCCTCTCTCTTACTTATGCCTAATATCCTAATCTCTTCTAAAGATGTACTTTCTACCCTCTCTGGGCTTAACACTAATAAGGCGTACGGTCCGGACGGTGTTCCTCCTGTTGTTCTCAAAAACTGTGCTTCCGTGCTGACTCCCTGCCTAGGCAAACTCTTTCGTCTCTGTCTATCCTCTAACGTCTTCCCTTCATGCTGGAAGTTTGCTCACATTCAACCTGTCCCAAAGAAGGGTGACCGCTCTCAACCCTCCAACTATCGTCCAATTGCTCTTATCTCTTGTCTTTCTAAAGTTTTTGAAACTATTCTTGCTTCCAAATTTCTTAAGCATTTCTCTTCTCATAATCTGCTCTCAGATCGCCAGTATGGCTTCCTTAAGGGTCGCTCTACTGGTGATCTTCTTTCATATCTTACTAACTCTTGGTCATCCTCTTTTCGAGACTTCGGTGAGACTTTTTCTATTGCACTAGACATATCGAAAGCCTTCGATAGTCTGGCATAAATCTTTAATTTCTAAACTACCCTCCTTCAGTTTCTATCCCTCCATCTGTGCCTTTGTCTCTAATTTCCTTTCCGGCCGTTCCATAGCCGCGGTTGTGGACGGCCATTGTTCACTTCCTCACCCTATAAACTCCGGTGTTCCTCAGGGCTCTGTCCTATCTCCTATTCTCTTTCTAATTTTTATAAATGATCTCCTTAACTGTACCTTAATTCCCATCCATTCATACGCAGACGACTCAACCTTGCACTACTCCATTAGTTTTTCAGAACGCCCCAGCCAGCAATCCCTCAACGACAAACGTAATGAAGCCATAGAACTCTTAAATTCTGATCTAAATACTATTTCCAATTGGGGCAGAGAAAACCTCGTTAACTTTAATGCTTCCAAAACCCAATTTCTCCATCTATCTACCCGTCAGGATCTCCCAGCGGACTATCCCTTATTCTTCAACAATACAAAAATCAACCCTTCATCTTCTCTCAATATTCTTGGTGTCTCTTTTTCTTCTGCTCTCATTTGGAAGGACCATATTACCAGTCTTGCTAAGGCAGCCTCCCAGAAGCTGGGTGTGCTCAACCGCCTTAGGGGGTTCTTTTCCCCTGCACAGCTTCTTGCTCTGTACAGGGGCATAGTGCGCCCTTGTATTGAGTATTGTTCACATGTGTGGGGAGGTTCCTCTCACACCGCTCTCCTAGACAAAGTTGAAAGGAAGGCATTTCGTATCATTAACTCCCGTCCACTCACCAAATCTCTGCAATCTCTCTCTCTCTCCGCCGCAATGTTGCATCTCTCTCGCTATTCTATCGCTACTATAATAATCAGTGTTCCTCAGAGCTATCCCAGTGCATACCACCTCCTTTACGTAGGGCACGTGGTACCCGTCTTGCAACTCAATCCCACCCCTACTCTGTGCAACTCTCCAACCCAAGAGTGAAACGTTACTCTCAAACTTTCTTCTACTCAACAGCTGAGCTCTGGAACTCTCTCCCAGAATCAGTCTTTCCCTATTCCTATGACTTAAATTGCTTCAAACTCTGTGTGTCCAGGCATTTTGGCTCGAACGTCCCTTGATTTTGGCCCTGTCACTCTTTCAACTATGGGGGAGGCACTCGCTATAGGCAGTTATGCCTTTTGCCTCCCTCAATCACATAGAACAAAAAAATTTTTTTTTTTTTTTTTTTTTACTACTGTACTACAAGTAAGTGGTCTAGTTTAACTATTTACTACTGTACTACAAGTAAGTGGTCTAGTTTAACTATTTACTACTGTACTACAAGTAAGTGGTCTAGTTTAACTATTTACTACTGTACTACAAGTAAGTGGTCTAGTTTAACTATTTACTACTGTACTACAAGTAAGTGGTCTAGTTTAACTATTTACTACTGTACTACAAGTAAGTGGTCTAGTTTAACTATTTACTACTGTACTACAAGTAAGTGGTCTAGTTTAACTATTTACTACTGTACTACAAGTAAGTGGTCTAGTTTAACTATTTACTACTGTACTACAAGTAAGTGGTCTAGTTTAACTATTTACTACTGTACTACAAGTAAGTGGTCTAGTTTAACTATTTACTACTGTACTACAAGTAAGTGGTCTAGTTTAACTATTTACTACTGTACTACAAGTAAGTGGTCTAGTTTAACTATTTACTACTGTACTACAAGTAAGTGGTCTAGTTTAACTATTTACTACTGTACTACAAGTAAGTGGTCTAGTTTAACTATTTTACTAAAACTACTACAACAAATTTATCTTGAAGGAGGGACTTGGGAAGTGTTTTTTAAAGCTTGATGGAAGTCTAGGGAGGAAAAAAAAAATATATATATATATAAAAATGATCAAATACATACGCCCATCCCTCCTTAAGCCACATATAGCGAGTCAAAGTTATCCCTCAATGATTACTGTCTCAAGCTTATCATAAAATAGCGTACCAGCAAACTATTATGAACTACCTGTATTGTGCAAACTATTGTATATGGACATACAGAACAAATGTAATTATTTGCTGACTTATGGCCGAGTTGCTACTTGAAACAGCACTGTGAATAAAAGCTTTAGAGAAAATAAGTTTCAAACCAAAAAAGTATACTAAATTAGTAATTTAACCCATTCAGTACCAGGGACATCCTTTTCATCATATTCTGACAAAATTGTCTAAATAGAGGTAGAATCAAATTAAAAAGATGTCGCCGGTACAGTTAGTTAGTTATGTAGAGCAGATTAACCAGACCACTGAGCTCCATACGGAACTCTCATAGGTCTGGCCCGAAGGATTGGATCAGATTACTGAAAGGAGCTTAAGGCGACGCAAAAAACGGACGATAGGGGGGAAGGAAAATGACGGAGAATCGGATAAAAGGTCAGTGAATGATTTAGTACCAAAACAAACCGTACGCAGATGGGCAGTATCTGGGCAGTCAAAGACGTTGGCGAACAGTTAGAGGGGAATGACAGGAGCAGGTAGGGGGCGGAGTGCGGGGAGTGGACATCAAATAACCGTGAGTCAGCCGGGAATGGCCTATCCTAAGTCTAGTTAGTAAAACTTCCTCACACCTGTGAGAGCGGGAAGACGAGGGCCAAGGACGAACAGAAGGTTTGATTGCACGGAGTTTATTATTGAAGGGTAGAGCATCCCAATGAGATTGCCACATGCAAAGAATGTCGCCGGTACAGAAGGGGTTAAACAGCTAACAGGGTATGGAACTCCCCCTCCTAGTGGTATTGGGAAATAGGGATCAGACACAAAGGAAATCCCAAAATGCATCATACTCCAGAATGAAGCATGCTTTGAAAAGTTTGAATACCTGTACAAGAAACAGCTACAGCATATCAGGGATGAGATATATTGTACAAGAAACAGCTACAGCATATCAGGGATGAGATATATTGTACTTAAATACACAAACAAAACAAACATTATGGATAAGGTAAAACCTATACTTGATAAAAATGCATATACAGTACTATACTGGATACTGTAATACATTACTTGAAAATTAAACCAAGTGTGTCGGACTCCGAGGGGAGACACGACAAACCAACTTACTTGTCCGGGTAGCATGACAATAATCGTGAACACCTTCTCACCGCACACATGTACCTCTAGGTCTAAATGACTGAGTGAGTAAGTCTAAGTAAGCACCAAAATTACTAGTGTTATAGAATACATGTGTGAAGCCAATTTAATATGGAATAAGAGCCACTTTCTTTGAGCCAGGTCAGGGTGAGGTGTGGTGTATTGGTTAGCGCATTCGGCTTATAACCGAGAAGACTCAGGTTCAATTCTCATTCATGGCAAGAAGGTTGGACAGTCTCCAAACAACCCACTCTCGCATATCTGCTGTATTACAGTTGGGGATAACCCTTTCTGTTTCCACAACCACCTTTGGGTGACCAAGAGGTGGGATCAGGTACTACGGTCCGATCTTAAAATTAAGAACTTGACGACAGAGGCAGCCCAAAACAGGGTTGCCTGGAACGCCGTCATTTAGGACATAAGACCAAAGCCACACTCTACAGTATGTGGATGATGCGGTCTTCATAATTGTATGTATGTATGTAAGGTTCCAAATGCCTTGGTATCTACTTCGCTCAGAGCAAAGCTGGGAAGGAATGTATAAGAAGATAAAGAAAGATTAAAATGTAAAACTTGCAAACTAAACAAACCAAAATTGGGACAAGGACAATATAAAGTCAAATTAAATTATCAAAATCGCTATGTGGAAACCACGCTTACTAAAATGAAAATTATTAAATAAAAGAACACAATCCACCACATAGGGTGTACATTACTACATGAGCAAGTTAATCTGTTTCCCAAGCAAACTAATCGCACATATAACAACGCACTATTGCTGATTTGAACTGATGAAATTAGATACAGAAGAAATAAATATCACGTTGAATCAGCTTAAAGAACTTACTATTAAATCCAAGAAAATAATCATAATTGGTAGGCTATCAGAACTAATTTATGAAAAATCAACAATAAATGTAATTGAAAGTAATATACAAGCTATCAGTATCTGGCTCAATATTACTTGAACTAAAGATAAGATTACATATATTATAATTATAAAACAGTTAAATCCCTGCTAGACTCTGGATTAACTTTAATTTGTCTTCCTTCACAATAATTCTAAAACACTTGTGCTTCTTGTACTTACATAGAAAATCAGGGCCATCTCACTATAAAAATTAAACACATGACTATCTATCTATCTATATGCTCAGGCCCAATCCTCATTTTGGGGGTAGCCGACTCAAGACAGAGCAAGAACAGGGAATACACAAAAACAACATAAAACAAAAAATAAACACAGATAAAAAACACAAACTCTCACACATCCAGGTCACCCAGGAGAAGACCCAGAGACCAGGGTTACCAAGGTCGCTCCAGCACTCCCCCGGCCCCTGACCACCCGGAGAGGTTCCGATCTCGGCAGGCAGACATGCAGCGGAGCCAAAGCCACAAGCCCTCCCACCACACTTCCAGGCACACCCTTCATATTAATCGTCTCCCCGGGCCAGGCGCCTGATGGACTATTATCTAGTCGAACTTGCGCCCGACCCCTTACTCCAAATGACCACGTGTTCACTCAACTATTCACAAGCATTCTCCATTCACTCCTGTCCACCACCACTTCCCCTGCCTGATCTATAGTCATTCCTCTATCATCCAAAGCCTTTCTTACACAGTCTCTCCATCTCAATGGGGGTCTTCCTGCCCTTCTATCTCCCCTTGTACCTGACTCACATATTCTCTTTGTAAGCCTTTCATCTCCCATTCGTTCACACATGACACTTTTACCAAATGACCAAGCATTAATACATAAATAATCTTTAGTAAATTTAATACTAGCTAATTAAGTACTAATGAATACATTGTTAACTTTGGAAAATCACAGAATTGCATATGAATGTCTTTCTAATTAATAATATAAATTAATTATTATTATTATTTATTGTGCAGTTCAGTACACTATGGTGTTCCCTTAATACAAATGAGCCGGGTGTGCTTGGTTGATTCTACTTTGATGCGGGTAAAATTCTAAGGCTATATGCCTTATTCAAGACTGTAGCTCCTGCAACCACATCCTTACCTTTAGATACCTTTAGATGTGTTCGCCGCTCTTCTAGCGGCACCAAGGAGCGCGACGCCCCTCGTTATGGGTGGTGATTTGGTGCAGTAGACTGTTTGAAGCGACAGCTCGCTCCCTTGCGAGGATGGGCTCGTCTGGCACTTTTTGCAGTTCGACATCTAGGGCTCTCTTCTATCTATCTATCTATTGCCTGACGCCGTGATCCCCGAAGGGGTGGCCACGAACGAACTGCCCCCATGCACCTCTGTCCCCAGTCAGTCGACGCCCCTCCCCCCAACCAGCACCGCCTTCGTTCATGTAGTTCCTCACTCCATCCTTCCACCTCATATTCGGTCTACCTCTCCCCCTCTGTCCCTCCACCTCGCTCTCGTACACCCTCTTAGTCATTCTCTCGCTTTCCATACGTTCCATATGGCCGAACCATCTCAAGTTGTTCCTTTTCACACTTTCCAGCACATCTACCTCCACACCACACCTCCTTCTTACTTCCTCATTAGTCTGTCTATCCCTCCATGTAACTCCGCACGCACTCCTTAAGTAATTCATTTCCACTGCTCTCACTCTTGGTCTGAGTCTCTCAACCAACGTCCATGCTTCGCTTCCGTAAGTCAGTGTCGGGATTACCACACTGTCATGCAAGGACTTCTAGGGCTCTCTTGAAGTTGTCTAACGAGATGTCCCTCATGTCTCTTACTCGCCGTGGGAGTTTGTTGAAGAGACGTGGGCCTCTGTGTGATACCCAGCCCTCTCGCAGAGAGCCCATAGCACCCCTGTTATTCATCCGGGGGATTTCGCATTCCCAGCCTCTCCTATCACTGAATTTCATGACTATCGGAGTATGTAGGTTTGGTACTAAACCCTCTGCGATTTTCCACGTGTATATTATTAGGTAACGTTCTCTTCTACGTTCCAGTGAGTACAGATTCAGTGCTCTTAAACGCTCCCAATAGTGTAGATGTTTTATCGAACTTATATGCAAAGTGAAATTTCTTTGTACTCTCTATGTCATTTATTTCACCTGCTTTGTATGGGGATGTTAATACGCTACAGTATTCAAGCCGCGGTAGCACTAGAGATTTGAAGAGCGTTATCATAGGTAGCACCTCAACAGTGCTACAACAGGACAGTACCATAACAAGACTTACTGTATATGATGGCAGTTTGTTAAATCTTACGCCATTCCTCCTTTTAGTTGTCTTTTTCCTTTTTCCTCCACTAAAGGACTAAATTTGAATGCCCCCTTACCCCAAAGAGGCACTTAGCCTGGTGCAACATGTCAAGGAGAATGGGTCCCGAAACTAAATACTGGGCTAGTGATGCTTTATGGCTACTGGTGTAAGTAATGGCATATAGTATTACTGGTATAGGTAGTGCTAGCGAACTTGACAAAAATTTTGATTTCTGACCTCTTTGTAACTCAATAGGGCCTAGAGCAATCTGGTTTTAAATATCCACACCTATTTCGTGGTGGATTCTTCCCATGTGATAGAAACGTCAGCCCGAATGCTTTACTTCATTTTGAGTTATAGGAAGTTAAGGGGTCCAGATTATTGTCAAGTTCACTGGCGCTACTTAAAGTTACGGCAACTCCTGCCTCATGGTAGTACCAGGCTCTCTATCAGCTGACTGCCACCTAGAGAACTGTCAAGGGTACATATAGTATGTTACATTCTATCATGGTGTACAGTGATACTTTGAGTAGCACTACCTGAGAGACTATTATAGTCCTTTAACCCGTACAGCCCCAGCGACGCGTTTTACGCGTCGGCGATGTATGTAACGCACAGCCCTGGCCGGGCCTGTTCGGCCAGGCAGCTTAGGGAACAACAACAACAACGCACAGCCCCAGAGACGCGCCTGGCGCGTCACCCTAATTGCGCCGACCGTAACCTCAGGTGTAGCCACTCAAGAGGGCTCAGATTTGTATGGGAACTGTGTACGTATCCCACGCAACCGTGCCGATGGTTGAAAACTCTCAAAGTCCACGTGCGTGCGCGTGAGCGCGCAATAACCTGGTTTTTTGGGGTAATTGCCTTCAATTTTTTACTCTTGTAAAATACGTTTTCGGGGGCTCTGTAGGACCATTCTTTAAGCTTTTTGAGCGGTTTTTCGTGGTTTTTCCTTCATTCCTAACCCATTCGCTATTGTTTCTGGAATAAAACAATTTTTTGAAAACCGGCCGGGTTCTGGTGAACAAACATTACAAAACTAGCCGGGGCTCCACGGGTTAAACCAAGTAAAATAACCAGCTTTCCAACTTTGGTGATGGGAGAGAACTGGTAGCCTGGCTGAGGAATAATTGTTGCAATATTTCTGACCAGATATCAATCCTGGCCATTTCATTTTTTTTAGGCTACTCTTTACAACACAAATTTGGATATGGGGATAATATTCTGTTTGCAATCTGACACAGAGCAAAGAAGAGGCCCTCAGTCCACTATCCCAAAGAGAAGGATAAGAGGAACTAAACCCCCATCAGGAAAGTGTATTTTGTTCTCTAAAAGACTAGCAATTCTATGGTTTTCCTTGTATTGGTAGAATGCGTGTATAAGCACCAAAATATTCAGCAAAAGCAATATATATTACTTTGCACAAATAATAAGTAAAAGACAAATTTGCAAAGACACATAATACAGGAGGATATAAATTTCCCGTAAACCTTAAAGCGTTCCAATATAATTTAAGAGAGTTCCTCCAAATTAAAGGCTAGAATAAAAACTTCATCATCATCATCCTCCAAATCAATGCTAGTCTTTAATATAACTAGAATAAAATCTTCAACTTCATCATCATCCTCCAAATCAATGCTGGTCTTTAACCCTCCAGCCCCGGCTATTTATTATATATATATTCCCCGAAACCCGGGTGTTTTGGCCGAAAAACGTCTAGGCTAGGCTACCGTATATTTGTTAATCTGACTGCTTCCCGCATTCCCGCGCATCCCCAAGCGTAGCTGTGTTATTTACCTGTAGAATGGCGTTAAGTAGAGCTCTCTAAGTCAAGTGGTTGATTTGTGATGATGATTTCATTGGAGATAACTTTATGGCAAAAACAGCCACTTTACACTACTTTTCGATACTTAACAACAACATACAGGCACACACGAACAAGCGACGCTCTCCTTCTTGTGGCCGGAGATGCGGGGCGTCGGTCCAGCCGGCTGTTGTTTACATGCGTCGGACCGACGCCTCGCACACGAAGCTCACAGGCTTTCAACCACTGGGTGTTCAAGAGCCCTTCCGGGTACCTATTTTATGCTTTTTTATGGGCGTTCAAGAGCCCTTCCGTGGTGAGAGGGGTTAATATAAGTGTCAAGTGGTTCATTTATAAAGAGAGATAAACCTGTACTCCTTCAGTCATTAAGAGCTGGAAATACATACACACGGTGAGAAGGTGTTCACGACTATCATCATGCTGCTGGGTTGTGAGAGACTTCATTGTCAACTGGAGTTATATATGGTTGGAATCTATGAGCTGATATATAAGATGATCGGCTATAATTATACACGGAAACGGATTTAGTGAAGCATGGTCCGTCATTGGAAATACAGTTGGAATCTAGAGCTGATATAAAAGATGATCGACTAGAATAAAATACTAATTCCTTGAACGTGACGCCAACAGCACTGACGTCTGCCAATAACACACACTGGCTGTCCCAAGACTCGAACCGTCAACCTCAGAGTTTGCAGGCGAGTGCTCTACTAACCGCGCTACGGCTATACACCTGCAGTGAAACATGGGTCACTCGAGTACTTTAATCCCTCCGAGTTGTTCTGTTTATATGTAGCCAAGTGTTTCTACCTGGCTCTGTACACGCTAACTCTTCAATGGTGTACAGTAATAATGAGAGAATTACTGAAGTACTGTAATTTCACTCTGTTTTCGGAATATTTCACTCGTTTTAAGATTAATTAATTTGTTTTGGATTATTTAACTCAATTTCAGATTTATCTAACTTTTTTCCAGAATATTATACTTGTTTTCAGATTATTTCACTAATTTTTTTAATATTACACTCATTTTTAGATTAGTTTATACAGTACTTGTTTTCAGACTATTTCACTCATTTTCAGATTATTTCACTAATTTTCAGATTATTTCACTGGGTTTTTTTTTAAAGTTTCCCTTTTTAGTTCATCCATTTCCTACAGTTTTCAGCTCCACATAAACAGGGAATCTTGTGGTCCTCCTCCTCGTCGAATTTGTAGTCGTACGCCAACTGAAAATACAAAAATATCATTACAGTCAGTCAGTCAGTCCCACCCGTGTACCAGATAATCCTAATCATAATTCCCACCTACTGGACTTATTTTTAACAACCAATTCAGAAAATTATGATGTTACAGTGAGGTCCCCACTTGGATCTTCTGATCACTGTCTGATACAGGCCACCTGTCTATCACCTACCACACCTTCCCACTCTGAACCTGTTTTGGTGACTAAATGGCATTACGATAGGGCAGACTGGGAGGGTCTTCAAGGTTTCTTTATTGATATTCCCTGGACCTCTTTCTTTTCTAATGATGCACACTCCACCTTGAGCCACATACAAGAATTTGTAAAAATTGGAATGGAAACTTTTATTCCTCATCAAAAGTACAGTAAAAGATCTAATTCACCTAAATGGTTTGACCATAATTGTGCTAGAGTAACTGAACAAAAAGCAATAGCCTACAATGCATACACAAGATCAAAAAAACACATGAAGCCTTTAATTACTTTAGAAACATCAGAAATCATGCCAAACTGTATTAAACCTAACTAAATCAAACTTTCTCCATAAGCAGGCAAATAAACTTCTAAATAATCCAAATGATAACAAAATATTTTGGTCTACTCTTAACTCATTCAAATCCAACTTCACCTACTGCTTCATCCATTCCACCATTAAAATCTCCGACTGGCAATCTTGTAAGTGACCCACGAGGTAAAGCTAACCTTCTTGCAGATATTTTCTCCACCAACTCAACCTTAGATGACATAAATCAAGATGTCCCTGTACTTAATTTTAATTCACCTGAATTCCCTCACTTAAGATCCACACCAGACATGTCAAAACTATTTTGCAGAATCTCTCAGTAGATAAGGCTCCTGGTCCAGATGAAATTCCTCCAATAGTACTTAAGAATTGCTCCTTGGTGCTCGCTCCTGTATTGGCAACAATTTTTCCGTCTGTGTACTCATACCTCATGCTTCCCAGTACCCTGGAAAGAAGCAAACATCCATCCAGTTCCTAAAAAAGGTGCCTCTTCAGATCCATCAAACTACAGACCCATAGCTATAACTTCCACTCTTGGCAAAGTTTTTGAAATTATATTAAATAATCACATAATTAAGCATCTGGAGAATAATAAATTAATCAGTGATAGGCAATATGGTTTTAGACGATGTCGATCAACTGCAGACATTCTTTGCCTTCTTACGCATCAAATCAACCAAGCTACAGACCAACATGGTGAAACACATACAATAGCACTGGATATATCAAAGGCATTTGATAGAGTCTGGCATCATCCTTATTGTCGAAGATGTCACACTACGGCCTTGCATCATTAGTTCCACTAATTTCTTCTTATCTTCATAACAGAAAAATACGTGTAATTGGTAGATGGCCTTTATTCTCAATTTCACTCAATAAAACGCTGGTGTCCCCAGGGATCAGTTTTGGCCCCAACTCTGTTCCTCATTCATATCAATGATCTCATATCTACCACTCATAATCCAATACATTCCTACGCAGATGACTCAACACTCCACAGTTCCTTCACATTTACCAATTCTTTCACCCAACCCGATCTTATAAATTCAAAAATAAACACTGCAATTTCTCTGAACCAGGACCTTTCTAGAATTAATGAATGGGGACAAGAGAATCTAGTTTCCTTTAATGCACAGAAACCAAGTACATTTCAATTTTCTAACCGACAGAATCTCACTGACTCCCATATATTTTTTAATGATGTAAATATTCCCACTTCCCCTAGTATTGACATTCTCGGTGTAACATTAACTACTAACTTGAGCTGGACACATTATGTTAGAAGCATTGCTAAGAATGCCTCTAAAAAACTGGGACTCCTGTACAGAGTTCGAGAATTCTTCACTGACGAGCAGTTGGCCGTAATATATAAAAGTCATGTGCGCTCTCAGATGGATTACTGTTCACCTCTGTGGGGTGGAAGTGGAGTGGTTGCATTGAGGCAGTTGGACAAATTCAAAATAAAGCTATTAGATTAATCAATAACCCTGCAATCACACAGGACCTTCCTACATTAGCCATACGAAGAAACGTTGCATCCCTTGCATTATTCTACAGATATTTTCACAGCAATTGTTCCGAGGAACTTGCTTCAATTGTGCCGCCTCTCCACATCTTTCCCCGTAGAACTAGGGCAGCTGAGAGCGCACATGAATTTCAACTTTCTCCTCCACAATGCAGAACTTCTGCTTATCAGAATTCATTTATCCCCAGAGCTACTACTCTTTGGAATTCACTTCCCTCGAATTGCTTTCCACAAACTTACAATCAACAAATGTTTAAATCCAGTTGTTACAAACATTTTATGAATGGAGGATGCCTTTAGGCACATGGACCTTTTTGTTTTATCTGTGTTTTTCCTTCCTCCATTCATTGTCTCTTAAAAAAAAAAAAAAAAAAAAAAAAAAAAGTCAGTAGCCAGCCTTTACTCTCACAAGGGGTAGGGAGGATCAGCAAGACACATGAGAAAGGAAAAAGAGGTGACAGGAGTAACACCTATAACACGTAAATTACCCATTCCCAGACCGGGGAGGTAGTGACGAAAAATAACGATGCGAGATTCATCCGAGGCCTCGCAATCGGAATGAGTACTTTAAATCCTTTAACGAGGACCCATTGGAGGGCAAGTCTGGTGCCAGCAGCCGCGGTAATTCCAGCTCCAATAGCGTATATTACCCCTCCAGCCCCGGCTATGTATTATATATATATTCCCCGAAATCCGGGGGTTTTGGCCGAAAAACGTCTACGCCTAGGCTACCGCATCTTTGTTATTTGGCTTGCTTGCATTGTGCATTCCCGCACATCCCCAAGCGTAGATGTGTTTCGTACCTGTAGAATGGCGTTAAGTAGAGCTCTCTAAGTCAACTGGTTCAGTTGTGATGATGATTTCATTGGAGATAACTTTATGGCAAAAACAGCCACTTTACACTACTTTTCGATACTTAACAATAACATACAGGCACACACGAACAAGCGACGCACTCCTTCTTGTGGCCGGAGATGCGGTGCGTCGGTCCAGCCGGCTGTTATTTACATGCGTCGGACGTACGCCTCGCACACCAAGCTTACAGGCTTTGAGCTCATGGGTGTTTAAGAGCCCTTCCGGGTAGCTCGGGTGTGTTTTTTATGGGCGTTCAAGAGCCCTTCCGGGTCTGGAGGGTTAAAGTTGTTGCGGTTAAAAAGCTCGTAGTTGGATTACAGTTCCAGACTGACGGTTCACCGCCCGGTGCTTACTGTCACGCTCCGAACAGCCTGAAACATGGCCCCGCCGGCTCACCCGGGGTGCTCTTTACCGAGTGTCCCGAGTGGCCGGCATGTTTACTTTGAAAAAATTAGAGTGCTCAGAGCAGGCTACATGAATGAGGCGGGTGCCCAACCCCGAAAGGAGTTGAAATAGGGGAGCTATCCCCCCGCCAAAGGCGGCTTTCTAGGGCCTTTCCTAGCTGTTGCTGAGAGGATTGGGCTCTAGTTATGTGGTGATGGGCTGGTCTATCAGAGTGAGAACTGAGCGATCTCTGCCATACCCATAGCTTACTCTGACTGTTCCTTTTACTTATATATCTTCTAGATCTCAAGTGATGGTGTCTTTTCCATGGATTGACCTCCCTACTGCCAACCTGAAGTTGGCAGATTGGGAGCCAAAGAGTCACATTTTTCCCTCAACTTTCCCTTCATAATTGCTGAGGGGCACAGGGCCTTGGGTGGGGCTTTGGTTTCCTGGGCATTTCCGCACCCTCCTTAGCTCCCTGCCTTGGAGTGGCTTCAGTCACCCGGGCTTTGTTAGTGGTAAGCAGGGAGGGTTTTGTGGGGGCACTTGTTTATGGCCTTGGCCTTGCTCGAGACCTTGGGGCTGTTCGGCCAGACAGCCTGGGGAACAACAACAACAACAACAACACCTATAACAGTTTGCCCACAAAAAGCAAGCACACAAGAATTCAGAATTGAGTCAGAATCTTTACAAACATTTGAGCGTAATTTAGACAAGGCATGGAGTAGACAAGATCTACTTTATAATTACAGTATAAAGCTAAACTTCAGTATGATAAAATTCTATTGACTGCCACTGCCACAGCCACCACTTTTTGCGGGTCCCAAGCTGGATACAAAGGTCTAAAAAGGCCTCTTCCAGAACGTCTACTGTAAGATACTGTAAGATACTGAAAGAAGCACCAATTTTATTACTAACATAAATGTAAATGTCCAATAAAGTCCCTGTAACAAAGGCACACCCTAGCCCTGTCAATCAAGGGAGTGTACCGCGTTAAACACTGGATCATCATAGAAATATTTCCTCACAACACTTTTGTCTGTCAATTATAATATAAAACTTGCAAAATAAACAAACCAAAACTTATACGAACACAGTAAAAAGACAAAATAACTACGGTACGGTAATCAAAATCGCTCTCACTTGGAAGGACCATATTACCGGTCTCGCTAAGGCAGCCTCCAGAAGCTGGGTGTGCTCAACCGCCTCAAGGGGTTCTTTACCCCTGCGCAGCTACTTGCTCTGTACAGGGGCACAGTGCGACCTTACATTGAGTATTGTTCACATGTGTGGGGAGGTTCCTCTCACACCGCACTCCTAGACAAAGTAGAAAGGAAAGCCTTTCGTATCATTAACTCCCGTCCACTCGCCAACTCTCTGCAATCTCTCTCTCTCCGCCGCAATGTTGCATCTCTCTCGCTATTCTATCGCTACTACAATAATCAGTGTTCCTCGGAGCTTTCCCAGTGTATACCACCTCCTCTACGTAGGGTACGTAGTACCCGCCTTGCAACACAATCGCACCCCTACTCTGTGCAACTCTCCAACCCAAGAGTGAAATGCTATTCTCAGACTTTCTGCTGAGCTCTGGAACTCTCTCCCAGAATCAGTCTTTCCCTCTTCCTATGACTTAAATTGCTTCAAACTCTGTGTGTCCAGGCATTTTAGCTCGAACGTCCCTTGATTTTGGCCCTGTCACTCTTTCAAATCTGGGGGAGGCACTCGCTGCAGGCAGTTCTGCCTTTTGTCTCCCTCATTCACATAGAAAAAAAAATTATGTGGAAACAACGCTTAAATAAAAAAAATAATTTATAAATAAAAGAACACAATCATAACATAACAAAACATTACCTCTTCTCTGATGATGATCTTGCGGTTGGAAATAATCAGGATCTTGAAGTCTCTTTCCACTTCAATTGTCTCGGTGTAACAGTTGGGGCCGCGGGAGTCGTTGATGTAGCGAGCCAGTCCCCCGGTCACCGTAGCGTCTACCACTCGTTGGTCGTCCAGTCGGAACATGTAGATCCCTCGGTTCATCGCCTCGTAACGCTTCTCTCGGACCTGTACAAAGAAACAGAATTAGTAGGTAAATACATACATACATTAACAAAAAACACACACACACACAGAGAAAACACAATATAAAGACAAAAGAACTAATCAAAATCGCTATAAAAGACCAAGTGCGTCTCACATCCCAATGGCGGCGCTCCAGGCTATTCAGAGCTGCCTTACTTGTCAGGTTTTTAAATTCAAGATCAAATCAAAAGGTCAAATCCCATGTCTTTCTTGGTGCATCTCCCTCCACATTCATGGACTTGTATTTTTTCACCCTGCCGCGTAACCTATTTTACTATCAGGCAAAACAGAGGCAAGGGGTGTGAGGAGATTGCCCAAACATCTCCACCTGCCGAGAATCAAACTCGGTACACTCGGTTAGAAACCGGGCGCTCTACCAATGTCGCTACTGGTCACCCCCACCAAACTTAGTTCATCCATCCTCTCTACATGTTCAAACCATTCAAGCCTGCTAGTACACATCTCATTTTATTATACAGTAGTGTAAAACTTGCAAAATAAACAAACCAAAACAGGGACGACACAATATAAAGGCAAAACAACTTATTGACCCTCCAGCCCCGGCTACGCATTACATAAATATTCCCCGAAACCCGGGTGTTTTGGCCGAAAAACGTCTAGGCTAGGCTACCGTATCTTTGTTATTCTGACTGCTTCCCGCATTCCCGCGCATCCCCAAGTGTAGCTGTGTTATTTACCTGTAGAATGGCGTAAAGTAGAGCTCTCTAAGTCAATTGGTTCAGTTGTGATGATGATTTCATTGGAGATAACTTTATGGCAAAAACAGCCACTTTACACTACTTTTCGATACTTAACAACAACATACAGGCACACACGAACAAGCGACGCTCTCCTTCTTGTGGCCGGAGATGCGGGGCGTCGGTCCAGCCGGCTGTTGTTTACATGCGTCGGACCGACGCCTCGCACACCAAGCTCACAGGCTTTCAACCACTGGGCGTTAAAGAGCCCTTCCGGGCAGCTCGTGTATGCTTTTTTATGGGCGTTCAAGAGCCCTTCCGGGAACAGAGGGTTAAAATCACTATGTGGAAATAACTATTTAGCATCACTGATACTCTTGATACCTAACCATCTCCTCGGCTCTTCACTAGATATCCTATCCACAACTTTTAGCGATAATGAGCGATAATGAATGGGAGTTGCAGGGTCTGGTAATTGAGTTTGGAACAGTGTGCGAAAAACTAAATGAGAAGATAAATGCGGAGAAGAGCAAGGTTATGGTTATAGGGTGTAGGCTATTTGCCATTGCTGGTGGCTGGGTGATGCATATAGGTTGTGTGTTTCATTGATTTAAGCGATTCGTGTTTGTTTTTTTGGTTTGGTTTTGGTTTTCGAGCGCCAGTGAATTCTGCGGAAATATTGGCGCTTGTGAGATATAAGTAACATGCTTATTATTATTATTATTATTATTATTATGGTCTTCGAAAGGGGTGAAGTCACAGAGTGTGAGGTAAAGTTGAACGGTCAGGCTATGGAGATCATCAGCTCTTTTAACCTCTGAAGTGCGCATGGGGGTAATTAGACACCTCTCCCTGTGCGCATGTATTTGAGGTGTTTCCGTCACTAAAATATTAATTGTACCATTAATAGCATTAATACTTATCCATATGCGCCTATTATGGGTTGATTATAAAGGTATTAACCTGAAACAACAATAAAACTAGTGAAAACAGCGTTTGGATGGTCAAAATCGGAGATATAGCCCGCGAGTTGTATAATGTATGGGTGAGGCAATCTGCTTTCCCCCAAGGCCACTGAGACACAGTCGATCGATACTCTCTCTCTCTCTCTCTTGCACTCGCTTGCCATCAATGATGACAACACCCTGCTTGCAACTCGCTAATGTTAGCACGAAAATATACCTCAGAATAAGGGAATAACAGGGAAAATAGGTGATAACTGAAGGAGAGGAGGAAAGTGGGGAAGGAGGGGAGGTAGAGGACTGAGATTTTGAATGGCCCAGGGGCCAAAAAAATAAAAAAAAATAAAAAAAAAAATAAAAAATTTGATGTCAAAAGTTGATTTTTTTTTTCACTCACTCTTAAGAGTCTACCCGCAGTCCGCCGGGGGAACTCTTAAGAGTCTCCCCGCAGTTCCCGGGTTAAGTATCTGGGCAGTGTGTTGAGTAAAGATGGGACTATGGATGAAGAAGTGCGGGAGAGGGTGCAACAGGGGAAGAGGCTTGTAGGAACGTTGAAAGCAGTAACAAGAAATAGGGTGGTCAGTATGGAAGTGAAGAAGTCCTTGCATGACAGTGTGGTAATCCCGACACTAACTTACGGAAGCGAAGCATGGACGTTCGGGAAGAGACTCAGACCAAGAGTGAGAGCGGTGGAAATGAGTTACTTGAGAAGTGTGTGCGGAGTTACATGGAGGGATAGACAGACGAATGAGGAAGTAAGAAGGTGGTGTGGTGTGTTGGTAGATGTGCTGGAAAGTGTGAAAAGGAACAACTTGAGATGGTTCGGCCATATGGAACGTATGGAAAGCGAGAGAATGACTAAGAGGGTGTACGAGAGCGAGGTGGAAGGATAGAGAGGGAGAGGTGCACCGAAGGAGAGGTGGAAGGATGGAGTGAGGAAGTATATGGATGAAGGCGGTGCTGGTTGGGAGGAGGGGCGTCGACTGACTGGGGACAGAGATGCATGGGGGCGGTTCGTTCGTGGCCATCACAGCGTCAGGCAATAGATAGATAGATAGAACTTTTAGCCTCAGGTCATTTGGTTTACAGCCTTAGCCAGTAATTACAGGCTCTCAATATACTGTCCTTCAGAGCAGTGACTCTTTCCCCTGGAGAACTGTTATATAGTTACTGTATATAGTACCAGTGGTCTTCAACCTGTGGCCCATGGCCCACTGGTGGGCCATGGGCTGGTTCTCAGGTGGGCCACAGACATCTACTAGGGTAGAACAGAACAAACATTGAAAATTACAAAATAAGAAATAGAACAAATAAAACAATATATATACTTTTTTATTCTACCCTACTAAATTTTCGTCGCCCACCAGATATATAAATATATATATATATACTGTATATGAGAGAGAGAGAGAGAGAGAGAGAGAGAGAGAGAGAGAGAGAGAGAGAGAGAGAGAGAGAGAGAGAGAGAGAGAGAGAGAGAGAGAGAGCGAGAGAGAGAGAGAGAGAGAGAGAGAGAGAGAGAGAGAGAGAGAGAGAGAGAGAGAGAGAGAGAGAGAGAGAGAATAAAACTTTGGTGCCTTGACGTGTGTAGGATCGTTTCACGTTCAGTACGTGTCACTGTCGCCGTTTGCTGACGGCTCGCTCAGCCAGTCAGTACCTCCTTCCTGCCTCAGCTCAGTGACCAGTCACAGTGCCTTTCCGACTGCTAGCATAGTTGCTGTGGTGGATTAACTTTAGGAGAGATAAAGTGAGTCAATATAGAACGCAGTACTGTACAGTTTGTCATGTATAGATACCAAGGGCATGGCCGAGTTTTCTCATTGAAGTGGTGGGTTAGAGACCGTTAGTATTTATGTATTATGTACTGTATGTTAGTAAATATAAATCTTTACTATTTGATTTATGGTTGTGGTTTGATTACAAAAATGCTAGCCTCGTTTTTCCTTTCATTCATGCAAATTGATTACCAGATGTTTAGCTGTTGGCATATTGCATCTATCATTAACAATCATGTTAAATTGGACGGTCGTAACTAGCCTAAATGGTGTGTGTGTGTGTGTGTGTGTTTTGCTTTCTGCTCACATTATTATGATTATGCTTAATTTTCTTTTAAATTTTGTACACAGCACACTCATTATTTGTTATTGATATTTTAAATATATTTAAATGGACTACAGTGTTATATTATAATTAAGCATATATCATTATATTATATTTTATTAAGTGTGTGTGTGTGTAGTACACTGAGTACTGTTCTTTTCTATATTCTCAGGGCTCCCATATTCATGAAGTATGATGGCGGGTACGAGTAAAAGAGGCTTCTGTGAGGACTATATACAATTCGGTTTAACTTCATTCTCTGATAAGGGTGTTGTGAAAGGCCAGTGTGTTTTGTGTCTGAAAGTGCTTGGGAATGATTCCTTAAGACCCTCAAAACTGAAAAATCACCTTGAAAAGACTCATCCTGAACATAAGGCAAAAGATGTGAACTTCTTCAAGCGTCATGCAAAAGGTCTGAAGCGTCTGAAACTAGACTCAAGTGGGGCATTTGGAAACGCAAAGTAAAAATAAAATGTACTCAGGGCTTCATTTGAAGTGTCACTTGAAATACCTAAAAAGAAAAAAACATACAACATTGGTGAAACTCTTGTAAAACCTTGTGCTTTGAAGATGGTTAACCTTGTTCTTGGGGGTGATTGTGAGAAAAACATTCAGCAAATAGCCCTTTACGACACCACAGTATCACGATGCATTGAAGAAATGTCCAGGGATATCAAAGAACAAGTGACCAGTGAGATAAAAGCTTCTCCATATGGGTTATTTGCACTTCAGTTGGACGAGTCAACTGGCGTTTCATATTGTTCACAGCTCCTTGTATTTGCTAGGTATGTTCATGCTGGCAAATTTAAAGAAGAGTTTCTTTTTTGTTCTCCTCTTGAGACTACTACCAAAGGTGAAGATATAATGAAAAGTAACTAATTATTTGAATGAGGAAGGACTGTCGTGGGAGAATGTGTGTGGGGTGTGTACTGACTGGGCACCTGCAATGTTAGGGTCAAAATCAGGGTTTGCATCCAGAGTTAAAGAGGCTGCTCCTGGGGTTACAGTGACTCATTGCATGATCCACCGTCAGGCGCTTGCATCCAGAACCCTTCCTAGGGAACGCCAAGCCATTTTGGACAGTGCCATAAAGATTGTCAATTATGTAAAGTTTATGCCTCTCAATTCACGTCTTTTCAAAGAGCTCTGTAAAGACTTGGATTCAGAGCATCAAGTCCTGCTATTTTACACTAAGGTTCGATGGCTGTCAAAAGGCAATGTTCTCAGCCGAGTTTTTGAACTTAGAGAGCTAAAGATGTTTTTATACATGCAAGACAAGGAATAAATTTTTTTCAGTGACCCACTGTGGGAACCACGTTTAGCATACTTAGTTGATATATTTGACCAGCTTAATAAACTTAATCTGAAACTTCAGGGTAAAGACACAACTGTGATTCATTTTGTTGACTCATTGCATACCTTTACTGCTAAGACCCAGACCTGGGACCATTTCTACAATCAACACATTCTCTTTCAGGATGATGGCTGCCATTTGAATTCAGTCGGAGGAGCACGCCTAGGCAGACTCCTACATGATGCAGTCTGCACTTTCAGATCAAAAAACGACAACCGAGCAGGGGCAGTAGCAGCGACATAAACTACCCCATATCAAATGTAAACTCTATCCAAAATAATATCACGGCCTGCTACGTTAATGCACGCAGCTTACGCAATAAATTCGAAGACCTGGAAGCACTTGCATGTATGGAGGAATGTGATATAATCGGTGTTTCAGAATCTTGGATCAACACGGAAAAGCGTGATTTTTTGGCGGAATACGCATTACCAGGTTATACTCCCTTCAGCTGCGAAAGATCCCATAGAATGGGAGGTGGGGTTCTGCTATATGTTAAAAGTAATCTTCACCAAATCGAGGTAACCAAACCTGCCATAAATAATATTGATACTAGTTACGTTCAAATAAATAATCAAGCAAGCAAGATAATAATTGGCCTAATTTATCGACCTCCTGCACAATCACCCGATACTGACGAGAAACTCTATGATCAAATAGCGGAAATAAGTTGTCAGGAAGAAGCAGTAATATTTGGCGATTTCAATCTGCCAGTCACAACATGGGGCGAACCACTAAATGCTCACGCGGGACATGATCTATATGCTAATCTTCAGGAAAGTGCCCTTTATCAACACGTAGAACACCCAACGAGGGGAAATAACATTCTGGATATTATTCTAACGACAAATGAAAGACTGGTAAATAGCGTTAAAATCGGACCGGAATTTAGCTCTAGTGACCATAGGATAGTGTCCTTTAACATTAAAGTAAATAATGACAAAGAAAACGTGAGCACGGAAAAAGTACCAGATTATCGAAGGGCCGACTTTAACAAACTTAGAAGGCATCTTGCCAATACTGACTGGAGTGAAATGACTGAAACTCACGATGTAAATCGATTATGGAACATATTATCTAATAACCTAAACAAAGCAATAAATACAAGCATCCCTCTACGAAACCGGCGCCCAGCAGGCAAATATAAGCCAAAATGGTGGAATAATGAAATAAAAAATATCCTCTTAGTAAAAAAGCAGGCATACCAAAAATATAAGGCAACTCAGAATAATAGCGATAAATTAGAACACGATAGACTTCGTCGAACAACCAAAAATCTCATCAAAGGAAGTAAGAAGAATCTGGAACTTCATATTGCCAGCTCCAGCAAGTCCAATCCGAAAGAATTTTACAGCTATATAAGAAACAGAAAAACGGTAACTTCAACAATAGGCCCACTTGTTGCGGAAAATGGAGATCATACAGATAACAAAGTACAAATGGCGAATATCCTAAATAACTATTTTGCATCAGTTTTCACGTCGGAAGATACTACCGGTAACCGACCTACCCCTACGAATCAATCAAATGGCACTGAGCTCGAAAACTTTACGATTTATGAAGACGATATCCTGTTCGCAATCAACAATTTGAAAGTTAATAAAACCCCAGGCCCTGATAAAATATCCCCAAGGATCCTAAAAGAAGCAAAACACGAATTATTAAACCCACTCGCAAATCTGTTCAACAAATCATTGAATGTTGGGATAGTTCCAAACGAATGTAAACTAGCTAACGTGACACCCATATACAAAAAAGGAAATAAGTCCTCTCCCGGCAATTATCGACCAATTAGCTTAACATCGGTAACGGGCAAATTAATGGAAACCATTATAAGGGACAAAATAGTAAAACATTTGGAAGAAAATAATTTAATAAAAGATTCTCAGCACGGTTTTAGAAATAAACGTTCATGCTTAACAAACTTACTCGACTTCTTCAATGATGTTTACAAATCATATGATAAGGATAGAGCAGTTGATATAATATATCTCGATTTTCAGAAAGCTTTCGATACCGTACCCCACAAGAGACTAATTGACAAAATAAAAGCTCATGGCATAACAGGAAAAACTCTGAAATGGCTCGAAAATTGGCTCTCAGAACGTAAACAACGAGTTGTAATAAATGGTGAAAAATCAGATTGGTGCAAAGTAAATAGTGGCGTTCCCCAGGGTTCGGTATTAGGTCCTATTCTTTTTATAATTTACATAAACGACTTAGACGAAGGAATAGAATGCAAAATTTTGAAATTTGCTGACGATACAAAAATTACTAATAAAGTAACCTCAACAGTACATTGGCAAAAACTACAAGGTGACCTAGACACTTTAGAAAACTGGGCAGAAAAATGGCAAATGAAATTCAACATAGAAAAATGCAAAGTATTACACATCGGTAGTAACAACGCTAAAAAAGATTACTCAATGAACAACATTCAACTATCAAATACAAATAATGAAAAGGATCTGGGAGTTATAATATCAAGTGACCTGAAGCCGAGTAAACAGTGTACAGAGGTAATAAAAACTGCTAATAAATTGGTGGGTTTCATCGGCAGAACATTCAAATTCAAATCAGAACAAATCATACTTACTCTATTCAACTCATTGGTGCGTCCCCATCTCGAATACTGCGTGCAATTCTGGTCACCGTACTACCGAAAGGACATAAATAAACTTGAAAGGGTGCAACGCAGAGTCACTAAAATGATACCTAGATTGCGTAATAAACCGTACGAAGAGCGCTTAAAAGAACTAAATTTGTTTAGCTTAACAAAGCGCAGAATGAGAGGTGACCTAATAGAGGTGTTCAAAATCTTCAAGGGATTCAGCAACCTAAATGTAAGCGAATTATTTACGATCAATCAAGCAAACACGAGAAACAATGGTTATAAGATTATAGGCAAGCGTTTTCATTCTCACGAGGCGAAGCATTTCTTCTTCAACCGCGTTGTGAATAATTGGAACAGACTACCCTCGAACATTGTAAACTGTAATACTGTCGAAACATTTAAGAACCATCTGGATAAACACATGGCAAATAACCCCCGATTAACACAGTTTCTTTCAGAATAACGCGCAACGAAATGTCAACGCATACCGCAATGTATATTGATTTTCATACATCTGTTCCCTTTCAGAATTGTAGTAAATACCTGTAGAGTTAGCTTAGATTACAAATCAACTTCTTTTTTCTCCCTGTCCTGTCCGAATTTCCGTGTCAGTTTTTCAATACTGCATGGTATTTTTCCTATCTGTTTCCATGCCAGCATTAGCTGGAGGGAGTGGTGGGTGGGGAGGAGCCTTCTTCTTTGCTATCCTTTTCTCTACCTCGTAGTCAGTAGATTAGTAGTTTTAGATATCCAAACTGCCCCGTAAGGACCAATAGGTCTGTTGCAGTTTGTTCTCCTTTGTATTCCTTTGTAACTGGGCTAGAAAAGTTAACTCGGGTAACTTTGCAATTTTTGAGAAGTTTTGTGAAGTTGCTGAAGGAGAAGAAGAAATAGATTCTTGTCTCCAAAATGAAATAGTCAGTCACCTTCAAAATTTGGGCCAAGAATTTTCCAGGTACTTCCCTGATCTTGAGGGTACAGATCTGTCATTAGTAAGAAATCCATTTAATCTTGAACCAGATTCTGTTCCAGACACTGACCAAGATGAATATTTGGAAATGAAATTTGATTCAGGTGTAAAAGATTTGCATAAAGAGCTTTCTGTACAGGAATTCTGGGCCCAAGTAAGTGCATCATACCCTACAATAGGAAAGCTTGCACTGAAAACACTTCTACCTTTCTCTTCCACTTATTTGTGTGAGTCAGGCTTTTCTGCCCTACTTCAAATTAAGACAGCATCAAGAAACCGCTTAGAGGTGGAGGATGACATGCGATGTGCCTTATCAACAACTGTCCCACGATTAATTCGATAGGCTTATAGATAAGAAGCAAGTACAGCCATCACATTAGCTGCCTGACCTAGTTAGTAGTTACATGGTACACAACAGAGTAATTTTGTTTATATTTGTCTTCTGGCCCTGAAAGTATATTTAAGTTTTAAGTACTGCACACAAGTTTTATTTGTTTATATTTGTCTTCTGGCCCTGAGAGTATATTTAAGTTTTAAGTAGAGTACACAAGTTTTATTTACAGTGGTTAATTTCTCGAATAAAAAGTAAACTGTAATGAAATGTCATAAGTATGTTATATTTAGGAACTTATTATAATCCTATAGTCTAAATCTGAAGGGCAGTGGGCCATGAGTGTTTGGGAATGCCAAAAATGGGCCATAGTCTTAGAAAGGTTGAAGACCACTGGTATATACTGTAGTTTTATGTTCTGTTATTTCTAAATTATATTTTGCTAAAGCGTTATTTCCACATAGCGATTATTATCGCTATATTTATTATATATTTGCTCACATTCAACCTGTCCCAAAGAAGGGTGACCGCTCTCAACCCTCCAACTATCGTCCAATTGCTCTTATCTCTTGTCTTTCTAAAGTTTTTGAAACTATTCTTGCTTCCAAATTTCTTAAGCATTTCTCTTCTCATAATCTGCTCTCAGATCGCCAGTATGGCTTCCTTAAGGGTCGCTCTACTGGTGATCTTCTTTCATATCTTACTAACTCTTGGTCATCCTCCTTTCGGGACTTCGGTGAGACTTTTCTATTGCACTAGACATATCGAAAGCCTTCGATAGAGTCTGGCATAAATCTTTAATTTCTAAACTACCCTCCTTCGGTTTCTACCCCTCCATCTGTGCCTTTGTCTCTAATTTCCTTTCCGGCCGTTCCATAGCTGCGGTTGTGGACGGCCATTGTTCACTTCCTCACCCTATAAACTCTGGTGTTCCTCAGGGCTCTGTCCTATCTCCTATTCTCTTTCTGATTTTTATAAATGATCTCCTTAACTGTACCTTAATTCCCATCCATTCATACGCAGACGACTCAACCTTACACTACTCCATTAGTTTTTCAGAACGCCCCAGCCAGCAGTCCCTCAACGACAAACGTAATGAAGCCATAGAACTCTTAAATTCTGATCTAAATACTATTTCCAATTGGGGCAGAGAAAACCTTGTTAACTTTAATGCTTCCAAAACCCAATTTCTCCATCTATCTACCCGTCAGGATCTCCCAGCGGACTATCCCTTATTCTTCAACAATACAAAAATCAACCCTTCATCTTCTCTCAATATTCTTGGTGTCTCTTTTTCTTCTGCTCTCATTTGGAAGGACCATATTACCAGTCTTGCTAAGGCAGCCTCCCAGAAGCTCGGTGTGCTCAACCGCCTTAGGGGGTTCTTTTCCCCTGCACAGCTTCTTGCTCTGTACAGGGGCATAGTGCGCCCTTGTATTGAGTATTGTTCACATGTGTGGGGAGGTTCCTCTCACACCGCTCTCCTAGACAAAGTTGAAAGGAAGGCCTTTCGTATCATTAACTCCCGTCCACTCACCAACTCTCTGCAGTCTCTCTCTCTCCGCCGCAATGTTGCATCTCTCTCGCTATTCTATCGCTACTATAATAATCAGTGTTCCTCAGAGCTATCCCAGTGCATACCACCTCCTTTACGTAGGGCACGTGGTACCCGTCTTGCAACTCAATCCCACCCCTACTCTGTGCAACTCTCCAACCCAAGAGTGAAACGTTACTCTCAAACTTTCTTCTACTCAACAGCTGAGCTCTGGAACTCTCTCCCAGAATCAGTCTTTCCCTCTTCCTATGACTTAAATTGCTTCAAACTCTGTGTGTCCAGGCATTTTGGCTCGAACGTCCCTTGATTTTGGCCCTGTCACTCTTTCAACTATGGGGGAGGCACTCGCTATAGGCAGTAATGCCTTTTGCCTCCCTAAATCACATAGAAAAAAAAAAAAAAAAAAAAAAAAAAGGTAAAAGAGACTCCATGATTAAAGCAGCTGAGAAAGTATGTGGGAAGAAAACATTAAAAATGTGGAAGAAGAAAGGTAACGCATGGTTTAGCAAAGAGATAGAAGAAATAGTGAAAAAGAAGAAAGAGTTGAGAAAGAGTATGCTGTAAAAGAATATACCTAGAGAAACTCGAGATGCGAGGAAAGACGAATATAAAAACTTGAAACAAAGAGTGAAGAGGACGATACAAGACGCTAAAAGGAAGGCAGATGAGGAATATGGGAGAAAGATTAGTGAACAGTTTCTGAATGACAAGAAAGCATACTACAGAGCTGGGGATGGATGTAGTGATCGGGCGTACGGTCGTCATGTGCGCTCGCAGTTACGTTCCCCTCTATTTCGACGCTATATTTTCTGCTATTTGCCCCCTGTCATTACTACATGAATACTAGGTTAGGTTAGGGTTGGTTGTTTGGTTAGGCTAATGTATTTTTATATCCAAAGGCAGTCAAAATAGACGGGAACATGATGGGAAAGGTCCGACGCCACTACGCATAGTGTAAACAAGGCTAGCGGTACGCCCGCACTTAACATTCTTGCCCAGAGTTTTGAAAGAAGCCAGAGGGAGGAAGACCGAGAGTGTCTCAGGTGGTAGGATGAGAAACATGAATGGGGAAGTGGTAGAGGGTGATGGTGTGGTGAAAGTATGGAAAGATCATTTTAGTAGCTTAGCTGTAAAGAGTAGGGGGAAGGCAAAGATCTCATCCATAGGAATGGAGAGAGGTAGAATAAACAGGGTAGTTGAAAGCCAGATAAGCAGAGAAGAAGTAAAAGAAGCAATCAATAGACTTAAAATGGGCAAAGCTGCTGGAGTAGATAACATCCCAGGTGAAATGCTGAGATATGGAGGAGAAGAAGCTGTTGACATAATGCATAGGTTATGTAAATTAGCATGGGAAAAGGAAAGTGTACCAGAGGACAGGAGGAAAGCAGTGATAGTACCCTTGTACAAAGGGAAGGGTAGTAAAGAGGAGTGTAAGAGTTATAGGGGAATTAGTTTGCTTAGCATACCTGGAAAGGTATATGCAAGAGTAGTAACAGAGACTACAGAAGATAACGGATGACAAAATAGGCGAGGAACAGGGAGGTTTCAGAAAGGGCAGGGGCTGCGTTGACCAGATAGCCTCAATGCGTTTGTTGGTAGAGAAGTATCTGGCCAAGAACAGAAAACTCTATGCAGCATTCATGGATTGGAAAAGCCTACGACAAAGTAGACTGGGAGGGTCTGTGGGATGTGTTAACAGTATATGGTGTGGGAGGAAAGTTGCTAATGGCAGTAAAATCTTTATAGGAATGCAATGGCAAATGTGAAGGTAGGAGACAAGTTAAGTGAAAGTTTTGAGGTCAATGTAGGAGTAAGACAGGGATGTGTCATGTCAGCTTGGTTGTTCAATATATACATGGATGGAGTGATTAGAGAATGTAGGGCGGGATCAATGGGTGTAGGAGCTAGACTGGAATCAGAGGAAAGAGCATGGAAGATTTTAACATGCCTACATGCAGACGATGCAGTCCTGTTGGCGGAAAATGCGGACGAACTTCAGAGAGTGGTCACTGACTTTGACAGAGTATGTGAAAAGAGAAAGTTAAAGGTCAATGTAGGGAAATGTAAGGTAATGGTGTTTGAGAGAAGAATGCATGAAACCATAGATTTTAAGGAAAAATATAGAATCAAGAAAGAACATGAGAAAATTTGTAAAATAAAAATGAAAAATGAAGTACTGGAAGAGGTTGAAAGTTTCAAGTATTTGGGAGCTGTACTATGCAAATATGGTAAAATGGAGAGTGAGATAAAAGAGAGAAAGGTGATTGGAGAACTTGATAATATTCTCAAAGGAAGAATGGTTAGTCAGGAAGTCAAAAAGTCACTGAGAAACAGTGTGCTGCTCCCAACACTCTCTCGTATGGAATTAAATTGTAAAACTTGCAAACTAAACAAACCAAAACTGGGACAAAGACAATATAAAGTCCAATTAAAGTGAGACATGGACAGCAAGTGACGAGGACCTCTCCAAACTGAGAGCTGTGGAAATGCGCTTTTTCAGAATCGCAGCTGGTGTGAATAGGCTAGATGGGACAAGTATAGGGAAGTGTATGAGTCCTTTGGAATGGAAGAGCAGGCTTTGGGCATTGATTGTAGTGTGGTTGAGTGGATAAAGAGAAGTACTTTGAGGTGGTATGGTCATGTTCAGAGAATGGATGAAGAAAGAATGCCAAGAAAGATATATGGGAGTCAGGTGAGTGGAACCGCTAGTAGGGGAAGACCACCTATGGTATGGGAAAAGAAAGTGGAAAAATATATTGAAGAAAAACTTCCACGTAGTGGAAGGGGCATTGTGGCACGGGCATAGGAGGCATGTCTTGACAAAGTAGCCTGGAGACGTTTCTGTCATGGCCATCCTCTAGCGGGGGTTTCCCAGGGGGAAACAAGGCGTCGGAGATGATGATGATGAATACAATCATCTGATAGTTGCCAGAATATAATGATATAGACGTCACCGGTAATGAAGTTAAAAAATATGATTTTTATGAAAATTACACATCTAGACGGGTAGAATCAACATTAAATATACAAGAAAAACATCTATTGTCAATTGTCAGTCGAAATTCAATATGGTAGGCCTATTAACAAACACAAGATTTCTTCCTAAATGTCATACAGTATTAAGACAGTAGAATCAACATTAAAACAACATAACAAATTTAGTAACTCGTTTCATTGGCTGTTAATTCAAAAGCAAAGGTAGGGCAGAAATTATGCCTCTCGATTGTACCATACTCACCTTAAAAGACATCTCCTTTTTAACCTATGCAGTACCAGTTCCCTCTTTTTAATTTTATTCTGGCTACTAATAGACAATTTTATTCAGTTTCAAAAGGGCCTCCAGCAATTAAAAGGCTTCGAACTATCTCACTTAACCCTTTGTACTGCCGCAGATCCTTCTTAAACTGCACAAAATCGTCTAAATATACTGTAGCTAGAATAAAATTAAAAAGAAGTCGCTGATACAGAACGAGTTAACATATTTGCAATTTGTAAAAGTGAAACTATATTAAAAGCATTCATTATCAAATTCTCTGCAATGAATTATCTTGATAGGATAGGGATATTTAATGGGCACAAATTAAAATATATAATGTCTGAAAAGCCAAAAAAATACATTAGCAGCAACAATGCAACATGTACTTAACCCTTTTTTTACCGGTGACATATTTTCATTTTATTTCAGCTATATTTAGACGATGTTATGAAGCTTAGGAAGGACATATGGTAGCTTATAGGATTAATTGAGATAGTCTGTAGCCTGTTAATGGGTAGATGTCCTTCCTAAGCTGAATAAGATCGTCTCGTAGTGCCGGAATATAATGAAAAGGACGTCACCGGTACTGAATGGGTTTAAGCCGGTTTCACACGAGCACTTTAGCGCTGGATGTATCGGAGTCACAGTATCAGAGTAAAAAAGTAGCTAAAATTGAGTCTACTATCGGATATTTTACTCTTTCATTATGACTGTACAGTATTTTGTATCTTAGAGCTACTAATTGTGTAGTCTAATTTAACTGTCTTGATGGTGTAATGGTTAGAGTGTTTAAGATCTGTATGTGGTAACCCAGGTTCAAATCCCAGTTGTTGTTGTTGTTGTTCCCCAGACTGCCTGGCCGAACAGCCCCAAGGCCCCGAGCAAGGCCAAAGCCATAACCGAGCGCCCTATCAGAACCCTCCCTGCCTACCACAATAAAGCCTGGGTGACCAATAGGAGAGCCCATACTTGGCGGTCCGGGGGTAACCATATGGCCCATGTGAGGTGGGAGGTTACACGGACCCATAATTATTGGTCCCATCATTGCTGGGTGGTGTGGTGGTGGTGGTATAGCTCGTAGTAATGGTGGTGGTGGTGGTATTACTCCACCACCACCACCACCATGCACCATCATACCACCCTCACTCACCATCATCTGAGAGGTATACCACCACCATTACCACCACCATTACCACCACCACCACCATTACCACCACCACCACCACCATTACTACCACCACTCTCAACTCACAGACCCACAAAGTATCTCTACCAAACTTTACCACATTGATTGATTATTTTCTTCTCTTTCTGATTATTGAATAGACTGATTGAATATTTCCTTCTCTAACTGATTATTGAATTATGTAAACCCCTTTTAGGAGAGACTTGCATAAAAAAATACGAATTCCACCAACAGCCCCAAGGCCCTGAGCAAGGCCAAGGCCATAACCGAGCGCCCCCACAGAACCCTCCCTAATTAAAGTACCAATAGGAGAGCCCATACTTGGCGGTCCGGGGTACCATATGGCCCATGTGAGGTGGGAGGGTTACACACCCATAATTTTTGCCCATCATTGCTTGGTATACTCGTAGTAATGGTGGTGGTGGTGGTATTACTCCACCACCACCTACGCACCATCATTATCCATTCTCACCATCATCTGAGAGGTATACCACCACCATTACCACCACCATTACCACCACCACCACCACCATTACTACCACCACTCTCAACTCACAGACCCACAAAGTATCTCTACCAAACTTTACCACATTGATTGATTATTTTCTTCTCTTTCTGATTATTGAATAGACTGATTGAATATTTCCTTCTCTAACTGATTATTGAATAGACAAATTTAAAATGTAAACCCCTTTTAGCGGAGAGACTTGCATAAGGAGAAAAATACGAATTCTGGCTGTGTGTTGTTGTTGTTGTTGTTTTTCCCCAAGCTGCCTGGCCGAACAGCCCCAAGGCCCTGAGCAAGGCCAAGGCCATAACCGAGCGCCCCCACAGAACCCTCCCTGCCGACCACAATAAAAGCCTGGGTGACCGAAGCCACTCCATGGCGGGGAACTGAAGAGGGCGCGGAAACGCCCGGGAAACCAAAGCCCCACCCAGGGCCCTGTGCCCCTCAGCAATTATGAAGAGAAAGTTGAGGGGCAAAGGAAAGATGTGACGCTTTGGCTTCCAATCTTGGTAGATTAGGAAGTCAATCCACGCAAGAGACGCCGTCACTTGAGATCTAGAAAATATATAAGTAAAAGGAACAGTCAGAGTTTGTTGTTGTTGTTGTTGTTTCCCAAGCTGCCTGGCCGAACAGCCCCAAGGCCCCGAGTAAGGCCAAGGCCACAAACGAGCGCCCCCACAGAACCCTCCCTGCCGACCACAATAAAGCCTGGGTAACCGAAGCCACTCCATGGCGGGGAGCTGAGAGGGTGCGTAAACGCCCGGGAAACCAAAGCCCCACCCAGGGCCCTGTGCCCCTCAGCAATTATGAAGAGAAAGTTGAGGGGCAAAGGAATAATGTGACGCTTTAGCTTCCAATCTTGGTAGATTGGGAGGTCAATCCACGGAAGAGACGCCGTCACTTGAGATCTAGAAATTATATAAGTAAAAGGAACAGTCAGAGTAAGCTATGGGTATGGCAGAGATCGCTCAGTTCTCACTCTGATAGACCAGCCCATCACCACATGACTAGAACCCAATCCTCTCAGCATCAGCTAGGAAAGGCCCTAGAAAGCCGCCTTTGGCGGGGGGATAGCTCCCCTATATCAACCCTTTTCGGGGTTGGGCACCCGCCCACCTGGCTGTGTGTAATAATAATAAATAATAATAAGCATGTTACTTATTTCTCATAAGCGCCAATTTTTCCGAAGAATTCACTAGCGCTCGAAAAGAGAAAGAAAAAAGAACAAAAATCAATGCATCAAAAGAAGGCTCATATACAACACACATTTAACAATCACTAGCAGTGGCAAAATAGCCTAAACTCTATAGCCACCCGTCATGACACCTCTCTCAAGATCATAGCTTCTCTCAAAGAGAAAAGTCTTAAGTTGTCTCTTGAAGCATTCAACAGAACTCAGTTGTCTCATGGACAGCGGCAACCTGTTATACAACCTCGGAGCCATGTAATAACAATAAGCAGACACTGCCATCTGGTGGTAGACAGTTCAACTATCACTCAATCCCACTGAAAAACATTAGGCGTTTGTCACGAATCGCTAGGTGAAGTTACCCGGGTTTGATATCTACCAATAACATTTTGACAGTGCGGCCTCGATCTGCCGACCCTTTGATTAGCAGCAGACGCTCTACTGACTATGCTATGCCTTGCGATTACTTCCCTACTAACATTAATTTGGAACAACGGTATTACATTTTGTACATAATATGCTTGTACAAATGAAAGTACAGTATAGTTTGTCTAATATTTGAAAGGGAAGTCCATACACAGGTATACCTTGCCTAATACAGTACTGTACTATACTACCCTGCAGCATCTCAAATTAAATCCTGTAAGATCCCCCTAAGATCCTTCCTCAAGACATCATCCCAGGCCTTCCTCAGTCACGGATGTACTTACTCTAGTTGTATTTGCGGGAGTGAGCATGCTCGTTAATTCTCGCCTCCCAAAACATGATTGTCGTACCGTTCTTTGAAACTATATAACAAAGGCGCGGACACTACTTTGGCTGGCAGGCTATTCCACCCCATGATCGAATTACCGGTGAAAGAGACAACCAGGAAAATTACCTTCCCTAAAGAGGGCCATGCACGAACACCATTAACCCAGGAACTGCGACGGTCCTTCCGTAAGGCATGATATTTAAACATGTGCACAAAAAAAACTTCAAATACTGTGCCAGTGCCAGCAAATGTCTCAAAATTGGGAGACACATAGAAAGTAGTGGTATCTCTCCATACCACATCCTCCACTCTTGCCTCCCTTTATACATCCCCCCCCCCCCCCCTCCCTGCCTTTTATTTTGCACAAGTTCTAGCAGTTAATGGGTTAAACAGTAGGATGCAGACGGGGGTCTATGCCCCGACCACTACCACTGCCAAGGACAAGCTTTAAGTGATCGCATGTCATTATCAACGCCAACCATAATCATAATTAGGTAACGAAGGTTTAATGCCAAGTTATTTTGAACCTATAATAGTTGAACTATCCTGACATCAGATGGCAGTACCTTCAACTTGTCACACAAAAATAACCAGAGTTTGGGTCTCTCCTCATAACACTCTCTCTGCTTTCAGCAAGATGACGTTTCTCAATTATGTTCTGACTATTATTAGACAATATTGATCAGTTTAGGAAGGCTCTGTGGGAGTAAAATAGATAACCACGATAGTTTTTACCTCCTGGATTCCTAAGGGTCCTCCATAAGTTGAATAAATTTGTCCGTTAGTAAGAATAAACTGAATATGGCATCAAAATATTGAGAGGATTCTAACCACTCAAACAAGATGGCTAATATTAGACACTTTTACTCAACTTAGGAAGGACCATAAGGAATAGTTAATGGCAAAAAAAATCAATCTCCTAACCCTCCGACTCCCACAGATGCATCCTAAGCTGAATAAAATCACCTAATAATAGCCAAAATAAGTGCCAAAAAAAATGTCATCTTACTATACTAAGAAGGGTATCGACACTATAAGCGAATAATATTAATTTTGGAAAGCAATTGTGAATTATTTTTTGTCTAAACGGACAATTTAAGCATTTGACAATGATTTTGAACATTAATTTTGATTTAAGTGAAATGGTTACTATATTTAAGTCAGACAGCTATTTTGATTAGCTGTCGATTAATTTTTACTTTTTTTTTAGGGGGGTCATTTATTTTGATAAGTTCTCAAAAGTTAATGATGATAGTTGGGGGGAATCATATTTTAAACAATTGTTTTAGATACTTTTTCGATAGCAATTTTGGATATTTTGGAATGTATTTTATTATATACTGTATTTCTCTTTTAGGGATAATTCTTTTGGATGATAAACTTAAATACTTTTTGGGAGATACTTTTGTATAATAAGTTACTAATGATCTGTGTGTCTGTCAGTATAAATAGCACAAGACTACTGCAGTACCTTCATTAGTTAATACACTACACAACCATTCTGCAAGATGGTGGCACATGATAAATTTTTCGGGCATTTTTTCTTACCTAGTACCGATTTTGGCTATAATTTATCACCTTATTTTTAAGGGTAATTGCACACGCTACCTTTTTCCCACAATTTATTTTAGCCTAGTAACGATTTTGGCTATACTGTATATCTTTACCATATTCTTTACTGACTAAAACTTCAATGGTGTTCTTTTATTGATCAAGAATTATTATTTTGCTTAAGCATTGTTTCCACATAGCTATTTTGACAAGGTGTTTTGTCTTATTACTGTTTGTCAAAGTTTTGGTTTGTTTATTTTGCAAGTTTTACATTATAATTCTGATATATTTTGAAGCCTCGAGAAATTTAACGGAACCTTTGTGACGTATGTTTTTCTGACGTCTTGTCTACTCTTTGCGAGTTTCCGGCTATAAGGAAGTTGGAGGTGTAGACATCGATATTATATATAATCTAATTTCTATACATCTGAGGTGAAACCATTGATTTCAGGGGCTAATGAGTGATTGGTGCTTCTGAATGCTTGTGTGCTTGTTTATTGTGGGTGAACTGTTATACTGTACCTGTATGTTCTTCTCCTGTCACCTATTTTTCCTTTCGTGTCTCTTGCTGATCCTCCCTACCCTTTATGGGAGTAAGGGTTGGCTACTGACTGACTGAATTTATTTCATTTAGAGGTTACTAGTGTTAAGAACGATATTACTTAATACTTTACTGATTATACCTTTTAATTAACAACAGTATTGCAATGTACTATCGTCATCAAATATGTAAATTTTCACCTCATTTTTCGCTGATTTCGTCTTCAATTTTCTGAGCAATGTACGATCATAACTAATCAATCAATTAATTAATAACACCTTGCCTCCTCCTAGAAAACACCCGCTAAAGGATGGCCAAAGCAGAAACGCCATCCGAGATTCATTAGCCAAAATCGGATATCGGCTTGAAAAAAAAAATGCCGAAATTGTTTTTGTGTGCGACACCACCTTAACCAGTAATACCGTTAAATAGTTTATTTAACCCCGGCACTGTAAAATACTATAGGAATAAAAAAGGTACTGTATATGTGAATTTCTTCATGTACTGTACTGTATATTGAAAGTGATTTACCTTTGATTTACGTGATATACTTTTTGTTTTTATATATAGATTTATCATTAACAATATTATAGGTTTGACTCCTGTAAGGAGATAAAGAAAACCTAATATTTAGTAGTGGCCCCGTAATCATTGACGAACATGCCTATTACATAAGGCATCCTCTTCAAACACTAATCCGCCGTAGTTTGAATCTACCGCGCAGAGCATTTAAAAACTGAGGAGCCTTCATCATGAGCGCACGCGACCTCACTCATGGCTTCAGTCATTATGAATTGGGTTCTCACTACGAAAAAACTTCGTAAAAAATAAAAACAAAAAGAAAATAAGAATAACTATCCAATAAGCTTTCCATCATATCGTGGATGTACTTGTGTGGATTTCTGACCAGACGCTGAATCAGGTGTCATTCCTCCTTCACTGACATATCAAGTAAACCAAAATCCTTAATACATCAACGAATGGGAAGGGGACGGTCGGGAGGGCCCCAGTCGTCAATGATTACGGGGCCACTACTAAATATTAGGTTTTCTTTATCTCCTTACAGGAGTCAAACCTATAATTTATTAGTGGCCCCTCCATCATTGACGAACATGCCTGATATCTAAGACTGGAGGGGGACATTCGTAATCATATCATAACTCTAGAAAAGCAGATAATAAAAACAACCAACATAGTATTCTTACTTTTGAAAAATATTTAATACGGCGTAGGCCGAAAATATACAAGAAAAAGGGGTTCAGGCAGGTGCGTGCTTCAAAGAAGCCTGCCCGACAAAAATTGGGTAACCCTGAAGATTCTGAGCACAGATCTGTAGTTACAAAAGGCACCCCACTCAACGAGTGGTGACAAAAATAATAAGTTATAAGTTTATATGTGCACATCATAAACCCCAAAATACATGTGGAGATAAATTGCAAAGGAACTCCATTGAACTAATATTACATTGCTTTCGCAGCTAAAACTACTATAACAACACCGTTGTTTTGTACTAAACCTTGTACTAGCACAATTTCTCGCAGAGAAATTTTCATATCACATTTTAACCTTAAATTGTATCACAGCTCTCATACTCCGGCGGGGTCTAGGGTGTCCTATGTCAACTGACTGCACCCCCCCCCCCTTCCCGTGAAAGTAAACATAAGTGACTGCAGGGCCACCTAGACCCTCTGCCTTAAAGCTATACATGGTAAGGAAGGTTTGTCTAGAGCAACTGACAAGTATCTAGAGAGAAACGTATGATTAGACGCCCACAACTGTGTGGACGCAATATCTTCAACTGAAAAAAATTTCAGGAAACGTAAAGAGGCTGCCCACTTGCGTAAATCGTGGGCCCTACCCACAACGCCGGGATTACTCTCTTTAATGACTTCTACCAGAAGAGAGGCTAATCGCCGTTTAAGTAAGCGTTTACCCGTACTCGCTACCCATAAAGCACCTTGGGGGTTTTGAGGAGCTATTCTCAAATATTTGGTTAGAGCTTGCACTGGACATAAATTATGATGCACCTTTCCCCTTTTTAACGCCGGCACCGTGAACTCAGAAAACACGTGTGCACTATGCTCATTCTTGGCTACAAACGCCGGGGAGGGTGCAATGGAAATTGAATCATTAAGTCTACCAAACCTAAGACAATTAGGTGTGTTGCTCATCGCCGCCAGCTCAGACACTCTGTTTCCGGTGGCCAAAGCCAAAAGGAAAACTGCCTTCTTTAAGATTAATGCAAAGTCTGCAGTATTTTGATACAGACGAGAATGAAGTAAAGACAAAGCTTTGTCCAGAGACCAAGTAGGCATGAGCTGACGGGGAGGTGGGCGGAGTTTAAAACACGCTCTCATAAATCCTGTTTCCTCCGCCACCGGTATGGACAGACCTGTAAGGTCGAAAAAGGGCACTCTAATCGCAGTTAAGTGATTCTTTAAAGTTACCACAGATAAACGTTTCTGCTCAAACAGATAGTTTAAGTAATTAAAAACCAATGCCACTGAGGGTACAGTTTGTTCCGTTCTAACAATCCAAGAAGTAAAAGCTTTCCAATGTGATTGATACTGTCGCTTAGTAGACTGAGTATATTGATTGAGCAATTTATTGGTCACATCCCTACCGTATGGTGCTAGCCACTTGGCCTCCTGAATGTCCATAATGCAAAAGTCAGCGAGGTCGCTAGGTTGCCAATCGTGTCTAAGTGGAAGTACCCGACCGGGAGCGATACCGGGTCCGGGCACCACATTATTAATTGCTGGTACCACACCTGCGCCGGCCACAGGGGCGCAATTTTTTTTTTTTTTTTTTTTTTTCTATATTCCAACTTACTTTCTCTCGGGAAATGGAACGTATGGAAAGCAATGGAACGTATGGAAAGCGAGAGAATGACTAAGAGGGTGTACGAGAGCGAGGTGGAGGGACAGAGGGGGAGAGGTAGACCGAATATGAGGTGGAAGGATGGAGTGAGGAAGTACATGAACGAAGGCGGTGCTGGTTGGGGGGAGGGGCGTCGACTGACTGGGGACAGAGGTGCATGGGGGCGGTTCGTTCGTGGCCACCCCTTCGGGGATCACGGCGTCAGGCAATAGATAGATAGATAGACTTTCTCTCGGGCATAGGCTGAGAGCCTTAACATTCACCGCTTTACAATGAACAGTGAAGCCCGTGAGGTCTTGTTCCAGTCTAGGGAGTGAGACATGTGAAGCACGTAGAGTACAACGAGCACCTGCCATCTTGCCTTCACATGAGGCACGGTGCTCACTCATGGCCCGAAACGACCCCATCTCTGAAGCCATCTCGTTCCCGTGCTTCACTGTCTCACCCCCTACACTCGGACTCTCACACTTACACACACACAACGCCACCTGTTGAGCAGATAACTCACCAGGCATTGCACCCCTATAGCATATTTTGAATATGGGAATATTCATACAGTGCTATTTAATCAGGGAACAATGAGGGTATTTTATTGACGTTTCGGTGGGCTTGTGGTAATGCACTGATACTAGGTACAGCACAAATTCCATCCCAATAATATCTTCCCATTGATACATCGGGATTTGAACCCGGGACCTTTGGATTACCAGGCCAGTGGCAAGACCACTCCACCACACCTCCCCTCGATTAGCGAGACTAAGCCTCGATAATCTCGTAGTTTGTTCACTACGTGGCACATTAGTGACGCATCTGGCGGCGGAAACAGATAGATGGAGCTCCATCTGTTCCAGTCTGTCACTAGGGCGTCTGGCCCCCCTGCCGGCGTTATCGCCCGGCGGGTGAGGTATAGAGGGAGCTTGTGAGTCTCCTCGGACGCAAAAAGATCCACTTGTGGATGGGAGAGCTCCGCAATCATTAGGTCGAAAATGGGTTGCTTGAGCTCCCATTCTACTGTCGTGCTCTGTCTCCGGGACAGAGCGTCTGCCCAGACGTTCGCTACGCCTGGGAGATAAGATGCGTGAAGATAAATATCTAGACTGATGGCTAGAACAAAAATCTCTTCCGACACGAGTAGCAACTTCCTTGACCTCGTTGACCCTTGTTTCTGAATACAGTGAACTGCATTCAGATTGTCCATTCTGAAGGCCACCGACTTGCCCCGTAACGCCGGGCCGTGAGCCTGAAGGAAATACAAGGGGACTAGTAACTCTTTGACATTTATGTGAGAGATTTCTAAGTGGGACCAAAGCCCCTGACCCTGGTGCCCCTGATTTGACTGAAATCCCCACCCTATGGTGCCCGACGCATCCGTGTCTACCCATACCGTTGGTGGAGGAGAGGTCCATGACATGATTGAGTGCAATGTTTCCCTCTTCGCCCAGACCGCTAGTAAGGTGTGGACTAATTTCGGTATGGGCCATAATTTTCCCGCCGGTAAGAGCGGGAAATATTTGTTGCCTTCCAATATTAATCGTTTTACTTTCAACCGGCCCAACTTGACAGTTAGTTGAATCCAGTTGAGAGAGCCGACCAGAGACTCCCAGACTCTTCGTGTCGTAGTCAGACTGTGAAGAAACCTGAACAGTTTCCTGCGAAACCTGTTGCGATTGTCCACACTCTGACTCAGAGTGAGAGCGGCGGTGTCCCAGACCAGCCCTATCCACTGAATTACTCTTGAGGGAACAAGGTTTGACTTTACCAGATTTACCTTGAAGCCTAGAGTTTTGACATGATTTAAAATGATATTGACATGTTTTATGCATAATTGTTGTGTCTCTGCCACCACCAGCCAGTCGTCTAGATACCACAACACTCTGATTCCCTGTTTTAACAACGGCATCAGGGCTTGCCGGACTAGTTTCGTGAATACTCGAGGTGCTAGGTTCAAACCGAACGGCATCCTCTGAAAAACAAAATTTTGGTGCCTGATCCTCAAGGCCAGAAACCTTTGAAATCTTTTGTTGACCGACACGTGCCAATAGGCGTCTGTCAGGTCTAGGGAACACATCCAGCCTCCCGGCGGAAGTGTTAGCCTGATTTGGTGAACTGTTAACATTCTGAAAGACTCGTTGTAAATGTGAAGATTCAGATAAGACAGGTCTACGACCGGCCTCATCTGAACACTGTCCCGTTTGGGAACCAAAAACAGTTTTGACGTGAATACAGGGTAATCTGGAGGGACCGGGATGATGACATTCTTGGCAATCATCTCCTGGACCAGCGACTCCACCTCTAATGAAACACAATTTGCCGTTGTCGGCTGACGTAAGCGAGGTCGCCGGAGCCACTGCCAAGTGATGCCTTTGCGTGCCACCATCCGTGCCCAGGTTTTTAACGGCCATGCTTGGTGACACGTTCGGAACGACCCAGTTAGCAGACAAGGGTTCGCCGGCTGTACTTCCCTCGGTTCCTCCGGCCTTAAGGTAGGCACTGGGAGTGAGAGAGACTTTAGTTTTTTGATGGTGGGGTTGGTGGTGTTGGACGCTTCGCCGGCTGGCTGGTGTGGGCCGAAGACTGGCTCTGACCCGGCTTATACTGGCCGCGTCCTCTCTGTCCTGAAAACCCTCTCTGTCTATGCCTGTACTGACCCAGGGGGGAGTGGGAGGACTTAGGCGGAAGAAAAGGCTTAGAACCCCCTGGCTGAGTTTTAGTAGGAGGCCTAGGTTTGGGGAAGTTAAATGCAGGTTTCTTAGACTGGACGGGACTGTGCTTCACGGCCTGTGCCATATTGAACACTGTTCGCCATACATCAGGGGACATTAAAGAAGGAGTAAGTACTGGGGACATTACCACCTGGTTAGCAATGCGATCAGGCAGCTTGCGAACTAGCGACATTCTAAGATCCTGTCGTGCTCGCACCGCCTCAAGTAAGGCTGTGCGTATGTCACCTAAGGATTGAATAGACGACTGAAGAATCAGACGCCGGGATAACTCAACCGATCTTCGAGCATCCGCGTCTGCGATTGCCTGAGTGGACCGGAGTAGAGACTTAGCCACCTGCTGAGATACTATGTACTGTGAAAACAGGCGGAAAGCTTTTCCCCTTAGCCTAAATTCTCTGTCTAGATGAGTAGGGGTAGGGGTAGTGAACGGGTCCTTCAGTTCACAAAGATTAATCTTAGGGGCAGCTAGAAAAGCAAATAAAGCTGACGGGACTCCGCCGGCAGAACCGACCGGCATGGAGAACCATGAATGTGTATCCTGAGGGATCTGGTGGGAAGATTTAGAAGTGAAAGTGGTTGCAAAGTTCTGAGCCTCTACCTCCCAATCCACCCAAGGTCCTGGTCCCAACTGTCCCACCTTCAAAACTGGGTTAGCTGCCTCGTCTGTGACGGTCTGTAAATCTAGTTCAGGAGTAAGAGCAGACAGAGCCTTAATATCGTTAAACCCATCCAGCCTAGACCAGTCTGAAAAAAGTTTTGAAGCTGAGGCAGGGGGTAAAGCAGGCTTAGATGCATATACAAAATAATCCTGGTGATAATAACTAGGTATAGCCTTGATATTTACGTCCAAAACATTACCCAAGGCATCCAATGCCCTTAATTTCTTTGACTTATTACCCTGAATAAACCACTCACGTGGTACCGGGAGTTCCCCTGACAAGGTAGGTTGGGCAAGCTCTGGCTTAGAGGGGTTCAAAAGAACCCATGACTCGTCTGGCCCATAAAGCAGGGGCATAGCTACCTTTCTAAGAGGCGCTTTGTCTAGAGGGGGTGGATTGACATCCGTGATCACCCTGACATTTGACGTTGTTAATGCCGCCGTAGCTGGCTTAGTGCTCCTTGCCGGTGACAGAGTAGGAGGGTTAGGAATCTTAGATAAATCGATTGACGTTATCAGAGGCCGTACCGTAGAACTTGTCGAGGGAGCCCCCAAGTCCATTGTGGGGTTTTCCTGTTGTTGACTAAAGAATTTAGATAGAGCATGAGTAAGTAACCCATCAATCTCTTGTGCTGTAACAAACTGGTTAGATGAAGAACTTACAGGTGAATCAATATTATCACGGGCGGCGTCCAAGCCTGAGCCTGACCCTTGTCCTTCCCTGTCTGAAATTATTGACACTTCATCTTGTTCCTCCCGATCCTCCTGAGAAGACCCCGCCGAGGCAGGGGTACCTTGTTTCCAAGATAAGTCAGGGATAGAGGATGGGATCGCCGCGTCCCTGTGGACATCGGCTACTGTGTGACTCGTATGAGTCGGACGCGGGTGGTCAGACCCTGGTTGAGCAAACCGCCAAACACCGAGGCCCTGGCCTACGCTCTCTTGAGAGTCTGAAGCATTCTCAATTATTGAATTTCCTGAACTTTCCATTTCTAGGGTTAAAATATCAATAGGTAAATCTTTTTTAGGGACAGGCGCTTCACTAGAGTCAGAGACTGTAACACAAACACTTTCAGGTGTAGAGGTACGATGAGATGCACTAGACTTAGGGGAATGTCGAGAGGACTTCCTATGTGAATCCTTTTTGGAGGATTTATGGCTGCGGTGGGACCGCGAACTAGACTTAGATTTGGAGGAATCTCCGCCGTGACCACTGGTGGAACCTTCCATCTTACTCTTCTTACTCGCCGGGGAAGAGGCACGACTAGAAGACTGGTGTCTGAGAGGTGACCGTGACCTCGATCTCGCCCGCGACGAGGAGGTGGATGCCGGGGGCGTAGGCTCTCTCGGGCGTTTAGTCGTATCCGCAGACGATACAGAACCCTGGCTAGTCTCTGTCGGCTTAATACTCGTGATTCTAGAGGTACGTTTAGGGGGAGGGTGTTCTGACAGCAACTTATCCCAAAGTGGGACGTTGTCACATTGAAGTGACTTATGTGCGACAATGGTAGTGTAGGCCGACATCTGTTGTCGGACCTCTCTCAAAGCTACCGCCGCGGTCTTGTCATTGTCACACAGGACTTTATTAGCTAATTGTGAGCAAAAGGAACAATTGTGCATAACCCAAAGACCCCTTGAACGGTCTAGACATTTAACACACCTTATGCAAAGGGTATGCGCAAAAATAGGGATACCAGCACAAGTAGGGGTAGTGCACAGGGCAAAAACTGGGGCCACGGTAGCCATGACAGAGACTGGTGTGTGGAAACTACCGCCGGGTCTGTATTGGTCCGCCGGAGCTCAGCTCTGGAAAAACAAAGAAAATTTCCAGGAATTAATGCTCATAAGGTTAACCCAACATGTTCGCATACAAGTGTTAATAACCCGCCGGGTAACGGGATGTAAAGACACAGCTAACACATCTCGCTACGCGGCGGGGTGTAAAGAGGCTAAACAAATCTTTTTTGCTAAAGAAAATGAAGAATACCCTCTGATATAATGGTCCAGCATGGCACTTATAGTCTCTAGGAGGTGGTGACTGTCCCAAGATTCAATTTTGTAACAAAGCCCCCCTCATAAAGATGCCGGCCCTTGAAATATTTTAGTAGAATAGCCCAGGGCAGGAATATACGAGATCTGATATTTTAACGAATTGTCACAAAAGATCGCCGTAAAATAGAAGGTGGTGATACCGAAATGTATCACTAAATTAAGGTTAATCGAAATTGAATTTTGTAAATTCCTTAGTTTCTCCACCTAGGAGCACCCGCCGGGTGTGAGAATCGATTTATTTAAACCTCATTGAACCTTCAATCGCCGTAAGAGTAAAGGCAGCGATACACAGAGTATCACTAAAATGGATTGGTTAACTATATGAGACCTAAGTCGTATATCCCACCCTGCTCAGGTGCACCCGCCGGGTGAGAAGTCTAAAAGTTAACCCCACAAGTTCCTGTCCCCACTTCTTTGTAAAAGATCGCCGGGGAGGAACGCCTAAACAACAGCTAGGTTTTCCATGTGGTTGTCGTAAAACCAGGTAGAAAAAACCTTCAAAACGAATGTTCACAAGAACGTCGTTTTATATATATGGATGGGTACAGCCATCCCGCCGGGAATTAAAGGAGGCCTGAAACCAGGCACCCACAGAGACGCAGTCCTGGAGAGCCACAGACACCCCCCCACGCCGGGGAATAAGCCAGTGTTAACAACCACGTGTGGCCCAACACGGCTCTTCGGTCAGGATTTTTTCATGGTGAAACCGAGAAAAAACCCGCCGGAAGGCAAGACCCACCCTGAACAGACACCATCTGAACAACACGACACGAGGAGAGTCACGCACGACTAACACAAGGTCACAACATAATCCGTGGAATTAGCCAATACACAACTAAACCAGGAAACAATTATAGTCCGAGGAATTAGCCAATACACAACTAAAACCCGGATACACATGACACAGTAGGGCATATTCATAAATAATAAATAATAACACTAGTACATGTGGCAAAGCTACGAGCGGCTGGCTAGGCCTAGGTAGACGGCATAAAAACAGTTGAAATATAAACACACACTGGAATATCACAACAGGAACCACCGCCAACACACCACCGTAGCAATAACTTCCAACCAGGGAAGCCTGACTCGGGACCCAGAAAAAACTTCACTAAGTGAAGAAAAATACGCTGGGAACGTCAGGAAACACAGCTTACCTCATCAGAAAGATAAAAGGCAGCAATAATTAACGCGTAATGAAAGCCGCCTGCATCACAAACTAACTCAACTGTGAAAAAGTTCACATGTCCACAACGGGACCACGAGGGTACATCCGAAATAGATGCCCCATACACACGACCCAAAATACACTGCACTGCGGGCAACCAGCCCAGGACACTCCTGCTACGCCTATCCTAACCTTACTCGATACATCCTGGAGTAAACAAATGAGAAAAAACTCACTAGGGACGCAACGAATGCGGAACCAGCGGAGCGTGGGGAGGCACGTCCGGGCAGGCTGAGCGCAGAGCAGAGAAGGAGGAATGACGCCTGATTCAGCGTCTGGTCAGAAATCCACACAAGTACATCCACGATATGATGGAAAGCTTATTGGATAGTTATTCTTATTTTCTTTTTGTTTTTATTTTTTACGAAGTTTTTTCGTAGTGAGAACCCAATTCATAATGACTGAAGCCATGAGTGAGGTCGCGTGCGCTCATGATGAAGGCTCCTCAGTTTTTAAATGCTCTGCGCGGTAGATTCAAACTACGGCGGATTAGTGTTTGAAGAGGATGCCTTATGTAATAGGCATGTTCGTCAATGATGGAGGGGCCACTAATAAATACAGTACAGTATCTTAAAATGACAATTATTATTGACACTTAATTAACTTATCCATTTCATACTTTTTTTTAACTCCTAATAATTGACAGCGCATGGTACCAAGGCGACCTTTTCCATAGCGATTCTGGCTAACATTGGAGGACTTTATTCAGCTTAAGAAACACCTCTAGAACCTCTCTCTCATTGTGCCATGAATTAGTTTCCAAGTTATATATATATTAATTAATAATTCATGGGGGGTGAGGGAGGCTTTGAATTGTGTTCTATTATTTATAAAGAATTATTATTTTGCTTAACCCTCTGTTCCCGGAAGGGCTCTTGAACGCCCATAAAAAAGCATACACGACCTACCCGGAAGGTCTCTTAAACACCCATGACGTCAAAGCCTGTGAGCTTGGTGTGCGAGGCGTCGGTCCGACGCATGTAAACAACAGCCGGCTGGACCGACGCTCCGCATCTCCGGCCACAAGAAGGAGAGCGTCGCTTGTTCGTGTGTGCCTGTATGTTGTTGTTAAGTATCGAAAAGTGGTGTAAAGTGGCTGTTTTGGCCATAAAGTTATCTCCAATGAAATCATCATCACAGCTCAACCAGTTGACTTAGAGAGCTCTACTTAATGCCATTCTACAGGTAAATAACACAGCTACGCTTGGGAATGCGGGAAGCAGTCTGATTAACGAATATACGGTAGCCTAGCCTAGACGTTTTTCGGCCAAAACACCCGGTTTTCGAGGAATATATATATAATACATAGCCGGGGCTGGAGGGTTAAGCGTTGTTTCCACATAGTGATTTTGATAAGTTGTTTTGTCTTTTTACTGTGTTCGTCCAAGTTTTGGTTTCTTTATTTTGAAAGTTTTACATTATAATATTAATTTGAACAGTAACTTTTGAGTTTGTTTTCAAGTTTTATATATTAATTAATAAGTCATGAGGGGTGCGGCGGGTGCTTTGAATTAGACCTGAATGTAACTGGTAGCGTGCGACAATGTAAAAAAAGCGGACGGTACGCCCGCTAACACCATCCTTACCAAGTTTAGCCTTACTTGAAGCGTCACATTCTGGTAGTTGAAGTATCCCCTGTACCCTCGCCCATTACCACCTCTTCCTCGTCTCACGGGCATGGTCTGGCCGCGTTTTTTGGACCCGGAGGAGAACGTCTTCTTCCCGAGGCTGTACTTATCGGCCCCTCGGAGCTTAGACGACCACCCGCCTCGCTTGGCCAGCCTGAGAGGTTTGCCGCGGGAGAGGTAATTGCTTGGGGGTTTTGGGGTGGAGGCTAGGTCGTCGGACTTTCCCTCGGAGTAATATCGGTGTCGTTGGAGTCCTCCGAGTGTATGGAAGAGTCTTGGGGGTCGCAACTGTCTTTGTGAGCTGTGAAAGAAAGTAAAAATATGGTTAAGGGGGGATGGGCATATTTATTTGCTCATTCATGTATATTTATGTGGCTAAACATTACATATTAATGAGGAAGAAGGGGGATCAGCCCGAGAGGTTTGCCGCGGGATAGGTAACTGTTTAGGGGCGGAGGCTAGGTCGTGGGATTTGCCCTCGGAGGTAAATAATGCAGTGGGGGGACTTTCAAAGCTTTAACCACCAACTGTCACCCTATACTAACAGTAATAGGTACAGTACGCCTGGATTTTTTTTTATGTATGTACTGTATGTACTGTATATACAGTACTGTACTCAGGTGTAGCGCCAGACCTATGAGAGTTCCGTATGGAGCTCAGTGGTCTGGTTAATCTGCTCTACATAACTACAACTACAACTCAGGTATAGCTGACTCGAGACAGAACCCAAACAGAAACATTTAAAGTACCTGCATCAAAGATGAACGTCTACGAGTAAATTACATTATTGTTGATCAGAAGATGGATGTGGATAATTTAACTGGTTATGTTAACCGTTTCGCGCACAAGGACACGATTTGCACCGTTTGTAGGATACTGTACAGTACTCAAAATCCTTTATGACAACGAGGGTTGTTTATAAACCGTTAGTTTAGTTACTTCAACCTCTGCAGTTGTCTTGAGTGAGTTAAGGCAAGAAAACTAATGTTGGAGAGCTAATTATGAGATCAAGAGAATTGACCACTTGCAAGTTTCAGGCTATAAGGAAGTTAGAGCTGTAGACATCGAAATTAAGCAGAACTACAGTACTGTACCAGCTAAAATACGGTCGTAGTACATATATAAATACTGTACATAAAATTAAATTTTTCATACTTTCTATCTATCACAAGCCCACATTATTATTGCCTTTCCATTTTATATCGATGTCTATGGCTCGAACTTCCTTATAGCCTGAAACTGGCAAGTGGTCAATTGATGCATTTGTTTACCAGGATGCACTCCATGCTCAAGAGCTGGGTAGAGTGGGTCTCCTGATGATCAAGTACTTCAGTCAATAGCTGCCACAGATTGCTAGACCAAGCTGTAATTCTATTGCTCAATACTAAACGGCAACCCCTGGTGCATCAAAGGGTTAATTGGTACAACCATAGACTACAGTAGATCTGGACTGGATACGAATAAGGAACTTTGGGTAAAACTAGAAGAGACACCAGACAGCCTTTTTACTAGTTATTTTTTGTTGCTTTGTTTATTTTCTTTGATATAGTGTTGTCTTGTTTCAACCAGCAGGGGTGGCAGTCCCCACCCATAAAACTAGGATAGGTTAGGTAAGGTTGCTAGGTTAGGATTAAAAATGCTGTCTGGGGTCTCTTCAATTTTTGCCGAACTTTGCAGTAAGAGACCCAAAATTGAAGAACGAACACCCAAGTTCAAACCTTGAAACCGCAAAAATATCACCTTTTCGCGGTTTCGGGGAGTTCGTTTTCCTATTTTGGGTCCCGTACTGCAAAGTTCCATTTGGTAACACTTAAGATAAGTTGTGGCGGTATATTTAGCAAGTATATATATATATATATATATATATATATATATATACAGTATACACCGGGTATATATATATTTTTTTTTTTTTTTTTTTTTATAAGTGAAAAAAGAAACTTTGAAAAGATATTAGCCTAACCTGAAAGACATTGCAAGAGAACAGATGGAAGTGTCATAAGGGTATAATGGAGGATGATGAAAGTTTAGATGAAGACCTATCACAAAGGTCAAAGACTAACAAGTGTTGCATCTGTACAAAGAACGAGCATACATGTACAAGATGCAAATGCGTGCTAAAAAAAAAAGGATGCATAAACTGTAATAAAAGTTCCCGGTGTCGCAACCCTTATCCTGGGTTCGAATCCACGGACTGCCACATGTGTTTGTAAATTTCATTAATCGATTTTAGGAGTATGGTTGGTTGTTGGAAGGAACATAATAATAGTGTAATAACAGAGGGAGGGGCGGCAGCCAGTGCCCAGAGAGTGCGAAGGGATGAAGCTGACGGGACACAACACGGCGATGGGCAACAACCCGACAGAGCATGTGGAGGTGCGGGACCCTCAGGGGGCCCGAGAGAAGGGCGGCAACCACATGACATGGTGGTGGGTGACGGTGAGCCCAGCGGAGTCCAAAGACCCGGAGACGAGCACCGAGATGCTGGAGAGGAGGGTGGTGTGCAAACAAGGCCAAATATAGCTGGTAGAAACGACGATATGCCACGCAACGAAGAGCCCCGAGAAGCACACAGGGAGGTGGGACAACAGAGGGAAGCAGCCCTGGAGAGACCCGCAGAAGTTGATGGCAGAGGAGGACCCCTTCAATGGAAAGGACTACGGGGAGAGGAGGTAAAAATGTGGACAAAGGCAGCTTACTCAGAAATTGTAGATTGGTCTGCACACAGTTTATTCAACCCACCTAAATGTGACGCCACCACCAAACTGTTGACAGAGATGAAAAAGCTCATTTATAACTATGTCTATGACAGACCTTTAGCCCCGTATGCTCTCAAGTTATTTTTCAGCATTCCACATCTCTTCTTGCAAAAAACTCACCGCAATTCTAGACAAGCGGAAAACGTGACAGCGCTAACAAATAGAGTGAAACTGTGGAATGATAACAAGATGGATGACTTACTCAGTGAAGCCAGAGCATTACAAGAGAGACAAGGCAGACAGCAACACAAAAGAGAAAACACTGAGGACAAGGCCAGGAGATTCGGCGACCAGATGAGACAAGGTAAAGTGGCACCTGCAATACGATCGCTGACAAAGGAGGCAGCTGGTGGGCTGTTGCCTATCACAAGAGATACCATCAAGCTGCTGGAAGAGAAACATCCGCAACCTAGTATATCCGAGAGTCAGAAGCTAGAGGGGGCTTATATACCACCGAACCCCGTCATCTACGAACAAATCACAGGTGAGAAGATTTGGAAAAAAGCTCTAGGGACCCAAGGCAGTGCAGGACCCTCAGGGATGGATGCAAACGGTTGGAGAACAATCCTGAGCAGCACACTTTTCGGAGTTGCAGACCGACTTACGCAGGGCGCTGGCAGATCTTTCAAGAAAAATGGCCACACAAGATTGTCAACACTTGGAGGCCTACACAGCTTGTCGTCTAATACCATTGGACAAGAATCCAGGGTGCAGACCTGTAGGGGTGGGTGAAATGTTGAGAAGAATCAGCGGAAAATGCATAATGGAGGTGGTGAAGGACGATGTGCGGTCAGCGGCTGGAAATCTCCAAGTGTGTGCTGGCCACCAAGCAGGGGGAGAGGCAGCAATTCATGCAATAAGAGAAATATATGAGCAAGAAGAATGTGAAGCCGTGCTGTTAGTGGATGCATCAAATGCCTTTAACACCATCAACAGAAAGACAGGAGACGACACATGTTAAGCAGGCGGCCTATGCAGATGATCTCACTGGAGCAGGGAAAGTCAATGATCTCAAGAGCTGGTGGGAGCAAGTATCACAAGTGGGACCAGAAATAGGATACTTTCCAAATGCTAGTAAGTCTATACTGATAGTAAAAGCAGAACATTACGAAAATGCTTTAGAAGCTTTCAACGGTAGTGAAGTGGTCGTAACAAAGGACGGACAGCGTCATCTAGGGGCAGTGATTGGCACAGAAGAGTTCAAGAAGCAATACATGGAAGAGAAGGTCAGAGAGTGGGTAAACGAAATAGAAATACTAGCCAAAATTGCAAAGACGGAACCACAGGCTGCATATTCGGCATTCACATATGGGGTCAAACACCGCTGGACCTACTTGATGCGTACCATTCCAAACGTGGGTCCACAACTTCAACTGCTAGAAGATGCCATCAGAGACAAACTCATCCCAGCTTGGATGAAGTCCCACACCCCAAATGCTACAGAGAGGGAGTTGCTCGCACTTCCTCCTAGGTTAGGAGGGCGGAATCATCAATCCGGTGAGGAGGGCGACAACGGAACACCAGAACTCAGTAAAGATAACAGAATCTCTCACTGAACGCATCGTAGCGCAAGATCCTGACGGCGAAGTGGACCAGGCGGACATCTACAACATCAGAAAGACCATCACGTCAGAGAGGCAAAACTCACAGAAAAATGACCTGGCACAATTGATGCGACAACTTTCCCCGAGACTAACAAGAAAAGTACAAATAGTACAAGAAACGGGTGCTTCAAATTGGCTGACAACACTACCAATCAAGGCAAAAGGCTTCAATCTAAACAAACAAGAATTTAATGATGCTATTGCACTGAGGTATGATTGGCCGATTGAAGGACTGCCTGATCGATGCGTTTGTGGAATCAACAACGATGCAGACCACAGCATGATATGTAAGAAGGGAGGGTTCATCAGCATCAGGCACGATGAAGTAAGAGATGTAATGGCGAACATGCTCAGGGAGGTGTGTCGAGATGTGGTGCGCGAACCATCACTCCCTTGGAGGGAGAGATCTTGCAGCACAGGACGGCCAACACATCCAACGAAGCACGAGTGGACGTTAGTGCAAGAAGTTTTTGGACAAGAGCACAGCGAGCATTCTTTGACGTAAGAATATTCGACCCAATGGCCCATAGCTACAGCGGGCTGTCTCTGGAGGCTGCACACAAGAGGAATGAACAAGAGAAGGTCAGGGCATATGGGGAAAGGATCTTAAATATCGAACATGGCAGCTTTACCCCACTAGTCTTCACCACATCTGGAGGGATGGGACCTAGGGCCCAGTGCTTCTATTCAAGGCTTGCAGAGATCATCGCAGAGAAGAAGAAACAGCCCAGGAGCCACGTTGTAGCCTGGATGAGGTGCCGTCTATCTTTCTCGTTGCTCAGATCAGCACTACTATGCCTGCGGGGAACAAGACTGTCTGCACCACAACCAGCGACGGTGGCAGAAGTGGACTACGAGGCAGCAGTGGCAGAGGGTCGCATAGGAAGGAGACTGGATTGAAGTTGCATGGTGTTGAATAGTAATATCTGATGCTTGTAAAATAAAATGTATGAACAATATTTAAAAAAAAACAAAAAAAAAGTAGTAGTAGGCCTAAAAGTAGTAGTAGTAGTAGTAGTAGTAGTAGTAGTAGTAGTAGTAGTAGTAGTAGTAGATATAACAGCAAACATGCTCAGGGAGGTGTGTAGAGATGTGGTGAGCGAACCATCACTCATTCCCTTGGGTGGAGAGACCATGCAGCACAGGACGGCCAACACATCCACTGAAGCAAGATTGGACGTTAGTGCAAGAGGCTTTTGGACAAATGCACAGCGAGCGTTCTTTGACATAAGAGTATTTGACCCAATGGCCCACAGCTACAGCGAGCTGTCTCTGGAGGCTGCACACAAGAGGAACGAACGAGAGAAGGTCAGGACATATGGAGAAAGGATCTTACAAGTCGAACATGGCAGCTTTACCCCACTAGTCTTCACCACATCAGGAGGGATGGGACCCAGGGCCCAGTGCTTCTATTCAAGGCTAGCAGAGATCATCGCAGAGAAGAAGCAACAGCCTAGGAGCCACGTCGTAGCCTGGATGAGATGCCGTCTATCTTTCTCATTGCTCAGATCAGCACTACTATGCCTGCGGGGAACAAGAAGGTCTGCACCACAACCAGTGACGGTGGCAGAAGTAGACTACGAGGCAGCAGTGGCAGAGGGTCGCATTGGAAGGAGACTGGATTGAAGTTGCATGGTATAGAATAGTAATATCTGATGCTTGTGAAATTTAGTATGTGTACAATATTAAATATAAGGTAGTGGTGGTGGTGATGGTGGAGGTGGTGATGGTAGTAGTAGTAACATGAAATGTATGAAAAATATTAAATAAAAATCAATGTAGTAGTAGTAATCCACGATGATGAGTCTGAGTGCTTACCCCGGAATAGGAAGTACAGTAGCTGAATGACAACAAAGTCAGGCGCTTTGATGACTATTCTGACCTAGTCTAGGGTCCAAAGAGGGGATGCACAGACTGAGTGGTTGGAAAAAAAAAAAAAAAAAAAAAAAAGTAGTAGTAGTAGACGTAGTAGTAGATGTAATAGTAGTAGTAGACGTAGTAGACGTAATAGTATTAGTAGTAGTACCGTAGTTTAATAGTAGGCCTAAAAGTAGTAGTAGTAGTAGAAGCAGTAAGGTAGTAGAAGTAGTGATGAATTTTGTATTGTTATAGTTATAGTGATGATGGGTACACAACAATAGTAATAGTAGTAGTAGTAGTAGTAGTAGTGATGGTAGTAGTGATGGGTACACAACAATAGTAATAGTAGTAGTAGTAGTAGTAGTAGTAGTGATGGTAGTAGTGATGATGGGTACACAACAGTAGTAATAGTAATAGTAGTAGTAGTAGTAGTAGTAGTAGTGATGATATTTGTATTGTTATAGTTATAGTAATGATGGGTACACAACAATAGTAGTAGTAGTAGTAGTAGTAGTAGTGATGATATTTGTATTGTTATAGTTATAGTGATGATGGGTACACAACAATAATAGTAGTAGTAGTAGTAGTAGTAGTGATGATATTTGTATTGTTATAGTTATAGTGATGATGGGTACACAACAATAATAGTAGTAGTAGTAGTAGTAGTAGTAGTAGTGATGATATTTGTATTGTTATAGTTATAGTGATGATGGGTACACAACAATAATAGTAGTAGTAGTAGTAGTAGTAGTGATGATATTTGTATTGTTATAGTTATAGTGATGATGGGTACACAACAATAATAGTAGTAGTAGTAGTAGTAGTAGTAGTAGTGATGATATTTGTATTGTTATAGTTATAGTGATGATGGGTACACAACAATAATAGTAGTAGTAGTAGTAGTAGTAGTAGTAGTGATGATATTTGTATTGTTATAGTTATAGTGATGATGGGTACACAACAATAATAGTAGTAGTAGTAGTAGTAGTAGTAGTAGTGATGATATTTGTATTGTTATAGTTATAGTGATGATGGGTACACAACAATAATAGTAGTAGTAGTAGTAGTAGTAGTGATGATATTTGTATTGTTATAGTTATAGTGATGATGGGTACACAACAATAATAGTAGTAGTAGTAGTAGTAGTAGTAGTAGTAGTAGTGATGATATTTGTATTGTTATAGTTATAGTGATGATGGGTACACAACAATATAGTAATGGTTATAGTAGTCTATGTGTGGATACTTGATGGTTATGGAGTCACTTGGTTAAGGGAGTTTGTTTTATCTTTCTCTCCCTCTCTCTTTGGCTTGTATCTATTCGGACCCATTCAGCCTACTGTTTTAAGACGTTTACCCCCATCCAGGTGTCAATATTTTCCGGTAGCGAGCCAGCATATATATATTTTTGTTTTGACAGCAAGCTAGATTTGTACATTTTTCGATAGAAAAATGTCTCCAGCGAAGCCGGATTTCTCCATACAATGCTGTAAGAAATCGACACCTGGATGGGGATAAACGTCTTAAAACAAACAGTTGGCTGAATGGGACCAGGGAAAGAGAAAAAAGTAGCGAGAGATAAAAAAAAAAAAAAAAAAACGGTGACCCCTCTTAATAGGTTCCTCTAAGATGCCGCTTGCCTTCGTTGAAATGGCGGGTGGGTCGGAGAAAGAGAGGGGGGCCTTCGGAGATTCACAACACGCCTCCAAGGATTCCCGCCAAAAAGCACAAATATCAAATCAAACTGGTCGCTCTAGTCCATGGAAACACACCGACGAACGCTTATAGTCAACCCAGAACCCCACAGATCCTGCCGTCCCGATGATAGAAGGTAAATAAGGGTGCAATTTTTCAGTTGAGATTAGTATGGCCTCGCTTGGAGTCCCTGACCTATGGAGGGAGCCGGCCATGGCATGAAGGGGGCGACGGGGAGGACCTTAGGAGGGGGGAGGCCCTTAGGTTAGCCAATCAGAAGGGAGGATGTAGCCCAGCCAGCCAATGGGAGCACGGGGAGGAACCTAAGTATCCTTCGCCCCGCCCACAGCCCCCGCCGTCTTTGATTTTCTAGGAGCCTCCATATTACACACAGAATCAGTCAAGGGGAAAGATGCGCCGAGGCCAGATAGTTGTTGTTCAGTGGCATCTTTCCGTGGAGGATTGTACTTAACTCCCACGTGACCATAAGACCCATCACTCCACCCTAACCCTACCGGATCTTCAACCTTAACCACACACCCACCACAGCATCATTATATACTTGTTTTTTCCACCTACCTTAATCCTTCACCTTCCCTACCGCACACCGAGGGGAAGGAAAAAATTACGGAGAATATTTGTCCTTCTCAGTATTAATGAAACGTGTACTGCCTCGACCAACGATACATATACAGTAGCCTAATATATACAGTAGAATATGGTTACTGGATGTTGTATATGGTATGTGTTCTTACTTTTTGTTTTATTATTATTATTAACCTCTGAAGTGCGCATGGGGGTAATTGGAAACGTCCCCCTGTGCTGACGTATTTGAGGTGTTTCCGTCACTAAAATATTCATTGTGCCATTAATAGCATTAATACTTATCCATATGCGCCTATTATGGGTTGATTATAAAGGTATTAACCTGAAACAACAATAAAACGAGTGAAAACAGCGTTTGGATGGTCAAAATCGGAGATATAGCCCGCGAGTTGTATAATGTATGGGTGAGGCAATCTGCTTTCCCGCCAATTTCCCCCAAGGCCACTGAGACACAGTCGATCGATACTCTCTCTCTCTCTCTTTGCACTCGCTTGCTATCAGTGATGACCACACCCTCCAATCGGATTTCTAATGTTAGCACGAAAATATACCTCAGAATAAGGGAATAACAGGGAAAATAGGTGATAACTGAAGGAGAGGAGGAAAGTGGGGAAGGAGGGGAGGTAGAGGACTGAGATTTTGCATGGCCCAGGGGCCAAAAAAAAAAAAAAAAAAAAATTTTTTTTTTTTTTTTTTTTTTATGTCAAAAGTTGATTTTTTTTTTTCTCTGACTCTTAAGAGTCTCCCCGCAGTGCGCCGGGGGAACTCTTAAGAGTCTCCCCGCAGCTCCCGGGTTAATCTAGGATTACCGACTGAACAAGTGAATGAATGAATGCTAAATATGATCATTGTATGTTTATTATTATTATTATTATTATTATTATTATTATTATTCTAGGATTGCCAACTGAATAAGTGAATGAATGAATGCTAAACATGATTATTGTATGTTATTATTATTATTATTATTATTATTATTATTATTATTATAGGATTGCCAACTGAATAAGTGAATAAATGAATGCTAAACATGATTATTGTATGTTTGTTGTTGTTATTATTATTATTATTATTATTATTATTCTAGGATTGCCAGTTAACTGAATAAGTGAATGAATGAATGCTAAACATGATTATTGTATGTTTGTTGTTATTATTATTATTATTATTATTATTATTATTATTATAGGATTGCCTACTGATTAAGCGAATTAATGAATGCTAAATAATATGATTATTGTATGTTTGTATTTACGTGTTATTATCATAATTATCTACTGCCCTCTCTAACGATACACACATACGGTATGTACAGAACACAGTAACATATTGTATGTCTGTATTTTGTATTATTATTCTTTATTGTTTTGTAATGTTTTAAGGTAATGCAGATTTGAGTATTTGAGGGTTTTTATTGTTAACATGGTAGACCTATATATGTGGGCTACGTCAGGTCAGGTCAGGTCAAGGTATTGAGGGATAAGCCTTTACAACGAACATTCTATTTTTCCTATTTTTCTGAAGAGTGTACAGAGGGGAGAAGGGGTGTTGGAGAGAGGAAGCAGCTGTTGGAGTGGCTTTGTTATGTGTGTTATTAGTCTGTATACGTCGTCGAGGTGTCCCCCGACTGGGTGCAAGCATGTGAAACATGCTAGGACGTACTACCACACCCACTAAATGTCCGCCTGGGCTGGGATCGAACCCAGGTCAAGCAGATTCACACGTGAGCGTGCTCGCCACTCGACCGCGGCTGCTCTACGTGTCTTGTCTTTATTTCACAATTTAACCATTCAGAACATGGGAACCATATTTTGTGTTTTATAGTGTGTATATACCGGTACTGTATAATATACAGGTATATACAGGTACAGTATATATATATATATACAGTATATATATATATTCCGGGTATATATATATATATATATATATATATATATATATATATTCCGGTACTTGCTAGGTTACGGCTCAATACATACTAAATAAGTTTTAATACGATAACTATGTTCGTCTGTATTTTGTTTTAGCATTATTTATTTAGATATTTTAGATTCCAAAATTGTTGTTTAATTGAATATGGTAACTGCAGGTCTCCATACTTATTAGTCAACCAGATAAAACGTCATAACTATCTTATAGTCATGTTGTTTTGATTTGTATATTGATGTTTTAAAATTCTGTCTTTTTGACTGCGATCCAACAGGTTTTTTTTTTATACTTCAACGAGTTGCTAAATGTAAGGAATGAAGAGCCAGCAAACATAGCTGGATATGGTATGGGAGAAGAAGAGAAGTAGAGGAGGAGGAGGTGGGGATCAGGAGGTCAGAAGTGTGGGAAGCCATGAAAAGAGTGAAGTTGGGGAAAGCACCAGGAACAGATGGAGTGTGTGGCGAAATGTTGAGGTATGGTGGTGAGGTAGTTAGTGATCGAATGGGTATGGAAAATGTGCAAACTAGCATGGGAGAAGGGGAGTGCACCCGATGACTGGAAGACTGGCATAATAGTCTCCTTATATAAGGGCAAAGGGAAAGAGGAGTGTGTGGTAACCACTGAGGAATATGTCTTTTAAGCGTAGTAGGGAAGGTGTACAGTAGGGTAGTGATTGAGAGAGTGAGAGTGAGAACGGAGAAATGGATAGGCGACGGACAGGGAGGTTTTAGGAAGGGAAGAGGATGTGTAGATCAGATTTTTACCCTAAATTGTGTTGTGGAGAAATATCTGGAGAAGAAACAAAAGGTGTATGTTGCCTTTATGGACTTGGAGAAGGCCTATGACAGAGTGCATAGAGAAGGTATGTGGAAAGTACTTAGAATATACGGAGTAGATGGCAAGTTGCTGAAAGCAGTGAAGAGCATGTATGAGGGTGCAAAGGTGGCAGTACGTGTGGAGAATGAGCAGAGCTAGTTCTTTGACCTGAATGTTGGGTTGAAACAGGGGTGTGTGTGATGTCCCCGTGGTTGTTTACTGTATATATGGATGGAGTCATGAAAGAAATACAAGGAAGAGCAGTGGATGTTGGTGTATCGTTGATAAGGGAGGGATATGAGTGGAAGCTATCTGTACTGCTGTTTGCTGATGATACAGTTCTGATGAGCGATAATGAATGGGAGTTGCAGGGTCTCTTAAATGAGTTTGGAAAAGTGTGCGAAAAACGGAATTTGAAGGTAAATGCGGTGAAGAGCAAGGTTATGGTTTTCGAAAGGGGTGAAGTCACAGTGTGAGGTAAAGTTGAACGGTCAGGCTATGGAGATCGTCAACTCTTTTAACCCTTTCCCTGCGGGTGACGTTCTGGAACGCATAGGCAATTTACAGCAATTTCCAGGCTTTAACCCTTTACGAGCAGCCTATGAGTTTATTTATATGTACCGCCTAGCGGGGTGTTTTTAGCCAAAATAGGGCTGTTTACGTGATCATTTTCATGCCTAAATAAGACCCAGAACGTAAAACAAGTATCTATCCCTGAAAGGGCATGAACAGAGCTTTCGAATGACACCATAACGATCCTTCTATGATGGCTAGTTTTCTTGCAATAACCGTGCAACGCGAGTGCAAAAAGCATGTAATTCGGTACTTTCCCCATACAATTCAGTATGTAGCGAGTGAGAGAGGGAGGGGGGAGCTGAAATTCGTGTCAGTAGGTTCGCCGCGGTGGTCGGGAGCAGTCATACGCTCGCTAGTCTCCTGCCACCACTTGTCTCTCTCTCTCAGCAACATTACGTGCTGAAATTGCCACTCGACCTATGTCGAGCGCCGCCACATAGTCCACATTTATTATACTCGACTTACTGTTGCGCGCCGATAGTTAGGGGTTAATTAACACATCCACCACTCTCCCTGCTTCATCTTACACCCTCAATTTTCTACTCTTTTTGATTTCAATATACCACCCACCGGGGACTGGCAGTTCCCCTGAGACAGAAGATTGAGCTAATTGAGGGTTCTCTGGTGTCACAGGGACCCAAGAACAATCAGGGCCATAGAGGAGGGCCATGGGGCCCTTCTTCAGAGGTGCCCTATCTAAAGGAGGGGAGGAATACCTGCAATAACCCTCAAAGTGGAGGTAGCCAGCGTCGCCGGCACTGTAGTGCCTGGAGCCGCGGCCACCACCAGGGTAGGACATGATGGAAGAAAACCTGGGGGATCTAGGGGCCTTACGACAGAAGTACTAGAGGTCACAGCTGGTTTACACACTGGGGGTTGGGGGGGTCCGAAGAAGACGGGAGTTGATAATGTTGCATAACCTAATGCAATAAATCACTTATCTGATCTGAAAGTAACACACTTACTGTGGGAGTCCCGGGATGAGTGGGAACTTGCTTCAGAATCCTCTCTAGTGAATGACTGGGGAGCCGGGGAGAACATAACTTCCTCTGGCTCTCCACTCAGCTCAGGATTATCCTGTTGTATCACTATTTCATGATCCGCTGGGGGCCACCTTAAATCTGGGACCGATGCTGGCAACATGTCTATGCTACCTTCCTCAGTTCTTTCTTGATTGACGTTAAAAAGAGGTTTAGATGGTTGAGACTGACGCCAGTAACCCCCTGCCACAAAGGGCTGGGAGTCTGGTATCATTTGAGAGTTCCGTTTGGACCCCGACGGATATCCCCTGTACTGGTCGGAAAGAAACCCTACTCAGGCCTTTCGACCTAACACTACGGTACATAAGTCCATTTAGGTATGGCAAAGCTAACATTGGGAGGCACACTCAAGGATTGTTAATGACTAGGTGTGGATTCCAGTACCTCAGTCCCTACTTCTGAATCCCCAGATTCATGTGGAGGCGTGTCAGAGGTAGGGGTAGGGGGCAGTTGCTGAGGGGTGTCCCTCCGGCTGCCGCTGCTTGCCTGACTCGTCGCTCCCCCAGAGTTCTCTCTCCGGCGTTTGGTAGACCAGGAAGACTCCGTGGAAGAGTGTCTAGACTGTTTGCGGGGGGATCTAGATCTTGACCTCGACTTCCGCCTCGGAGGGGGGGATCGACTCCTCTTGACACGGTCGGAGTGGGGAACCTCGGTGACATCACTCTCACTGCTACTACTCACTACCTCTTTGCTGAGGGCTTTCGACTTGACTTTGGGTCTGACAGATTTAGAGGAACCGAGTTTCACAAAAGGGGTGACTTTATAATATGTTGTTCCCATAGAACTTCATCATCACAGTGAAGTGCCTTATGAGCCGTGTCTTTGGCATAAGAATTAAATGTAGTCTTAATCTCTTGTAAGGCCACTAGGCACGATAAGTCTTTGTTAGTAACTAACGCGGTTTTCAAATCAGCGCAAATTGAACAGCGTCTAGATAACCACAAGCCTCGAGAACGATCCAAGCACTTGACACACTTAATGCATAGTTTGTGAGCAAAAATAGGCAACAGAGAGCAGGTAGGAGTAATGCATAGTTCAAACCTCGTTATGGTGCCAATAAACGGGCTCCCCCCCCACCCCCTGCCGGGATAAGCCACCCAAACTCCGCCGGAGTAGCAGTCTCAGGAGCCTGGAAATAAACAATTTCCAGGAATCAATGCTCTTAAAGATAACCTGCGAGTTGTTATACATCCTAACTCGAGTCCGCCGGAAAATTAGCTATAGTGCTCCACTACTCTAACCTTCCGCTGGACTCGTCTAAGCTGGTTTTAACTATTTACCTGTGACAAGCGTCACAGGTCCTTGACCTTTAGTGTCTGATCATTAATGAAAAAGTTTGCAAAACTAATCTTGCACTCTTGTACACTCGACTTGTGGCGCCGCAGGGCGAGAAAATCAAATTGTATAACTGGGTCAGGCAGGTGCGAGTTAGCTCGGCGGGCCGAGTTTGCAGCCCCCTTTGGAAACGCAGTTCCGCCGGGAGAATGTGGTTCAGCCAAACCACGCCGGGACCTTGTGATAGTTCCTACCCGTTTTTTAGACGGATAACCTGGGCCCACCGCACGGGGCCGCCGGAAAAAGCAAAAACTCGGAAAAATGGAGCTAAGGCACAGCTCCACTAACCTAAGTCCCACACATAACACATCATAACGAATATATAGGGACGTCTCCCCTACCCCAGTGCATGCCAACACGCATGTTAAAACACTAGGGGCATACATAAGCATATAATCAAAATACAGAAAATTTAGTATCCTAAATTACCTGAAGCCAACGCCGGAGACCCCTACTAAGGCTGACCACGAGGTACGAAGAAAATCATAGGCAGATGACGCTCCGAAGACCCAGCATAGCACCCAGATGAGGGAGGCCCACCCCAGGAGCCCAAAGCAAAACCATAACCCTGGAAGTTGGAGCACCATGTGCAGACACCCTTGAACCAGAGCATTTGCTGATATATGAATAATATAACATGTACTTTCTTCAATATTGACAGTCTGTATCATGCCTTGTAGAGTGGTAGCCTCCTAGCTAAGTAATCACAAAAGCTATAGTGGCACAAGGCCTTGGGTGGGGCTTTGGTTTCCCGGGCGTTTCCGCACCCTCCTCAGCTCCCTGCCTTGGTGTGGCTTCGGTCACCCGGGCTTTGTTAGTGGTAAGCAGGGAGGGTTTTGTGGGGGCGCTCGTTTATGGCCTTGGCCTTGCTCGAGACCTTGGGGCTGTTCGGCCAGACAGCCTGGGGAACAACAACAACTACAACACAGATGTATAGAAATGAGTAAGAACTCACTAGAAGCTCTGGAACGTCGAATGAAGCAGAGCGCGGCGCAAGCCTTGTTGACTGTATGGGAGCGGAAGTTGGAAGGAAGACGATGGCCTCTAGAGGGCCTGGTGTTGGGGAAGCAAAACATGAGAAATCCACGCATATGGCAAGTCATATGATAACAGATATTAAGTTATTTTTTATTTTTTACGGAGTTTTTTTCTGTAGGGTACCCGATCAAAATTCCCATAAGGGAATTAGGCGTGCACTTATGCCGAGTACTCCATGATACTTCCGCGCGGGCTATTCAAAATGCTGGCGCAGGATGTTGAATGGAGACTATTATCAACTCTGCGTGAGCAGACTTTGGTATCGCCCCCCCCGTATAGTGGGTACCACTGGAAAAAAATGTCTGTCGTCGTCGTTGTTGTTGTTGTTGTCCGTCTGTCTCGAAACTCCTAGACCGTTGGACGGATTTTCACCAAATTTCACACAAACATTTGTTGCATGAATTCGAACGTCAGTCAAAATAGATTTTTTGAATTTATGCAATAGTTATGATTTTAGGTCCAAAATATAGTTTTACCACCCCCCCCCCCCCCCCCCCCCCAGCAATGAATGCGTTCTTAGTGTGGGTGCCCCGAAGGGGCTCACACACTAAGAACCCTTTCGTTCTGGGGGCGAAAACATCTCGCTCGGCATTTGCTAGGTTAAGTTAGCAGAGTAAGTATTTTGCTCTGCTAAGCAGAGTGTGGTTTACCGCCCCCCCCCCCCCCCCCCCCCCCCCCGTATAGTGGGTACCACCAAAAAAAAAAATCGTCGTCGTCGTCCGTCTGTCCCGAAACTCCTCCTAAACCGTTGGACGGATTTTCACCAAATTTAACACGAACCTTTGGTGCGTGAATGCGAACGTCGGTCAAAAAATATTTTTTGAATTTATGCAATGTTTTTTTTTTTTTTTTTTTTTTTTGAGACAATGAACGGAGGAACGAAAAACACAGATAAAACAAAAAGGTCCATGTGCCTAAAGGCATCCTCCATTCATAAAATGTTTGTAACAACTGGATTTAAACATTTGTAGATTGTAAGTTTGTGGAAAGCAATTCGAGGGAAGTGAATTCCAAAGAGTAGTAGCTCTGGGGATAAATGAATTCTGATAAGCAGAAGTTCTGCATTGTGGAGGAGAAAGTGTAAATTCATGGGCGCTCTCAGCTGCCCTAGTTCTACGGGGAAAGATGTGGAGAGGCGGCACAATTGAAGCAAGTTCCTCGGAACAATTGCTGTGAAATATCTGTAGAATAATGCAAGGGATGCAACGTTTCTTCGTATGGATAATGTAGGAAGGTCCTGTGTGATTGCAGGGTTATTGATTAATCTAATAGCTTTATTTTGAATTTTGTCCAACTGCCTCAATGCAACCACTCCACTTCCACCCCACAGAGGTGAACAGTAATCCATCTGAGAACGCACATGACTTTTATATATCACGGCCAACTGCTCGTCAGTGAAGAATTCTCGAACTCTGTACAGGAGTCCCAGTTTTTTAGAGGCATTCTTAGCAATGCTTCTAACATAATGTGTCCAGCTCAAGTTAGTAGTTAATGTTACACCGAGAATGTCAATACTAGGGGAAGTGGGAATATTTACATCATTAAAAAATATATGGGAGTCAGTGAGATTCTGTCGGTTAGAAAATTGAATGTATTTGGTTTTCTGTGCATTAAAGGAAACTAGATTCTTTTGTCCCCATCCATTAATTCTAGAAAGGTCCTGGTTCAGAGAAATTGCAGTGTTTATTTTTGAATTATAAGATCGGGTTGGGTGAAAGAATTGGTAAATGTGAAGGAACTGTGGAGTGTTGAGTCATCTGCGTAGGAATGTATTGGATTATGAGTGGTAGATATGAGATCATTGATATGAATGAGGAACAGAATTGGGGCCAAAACTGATCCCTGGGGAAGTTATGATTTTAGGTCTAAAATCTGGTTTTAACCCTTCTCCCCCTTCCCGGTGATGAAGGGAAGATGATGATGAAGATCATAGTAATGGTGATGATGGCAGCAGTCAATCAATCAATCAATCAATTTTATTTCGTAGATAAACTACATATAACAAAAATACATTACAATTACAATGTTTACTGTATATACAGATTATCATAATATATGTACTGTATATAAATTCATACACATAAATATCCATAGTCTTCAGTTATTTTATGAAGTTCAGTACGAACATCTGTTAAACTTATTAGAAGGTTTAGGATAATAGGATTAAAATATAATTAATAAAGTAGACGTGCCGTTTTGCCCAAAATCAAAACAGCATACCCAACTCTGCGATGGGTTACCATCATCACTACTAATACCATCATCAATCACAATCATCACTACTACTGCCATCATCACTACAACTGACACAATCATCACAACTACTGTCATCATCACCATTACTATGATCATCATCACTACTACAATTACAATCATCACTACTACTCTCATCATCACTACTACTGTCATCATTGTCACTACCATCTTAATCACTACTATCATCATTGATACTACAACTATCAACCATCATTACTACTATCATCACCATCTTACAATCATAATTACTACTGTTAACATCATCACTACTACTATAACCATCATAATTACTACTGTCACAAGTATTACCATCATGTATCCTATCACCATCATCACTACTACTGCCATTATCACCATTACTATGATCTTCATCATCACAACTATGGTCATCATCACTACAACTTTCACCATCATCACTACTACTCACCATCATCACTAATAATCACACCATCATCACTACTGTCATCATTATCACTAGAACTATCATCACTACTTGTCACCATCATCACTACTATTATGACCATCATCACTAATACTAGTAGTCACCATCATATCAACTACTGTCACCATCATATCTACTACTGTCATCATCATCACTACTGTCATCATCATCAATACAACTACAACCATCATCACTACAATTATCACCATCATCACTACTATCACCATCAATCCCACTATTACTACCATCACTTCTAATGCCAACTAAACTAACTTAACCTAGCAAATCCAGAGCGAGATGTTTTCGCCCCCAGAACGAATGCGTTCTTAGTGTGCGAGCCCCTTCGGGGCTCACACCGTAGTAGATATGGTGGTGACAGTACTAGTATTAGTGATGATGGTCATAATAGTAGTGATGAAGGTGACAAGTAATGATGATGCCGTTTTGCCCAAAATCAAAATGGCATACCCAACTCTGTGATGGGTTACCATCATCACTACTAATACCATCATTAATCACAATCATCACTACTACTTCCATCATCACTACAACTGCCACAATCATCATGACTACTGTCATCATCACCTACTACAATCATCACTACTACCAACCAGCGACGGTGGCAGAAGTGGACTACGAGGCAGCAGTGGCAGAGGGTCGCATAGGAAGGAGACTGGATTGAAGTTGCATGGTATTGAATAGTAATATCTGATGCTTGTAAAATAAAATGTATGAACAATATTAACCCGTTGAGCCCCGGCTAGTTATAATATTTTGTTCACCCCAGTCCCAAGCCATTTTCACTTCTTTTTTTTTGTTTGCTAAAATGGAAGACAAGGATGAGAAATGAAAAAAAAAAAAAAAAAAAAATCACCTCTGATATTCTTTTTTTTTTGGGGGGGCCCGGTGGGGGTTTGGGAGGGGGGGGGGGGGGGGGAGTCTCAACAAAATTTGTTGAGCCAAAATGGAAGAGAATGGTGAGAAATGAAGAAGAAAAAAAAATCACCTCGGTCATTTGGGGGGCGGGGGGGGGGGGGTCGAAAGTTCGTTTCCCCCGCATGACCACCCGCCCGGGAGCACTAGGGTGAAAACTGAGTATGGCATTGTACGGCATACATCCTAAGGAGTGTCTCCCATAAATCTCAAGCCTCTAGCTCCCATACGACCGGAGTAATGAAGGTTAAAAAATGGCGGTGAACTAAGGGTGTAAAGTATCCCCACTAAGCCCACCACCACCAGCCGCGCGGCTGTCTTGGCCCACTCACACCTATCAGCCCGGCTCCCACACACACTACGGTACCTCCTCCTCCTATTCTCCCGCCATTTCCTACCTTACGAGCCACGTAAGTGATTTTTATATGTCGGACGCACGTGATGCGTCGCTGGGAGTTGGTGATCAAACACTGCCGACGCATCACGTGCGACGCTGGGTCTCACTGGGTTAAATAAAAATCAATGTAGTAGTAGTAATCCACGATGATGAGTCTGAGTGCTAACCCCGGAATAGTAAGTAGCTGAATGACTACCAAGTCGGACACTTTGATGACTGTTCTGACCTGGTTTAGGGTCCAAAGAGGGGATGCACAGGCTGAGTGGTTTAAAAAAAAAAAAAAAAAAAAAATCATCACTACTACTCTCACCATCATTGATGCTATAACTATCAACCATCATTACTACTACCGGACCCCCCTCCTCCCAGGACCCCCCCCCCCCCCCCCCCCCCAGCAATGATGGCGTATATGAAGCAGTAGATAATGACAAGTCATATGATATAATATATTTAGATTTCAGTAAAGCTTTCGACAGAGTCTCCCATGAGAGATTGATGAGAAAGGTTGAGGCGCATGGAATAGGTGGGGCGTTGTTGGGATGGATTAGGTCATGGCTAATTGGTAGGAAGCAGAGAGTCAGCATAAATGGTACGAAGTCAGAATGGGGAGCAGTCAAAAGTGGTGTCCCCCAGGGATCTGTATTAGGTCCTCTGTTGTTTGTTATATACATAAATGACCTTGATTTAGGTATAACTAGTAGGATAAGTAAATTTGCAGACGATACCAAAATGGGGAGAACAATTGATTCAGATAGAGATATAGAGTGCCTCCAAAGGGATCTAGATACCTTACACGAATGGTCAGTAAATTGGCAGATGAAGTTTAACATTGACAAATGCAAGGTATTAAAGATAGGGAAGATGCATACAAATGTTAAATATAAACTAGCTAATGTGGAATTAGAAAACTCGAATTGTGAGAAAGATCTAGGTGTGTTTGTTAGCAATGATTTGAAGCCTAGACAACAGTGTATAGGCGTTCGAAACAAGGCAAACAGGATTCTCGGGTTCTTCTCAAGGAGTGTGAGTAACAGAACTGCTGATGTTATCTTAAAACTTTACTTGTCATTAGTGAGACCCCATATGGATTATGCTGTTCAATTTTGGTGTCCTTATTACAGAATGGACATAGATTCATTGGAGAGAGTACAACGTAGAATGACAAAAATTATCCATAATATTAGAAATCTTCCGTATAAAGAAAGGTTGAAGAAATTAGGCTTACATTCGTTAGAAAGACGCAGAGTTAGAGGGGATATGATAGAGGTGTTCAAGTGGATTAGTAGGATTAACAAAGGGGACATGACAAATGTACTAAAGCTCAGTGATAGCGAAAGAACTCGTACCAATGGTTTCAAATTAGATAAATTTCGTTTCAGAAAAGATACAGGCAAATATTGGTTTGGTAACAGAGTTGTAGATGGGTGGAATGGACTACCAAGTGCTATAGTGGGATTAAAAACGATAGGGAGCTTTAAGATAAAATTGGATAAGCATATGGACGAGAAGGGTTGGGTGTGAAGGGGGATCAGCAGGGTTGGGCCAATCAGCGCTCTGCAGACCCCCGTAATCCTGCGTTAATCTCTAACCGTTTTGGTAAGATGATCCTCAGGGTATTAGAGTGTTGAGCCTATAATTGGGCTTTGTAATTGGGGTTGTGTGGGACAGGGATCTGCCTTGCTTAGGCCAATCGGCTTTCTGCAGACTCCCATTTTCTTATGTTCTTATGTTATGTTCTTAGTGTGTGAGCCCCGAAGGGGCTCACACACTATGAACGCATTCGTTCTGGGGGCGAAATCATCTCGCTCTGCATTTGCTAGGTTAAGTTAGTTTAGTTGGCATTAGAATTGATGGTAGTAATAGTGGGATTGATGGTGATAGTAGTGATGATGGTGATAATAGTAGTGATGATGGTTGTAGTTGTATTGATGATAATGACAGTAGTGATGATGATGACAGTAGTAGATATGATGGTGACAGTAGTAGATATGATGGTGACAGTACTAGTAGTAGTGATGATGGTCATAATAGTAGTGATGATGGTGACCAGTAATGATGATAGTTTTAGTGATAATAATGACAGTAGTGATGATGGTAGTGACTATGGTGTGAGTATTACTGATGATGGTGAGTAGTAGTGATGGTGAAAGTTGTAGTGATGATGACAATAGTTGTGATGATGAAGATCATAGTAATGGTGATGATGGCAGTAGTAGTGATGATGGTGACATTAGGATACATGATGGTAATACTTGTGACAGTAGTAATGATGATGGTTATAGTAGTAGTGATGATGTTAACAGTAGTAATGATGATTGTATGATGGTGGTGATGATAGTAGTAATGATGGTTGATAGTTGTAGTATCAATGATGATGGTAGTGACATTGGTGACAGTAGTAGTGATGATGAGAGTAGTAGTGATGATTGTAATTGCAGTGATGATTGTGGCAGTTGTAGTGATGATGGCAGTAGTAGTGATGATTGTGATTGATGATGGTAAACCATCGCAGAGTTGGGTATGCCGTTTTGATTTTGGCCAAAACGGCAAGTCTACTTTATTTGGCCTTCAAATATACAGTAAGTTCAGAATTTTAATACATGGAAGTCAACTGGCTAAGCCTTATGAGAGAAAACTCTCTTTAAGGCACCTTGATTTAACCCGAATTAATTTACATTTATACATTCATATAATAGTCCATGAGCCAGGCCAGATATCGGTACCACCTTGGGTGACTAAACACGAATGGTACTAAAATGTTTATAGAGTGACTGTAAGTACATTAAGATATGATAGCCTTCTCGCACTGGTAGCTTAGTCTAATTTTTTTGATGCAATAGGGGCGCTACCCAAAAATAAAGATTTTTAGCGTGACGCTCGGCGTTTTCCTCATTTTCTTTAAAATCCATCACACAATCATCGCGAAACTTTGAACACCTATGTAGAATTATATTCTCTACCAGAGTTGTTCCTAGGTATTTTTCAAATTTCCTCATATTTCGGAATATACTCTATATTTTGGGTATTTTCCTCTAAATCTAGAATAAATCCTTAAATATGGGGAACATTGAAAAATATATTCCAACAGCTCTTGTAGCTTATTTGATTCTCTACAAGAATTATTTCGATGTGTATTTCAAGTTTCTCCATATTTAGGGGTTTATTTCATATTTGGGGATTTTTTGTTATATTTTGGGGATAATTTATTATTGGAAGGAGCAAACATATGTAGAGTGGTTTCCATGTAATGTGTTTGTTTGTTCATGGTTTAATGGTGATATTTTTTGCAGGTGTGTGTCGACTGTTTGACGGCAGGATGGAACCATCTGCGAGGAAGAGAGCACGGATCGACTGTATCATCCACTGCTCTGATGATGACAGCGATGCTCTGGTGTCACCACAGGATTTGGACTCCTGGAACACATTGCTCAGGGCTGCAGAAATCAGGCAGCATGATCCAGTCCTGGAAGCAGCCAAGGGCCTTGAAGAAGGAGGAATACCACACATACATTATCACCGTAAATGTCGTAGTCTCTTTACAATGAAGAAGTCACTGGATTCTATCCTTGCCAAGGGTGTCAAGATAGAATCAGCAAGCGTCGACCCCAGGAGGAGGGCATCAAGGGATGCCCCTAGTACTAGCAGGGTGTATGCCAAAGTATGTATCTTCTGCGAGAAGTCAAGCAAGTACATAAAAACAACAAAGACAAGGGAGCCACTCATACAGTGTGTTGAGCTACGAGCAGATGAGAAGATTCGCAGAGCAGCAATAAGGAAACTCAACCAGAGAATCCTTGGTTTAGTTAGCAGAGACCTTGTTGCTGCAGAGGGTCACTACCACAAGTCGTGCTACAAACTCTTCACAAAAGATGATTTCCCAGCGGCCGCCAGGTCGGGTGCAGGTGAAAATCAGGAAGAAAGCGAGGAAGCACGCTACGAAGAGGTTGAGACAGAAGCCCTCGAGGAACTCTGCTTGTATATAAGGACCAAATTATTCCCCAACCCAGAGGTACTGCCTATGACAAACCTCACATCTAGGCTTGAGAGATCCATGATGTCCCGTGGTATTATCCAACTGAAACCAGCGACAAAGAACCATGTTCGCCGAAAGATTGAAACCGAGTTTGGAGAATCACTACGCTTTGTCCCAGATGAGAAAGGAAAGCTTCTAATCTATCCACGCAGCCTCTCAATGGACGACCTTGCCCGGCAAGCACACAAAATGGCAAAAGACCTGCAAGAAGCAAGAGCAGCTAACTCTGAAGATGTCTTAACCAAAGCAGGAATGCAGCTGAGGAATGAGATCAATAAACAAGATGTGAGTCAGCCATGGCCTCCCGATACAGATCAGAATGTCATTCCTGCAGCAGTCACTCAATTCCTGCACACCCTGCTGACAGGAGAGTGTGAGTGTGAAACTCCCTCTGAAAGAGCTCAACGTCTTGCCACTTCCTTTGGCAGTGACTTGGTCTTTGCTGTTACCAGTGGCAAGACAAAACCACCCAAGCACGTACTGCTGACCAATGCTGTAAAGTCTTTGACAGGAAACACAGAACTGATCCGAACTCTGAATCGTCTTGGTCACTGTGTGTCTTACTCAATGTTTGAGGAGATCGATACAGCCCTTTGTATCCAGAAGCTGGAATGCTCAAAGGATGACATTCCACTGCCAGCAAACATCTACCCTGGTGTGTTCACAACCCTGGCCTGGGATAACATTGACCGACTTGAAGAGACCCTAAGTGGAGCAGGTACTTCTCATAGAGTCAATGGCATTGCTGTCCAGTCCAAGGTTGCAGGCTCTGTGCCAGAGAAAGTCCTGCCAGAGATTACCAAGTCCAAGATAAGAAGCATCACTCAGACATCATCAATGCTGCCAATATACAATGTTGGGCGGCGGGCAGGGCCACCTAGGATTGAGACTGCGTATGTCGACACTACCAAGGAAGTCCAGGATTCAAAGACAAAGAACCATATCTGGCTTCTTACTCGAATGTCAGACCATGAGGACCAGTCCATCAGCAGTTGGACTGGGTTCAACATTAAAATGCGCAGAGACATTGCAGTGGTTCAGGACACTGTAAGCTACCTGCCCACTATCAATGCTCCCGCAACAGAAATGTCCACCGTTAATGAAATCTTGGAACAAACGCATGCTATCATGCAGTCCTTACAGCTTAACAAGATTGTGTGCGTGTTTGATCAAGCACTCTATGCCAAAGCTGCCGAAGTTATCTGGAAACAAGAGAAGTTCAAGAACATTATCATCAGGATGGGCGTCTTCCACACAATCTGTAATCTCATCTCCACCATAGGAAAGAGGTTTCAAGATGCAGGTCTTAGAGATCTGTGTGTGGAATCAGGTATCATCGCAGAAGGATCAGTGTCAGGAGTGATGAACAGCAAGAGGTACAACAGAGCAGTGAGACTACACAAGCTCGTGTATGAAGCACTGATGAGGCTTGCATGGAAAGGCTTCCTTTCATGGCTAGAAGAAAACCATTCAAGGGACATACACCATCTAGATGAAACACTGAAGGACATCAACAGCTTTCACAGCAATGTGTCTCAGGGACTCTTTCAAGAGCTGATGGAGAGTGAATCATGCACACATATCATGAAGCTTTTCCAAGTTTATCTTGAGACCCTCAGAGATGAACACAACCTCTCAGCATTCTGGATGTCATACCTGGACATGGTTGAGATCATGCTGGACTTAATTCGAGCCTCCAGAGAAGGCAACTGGATGCTCCACCTAGGAGCAATCCGACAGATGATACCGTGGTGTTTTGCCTATGACAAAGTGAACTATGCCCGGTTCCTAACCTACTACTATGCCTTGATGTCTCGACTGCCCATTGAACACCCAGAGGTCCATGAACACTTCATGCAAGGTGGCTTTTCGGTCCAGATCGGTAGCAAGAATCCCTTTGGACGGATCCCTGTGGACCAGACAATCGAAGAGACGATCAACAAAGACACCCAGACACCAGGGGGCACAAAAGGCTTCAGCCTGAAAGGCGGAGCTGTCGCCAGGTACTACCTGACATCGGAGTATCGCAGCAGGTACTTAAGGCAGCTCAGGACTATGGTAGTAGGCCAAAAGTATACTGACTTCAGCCACCCAGACCTACAGATGCCCAGGATTAGAAGAGATGAGGCCGATGTCCAATCTTTAGTTCAACTGATGGAGACCAGCTGGTTGAACCCCTTCAACGCAGAGCAAGAAGATCTTGTCAGTTTGTCAACTGCGACTATGGCACTACCAGAAGTTGTCAAAGACCTTCTAGGGGCCTACAGAATAGGAGAGGATGCATATCAAGCCTTCAAGGAAGAGCGCCTGGAGATCGATACGCCAACTATACAGTTTCATGACACGATGACGAAGACGAAACTGAGAACGTTCACTAACATCAGAATGAAGCCACGCTCACAAGACCATGCCAAGGAGGTTATCTTAAAGGCTGACAGGAACCTATTTGGCCAGATGATCCTAGTTGCCGAGAACAGAAAGCTCAAAATGAGTGATGTCTTGGCTCATCCCCTGGGGCCTTTGCCTTGGGCACTTGCCAGCGGTGATGGGTCTCTCCGCAAGACCAACAAGGCTGCCCTCGCAAAGGAGTTAGAGAGGAATGTTTCTCCTGCAGAAGTGATACCCGAGCCCTCTGCTACCATAATTGATGGGATGAGCCTGGTCCACAAACTGAAGGGAAACGACAAAACTTTTTCACAGCTTGCAGGTACAGCACTGAGTCACGCTGTTCATGAAGGTGCTAAGAGCAGGCGCATTGATGTTGTGTTTGATATCTACAAGGAGACATCCATCAAGGATGCAGAACGAGCCAAAAGAAGTGCAGGCACAGGAATTCATTTCAAGAACATTCAACCTGGGCACAACATCCAGCAGTGGAGAAAGTTACTCGGTAGTTCCTCCAACAAGGCAAGTCTTATCAAGTTCTTGGTAGAAGAATGGAAGGCACCACAGCACAGGGAGAAGCTCAAGGACAAGGAGCTGTATGTCACATGTGAGCAGCGCTGCTTCAAGATCACCAAAGAGCAGTGGGAAGAGGCTCCTGAGCTTAAGTCAACTCAAGAAGAAGCAGACACACGCCTTCTTCTCCATGCACTTCATGCAGCAGAATCTGGGAACAAGTCTGTCATCATCACTGCAGAAGATACAGACGTCATGGTGTTGTGTCTTGGCATGTGCCACAAGATCCCATCCCATCTGTTCCAGAAGTGCGGGACGAAGAACCGGACAAGATTCCTGGATATCACCACACTGAGCCGCACACTGGGAGGCAGCGTGTGTGATTCATTGATTGGTATGCATGCCTTTACAGGCTATGATACCGTCAGTGCATTCGCTGGCCGAGGGAAGATGACGACACTCAAGCAGGTGAAGATGGACAAGACATACCAGCATGCTTTTCACGAACTTGGACGCTCATGGGAAGTGTCTCCTGAACTCTTTGAGAAGCTACAGGAAATCACCTGCCACATGTACCTACCATCTACCCACACAACTAAGGTAAACAAGCTTCGGTATGAGCTGTTCTGTGCAAGACGTGGAGAGGTAGAGTCAAGTCAACTCCCTCCTTGTGAGGACTGCCTCTTCATGCATGCACTGCGTGCAAACTACCAGGCTGCGATCTGGAGGAGAAGTCTTCAGAGCCAGCCATTTGTTGCGAACCCAACAGACTGCGGTTGGATGACAGATGAGGACGGTAAGCTTGCCGTCAACTGGATGCGAGGCTCACCAGCACCAGATGCTGTTATGCAGCTACTGTCTTGCAAGTGTGTGCGGTCATGCGAACTCCCTAAGTGTACTTGCCTCAGCAATGGTCTAAAATGCACGGACATGTGCAGGTTACAGACATGTCAGAACAAGGCTATTGAAGAAGAGCCGGTGGCACAACAGTCAGATTCCGAGTCTGACGTAGATGATATTTAGGAGTAGTAATTTGCCATAATAGTATGTACAAGCCCATGGCATGCTTAGTGTGTATTTACAGGACTTGTATTAAATGTGACAATTACTATATGCATTTTGTTGACATTTAGGCATTCCTGTCCCCAAATTTGACATTTTAAAAAATTTCGGAATTTTCGGTAGGGTATGTCTATTCAAGAAGTGATAACGACCATTAAGCTACCAATGTGCAAGGGCTATCATATCAAACCATAAACTAGAGACATGTAGCAAGCTAAAAACACCTAAGAGAATTAGTCACCCCGGGTGGTACCGATATCCCAAAATTCGGGTCTTGGCTCATGGACTATAATATATACTCTTTCAATTCGCACCCATAAACTTACACCACATAATCATACTCAGCACAAAAGTAACTTACAATTTGACGGATGTTTTAATATTTACTCAATACAAATTATTTGAGGGACATCTTAAAACTAGACAGGGAGGGTTTATCCAGAATATGCCGAGGCAGTGCATTCCAGACCTTTACACCATGATAATGAATCGATTTTTGAGATTGATTTGATGCCAATGATGGAATTTCTAAATCTGTTGTGTTTCTTAAGGTGTGAGCGTCCTGGATTCGAATCCACGGACTGCCACATGCGTTTGTAATATTTCATTAATAGATTTTAGGAGTAGAGTTGGTTGTTGGATAGAACATAATCATTTATACGAAAATTAAATATATTTATGGGATTGTAATTATAAATGGCTTTATAAAAAAAAGGTAGCAGTGCAATATATGTTTATGTCTTCCCATTTTAAAAACCTTAGTTTTAAATAATTCATTTGTGTGATATTTTCTTTTGAAAGTGATTGTCCTAATCATTTTCTTTTGCCCTAGTTTGACTCTCTCTATCTTAGTTTTACCTGTGGTTGCCCAAACAATGTGACAGTATGAACAGTAAGGGTACACCAAGGAGTAGTAAAGTTGTTTAAGTACTTCCGAAGGAAAGCAGTTACGAGTTAGATATAATATACCACATTGTGTATTTATCTTATTTGTTAATGTTTGTATATGTGACTGCCAAGTCAATTGCCTATCCACTACAACACCAAGACATTTTATAGTTTGCTCTTCTATTAACATTGAATTTCCTATTTTAATGGAATCTACATTTGGAGGAATATTCTTTTTTCTGTGATGAATAATATATTTTGTTTTGTCGATATTTAGGGTTAGCTTATTTGCGGTCATCCAACAATAGACATTAAGTAGACGTGCCGTTTTGCCCAAAATCAAAACGGCATACCCAACTCTGCGATGGGTTACCATCATCACTACTAATACCATCATCACTACTACTTCCTTCATCACTACAACCGCCACAATCATCACGACTACTGTCATCATCACCATTACTATGATCATCATCACTACAATAATTACAATCATCACTACTACTCTCACCATCATTACTACTACTGTCACCATTGTCACTACCATCTTAATCACTACTAGCATTGATACTACAACTATCAACCAGCATTACTACAATCATCACCACCATCTTCCACTCATCATTACTACTGTTAACATCATCACTACTACGATAACCATCATCATTACTACCGTCACAAGTATTACCATCATGTATCCTACCGTCACCATCATCACTACTACTGCCATCATCACCATTACTATGATCTTCATCATCACAACTATTGTCATCATCACTACAACTTTCACCATCATCACTACTACTCACCATAATCACTAATACTCACACCATCGTCACTTCCATCATCACTACTGTTTATTATTATCACTACAACTATCATTACTTGTCACCATCATCACTACTATTATGACCATCATCACTACTACTAGTACTGTCACCGTCATATCTACTACTGTCACCATCATATCTACTACTGTCATCATCATCACTACTGTCAACATAATCAATACAACTACTGTTACGATCGGGTCTCGTATAAATCAGTGGCTCTTATACATTGGACTAGCCTGGCATAAATGCAACAACGGAAACGCTAGATCCAACCCCTGATATATAATCCCGTCGAACAAAGAACACATATACCCTCCAGAGTTATATCTGCGATAGCGGGGTATCTTAACTCTCAGTATCTATGTGCTTCTACTATAGGCTGATGTTCTCTGAAACAGCCTATTACCTATAACATATGGTTGCTGGCGGGTGCCCAACCCCGAAAAGGGTTGAAATAGGGGAGCTATCCCCCCGCCAAAGGCGGCTTTCTAGGGCCTTTCCTAGCTGATGCTGAGAGGATTGGGTTCTAGTCATGTGGTGATGGGCTGGTCTATCAGAGTGAGAACTGAGCAATCTCTGCCATATCCATAGCTTACTCTGACTGTTCCTTTTACTTATATATTTTCTAGATCTCAAGTGACGGCGTCTCTAACGTGGATTGACCTCCCAATCTACCAAGATTGGAAGCCAAAGCGTCACATTTTTCCCTTGCCCCTCAACTTTCTCTTCATAATTGCTGAGGGACACAGGGCCCTGGGTGCCCCACCCAGGGCCCTGTGTCCCCGGTTTCCCGGGCATTTCCCGGGCATTTCCGCACCCTCCTCAGCTCCCCGTCATGGAGTGGCGTCGGTCACCCAGGCTTTATTGTGGTCGACGGGGAGGGTTCTGTGGGGGCGCTCGGTTATGGCCTTGGCCTTGCTCGGGGCCTTGGGGCTGTTCGGCCAGGCAGCTTGGGGAACAACAACAACAACAACATATAGTTGCTTAGTTATGGTACACAAGGAAAAGATAGTGAACTTAATTAAATCACAAGAGTGATCTAATGCAAACAAGAAGAAGGTTTACTTAACGTTACTTTAATCAATAATATCTGTCACTCCTTTATGAAAGAAAGTGTTGTAAAGTCCTCAAGCACCGAACAAGGAATCTTCTGAATAATGTCGGATGCTACTAAGAAGAACGTATCGGAAATGGAACCACAAAATAGCAGGAGGCAGGACAATGCACGTGTAGGCTAAATACACAAAAAGGCTGGACCTATAATGTTATTGGACACAAGAATATTATAAGCGGTGCAACAGTAATAATGCTCGCCACGAAAAAGTAGTACTCCTATTAACAAAACCGGTCTATGCTGGTTGTGTCTCTCTACAGCAACCTAGACCTCAAAATGCTTGTGTAGAAATAATGGGTATGCATAAAAGAGTATAATTATGATCTAATCCAGCTAATGTCTAACCGGGTTAATAAAGTCTAGCTGCGATGCGCAAAGGTACAGAATTCTGGTGGAGCAAGGCAGCTCCTAGCCTAGTGTGGACCTTGGGTCTGTGCGGCCTGATTACGTTAATATGAAGGGGTGCTCTCTTGAGGATTCTCGATCACAAGTATCGAGTATCCTCCTGGCGACCCTCAAAAGTAAAAGCAAATAGAGTTAGAACAGTGTTGGGTGGATTAGGCAAGCAGCCCTCACGCACTACACAGTCTAAACTCCAAGGTACACAGACAAAAGATCCACCCAGGTAACCCACAGAATCCGTAGTGTCGTGCAGCTCAAAAGTAGCCTACACACAGTGAAAACACCAACAGCAAGGTACCTGATCCCTAGTCTAGCATTATTTAACCCTGTAGAAACATTAGTGATTGATGTTGATGGAGACAGTCCGAGCAATACAATCTCCCAAAAAGACAACGACTCTCTTCAACCTTAGCCTAGTACATAAGAAATGTGAGATCCAGCATATAATACAGTCTGGCCACCAATTCAAGGTGTGGATGCAGGGAACCAGAGGGGGATTGATATTAATAAAAGGTGAGGAAGTAGTGGAAATGATAGAGGCAGTAGGAAAGAAAGATTCTAAGACAAGAGTGTGGAACAGTTCATGGGAGATGCTTAGAGTATGCTGTCTGGGAAGGATCTGACAAGGATATTCCCAGGGACCGCCTCGCTGGAGTCCCAGTTCGCAGGAATGGCACGAGGGCGCGCGACAGTCGCCCAGTAAGCAGCCGCCTAGTAGGCAGTGTTAGGCAGGAGGCAACGAATACCGCGAGGCCTATGTAAGGGGGCCAGCCACACGCCACACTCACCACCAAGTCACACCACCTGGTTTCTCTCTCTCTCTCTCTCTCCCGCTCGCCTTCCCATCATTCAACTACTTAACACAATACTTTCAATTGACTAAATAAAATAGAAAGGATTGTGACAGACGAAAATAAAGAACAGTTCTGAACTGTCTGCAACACAAGCTTTCTCGAGAAGGAAAGTACACAATGATAGGTAGACTGTAGCTACATTCTCTGCCCTGGCGAGTCCTAGCGAGTAAGCCATGCGGTTCTGGGGCAAGCGGTGAGCGTCACACCCCACCCAAGATTTTTAAGAGGCTCCAACTATGAGCTCTAAATCTGACACGCAGAACCCATACAAAATTCGCCACTCCTAGCCACCCAGCGAAAATGAAATGTAAAGCACAGTTCTCTTCAAAATAACACATTATAAAAATGAACAACCCTTCCCAACACAATAGATTAAATTACATAGTTATGCTCATAAGAGCGAGCTTCACTAGCCCAGCCTTCTGAGAGGAGTACAACTCAGAATTTCTGCTATAACATACTTAAAAAAAATTTAACTATCAAAGAAAGAGTTTTTATAGAATGTTTATATTTTTAATATGTTTATGGCGGCTGCACTACAGGGGCAAGCCTAGTTTTTTCTTCTATACCAACACAGCAACTCCTACTTTACGACCCAATACGCTGGGCTACACACGCGAGCCAACAAGCACCAGACGTAAACATACTAATCAAACCAAAGTAGGAGGCTACCCTTGTGATGATCTACCCCGGGTCTTCCACCCTCGATAAGCAATCTGCAATCACATTCTCAGAACCGGCAATATGGCGTATGTCTAGGTTGTATTCCTGCAACATTAATGAACACCTGGTCAGCCTCATATTCCGGTTATGGAATTGATTCAGGAACTTGAGGGGGTGATGGTCAGTGTAGATCACCACAACTGGTCCATAGGCTGGAACATACACCTCAAAGTGCCTGAGCGCTAGCACAATCACCAGCAGTTCCTTCTCAACTACTGAATAGTTCTTCTGCGCTGAGTTGAACTTTTTTGAGAAGAAACTGACTGGGTGCTCCAGCCCATCTTTGTCTGATTGCATCAGAACGGCACCAGCCCCCACACCACTGGCATCAGTTGCCAGCTGGAATGGTCGGCTAAAGTCGGGGGCCCTGAGGATTGGGTGAGTACACAACAGGTGTTTTACTAGCAAAAAAGCCCTCTCACACTCAGGCGCCCACTTAAACTTTCTATCTTTGGCCAATAGGTCTGTCAGAGGAGCCAGCACAGTAGAATAGCCCTTTATAAAGCAGCGGTAGTAACCAATCATGCCCAAAAACCTCATGATCTGCTTCTTGGTGGACGGCCTGGGGAAGTGGTTAATAGCCAATATCTTGTTCTGTGGGGGGCACACCTGGCCCAAACCTACCATGAACCCCAGATACTGCACGGTAGCCCGCACAAAATCACACTTTCCCAGGTTGACCACCAAGTTTGCCTCGCTTAATTTCTTAAATAGGGATTCTACATGTTCACAGTGGCTCTTCAAATCGTCATCGTAGATAATGACGTCGTCCAGGTACACGGTACAGTTCGGAATGTCAGCCACTAACTCGTTCATCAAGCTTTGGAAGGTCGCTGGTGCGTTCTTTAGACCGTACGGCATGACATTACAACAATATGTAGCACCATCCACCACAAAACCACACACCTCTTTCGCCCGTTCAGACAAAGGCACCTGCCAGTAACCTTTTACCAGGTCCACCTTGGTCAAGAACTTGGCCCTGCCAATCTTGTCTACACAGTCATCGACCCGGGGAAGAGGATATGGGTTGGTGGGAGTCAAGCCGTTTAGCCTGCGGTAATCAACACAGAAGCGCACCTTGCCATCCGGCTTAGGTTGCAGCGTTACGGGAGATGTCCACTTTACCGCCCCCTTCTCGATCAGTCCCTGTTGCAACATATACTCCAACTCCGCCCGGAGGGCCGGAAGTTTAATAGGGGGCACCCTATAGGGCACTGATTTGAAGGGTGGGTGGTCTCCGACGTCAACGTCGTGCACCTCATGAGTAGTGAGGCCTGGGTGTTCCGCAAATACAGTAGGGTATAAACAGAATAGGCGCTCGACAGCCACACGCTGTTGCTCAGGTAGGTGTTGCAAAGCCTCATGAGCCTCCTGTCTCGTGTTTCCCGCCCACTGATCTGCAGAAACATGATAATCCCAGTTGTCATCCACCTGCGCATGACTGTCCCGTTCTCCTTCTCCACCTTGGGCGCCTCACATACTCCTTCATCAGGTTGACATGACATAACTGATTCCTCTTACGCCTGTCTGGAGTGGCCACCAGGTAATCTAAGTCCGAGAGCTTCTCTGCTACCCTATAAGGACCAGCGTACTTTGCGGATAAGGGGTGACCTACAAGAGGGAGTAGTATCAACACCTCCTGACCCACGTGAAACTCCCTGAGTTTCACCTTGTGGTGGTACCTGTCCTTCATGAGGGCCTGAGAGCCTACCAGATTGCGGCCAGCCAACTCCAGACTACGCAACATTCGTTCTCTACTCTCAAGTTCGACAGCACCGTCACTACACTTTAGAACCTCCGGGTCTTCTAGCTGCAATTTGCGAATATCTGAGGGAGCTAGCCTGTCTAAGTGTTTACGAAACAACTCATGCCCTCCCCCAACATCGAACTTTACATCCCGTTGTTCTCTCCGTGTATACCGTTGCTGCCTCTGAGTCTCTTTAAGCCCTGCCTCTACACTCTCAGTGACAGGTGGTGGTGCTTCTCCAGACTCTAATAACGGTGCTAATACTGAGTCCCCGAGAAGCACCCTCTCGTGACCGTTCCTCCGGTTATTTGAAGACTGTTGGTTAGGCTGTGACTCCCTGGATGCGAGAGATCTGGTTACAACACACGCCATTGGTTGCACCTGACACTTCTCAACCCATTCCTGTTCCTCCCTACTCACGTCGGCCGGCTCCTCGGCAACGACTAAGGGTGAAACCTTAGAAGCAGGCACCGCAAAGTCATTGCCGAGAAGGAGGTCGACGCCCCCAACAGGCAATTTCTCCACGATTCCCACATCCAGTTCGCGAGTCACACCGTCAACTTCAAGCTCCATTCTAACAAGCGGGTATGACCGAGTTGCATTAACTCCCTGCACCACAACTACCCGCGCCGCGTTTATGGGTCTACCAGTGAAATTCTTCAAGAGTGTCTGAGAGGCACCTGTGTCACGCAAAAGCTGTACCCCGTGCTTCTTGCCCCCCCACTTCACACAGCCATGCCCTCTATGGTCGCAAAAGGCATTGCGGACAGGGTTCGAGCCTTCCGGATCCTTCTTCACTGGCGGTGCTCCATCCTCTGATCTTATGCCTCCAGCAAACACAGAAGACTTCTGGAACACCCCAATGCTGCGAGCCAATGACACAGCCGCCGTGGAAGGTCTGCTCGGACAAGCTTTTGCCATGTGCCCCTCTTTGTGACAGTGATAACACTCAAATTTCCCCTTGGACTTATACTGAGGTGTAAAAGTCCCCTGACCCTTCTTAAACGGGGCGATGCTAGGTTTGTGATCAGTCTTGGGTGTCATTGCTTTTAAATTTATGTGTGTCCATATTCCGGGGAGGGGGAGGGTAACGCTCCTTAATGCCTACATCGTTTCTCTGTGCAGAGCCGCACCCCCGAATTAGTGACAACCGACAATCAGCCATCTCTGCTGCTTCTACGAGAGTTCTTGGGTTCTTCTCTTTAAGGTTTAAAGTCAAGTCGCCGCTGGTACACTTATAAAACTGCTCTAGAAGCATCAACTGTTTCATCTCATCAAACGTAGTTGTCTTCTCTGATCTGAGCCAGTTTCCCATAGCGTCGGACAGGTCCCGGGCGTGCTCCAAGAAGGTCCTGTCTCGCCCCTTAGTCACACCCCGGAACTTTAACCTATATGTCTCGGTTGTAGCTCGTATGCCCGCAGGACAGCCTCCTTGAGCTCCTCATAAACAACGCAGGACTCCAAAGGCAGTGCATCGTAAGCCTTGAGCCCCTTACCTACGAGTCTAGAGGACACAAGGGCCGCCCACTTAACTTCAGGCCACTGATGCTCCCGGCACTTCTTCTCAAATCTATTGAAAAACTCTGTGACACCAGACTCGTCAAATACAGGGACCAGTTTGAGAAGGTGCGACAGAGACTGATCATGCGCACGGTTTCCAGTACCGAGTCGCTGTCCCGTCATCTCAACACGAGACTTCTCTAAATCCATGTCGGCACGGTATCTTGTAGATTCAAGTTCAGTCCTAAGCTCAGCTTCCCTCGTCTGTTGCTGCATCCTAGCCAGCTCTTTTCTCTCTTCTATCTTAGCTAGCTCGAGCTGAAAGAGCATCTCCGGGGTCAAACCTTGAGGAGGAGGAGGAGATGCAATGATGTTAGAAATACCCGGTGATCCCGCCAGGGGCAAACCACCCTGCCAGTCACTACCCACCTGCGGAAGCGTGCTCAGGGTCGGTACTCCAATGGGAGGATTGGGAGTCGAGTGAAGGGGAGGCTCGGCCAAAGGGCTCTGAGCACTCACCCTACCTCGTACGCCAGTCACCCAACCCAGCACACACGTCATCAGGTCATCCTTGGTCATGCCACTAGTACGTACATGACCGATAGCTGCGGCTAAGCACTGGAGACCGTACCGATTCATACCCACCAACCGGTCGGAAGTAACAGGCCATTGTAAAAAATTCCTTGCATCCTCCTCACTGTTCACCAAGTTAACAACCTGCCCATGCTGCTGCTCCTCAGCTTCTACATCACGTACTGTGTCTTCATCCTGCACTGATCCGCTATAAGACATGATGCTTACTGAAGATTTTTCACTTTGATACACAAAAAAGAAGTACCCCAAATTCTTATACCACAATATTCACAATAAAAAATTATCGGAGACAGCTTAAGTGCTATATTACTTTGCTAAACATATAATTCTTGCATGTCTTACTTCACCATTATGTAGGTCCCTCACATGTCCTACTTCACCATTATGTAGGTCCCTCACATGTCCTACTTCACCATTATGTAGGTCCCTCACATGTCCTACTTCACCATTATGTAGGTCCCTCACATGTCCTACTTTACCATCATGTAGGTCCCTCACATGTCCACCATCACCACCAGGTAGGTTCCTCAAATGTTCACCATCACCATCATGTAGGTTCCTCACATGTCCACCATCACCATCGTGTAGGTCCCTCATATGTCCTACTTCACCATCATGTAGGTCCCTCACATGTCCACTTTCATCATCATGTAGGTCCCTCACATCATCACATGTCCTACTTTATCATCATGTAGGTCCCTCACATGTCCACCTTCACCATCATGTAGGTCCCTCATATGTCCTACTTCACCATCATGTAGGTCCCTCACATGTCCACCTTCACAACCAGGTAGGTTCCTCACATGTCCACCTTCACTACCAGGTAGGTCCCTCATATGTCCTACTTCACCACCAGGTAGGTTGCTTACATGTTCTACTTTATTACCAGGTAGAGGACCCTCACATGTCCACCTTCACCATAATGTAGGTCCCTCACATGTCCACCTTCACCACCAGGCAGGTCCCTCACATATCCCATTTCACCACCAGGTAGGTCCCTCACATGTCCACCTTCACCACCAGGTAGGTCCCTCACATATCCCATTTCACCACCAGGTAGGTCCCTAATACCTCCACCTTCTCCACCAGGTAGGTCCCTAATACCTCCACCTTCTCCACCACCAGGTAGGTCCCTAATACCTCCACCTTCTCCACCAGGTAGGTCCCTCACATGTCCACCTTCACCACCACGTACGTCCCTCACATATCCACCTTCTCCACAAGGCTATGCCCCGCACTCATCCCCCTTCTCCACCAGCTAGATTCCCTACATGCCTTCCAAGCCACCCATCTCATAGGCCAATCAGGTGTCCCACTTCTCCATCAAGTCCCTCGTACGTTCCCCTTTTCCC
>CM064559.1:8838984-8913981 GCA_032716605.1 Paralithodes platypus
TAGGCTACACCAAGCTAGGCATTGCTAGCCTAACCAAAATACCATACATAGGCCTAACTTTTCTAGCCTAAATAGCCCTAACTTTTTCAAAATAAACCTAGGTTATATCCTAGGCTAGGCTAAACAAAAATATTCACAACACCATATAGGCTAGCCTATTATTATTTGTTTAGACTATGCCTAGGGTAATTCTTTTCATAATTTTTTCCTGTGATACTTTCAAATTTGTTGAGGAAATAGGCTACCCTAATCTAACCCAGCTAGGCATTGCTAGCCTAACCAAAATACCATACATAGGCCTAACTTGTCTAGCCTAAATAGCCCTAACTTTTTCAAAATAAACCTAGGTTATAGCCTAGGCTAGGCTAAACAAAATTATTCACACAGCGTTTATTATTTATTCATTTTTTAGGCTAGGCCTAGGGAAATTCTTTTCATAATTTTGTTCCTGTGATACTTTCAAATTTGTTGAGGAAATGGGCTACCCTAATCTAACCCCGCTAGGCATTGCTAGCCTAACCAAAATACCATACATAGGCCTAACTTGTCTAGCCTAAATAGCCCTAACTTTTTCAAAATAAACCTAGGTTATAGCCTAGGCTAGGCTAAACAAAATTATTCACACAGCGTTTATTATTTATTCATTTTTTAGGCTAGGCCTAGGGTAATTCTTTTCATCATTTTGTTCCTGTGATACTTTCAAATTTGTTGAGGAATAGGCTACCCTAATCTAACTCAGAGGTGGTGGGGAGTTGGAATAAAACATTTCCGCAATAAATGAGGGTTAAAATCTACTAATGGTAGGCTACGTGTTGTCGCAGCACATGAATTTGTGCATCAATTAACCTTGACTAGGTCTAGGCTGGCATATGTAGGCTATTCATAGCTTAATTCGGCCTGTCATAAGACATTAAGGATACAAATATATTCATACTTTGTATTAAATGCCTTAATGGTGTTTTAACACAAGTTAACAATCATATTGCGCTATTATTGCCTCAATAATGACTTAGTGTGTCATAAAGAGCTATACTGCAGACGAATTTGTTATGGTCGCGGGTTGTGTTATCGATATTTGTGTACCTATATCTGGGTCAAATTCATGTAAGGGTGGTCTAGACCACCCTTTGCGAAAGGGGATTTTAGGGTCTTCCTACGATCAAAGATGGCCGCTACGACGCTTCGTGAATACCAGCGTTGAGACGTAAGGGAACGGTAAGGGAGTTTTCGGATCGTACGACCGTTAGTGAATCTGGGTCCTGGGCTCCTCAGAGAGGGACGCTATGGGGTTGCTAGATACTTCCTTTTGTAACTTACTAATGCCTAACTTACCAGTCCAAATTGCGTCAAAATCGAGTCATAAACTTATTTTTGGCGAATATTTCTAACTTACAGGTGGCATTATGACGCGATTGCGTCATACGAGCACTCTTCGAGGGGTGGCGTTAGGACGCGATCGCGTCCTAAATTTGTGGGAGGGTTAAAACTTATTTAGTTTAATATAGCCTATTGTACTGTATATGGAATATATATATATCAATATATATTTAGGCTATAGGCTACATATGGAATATATTTCCACGACATAGCCTACTAATTCACGCCAAACACTATTACTGTATACTGTATATCTAGGCTACTAAGTTATTTAAAGAGTAGCCTACTATTTAGCACGTCGCATTAACCGAACCTATAATGCATAAATACGGTATTTTATCAAGATTACAAAGCATACAGAATACATCATTTGTAATACTGAAGGAAGTATTAGGCTAACCATTGCAGTAACGAAGCTACTATTCATATTTAGTTATAACAAATCGTTTACTGTTGTAAATTATAATTGGAAGTTGATTATGATAACCGATATATGAGACATTTAATCCCTTGAGAGAATATTCTTTCCATTCTTGCCTAAAGATATTGTAGGCTATTTGTACAAACTTGAAATTGCGCATTCATACTGTAGCCTACTTCTTGATTAAACCGTTTTCTCTCATCCCAATTTATTGAATATTATACTGTGATAACATATATATGTAAGGATTGAGCATTATTATAGTATATTAATGCTTGCACATCATATATATAGTTATCACATTACTACTATTGCATGCAACCCATATTTATAGTTGCCGCAACAGGCGATGCGTCCAGTACGTTCGGGACACAAAAGTTGCCCTATTCGAGAGACAAATGGGTCCCGGAAAAATTGCTTAGGGCGCAAAAGTTGCTCCACGGAGCAACTTTTGTCACCGATTCGGGCAACTCGGGTATGTGTAACCGCCCCTTTACTTGTCCTACTTCACCACCAGGTAGGTCCCTCACATGTCCACCTTCTCCACCAGGTAGGTCACTCACATGTCCACCTTCACCACCAGGTTATGTCCCTCACTCATCCCCCTTCTCCACCAGCTAGATTCCCCACATGCCTCCCAAGCTCCCCCGCTCATAGGTCCATCGGGCGTCCCACTTCATCAGGTCCCTCGCACGTTCCTATTTTCCCCAAAGTAAATCCCATACACATCCCCCTTCTCCACAAGGTCCCTCGTGTTTCCAAAGGAGGATGGGGACAAGTGAAGAACCTACCTGTTGGAAAAAGAGCATGTGTGAGAAACCTACCTGGTGGAGAAAGAGCATGTGTGAGGGACCTACATGGTAGAAAAAGAGTATGTGTGAGGGACCTACCTGTTGGAAAAAGAGCACGTGTGAGGGACCTACATGGTGGAGAAAGAGCATGTGTGAGGGACCTACATGGTGGAGAAAGAGAAAATGTGAGGGATCTACCTGGTGGAAAAAGAGCACGAGTGAGGGACCTACCTGGTGGAGAAAGACCACGTGTGAGGGACCTACCTGGTGGAGAAAGAGCACATGTGAGGGACCTACCTGGTGGAGAAAGAGCACGTGTGAGGGTCCTACCTGGTGGATTAAAAGCTTGTGTGAGGGACTTAACTGGTGGAGAAAGAGCACGTGTGAGGGTCCTACCTAGTGGAGAAAGAGCACCTGTGAGGGTCCTACCTAGTGGATAAAGAACGGGTGTGAGGGACCTTATTGGAGGATGAAAAAGCATGTGTGAGGGACCAACCTAGTGGGACCAACCTGGAACGAAGGGGGGTATGTGAGGGATTTTATAGAGAAGGGGGGATTCGTAAGTGCCTTACCTCGTGTAGAAGGGGGGTGGAGAATTTGGAAACACGAGTGACCTCACACATCCACCTTCTCCACAAAGAAGGTGTATGTGTGAGGGTCGGACCTAACTTGTAGAAAAGGGGAATATGTGAGCGACTTGATCAGGAGAAAAGGGACCTATGTGGGGTCTTGGGGGACATTTGGGGAACCTACCTGGTTGAGAAGGGGGATGAGTTTAGGGACCTACCTTTTTTTTTTTTTTTTTTTTTGTATTCCAACTACTCCCTCTCGGGCAGAGGCTGAGAGCCAGTACATTCAAACATTCTACATTGAACGGTGAAGCCTGTGAGGTCTTGTTCCAGTCTAGGGGGTGAGACATGTGAAGCACATTTTTATCTGCAACAAGCCCCTGCCATCTTGCCTTCGCAGGATGCATGGGGCTAAGTTGTTCACTCACGGCTCGAAGCAGCCCCATCTCTAAAGCTGCCTTGCTCCAGTGCTTCACTGTCTCATCTCCTAAACTCAGACCCTCACTCTCAGAACGGACCCTATTGAACAATTAATTCACTAGGCATTGCCCCCCTGTAGCATATTTTGAATATGGGAATATTTATACAGTGCTATTTATTAACACTCTCCGACTCATATGACGCTAGAGCGTCATATGGAGGTTTGGCCAAAATACTCGTATGACGCGTCATATGAACTTATCTTAATATCTCTCTAATAAGTTATATGACGCTCTAGCGTCATATTGAGCTCAGTAAGTTAGGTAAGTTAGACCAAAATCTGTCGAATGGTGGCAATCCCATGTTCCTCCGACTTCAAACGGTCCCTCAGTGATATTTTGACAGTTGTGGGGATAATACCGTGTCAGCCGCCTCCTCGTCAGTAACTTAATATAATCTGTCTGGGGGGGTTAAGGTAACAATGAGGGTATTTATTTGGCGTTTCGGTGGGCTTAGGGGAAATGCACTGATACTAGGTACAGCACAAATTCCATCCCCATATTATCTTCCCATTGACACATTGGGATTCGAACCCGGGTCCATTGGATTACCAGTCAGAAAGACCACTCCCGTGGTGGAGAATGTGGACAAGTGAGGGACCAACCTGGTGGAGAAAGAGCACATTGCGAGGTATATAATATATATATATATATATATGTATATATACTGTATATATAGGTATATATATTAGACAGGGTGTATATGAATCGAAGTCAGATGGTTAATTGAAATAGTCTTTACACTTTTAATGCCAACAGATCGTTCCTAATCTGTATAAAATCACCTAATGATAGCCAGAACCAAAATGTTAAAATGTTGCATGATCCTCAAGGCATATAATGTGTTAGGTTGGGTTTGGTTTGGTTAGGTTATTGGCTAGCTATCGTTGGCAAGGAACACATCGATACCTTTAATGACTCAAAAGTTCTTAATATTGACAAAGAAATGGGGCGAATGGTCTTAACATTGCTAATGGGATTAACGTCTTAAAATATCCAAACTAATGGGGCTAAGCATGAAGAAGAAGGGGTCCAGAAAAAAAAGCCTCCCCTAAAGGTTAATACCTGAATTTCGAGGAAAAATAAATAAATCGGTCATAGGACCTATTAGACATGAACGTGACCAAACAAAGCAACACGCTGAACTCTCCTGATCGGTGCACTACTATAGTATTACTGCACCGGAATATATTGCATAAGAAATTAATATAATTGGAATTCCAAATGTAATATCCAAACCTTCTTATGTTTTGGTAAAATATATAAGCTGCCCAATAAATATAGTTTTCTCTAATGAGATTAGTATATAGAAAACTAAATGCAAGCAATAACTATTATATATTCTTAAAATTCCTTGGTTATTTACCTTACAGAAGAGTATAAAGGAAATCAAGCAGCAACAGATCCAGCGACTCCTCAAGGCTGCTTGCCTTCCAAAACACTGATGGTCAAATGTCCAAACAGTAATTTAGAGTGGGTAAGGGAAAAATGAAAAGGGAAGGCTGCCCTGGGACAAATGTCCGTGGCAGGATTAGATGTTAGTAGCGGACAGTTGTTAGTAATATATTGGAGGGAAAAAACAAAAAAAATGTATTAATTTACAAATGCAGTCAGTCGTGGATTTGAGGCAAGGTGTTTGTCTAGGTGAAGTTTAAAAGAATCGACGGTGCTTCAGTCTATGACAATTCGGGCAAGCCCATTCCACAAGTTGACAACTCGATTGAAGAAGAAATTCTTAGACTCGTACAAGTTAAAAGATTTACCTTACGGAACCTTATGGCAATACTGGACGCATTTTCTAGAAAACGTTTGTGTAATACACGTAAGGAATTTCCATTGTAGATATATTATTAATAGAAAATTAACTTGTATGTCCTTAGATTTGAGAACAAAATTATCTGTCGAAATGTGTATGTTTTGGTTTAGCTCCTGAAAGGTGATTGTTGTGACTTGGAGTTTCACGGAGATTGGACGTGAAATATGTTACGTTAATACTTCCTTCAGCCATGTGAGTAATACGATAAGTTTTCTATCGATAGTATAAGTAATCGTAACATAAGCAATTCATTAGATCTTTATTAACTGTGAATTGTATTATTATTTTTGTCAATTAGGTATTTACTCTCAACCGACGGTGACCCTCATATGACGGGAGAGAGAATATTGGCCACCCATGCGGTGCCCTTCATATGACTGGTGCCATTTTGAGGACATTATGAGCTATGAGAGAGAGACCGCATGTTGGCCTGGGACCGCTCGCCACCACCTTGGGGCTGTCACTGACACGTACTATGTCACATCCCCACCTCCCAACCTCGCGCAACAAGGAAAAAAAACGCGAAAAATATCTTAATTTAGGGTATTTTCACCTCCGGTTACATGATCGTTGCAAGATAACCCGTGGTTGTACAAGGATGATTCAGGTGTCACTGGAAAGCTCTATTATCGCCCTTTCACGGGAATATAATAGTATTACGCTCTGGCTCATGCTTATGCATGAAAAAGAGCATGGAATGAAGTTCGTTTTCGGTAAATATACCCGCCCAGCAATACAGTCATGTAAACAAGCATGCCCGCTTTTTGGGAGTTAAACAGGATCGTTGTTTGATATGTCTTCCAAGATAGCCACTATTCCTTAGAGTGTAATCCTACATACTGTTAGGTATGTCCCACTTGCTTCCTCAAATGTGGTCAAGTTGCCACAAACGCTAAATATTAAGCTTCAATATTTAAAAAAAAAAAAAAAAAAAAAATGGTATTTGTGTAACATTTTTTAAACCGATAGTAAAACATCTTTAAATGAAACACATTGGGTCGCAATGGATGGCCAACTTGAGTATCAGTTTGACCAAGGGGTACCTATGAAACTTTCAGAGGGCTTTTCCAAATTTCAAATTAAGTTAAAATGGGGCTGCAAAACGCTACAACAGTATATTGTTGTTGTTGTTGTTGTTCCCTAAGCTGCCTGGCCGAACAGCCCCGAGTCCCTGAGAAAGGCCATGGCCACGATCGGGCTTTCCCACAGAGCTCTCATTGAGTGTAGATTGTGTTGTTGGCGTAAGTGGTTGTGTGAAATGCAGTCTTCTATGATGTGTTTAATGGTATGGGGTGCTGTGTTACATCCCAGGCAGGTGTCGACAACGGAGTCATCCAGTCTCTTCTGATAGCTCAGGAGAGCTGGATGGTGTCCGCATCTCAGCCTGGCCAGGTGGACTCTGTCCTCGCGAGGAAGGGAGGATTCGGAAGGATGGATTTCGGGAGGTCGTGCATGCAGCTGCGTGTTGTCTGTGAGTGAGTGGATGGATCGGTGAGAGATATGAGTATGGATGTGCTTCTGGAAGTTGGTTCGGGGTGGGCAGGGAGGGAGAGAGGACAATAATTGTGTGTGATACCGTGTGCTGGGTGTTGTTTTGATATTTCTTGGTGTCTGTGGGTGTGTTGCCATGTAGTTTAGTGGGTGGTCTTGGTTCGTGGAGGCTGCTGCCAGGAATTGAGTGCCTCTCATGTCCAGATGGTCTTTGACTTTGAGGATTTTGGTTTCTTGATGTAGGTGATCTGTGGGTGCAGTATATTGTTGACATAACAACCGATCAGGCCCAGGGATATTCCGTTAATTATTCCATGGTGATAGATAATCACGTCTGTTAACACTATTGTGGACCCCTGTGAACCAAAGGAGGTGCCTGATGAACCAGAGGAGATGCCTGGTGAACGAAAGGAGGTGCCTGGTGAACCAAAGGAGGTGCCTGGTGAACCAAAGGAGGTGCCTGGTGAACGAGAGGAGGTGCCTGGTGAACCAAAGGAGGTGCCTGGTGAACCAAAGGAGGTGCCTGATGAACCAGAGGAGGTGCCTGGTGAACCAAAGGAGGTGCCTGGTGAACGAGAGGAGGTGCCTGGTGAACCAAAGGAGGTGCATGGTGAACCAAAGGAGGTGCCTGGTAAACCAAAGGAGGTGCCTGGTGAACCAGAGGAGGTGCCTGGTGAACCTAAGGGGGTGCATGGGGAATCAAAGTAGGTGCCTGGTGAACCAAAGGAAGTGCCTGGTGAACCAGAGGAGGAGCTTGGTGAACCAGAGGAGGTGCCTGGTGAACCAAAGGAGGTGCCTGGTGAGTCAAAGAAGGTGCCTGGTGAACCAGAGGAGATGCCTGATGAACCAAAGGAGGTACCTGGTGAACCAGAGGAGGTGCCTGGTGAACCAAAGGAGGTGCCTCGTGAACCAGAGGAGGTGCCTGGTGAACCTAAGGAGCTGCATGGTGAACCAAAGGAGGTGCCTGGTGAACCAAAGGAGGTGCCTGGTGAACTAAAGGAGGTGAATGGTGAACCAAATGAGGTGCCTGGTGAACCTAAGGAGGTGCCTGGTGAACCAAAGGAGGTGACTGGCGAACCTAAGGAGGTGCCTGGTGACCCAAAGGAGGTGCCTGATGAAGCTAAGGAGGTGCCTGGTGAACCAAAAGAGATGCCTGGTGAACCAAAGGAGGTGCCTGGTGGACCAAAGGAGGTGCCTGGTGAAGCTAAGGAGGTGCCTGGTGAACCAAAGGAGATGCCCGGTGAACCAAAGGAGGTGCCTGGTGAATCAAAGGAGGTGCCTGGTGAACCAAAGGAGATGCCTGGTGAACCAAAGGAGATGACTGGTGAACCAAAGGAGGTGCCTGGTGAACCAGAGGAGGTGCCTGGTGAACCAAAGGAGGTGCCTGGTGAACTAAAGGAGGTGCCTGGTGAACCAGAGGAGGTGCCTGGTGAACCTAAGGAGGTGCCTGGTGAACCAGAGGAGGTGCCTGGTGAACCAGAGGAGGTGACTGGTGAACCTAAGGAGGTGCCTGGTGACCCAAAGGAGGTGCCTGGTGACCCAAAGGAGGTGCCTGGTGAACCAAAGGAGATGCCTGGTGAACCAAAGGAGATGCCTGGTGAACCAAAGGAGATGCCTGGTGAACCAGAGGAGGTGCCTGGTGAACCAAATGAGGTGCCTGGTGAACCAAAGGAGGTGCCTGGTGAACCAAAGGAGGTGCCTGGTGAACCAAAGGAGATGCCTGGTGAACCAGAGGAGGTGCCTGGTGAACCAAAGCAGGTGCATGGTGAACCAGAGCCTACCACTACCAATAAAGTAGACGTGCCATTCGGTCCAAAATCAAAACAGCATACCCAATTCTGCGATGGGTCACCATCATCACTACTAGTCACTATCACCATTACTATCATCCACACTACTATTAGTATAATCACCACTACTACTCACACCATCATCACTACTACTCTCATCATCACTACTACTCTCATCACCACTATTACTGTCATCATCACTACAACTTTTACCATCATCACTAATACTGTCACCATCGTCACTACCATTTTCACTACTGTCATCATCACTACAACTATCACCATCATCTTACAATCATCATTACTTCTATCACCATCATTACTACTATTATGAAAACCATCACTACTACTAGTATTGTCACCATATCTACTACTGTCATCATCATCACTACTGTCATCATTATCGCACAACTACAGCCATCATCACTACTATTATCACCATCATCACTACTATTACCATCATCCCCATTATTACTACCATCACTTCTTATGTCAACTAAACTAACTTAATCAAACTTAACCTAACAACTACTCCCTCTCGGGCATAGGCTGAGAGCCTGCACACTCTACCGCTGAACATGGTGAGGCCCGTGAGGTCTTGTTCCAGTCTAGGGAGTGAGACATACGAAGCACCCATTCACGGCTCGAAGCAACTCCATCTCTGAAGCCGCTTCGCCTCGGCGCTTCACAGTCTCATCCCCCAGACTCGGACCCTCACTCTCAGAACGCCACCTATTGAGCAATTAGCTCACTAGGCATTGCCCCCCTGTAGCATAAGTTGAATATAGGAATATTCATACAATGCTATTTAATCAGGGAACAATGAGGGCATTTTTTTTTTTGGAATGTCGGTGTGTTGTGGTAATGCACTGAAACTAGGTACAGCACAAATTCCATCCCAATAATATCTTCCCATTGACATATTGGGATTCGAACCTGGGCCCATGTTATTACCAGTCCAGTGGCAAGATCACTCTGCCACACCTCCCCTTTGTGGGGCTTCATCTCCCGTAACCATCACCAACATAACTACTACTCTCCCCATCATCTACTACCATCATCACTGCTACTATCACCACCACTATCACAACTACTTTCACAATCACGACTGCCCTCACTACCATATTAACCATCATCCTCACTACTGGCAATATCATAACTGCTACAATAATCATATGGGCCAATAGGCCTTCTGCAGATTTCCATTTTGCTTATGTTTTCTTATAATCACCACAACTATCATTACTACACTCAGACACAATGTCGTCACCACTACAGATCATCACCACCATGACAAATACTATCACAATTACCAACACCATCACTACAAATACCATAATCACCATTATCATCACATCTGTGATGTGTGTGTGATGTGTGGCACCGAATGCACGCACCGAATGTTCGTGAGAAGTTTGGTGAAAATCCGTCGAACGGTCTAGGAGGAGTATTCGGACAGACAGACAGACATTTCGGCCGGCATGGTAAAACTATACTGGGGGGGGGGGGGGGGGGGCGATACCAAACTCTGCTTACGCAGTAAGTACACATATCTATGAACAATACATACAACTATACCCAGACCAGTCTAAAATGCCCAGAGGACTTACAAAAGCACAAACAAAACATTGGCAAAAATATAAGTGACGAAGGTGGTCTTGGTGGAGAGATAATAATGGTCAATGAATGTATCAGGATCATTACTCCTACTGTACTGTAGGGTACAGTAATAAAAGTCCCCCCCAGTCCCAAGCAATGTGGCCAAAATAGCAAGATAGAAGAACCTCCCACCTCAAAAGATGAAGGAATACTGGCTCTCCCAGCCTTCAGAGGCTTGGATATAAGCTGAGCAGTGTTTCCAACTCTAGAGCAGCGCTCAAACGGTTGTGGTACCAGGCACTGCCTGATACTGGCAGTTACAAGGAAAGTACATTACTGACGGCTCCCTACCGTCGCTGGGACTGGGAAGTGATTTATCTACTGTACTTACGGCTCCCTACCGTCGCTGGTACAGAAGGGGTTAACCCTTTCAGTATCAGTGATGTCTATTTTATTGGATTTTAGCTATATTTAGACTTTTTTATGAAGCTTAGGAAAGATATATGGTAGCTAATATGATTAATTGAGATAGTTTCCAGCCTTTAGATGCATAAACATCCATCTTCCTATGCAGAATAAAATGAAAATTACGTCACCAGTACTGAATGGACTGAAAGGACAGACATCCGTGCCTTACATAATCATACCACAAGTAGCCCCCCCATCCCCCCTTTCCTAATAATGCAACATAGAAGCTTGTGTGTGTGGCATACTTTGCGAACCCGTAGCTCATGTCCTGAGCGTGCGTAAATCACCGAAAAAATTGTGCGTCGAAAGAGCAGTTCATATTCATTGCTGATATACTCCAAATATTCTCAAAGTGTGCTTGTAAAGAAATAAATGAACTCAGAGTGACACTAAAACAATTTTACAAAATGCATCTTTGTCGTATTTTGCATACCCATGGTTCCTCTTGTGCACGTAGGAACATTACATAAATATGTGTGCGTACAAGGAGTAATCCATATTCAACATAACACTACTTCAAATGCCTGCATTCATCAAAACCAGACAGTGGGAGCAGTTGCAATTTGGTCGAACACCTCCAAAAAGGCGATACAATCTTAGGTAACTACTCAACTACTTTCAACTTCGCTCGAAAACTTCAGGGATCTATTATCGGAAAAATGGTGTATGTGAGTGTTTTTTTTTGTAATTTTCCTCCTTTTTCATCCAAGATGCTAGACTTAGCCTATAATGAAAATGGTTAATCGGCCGGCACTGAGGGTGACACAAGGCCAATAATTGGTTGGCACTCTGCGGGTTAAGTGTAGTGAAAGGAATAGGTGGAGGAGGTGTTTGTGAGAGCTAGATGGATTATTATCTACTGTATGTAGGTGAGACACAATCTCATTTGTTCATTAGAGAGCGTATTACCAAGACAATTATCTCGGGCATGGAGGTATACATTACATTATCTTTCTCTCGGCCTACTGCAAAACATTCTTGGTTTACTCACGCTTGTTCAATTGCTGTCCACATTATGGAGGAATCATTCAAGCGGTACCGTCCCTTCAAACTCAGGAATCTCATACTTTTTATGTTTCTGCCCGAAATCAAGCCAAATCTGTACTTCGACTCGCCAGTAACTCTTTTATCAATAACAGATGTTCTGAACTTTCCAAAAATATTTTACCATTGAAAGATTGGGATCTGGATTATGGATCCTGTGATCATGCCAGTAGCATGATCACTCGACCACAGCACACGTACAGTAATCTCCAATATATTCCATATTCTATAGTCAGTTAATTCTAGATTGGGCAGAAATCATAACCTCTAACCTCTGTAACTCAAAGGGGCTAGAGCAAATGAGCTGTCAATTTATGCACATATTCCCTAACCAGGTCTTCCTATTTGGTAGAAATATGATCTCTATTATTCTAGTCCTTTTTGAGTTATGAGAGGTTAGGGGTTACGATTTCTGCCCAACCAAGAATGAACAGACTATAGTAACAGTAATGTCTTATGGTAATATTTGGGAACTCTGTCGTTATCTATGCAGTGGCACTGGCAGCCTACATTACGTGTCATCACAGTAAGCTTTAACATAAATCAGTGGGAAACGACAATAAAATAGTTGTCGAATCTGCTTCAATATAAAACAGTAATCATGCTACGTAATAACGTAGCATATCACTGCATATGTAGTATTGTCCTTAATCAAATCGTGTACAAAAAGCAAAAAGGAAACAGGCAAAATTGTCAATAGTGTGTGTTCACTCTGAGGAAAGTGGAAAATCAACCATTGCAATAAACAATTAAATAAAACTACCTGTTAATACGGTGTTTGAAGAGATACAATCATGGGAAGGAGGTATCCTGACCAGAATTCGAACCCACTCACTCCAAGTATATTTGGGAGAGTTGCGCCCCGTAACCATTTGGCCATGGCCGAGTGGTTACGGTGCCCAACTCTCCCAAATATATCTGGAGTGAGTGTGTTCGAATTCTGGTCTGGATACCTCTCCCCCAACCTATCCGACATTGTCATGAGATAAAGAGGAGATGCCCTGAGGAATCAAGATTCACAGCTAACAGGTTGTATACAAATTTTACTAAGACATTTTTTAGTTGAGCTGTAACTGAGAATGTGCTTAAAGTGTTGTACAACTCCTTCTACTCTTGGTAAAGTGGAGGTAGTCATTGATAATGTTCCATAGGAAATTGTTAATCATAAAAGTATGTCCATATGTCTGTTTCATCAAAACCCCTTCCCAACCCCAATCCCCTTGCTCGGAAAACAGGCCTCTTTGCATTTAGAGTTCTCCTTCATGTAAAGTGTTGGTGTCTCTTCCTGATGTTTATATAAATGTTTATGCGGCCTACATTTAACTTTTGAACACATTATCTCAGTAAGTAGCCTGACGCCTCAAACCCTTGAAGGACCTTCCCATGTAGGATATTTGTATAAGGCCAAGGAGATCCATAAATAATACACAGGATCGTTGCAGGTTGGTGTTTAGTCTTTGAATGTTTACCCTGACAAAAGGGTTCCAATTGCATTTAAGTTAAAACTTAAGTCCACACTTAATAAAGTAGCTAATTTATGTGCCGTTGTGCCTGTAAGTGAACGAAGTCAGTAGGTTAGCCAAATTATTGTTCCACCTAAGAATAATGGTTACATCAGGATATGTGTAGACTTGACAGAACTCAACATACAGTACTATTGTTTCGTGAGCAACTTGTACTATAGGACACGCTTCACGAGCTGTGGTGGTCAAATTTTTCCTAAAGCTGATCTTGCCTCAGGGTACTCTCACATTAAACTTGATGACATCTCTAGTGTCCTAACCACTTATCAAACCTGTTGTGACATATACTGTTGGCTTAGACTTATTTTTGATTAATCAGTATTGTCAGAAATATTTTAAACATCGACTAATTGAAGGGCTACATGGCCTGTATAGTGTAGTTTTCATAACTGATTATATGTACATGCATGGCAAACCTGTGGAAGAGCTCGAAGCCAACTTAAAGCAATTTTTTGAAGAAATGTCACAAAATGAACATTAAGTTATATAAGGACACACTTCCTCTAAGAAATTACATTGTGAATGTCATGGAACACTGTATCAAATAAGATGGCCTGGTAAATGACTGATAAAATTAAAACTATGTGTGACTACCAAACACCTATTACTGTAATGTTGAGTTAATACGTTTCTAAGGATGGTTAACTAGGATTGGCTATGATAAAAGTTGTGCAGGAGTTAGGGCAGAGACTATCTACGACTTCCGAGAAAACCATGCAGAATATATTCAAGACTGGATCCTACCATGCAAAGCAATCAACTCAAAAGAATCCCTTCCATAACTTTGCAACTACAGGAGGTTAGTACAACTTGTTCAGGCAACAGGGAGGGTGGCTTTAAAAACCTGTAGTTGTAGAGGTAAAGATAAAGGGTTGCCAGGTACCTCAACAACAAGATAAAGCATATATCACAAGTAATCCCACTGTCACCGATTGTATTCCCTATAACTGGCAGGAGAACGAGGCGTAATTTATCTTCCATGAACGTTATCTTCCATGAACGTTAGATAATCATGAGGGAAAGGGATGGCTTGTCTCTCTCTCACGCTAAATAACTGGCTAGAGCCAGTCGAAAGTCACTTTGGCTGAGTCACCATAATTAGACTAATTATTAGAGCACTAGTTTGTGATCGAGAGGACCATTTGTGTATATTCAACAGGATTTTGATGATGAGATGGGGATATTGAGTCACCAGAATTAAATAATTTATTGACCATAGTCCTTATCATAGACGAAATTGTGTATAAAATAAGAGACTGAATATATAATTTCCAGGATTCCTCGCTGAAAATACCATGAAGCTTTCGAATTTGTTTGGCTAAAGAGAGACGAACATTTAAACAGAGTGCCAGAGTTGTCAAAGGTGATCCATGGCAGCCTTTCCAGATAATTCGCAAACTGAATAACATGTAATATCCTCTAGTCAACAACTCATGAAATTAAAACTTTGTTATGCACTGTACAAAATGTCAAAATTGCCCATGCATGAGATATCTCGCTGCCATTATTAAACATGAGGTAATATGTCAAAACCCTAAATCCTTCATGCCTCATAGAGCAACCAGAGACAAATATAAAAAGATGCTTTCTCGGTTGAGGACAAGACTTTTGGTAAGCAAAAAGTTTTGATATTAGGAAACCTCTCTCTCTCTCTCTCTCTCGTTACATTATCACAGAACTGATTAAGAGAATAAGGGAGCGTTGATCTCTCTTCAGTTCTTTCCTAAGATTTAATATATATATATATATATATATATATATATATATATATATATTCTCTTTTAAACAGACGAGGTTAAAGGCAACAGCGGTTTCAGCATTCAGTATTTTATTGTTACAGCTTTCAATATTTCTAACAATTTTCCTCTGGGGTTCAGAGATGAGGTACAACAGGTTAGCAAAATTCATGGTGGATCCAACATTTCACAAGTAAACATCTTGCATCTTCAGGGAATGGGCAGGTAATGATTAGAATAAGGACAAAGCAACATATTTATACAAAATTCGAGGATCAAGAATAGGTAGGTGGGCTGAGCTACTGGGTGTGGGGTGGCTGTTCATTGGTGGAAGGCAGTCTATTCGCGAGACGGGCACTAAATCTTATCGGTGGTTGGTTGTTGGCTGTGGGTGGCTGTGATTGGTTGGTGTTGTCAGTAGTGTGCTGATCGCGGAAAGGTACGGGAGGGGGGCACAGGGCGAGAGGAACGAGGGCAGTATGCCTGTAGCGCTTGCCTGAAGGAAGAATTTGAAGGTCTTGTGTTTGGTTGTTGATGCTGGGGTTGAGCGTTTGGATATATAGAGCTTCTAAAATAGCTAGTCTTCTGGGGTCTGATTCTTTGTCGAGTATGGTAGTTTGTTTGTCTAGGTCGGCGCGAGTTAGGGCAAGATGGTGGGGGCTTGATAGTGATCTTTTATAGCGCCAGATTGAAGGTGGAGGGTTAGTCGACGGGAAAGGCGAGTCTGTGTCATTCCAACATAGGATAGGGGTCCACAGTCCCCAGAGGTGCAAATATGCTGGTATATCACATGATCGTCTTTCGGTTGGTTGGTGGAAATGGGGCGGTTACGGAGGACAAGGTTGGAGGTCTTAGGAGTTTTGTAGTAAATAATGAGTTTTATTTTATTGTCAGGGTTGGTGGGGAGGACGTTTTTGTGAATTATTTCTTTCATAATGGATTCGTCTGTTGTGTGGTCGGAAGATATGTAGTTTCTGTAGAAAAATGTAATGTCATTGGCTGGGTTGGTGCTAGGGGGGTCTTGTTTGTACCATTTTTCTAGGTGGTGGTTGATGGCATTGGTGACGTCAGTGTTGGAATACCCATTGTTGACTAGGACCTGGGTGAGCCTTTCCAATTAATTGTGTGTGTCATTCCAGGTGGTGCAATGGGTGAGGGCTCTCCTGACATAGGCGGCGATGGTGGACTGATGGTATCGTTTAGGGCATTCACTTTCCCCATTAAGACATTGGCCATTGTTAGTAGGTTTGGTGTACACTGTAGTTTTGAAGCCGTGGTCGTGGAGGGAGACAAGGAGGTCGAGGAAGGGTAGATGACCATCGGTGGTTTCTTCGTATGTGAAGTTGAGTCCGGAGGCGGCCATGAAGCGCTGCTGGAGGTCCCTGAGTTCGTCCAGGTCCTTCACCTGCACGAAGATATCATCGATGTACCTGCAGTAGACAGTGGGCCGGTGGGCAGCCAGGAGTTCCTCTTCGATAGTTCCCATGAAGAAATTGGCGAACAGGACCCCCAGGGGGCTTCCCATCGCTACACCGTCGATTTGCTGGTACATATTCCCGCGGGGGCAGAGGAAAGGGGACTCCTTGGTACATAGTTCCAAGAGCGTCTTCAGGGCCTTCTCCGGGATGTCCAGGGGGGGCGTATTAGGGCAGTGGTAAACTCGACGTAGGATAAAATCTATTGTCTTGTCAACGGGCACGTTGGTAAACAAACTCTCTACGTCGAGGGAGGCGATGATGTGGTCGTTAGCAGGGGGGGATCTCGTAGAATTTCTAGGAAGTCATAAGCAGAGTTGAGGTTGTATTGCCGAGGAACAAAAGGGGTGAGGAGTTTGTTCAGGGCCTTGGCGGTCTGGTAGGTAGCAGTAGGGATCTGTGATATGATGGGGCGGAGGGGGTTCCCGGGTTTGTGGGTTTTTATAGTACCGTAAGCATAACCTGGGGTGAATTCGCCGATGAGTTTCTTCAGGTGTACGCCATCGGCTTTGGCGTTGATAGCAGTGATGGTGGTGTTGGCTTTCCTTTTTATTTCGTCAGTAGGATTGCGAGTGATCCTTTTGAATTTGTTTTTATCACTAAGAATGTCGTCCATTTTCCGTAGGTATTCTTCTTTTCCGTGTATTACAAGGCAGGAGGCCTTATCAGCTCGTCGGATGATGATGTTGGGGTTCTCTTTAAGTTGTTTAGCGGCTTTGAAGTGGTGTTTGTTGAGGAGCTTGCTTTGGTGGGATCCCCTGGTTTTGGCGGTTTCTGCTAGTAGGGTGGGTTGTAGGGCTGGGGTGGTGGTGATCTTGCCGTCTTTCTGGGATCGTAGGATGTCGTCCAGTAGGACTTCAATTTCAAGGCGTTTTCGGTGGGGTCCCGGCTTGGAAATGTAGTGGCAATTTAAGCCTTTGTTCAGTAGGTCTTCTTGGTCCGGCGTTATGGTGGTGTTGGTGAGGTTAATATATTCTTTTGTTGGCTTGGGAAGTTTTATGTTTCCACCATATAGACGGGAGAGTTTTTGGATGGTAGTGTTCTCTGTTTGTCGTCTGTGTTGTTCGCTGAGTTGTTGGAGTTTTTGGTTGATTTCTGTTTTGATGTGGTTAGGGGTGGTTTCTTCTTCATCCCATTTCTGTAGCAGGGCGTCACGTTCATATCGGAGATTGGTGGTGGTCTCTCGTTTCTCAGCTAATTCTTCTCGTATCAGTTCTTCACGAAACTGGCGGGTGCTAGTACGATGTCTGGCATTCTCGTTGTGTCTCGATGGTCATCTATACCGAAAGACGATCATGTGATATACCAGCATATTTGCACCTCTGGGGACTGTGGACCCCTATCCTATGTTGGAATGACACAGACTCGCCTTTCCCGTCGACTAACCCTCCACCTTCAATCTGGCGCTATAAAAGATCACTATCAAGCCCCCCACCATCTTGCCCTAACTCGCGCCGACCTAGACAAACAAACTACCATACTCGACAAAGAATCAGACCCCAGAAGACTAGCTATTTTAGAAGCTCTATATATCCAAACGCTCAACCCCAGCATCAACAACCAAACACAAGACCTTCAAATTCTTCCTTCAGGCAAGCGCTACAGGCATACTGCCCTCGTTCCTCTCGCCCTGTGCCCCCCTCCCGTACCTTTCCGCGATCAGCACACTACTGACAACACCAACCAATCACAGCCACCCACAGCCAACAACCAACCACCGATAAGATTTAGTGCCCGTCTCGCGAATAGACTGCCTTCCACCAATGAACAGCCACCCCACACCCAGTAGCTCCGCCCACCTACCTATTCTTGATCCTCAAATTTTGTATAAATTTGTAGCTTTGTCCTTATTCTAATCATTACCTGCCCATTCCCTGAAGATGCAAGATGTTTACTTGTGAAACGTTGGATCCACCATGAATTTTGCTAACCTGTTGTACCTCATCTCTGAGCCCCAGAGGAAAATTGTTAGAAATATTGAAAGCTGTAACAATAAAATACTGAATGCTGAAACCGCTGTTGCCTTTAACCTCGTCTGTTTAAAAGAGAATCTATTACCTGGCTATACTAACATATATTATATATATATATATATATATATATATATATATATATATATACTGTATATATATATATATATATAGTACTTATTTTCTTATTTCGAATATACTACTAGAGTGGGGGATAAATCGACAGTCATTTAGAAGTTCGTATACTTTATTTAACAAACTTGCTACTACACTAATAACAGTTTCTCTGTTCGGGCCGAGATGAGTTCAAGACACGGATTGATATTACGTCGACCCACCATAGGTTGTACTTTGGAACCCTAGAACTCCCGTTACTCCCTATTTGGATTCCCGATATATAGGTATTGACTCAAGTCGGCTTCGATCCAAAGGCACGTTACTATTTTCTACAATAATATATTTTTGTACCGAATGTACCCTGTGTCTACTCCAGGGCATCAATGAATCAGACCTTTATTCACTTATCTAAAACAAGAGTTATATTCCTAAACTAAACTTCGGAATGATATATTTTTACTATGTCTACTATGTCTACTCCAGAGACCAAGGCTAACGTTACTACATATTATGACCTTTTAATTAATATTTCCTCTTAACCATATACAATACATTGACTCATATGACAAGGGCGTTGTTACAATTTTACCTCAATTGCCTTATCTAAATACTCTTTGATTATATAATATTCTCGTTACTTCATACAATACATTTACTCAAATGACCAAGGTGTTGTTACAAGTTACCTCGATTGCCCTGTCGAGAACACTCTCAGATTGTATATTCGCGTAATCCTATTACAAACAATTTATATTCACATAATTATACCACCTAGTCAAAAATAATTCTTAACCTAATGTAAGCAGTACCTCAATAACTCTACATGGACAAGATTCTCCGCTTTTATCCTTTTACATAGATGCTTATGATTACAATATTGTCCTGGACTTAACACCCGTAACGCTTAACACAGAACTGACCGAATATTCCTTTAACTATGATAATAGATAATGTTTCCTTTATAACCAAAGATTTCGTTGATCATACGGACTAGTATCCTTCCTACCTATTCCTCAAACTAAAGCCAGTCTAATGGCAACTATTATTTATTCGCCTGAGCCTTATAGTTGCGTGTCTATCCTCAAGACTTATTCCCTTTTACTTTACTATTAATATCTATTTGCCGTCCTATCAGATCATATACTAGTTACTATAGCTCATCGGCATGGAGCCTTCTCTAACAAGAATAACTATTTCCCTCTTAACACATCATAATTTTATTTATAAACAAAAGTCTAGTATCTTTTCTCTTTAGTTTGTCCTATTAGGACACATCAATTATTATGGAACCACGGGGTTAGTCACGCATTTTCTCTCTTTCTTTAAGTCTGGTTCGGGTCCAATATGGGTCCTTTGAAAATATATATATTGTATACTGCTAGGTGTGTGCTGGAACAATTTCACCACCTCAGAGCAGGCCAATAGCTCTTCTGGAAATTCTCGCTCCCGTCTACTATCTGTCGTCCCTCTTGAATCGCTTGGCTGTAGGTATGCAAGCCAGTGATGTGATGACAGGCGGCCCGATACTGAAGGTGTATCCGCCTAGTAGGAGAGAGCGATGCTAAACCTGAGATGGTTTTACTGGAACATTTGGTGAGGGCTGGGTGGCAGGAATAAGTGGTTCCGAGTTCCCTTTGGTGCCCAGGTGAGAGAGAGGAAGTTGGTTGCAAGAAACGCGCCCAGTGGGTTCAGAGAGGTGAATGACCGCTGCAGCCTCCCCCACCCCATTAATATAGTCACGCCTCCCGCTCTCTGGCGCTGGGATTGGCTGAGCCGGCCGCTCGGCCCCCCGTGCGTCTTGAATTCTCTCTCTCTCTTCGCCTCCACTCTTTTCTCTTCATAATATGTTCCTGGAAGCTGGCTGCAAATGTCTTTTAGTGGCTTACGGGAGTATAGGGCTGGCACTGATGTATTAGACCCATTGCAACCAGAGGAAATGGCCGGTGAAGAGAGCGAGAGTGAGTTTAAAGGTGTGGCGGTACACGTAGCCGTCCGCTCCGAAAATGGAGGGTTCTGATTGGTCAGCCGGGAAGGCGTGGCATGTTTATGTTGTGAGCCCGAAGTGTCAAACTCAGCTGTTTTAGAGGGAAGGTAAATGGGGGCGTGTAGATTGGAGGATGGCTTTTTTACTTTAATATATTGTGTATATATATAAGGTATACATATATTATATATATATATATATATATATATATATATATATATATATATATATATATATATATATATATTAAGAGAGAGAGAGAGAGAGAGAGAGAGAGAGAGAGAGAGAGAGAGAGAGAGATAATGGCTTAGTGTAAAATATTGTGTGTTCTCAGTAAACCTTGGTTATCTAACCCTCGCTTTATTGTATTTATCTACCCTGGCATAAATTGGCCCGGGCTGGAGAGATAGCAGCAGGAATGAACTAACGATATTTAAGTCCAGTCATTTACTCTCCATTATACATTCAGGACTGTTCCTCTCGTAAGCATCCATATTTCCAAACTAGTAATGTATATTTCATGACTTTTGTACATGTTTCTAATATAGAAATATGTATACAGAATAACTAGTGTCAATACTATATGGCAAGTTTATCCTACACATTCATTTTTGTAAGTATTATTATGATGAATTACTTTATAATGTTTTTTCGGAAAAATAAGAATTTTTAATTGATGGTGACTATAAAAATCACATGCAATAACAAGTGAAGTATTTTTCAATCCCTTTATTGTAAACATACTCCTTGCCAATGTACCGAACATAATTTCACAATACTGTACGATATAATTGTCATAATACAAGTTTGATATTAATTTCAAGTAGAATTTGTATCCTTTTCACTCACACATATAATGTTTTCTATGCCAAGCTTAGAAACAATAATTTAACCTCGTAAATATTGTCACCTTGCAGCCATAAGATTATAACTGCTTCAACTTTCGAGTATATAATTTTGTATTCGTGGCTCCTTCATCTATGACATATGACCGAATGATAATATGGCTTCACTTGACCCACCAGGGTCAGCAGATTCGCGTCCGTAAAAATATAATTTGTCTCAGGTAGATTAGTTGTAACACCCAAGGGTTGTAAATAGACACAGGATACCACTCGAAGAAAACAAAATAAATACAATTTTAAGTTACACAACTTCATGTACAAGTCTACCATCCTTTGATGTTTTCTACGACGATCGATGGGTCTCTATGTAAGTGTGATTTTTAAATATATGTGTATAAAGGACATAGAAAGGCAGTGCTTCCTGTAACGAATGTCTCCCTCAAAGCTAAAAGAGTGACAGAGTTAAATTCAACGAATGTTGGAGTTAAAATGCCTGGACACACTAAGTTAAAAACAGTCTAAGTCATTGGATGAAGGAAAAATTGATTGAGAGATAACATTTCAGAGCTTACTTGTTTAGTAGCAGACAGACTGAGAACATTTGTTAATTCTTGGGTTGGAGAGCTAGACAAACTAGGGTTGGATTTGCGTTGAAATGCGGGTGCCACCCACTCGCCGTAAGGGTGCACTGAGAGACCTCTGAAGAACACTGATTGTTGTAATAGCGATAGAAGAGTGAGAGATGAAACATTGCGGCTTGTAGAAAGAGATTGTAGGGAATTAGTATGAAGAGGTGACTTGATAAAACGGAATGGGCGACACTCCCCACATGAAGTTTGGTATGAGGGGTACCTCCCCACACATGTGAACAATACTCAATACATGGGCGCATAGTGCCCCTATACAAAGCAAGAAGCTGTGCAAGGGTAAAGAAACCACAGAGAAGGTTGAGCACCCAACCTCTGGGATGTGGTGATATGGTCTTTCCAGGAAAGGTAGAAGTAAAAGAGACACCAAGGATGTTGAGGGAAGATGAGAGGTGGATTTGTGTGTTGTTGAAGAGTAGGAAATAGTTGTGTGGATGATTGTGACGGGTAGATAGATGGAGATATTGGGTGTTGGAGGCATGGAAAGTAACAGGAGTTTCTTCCCTAATCAGAAATTATTGAAATATCAGAGGATAGGGTCGCCATGGCCTCATCCTGTGAGTTTTGGAGTGACTGTGAGGAGGGAGGTTGTGGAAAACCTGCTGCATAATGTAAGTTAGAGTCATCAGCATATGAGTGGATATAACTAGAGGTACAGTTGAGAAGATATTAATGAAAATTATATATAGGACTGGGGATAGGACAGAACCATAAGGAACACCAGAGTTGATATGTTGAGGAAGTAGTCAACGATGGCTATCCATAGACGTAGCTATTTAAACGGCCAGAAAGGAAATTAACAATAAAGGCACAGACGGAGGGATGTAAGCCAAAAGATGGTAATTTGGAATTAAGTTATTTGTATCAAAACTCTATCAAAGGCTTTTGATATGTCTAGTGCACCAAACTTCCCCTTAAATACCAGGATATGGGTGAATATTTCCGTTCGATAAAAAATTAACCGACCCTATTAGCAAATGCGCTTCTAATGACCACATGCATTTGGTTTCACACTCTTAACAATTATCGAATCTATATATTATTAAATCAGTTCGTGTGTCTGCTTGTCTGTGTGTTCTTAATAGGCGGCCGCAGTTTTGGACCTGGTGAGCTGAAACTTTACATGTGGGTGTCAATTGACCTGGGTCAGGTCATAGAGGGGCCGAGGCCACGATCGGAGGTCGTATGAGGCCGAAATTGAAAAAAAACATGAAAAAAATGGCCGTTTGGGGCAGAAGGAGGCCTCCGATCGAAAAGGTGTATGGAACGAAAGTTGTTCGCTGCCCCCCAAAATGGGGGTACGGATGAGGTCAGATCCAAAATCGGAGGTCATTTAGCGGCCGAAATCGAGGTCGCCGTTTAATGAGGCACAGGGAGGTCGAGGCCGGTGATTATGGTAGTAGTAGTATTGTGATGATTGTGGTAGTAGTGATTGATGATGGTGATTATGGTAGTAGAATTTAAATCCGGGCAACGCCGGGTACCCCTACTAGTATAGACTGATAGAGAGAAGAGAGAGAGAGATAATTAATATAGACATATAATATAGACAGAATTAGTATATACACCGTGTGAGGAGGAGCACTTTATTGACAACGTTTCGAATACACCAAAATATATTACAACTGTGTATCAATATACGCAGATATATTACATATTTTGTTTACTCTTTCTTTACAATGTAGGTGATAGAGGATTGAGAAACTGGGAGACTTTCAGCATACAATACATGATGAACAAACCAACAACTATACACTACAAGTAGTTTGTCTACTAAAAAATATACACATATCAAATAAATACGATATAATTGTGTAAGTGATATAAAATATATATTGTCCAACCAAATCCTTTAAATACGAAGGGAAAAGATTTGACTTGCAAAAGAAAAATTAAAGAAAAGCGTCGAAAAATCTAACTTTTAAACGCTTGATAATGAATACGATGAAATTCAGGTAAATCACAAATGATGAGACTTACAGGCAAATTATAAAACTTGAACTGATAAAAATATGAACAACGGAGGGAAGTAAAGAGAGGAATTAAGAGGTAAAAGATAAATGAGGAGGAGGAGTTGAACGCAATTAGATGCAGATTGTCAGATGGGGTAAGACCGAGAGAGCGAGAGAGAGAGAAAGAGAGAGAGAGAGACTAACGAATGATAGTGGGCAAAACTGGTACTTGTGAGTTCTTCTAACGGGGAGAGGCTAAAAAGTCTATATTATAATTATATAAAATAAATATACAAGGTAACTTATACAACAATTACAGAACACTTATATTGATATGCAGAATGTATTGCAATCATATTCACAATTTACCTCAGTTAGTGCTTAAGTGCTAACATGCTTGAATATAAAACTTGTGATACGTTACTATCAGGTGTAAATGTATTTATGGAATTCAATATTTACGTGAATTCTTAGATTGAATCAAAATTCATTTGCATACATAATGATACTCATACATTGGATTCATACAAATGGAAATGGCGAATTTGAGTACTTATCTTACTAGTCTACAAACATGAGTTATATCGTAGTTAGCCTGCCCGCATCAATATAAAAGCATGTTTTCTCTAGTCACTCAACTAGGAATATTAAGGAATGATAAGGAATAATAATTATATATCTGTGTGGAAGTCATTAAGTACAGGGTGACCCCCCAAAAAAATCCCACATTTCAAAGGTAATTGAAACAAAAATGGTTAAAGATAATCAAAATATTATTTGCACACATGAAACTTTATTCAATACAGTTTTTATTCATAATTTTTAAAGATGACATCCTCCAAATGGTGGCCGTCATTGTCTATACACGCTTGGAGGCAATTTCTGAAGGCTGCCATGGCTCGACGGGTCATGTCGGGTGGAACAGCGGTTATCTCCTGCTGAATAGCAACCTTAAGGGCTTCAAGAGTTTGAGGTCGATGAGTATACACTCGTGATTCACAAGGGGCGAGGTAAGGGGAACGGGCCGGCCACCCAACATCGCCACGCAACGAGATCACCCGATCCGGAAACATTTCCCTAAGCACTTTCAATGATCGATGTGTGGTTTCAGCAAGATGGAGCTACGGCACACACAGCTCGACGATCATTGCAAGTGCTTAGGGAAATGTTTCCCTTAATCACGAGTGTATACTCATCGACCCCAAACTCTTGAAGCCCTTAAGGTTGCTATTCAGCAGGAGATAGCCGCTGTTCCACCCGACATGACCCGTCAAAGCATGGCAGCCTTCAGAAATCGCCTCCCAGCGTGTATAAACAATGACGGCCACCATTTGGAGGATGTCATCTTTAAAACATGATGAATAAAAACTGTATTGAATGAAGTTTCATGTGTGCAAATAATATTTTGATTATCTTTAACCATTTTTGTTTAATTTACCTTTGAAATGTGGGAGATCTTTTTGGGTCACCCTGTATAAAGTGCGACGGGTGTTGTATACTTCAGAGTTACTTTCCTACTATTCAATATCTTTATTTACGTTCATACCAGAGTGTTCAATCATAAATTTAGATTATTCAATAGGGGAGAACAAGGACAGCGCAGGTATTGAGTTTTCCTGAAGAGAGAATTACTTTGAATGCAAAGAAGGTACTCTAACACTTAGAGATGCACTACTGAATATTTATACTAGTGACTTTCCTGGTGCCGCATGGGGACTTAAAGGAGTTTTCGCTTCGTGTAGGTGATGGGGTCCTAGGTGGGCGTTTGTCATCAGGCTGCATTCTGCCAGGCCTCAACATCTAGACTGGGAAACTGTCAGACTTTTCAGAGTCTCTTCTTCATTGGTGCTAGGACCACAGGCTATGTCAGGTATTGAACCACAAGCTAAAGAAGGTATAGAAGTGAGTGGTTGCTGCGGTATATCCAGTCGATGATCCAGTCTGTGAGTTTCGTGTCTCACAAATACCACGGGTAACATTTTTGTAACTGTCGTACACGAATTATAGCCAGTACACTGTCAGGGTCAGTCTTAGATCTGACTGAGTTATTATCACACTTAACAGGGCTATTATTGAACTTAGCAGGGCTGGTATCGAACTTAGCAGGGCTAGTATCAAACCTAGCTGTGACCAGATATTTTAAGTGACTATTTTGATATTGGTTGCTGGGTTGGTGTACAATTAGTCTGTCGTTTTTATGCATTGTTCACTTGATGGAGGTTAAGAGCTAGAAGGGCTTTTTCTGTCTCTGCAGTGATTTTGATGGTTATCGAAGGCATGATGGTTTGGTGTTGGTTGGCGTGGGAGCTGTTGCGCACGTGAAGGTCACTCTGATCCTCTTTCATAGCGTTTGCTGTGGCCTTCTGGTCTAGTAGTTGGCGTGGTGGAGATAGAAGCCATTTTTATTGTTGGCATAAATTTTATATAACAAAAATAGAAATACATGGAAAAAGACAAGATGAAACATAATCATAACAAAGCAAACTCTCAAAATTTGATTTAATTTGGTATTCTATCTATCTATCTATTTACTCAGGCCCAATCCCCACTTTTCCTTTTTTTTCTGGGGGGGGGGGGGAGTGGCCGACTCAAGACAGAGCAAGAACAGGGACAACACAAATCGACCGTTAGTCGATGAAAATGGAGAATACACCAAAGATGAAGTACAAATTAGTAATGCCCTAAATACCTTCTTTGCATCAGTTTTTACAACGGAAGACCTCAGTGATATCCCTACACCATCGCCGATTCAGATTGATAATTCAGATGTTCTAAGCAATATCACCATTACAGAGAGAGAAGTATTGAATTGTTTAGATAAACTCAAGGTAAATAAAACGCCTGGACCTGATACAATCTCACCTAGAGTCCTAAAGGAAGCTAAGGATGAGCTCTCTAAACCAGTGCCATTGCTATTCAATAAATCCTTGCAGTCTGGAACTATGCCTGATCAGTGGAAGCTAGCCAACGTAACACCGATATTCAAAAAAGGCAGCAAATCCCTACCTAATAACTATCGTCCAATTAGCTTAACCTCAGTTGTATGTAAAATGTTAGAAACACTCATAAGAGACAGACTCGTAAATCACTTAGAGGAAAATAACATACTTAAAGATACTCAACACGGCTTTCGTAAAAAACGTTCCTGTTTAACAAACCTCATAGACTTCTTCCACGATATCCTCAACCTCTACGATGAGAGTAAAGCTGTAGATATTATATATACCTTGATTTTCAAAAGGCCTTTGACAAAGTTCCTCACAAACGTTTACTGCTAAAACTTAAAGCGCATGGAATACAAGACGGTGTGGTGAAATGGATAGAAAATTGGCTCAGCGACAGAAAGCAAAGAGTAGTCATAAAACAGTAAGGCATCTAAATGGACCAATGTAAGTAGCGGGGTACCCCAGGGATCGGTACTAGGACCAATTATCTTTCTAATTTACATCAACGACATTGATGAGGGTCTCACCTGTACAATCCAAGATGTCCAGCAAGGAAGAAAAGGCTCCCGACTGCAGGAAGGAAGACGACGGAGCCCCCAAAGACAACACCACAGCCACCAAAGGAAAGAATGAGGAAGCAGAAAAGCGAGGAGAGGAGACCACCACCTCCTGAACCTGAAGCTGAGGATGACTTCACCTTCTCCCAACCACTGCTTGGTAAATTCCTCATCAACTTTACCAAAAGACTGTGTATGATGCTCGACGTTGAGGACAACACCCTACCATCACCTGAAGAAGTCGAGGCCCTCACCAGTGAGGTCCTAAAAGAAGCCCCAAAAACCAGCCGACCCCAGAAGAAAGAAAAGATCCATCGAAAGAAGACCCCCAGGAATAGACTGCAACTCGAGAAACCCCTGAATAGGACCACCGCAGCTGCAGCCACGAAGAAAACACCAGCCCCGAAACCAGTACCAGCTGCTGAGACAGAAGAATCCCGTAAAAGGGAAGCTGAACGCAAGGATAAATGGGAAGAAAGTAGGAAGAAGAGAGCAGACATCATCAAGAAAGCAGAGGAGGAGCAGAAGAAACAGGAGGCCGAAGAAATACGAATACTTAAAGAATTCGTCAGAGAAAACGCGAAACTTGATTACGACACCGATGAGGAAGAAATTGATGCAGACGAATTTGAGGACATGATATCATGAAGAGGTTTTAGGACCACACTGGTGGGCTCCCTAAATGGCATAGCTCCGTGTAACCTCCTTGAGGTTACAAATCTTACATCATCATGTACAATCTCAAAATTTGCTGACGAAACAAAGATTGCAAATAGCGTACTCTTAAAAATAAAAAAAGTTGATGATATGCAACACAATCTAGATAAATTGTCATGTTGGGCCCAAATTTTGCAAATGAGTTTCAATGCTGATAAATGTAAAGGACTACATATCGGATACCAAATGAGGAAAGCAAACTATTTGATGAATGGCCACTCAGCTTAAGAATGTAAACAGAGAAACCGATCTGGGAGTAACAATATCAAGTAACCTAAAACCGAGTCAACAATATTCAGAAGTTGTTAAGAAGGCAAACAAAATAATTGGCTTTATAGGCAGGTCATTTGAGCATAAATCCAAAGACGTTATCCTAACCCTTTACAATTCCTTAGTCCGCCCTCTTCTGGAATACTGCATTCAATCCTGGTGCCCTTATTACCAAAAAGATATAGACAAGCTAGAACGAGTTCAACTTAGAGTTACCAAAATGATACCTAGCCTAAAGAACAAACCATACGAGGAGCGTCTTAGAGAATTAAATCTATTCCTTTAACCCAGCGCAGATTAAGAGGCGACTTAATTCAAGTGTTCAAAATCATCAAAGGCATCGACAATATGAACTGTAGTAAGTATTTCACTATCGACCAATCTAATTACACGCGGGGAAACGGGTGCAAAATTATTGGTAAATCTTTTAACTCACACGAAGCTAAAAATTTCTTCTTCAATCGAGTTGTCAACTTATGGAATGGGCTTCCCCGAGATGTTATAGACTGCAGCGCCGTGGATTCATTCAAACTTCGCATAGACAAATATCTCGCATCAAACCCGCGACTGACTGCGTTTGTAAATGAATAGCTTTATTTTATCCTCCCCTCAGTTACTAACCCATCTGTCCCCTACTAACTTCCCAATCCTGCCACGGACATTAGTTCCAGGGAAGTAGTTCCCTTTCCAATGTTCCCTTACCCACTCTAAACCACTGTTTGGACACTTGATCCTGAGTGTTTTGGAGGACAAGCAGCCTAGAAGGGTCACTAGACCTGTTGTTGCTTGATTTCCTTTGTACTCCTTTGTACAACAGAAAACAAAAAACAGAAAACACAACACATCTAGGTCATCCAGGAGAAAACTCCGATACCAGGGTCACCAAGGTCCCTCCAGCACTCCCCCGGCCCCCGACATATATACCAGGGTCACCAAGGTCCCTCCAGCACTCCCCCGGCCCCCGACATATATACCAGGGTCACCAAGGTCCCTCCAGCACTCCCCCGGCCCCCGACATATATACCAGGGTCACCAAGGTCCCTCCAGCACTCCCCCGGCCCCCGACATATATACCAGGGTCACCAAGGTCTCTCCAGCACTCCCCCGGCCCCCGACATATATACCAGGGTCACCAAGGTCCCTCCAGCACTCCCCCGGCCCCCGACATATATACCAGGGTCACCAAGGTCCCTCCAGCACTCCCCCGGCCCCCGACATATATACCAGGGTCACCAAGGTCTCTCCAGCACTCCCCCGGCCCCCGACATATATACCAGGGTCACCAAGGTCTCTCCAGCACTCCCCCGGCCCCCGGCATATATACCAGGGTCACCAAGGTCCCTCCAGCACTCCCCCGGCCCCCGACATATATACAGTATATTGTTGTTTACATTTACAATTATTATTTATTTTTCAATTTTAGTTTCGGAGAGATCTGTCTTCACGTTGCCAAAACTTAACCCGTTCTGTACCGGTGAAGTCCTTCTTGTTTTATTCTGGAATTTATTACATGATTTTATTCAGCTTAAGAAGGAACTCTAGTTATTTAATGACTATAGACTATCTAATTTACACCTTTTAGATACCATAGATTGTTCCAAAGCTGAATAAAATCGTATAATATTTGCCAGATTATGATGAAAAGAACGTACACCATTCATTGCTATAAATTTGAAGCGTTAATACATCTTTCAACAATTCCATACCATCTCAACCAGTAAGCAATTCAAAAGAGAGAGAGAGAGAGAGAGAGAGAGAGAGAGAGAGAGAGAGAGAGAGAGAGAGAGAGAGAGAGAGAAGAAGCGAATTAATGAATAGTCAAACAATGAGAAACGAGGGATGGTAAATTTTAGGGGAAGGGAAATGATGATAAAACTGTGAGAGGGAAGCAGGCAGAGAGAGAGAGAGAGAGAGTGAGTGTGTGTGAGACAAGAAAGGAGTGCAGACACAGACAAACACAAAGATGACAAAATGAAAAACAGACAATAATACACACAGTCCTACAGTTATAATAGGACATAAAGACAGGAAAATCGATAGATATAATATGAAGTCGAGCAAAACAAAATATTATATAATTTATCCTGAGTACTCATTACATTATCTCTCTCTCTCTCTCTCTCTCTCTCTCTCTCTCTCTCTCTCTCTCTCTCTCTCTCTCTCTCTCTCTCTCTCTATATATATATATATATATATATATATATATATATATATATATATATATATTTATGCAACTTGCATATTCAATACAATATAAATCAATTGAATTAAAGTCAAGAGAACTGGAATTGTGTATAAATTTGGCTATGATATGTTTTGGTAGTGGCACGGTGAGGAAACCTTGGCAACACTGCTTTCAGTCAACCCCTAGCCCATGCAGTAGATAGAGACTGGCCAACTCCTCATGATTGTTTTAAAATTCATACAATATTGTTAATATATGCTCTTGATTAGTTCAGATTAACAGTATACAAAGGTTGATATAATTGTACCCAGCAAACTAGTAAAACATAGTTCTTAGAATATAGGCTAGGTTGTTTTTGAACAAGAAGCTCGCTTGTAGTCGTATTCCAAACCTTGACTCCTCTGAATTCTCAACTTTCTGGCTCAAACGTTCCTGTCGCTCTCAAGTTAGATAAATCTGTGTCGTTTACCTCTAGTAATTCTCCTCTCTTTTCTATATTCTTCAACTATCTGAACTCTAAAATGGTACACACTCTATTTACATCTTCTTTCTCAGAAATCTCCATCTTAGGTTATTTCAATGTTCACCACTCCCAATGGGTTCTCCTCTAATTTCACTGACCAACCTGGTGAACAAGCCTATATCTTCTCTTTATGCTGAACGACTTAGAGCAGTTAGTTCAGCACCCTATTCGTATTTCTTACCGCCATGGAGACAGGCCCAATATGCTTGACTTATTTATAACCTCTAATACTTCTGCTCACTCTGTAAACCTTTTCTTTCCAATGAACTCCTCTGATCACCTGTCCTATCTCTCCAGTGCGGCCATCTGATCCTCCCAGCCGGCGGCACTTGTGGCACTTTGGCACTGCTGACTGGGAGGCACTTCGGCAGTACTTATTTGATTTCCCTTGTAAGTAATTTTGCTTCTATCCCCTCGGAGTGTGCTGAACGCATTACTTGGGTAATCATCTTAGGCTAGGAGGCATACATAATATATTCTTACTCTCAATCTAATACAAACAAATTTAAGTTTACTCATTCTTGTTTTACTGCTGTCTGCAATAAGTATTTGGATAGTACCGATGCCTTCAAACTCAAATATCTCGTAATATTTATGCTTCTGCCCAGAATCAAGGCAAATCTGTTCTTTGACATGCCAAACAATTTTTCATCAATAATAAATGCACTGAACATTCTAATTCTAACTCTTCCTAGTCTTCTGGTATCTAGCCAAAACCCTCTCCAATAATTATTTTACTTCCTCTTATATCCCTCCTCTTTCCCACTCTGACAACACCACTGTCACTTTTTCTAATGCAAAAACTAAATTCTTTGATCAAAGTTTTGTTACAAGCTCTACCTTGGTTGATTCCTCGTTCTATTACTCCCTGTCCACCCCGCTCTCTCATATTTATGCCTATAATGTTGATCTCATCTGAGATGTACATTTTGACCTCTATGGGCTTAATACTAAGTACTGATAGCAGTCCCCCTGGTATCTGAAAGGGGTGTTTCCGGGTGGCTATCTCTATAACAGAAGACAGTTAACAGATGAAGAGATTGCAGGCACCAGTTTTACAAGGCAATACCCACGGAGGGTCTATAGGCATATGATAAGGAGTTGCTGGAACTCCTGTTTCATTTGTCTGGCTCCCTTACTGTTTCTGTTTGTTCCTCACCTACACAGAGTGATCCAGCTGGCTCTCACAAACACCATCTCCTGCTATCTATTTCACTACACTAAACAAGCACACCACACTTCTTTCTGTCACAAAAACAAGACAAAAGTATTCGTCTACCAGCTGAGTCTAGCTCGGTAGTTTGTTCGTCCCCACTTGGGTTTACTCAGTCTGGTTTTTTCGTCCCTACTTTCTTTCAACCCTAGGGGAGGCACTTGTCACAGGCAGCTCTGCCTTTTGTCTCCCTCATCCACATATATACAAAAAAAAAAAAAAAAAAAATTGTTCCTTCTATTGTCCTCAAAAACTGTTTTCTTGCATCATGCTGACTCACTCTCTCTCTCTCTCTCTCTCTCTCTCTCTCTCTCTCTCTCTCTCTCTCTCTCTCTCGCTCTCTCATCGGTAATGCGTTCAGCACTCTCCGAGGGTCACCGGCCACGGAAGCAAAAATCATTCCATGGGAAATAAAAGAAGTACTGCTGGAGAGCCTCCCAGTCAGCAGCACCAAAGTGCTACAAGTGCTGCTGGCTGGGAGAATCGGGTGGCCGTACTGAAGAGATAGGACAGGTGACAGAGATAAGTTTATGGTCGGAGGAGCCCAAAGGAGAGAAAATATCGACAGTCTAAGAAGAAGGGTTAGAAGTTAGAAATAAGTCAAGAATGTTGGGCCGTTCTCCGAAGCGATCCGGGATACGGGGGGGGGGGGGGGGGGTTGCTGAACCAACTGCTCTAGGTCATTTAGGGTATAAAAGACGTAGGCTTGTTCACCAGGTTGGTTAGTGGAATGAGAAGCCATTGGCGGTGTTGAATGTTAAAATCTCCTGAGATGGAGATTTTTGAGAAAGGAGAAAAATATACAAAGACCAGAAAGATGACACACCATGGTTGAAGGAATAATAAAGTAATTTACAGATAATGCTATTAAGGGGAGCTTTTTTTTTCCTGAACCCCTTTCTACCTCATCCTTAGCCCCATTTATTTTGAGATTTTAAGGCGTTCACCCTATTAGTTTGGCGATGTTGACTTTTCGTTCCATTTCCTTGTCAATTTTAATACCTCTCGTCCCATTTAGGTGTAATTTTTTTCCTAGCGATCGATAGCGACCCTGCAATGATGGATAATCCGGGGACATTTTCCTACCGAAAAATGTAGAAATTTATCTCGAAGGGAGGTCTTGGGGGTATTTTTTGAAACATGATGGAGGACTAGAGCAAAATAGATACCTCCCTTAACCCTTTCAGTACCGGTGACGTCCTTTTCAATCTATTCTGGCAAATATTAGATGATTAGGAGGCTAGGAACCCTCTTACCCTTGTAAAATTCTCCTACTCAACGATACAGAAAAACGGGGCGAGGGAACGCGAAAGTGGTCCCAGACCCTGAGAATAGGAACTTTACATATTGTTTCTGTTTGGGTTCTGTCTTGTGTCGGGCATGCCCAGCAATGGGATATGTGCCAGAGTATATACATACATCAGATTATTATATTCAGCTTAGGAAGAACCTTTAACAATTAACAGGCTGCAGAATATCTCATTTGATCCATTGAGCTACCACAGATCCTTTCTAAGTTGCACAAAATCATTTAAATATAGCTAGACTAAAATTAATAAGATGTCACTGGTACTGAAGGGGTTAACGTGAACACGACATCATTATTGTGAAAGGGTTATAACGATGAAGGACAAGAACAGCCACTCTTATTATTGTCAACTGCACAAGAGAGAACAAAATATGAATACGAATGACCACCGGAATTGAGTGGGCGCTTTGGCTGGAAAAATTTGGTCTTTTGAAATGTTTTTGGAATAATTTGGGCTTGCTTACAAAATTCGGCCTAAGCCATGAGACTGTTCCAGATGTGGTCACGGCCAGGGCAATAATATATACATTGACATTATATTTTACCTCGGGAAAACAAAACAGATTTTTATGCAAATTGGTGTTTTTGGAAGATAGATTTGATTACCATTTCATTTTTAAATATGTATCAGTCACTTTTCCTCACACCAAGTATTTTGCTGTGTGTTTATCAAAAAATATTAATTGAGTTTGAGTCATGGGGTGTTTGTATGTGCGTGTGTGTGCATGCAGAGGGTGAGCCAGCAAGATATGTGTATTGTTGTGCGCTTGTGTGTGTCTGTCTGTGTGTACCTTTATATAATATTAAGCTGATGTACACAGATACGTTCATGCCTACTGTTATGTCTATATGATTATGGCATAAATGGATCTTTAACTGAGAGAGGAATACTAATAGTCAACACAGACTATAATGTATCATACAACAGGACACAAAGACTACGAATCTCCTATCAATTACAACACGTAGAAGAGGAGAGGCAAGTTATTGCAGGTTTATAGGAAAATTCCAAGTACTTCTTTTCATATTCCAAATAAAAGGCAAAAAATGGCATCAAACATTGGCCCACTAAGCAAAATGGATGGGTTATTCACGGGGGACAACAAAAATATGAGTAAACTCGTACGTCAGCAGTATGAAACGACCTTCAGTGAGCCTGACAAAACAAAAACCATCAGGGACCAATATTAATTTGTCAATGGATAACTCCCCCCACCCCCACCCCACGGAGACCCACCAGACTATTGATATTCATTTTGGGTCAAAAGACAAGGAAAAGGCTATTGTCAACATGCCATCCCACTCAGCACCAGGCCTGGACTCATGGAATTCGATCCTAATAAAGAAATGTAAGGAAAACCTTTCAAAACCCTTAACTATACCGTGGAGTAGGAGTCTAGATACTGGAGAAATACTAGATTGTTTAAACAACACAATAATTGCCCCTCTGCATAAAGGAGGGAGTAAAGCACTACCAAAAAACTATCGCCCGGTAGTCCTAACTTCCCATATCATTAAAATATTCAAGCAAGTCTTGCGAGACAAAATCTCAACATTTATGGAAACAAACAATGTCCACAACACCGGTGAATATGGATTCAGAGCAGGAAGATCAAGTCTCTCACAACTGATGGAACATTATGACAACATTCTTAAATCCCTAGAGAAATAGAAAAACGTGGATGTAATTTACACCGATTTTGCAAAAGCATTTCATAAGTGTGGCCATGGTATCATCGCCCACAAACTTAAAGCAATTGGGATAAAAGGCAAATTCGGAAGGTGGATATACAAATTCCTCGCACACCGGAAAAACAGTAGCAGTAAACCAAGTCATATCTCAGCCTTCGGATGTCAAAAGCTCAGTTGCCCAAGGAACAGTGCCAGCACCCCTTCATTTCCTCATTCTAATTAATGACATAGATGCCAATACAAGACACAGTACAGTGTCTAAAATTGCATGCTGATGTAAACACGCAGAAACAAACGAGCCGACTAAAGGCAGACATAAATGTAGTGTTCCAGTGGACCAGGGAAAACAACACGCAGTTTAATGAAGAAAAATTCCATCTAACACGGTACAGAGATGATAATGTTGTTAAAGGGAACACAAATTACAAATAGAATCAAACCACATTATAGAATGTGTAGACAGTGTGAAGAACCTTGGAGTGTTACTGTTTGAAAATATGAGTTTCAAAGAATGTAACCAAGTCAAAGTTGCAGCTGCGAAACGGCTAACAGGTTGGATTTTATGTACATTTAATACACGCCTATGATAATTATCTTCAGATTCCTAGTGCTACCGGGACTAAAACACTGTAACGTCTTAGCATCCTCATACAAAGCAGGCAAATATATTATTTAGAGAGGTGTACAAAGAAACTTAACATCACGCATACAGTAAACTCTGTTTACTCTGATTCGTTTACTCACACTTGCTCTACTACTGTCCACAACAAGGAGGAAGCATTCAAACTGTACCGACGCCTTAAAACTCAAGAATCTCATTCTTCCTATATTTCTGCCCGGAATCAAGCCAAATCTTTTCTTCGACTTGCCAAGTACTCTTTCATCAATAATAAATGCACTGAACTATCCAACTCTAGTCCCAAGCTTTCTGGCATCTAGCCAAAAACCTCTTCAACAATTTTTCTTCCTCGTCTTTCCCTCCCATTTTCCACTCTGATGGCACAACCATCACTTCTTCCTCTGACATAGCTGAACTCTTTGCTCAAACTTTTGATAGACATTCTACCTTGGATGATTCCAGTGCTATGCCTAATATCCTAATCTCTTCTAAAGACGTACTTTTTACCCTCTCTGGGCTTAATATTAAGAAGGTGTACGGTCCGGACGGTGTTCCTCCTGATGAACTTAAAAACTGTGCTTCCCTGCTGACCCCCTGCCTAGGCAAACTCTTTCGTCTCTGTCTCTCCTCTCCTCTAATGTCTTTCCTTCTTGCTGGAATTTTGCTCTCATTCAACCTGTCCCAAAGAAGGGTGACCGCTCTCAACCCTCCAACTATCGTTCAACTGCTCTCATCTCTTGTATCTCTAAAGTTTTTGAAACTATTCTAGCTTCAAAATTTCTTATTCATTACTCTTCTCATAATCAGCTCTCAGATCACCAGTATGGCTTCCTTAACGCCCTACGAGCGGGCCCGTCAGTAACTTCTACTACCCGCCCAGCGGGTGGTTTTACCCTAAACGACCTTATTTCCGTGCTCTTTTTCATGCATAAACAAGAGCCAGAGCGTAATACAATTATGTATCCCTGAAAGGGCGATAATTGAGCTTTCCAATGACACCAGAACCATCCTTCTATGACCACGCGTTCTCTTGCAACGATCGTGCAACACGAAGGAAAAATCCCTAAAATACGGTAATTTCCTTACAAAATTCCCTGTGTAGCGAGGTAGTGAGTGTGGATGTGTGTGGAGGGGAGAGCAGTTGCCGCGCGGGAACCGTGCCGAATGGTCAGAGCCGACCTACGCTCCTCCCACCGCTCGTCTCTCTCTCAGAGCCAATTATTGCCCAAAATTGCAGACCGCCTTAAGTCGGTCCCCGCCATATAGTCCTTGGTTCTCTAGACCGACTTAAGTCTGGCCCCGCTAAAGAGGGGTTAAGGGTCGCGCTATTGGTGATCTTCTTTCAAATCCCACTAACTCTTGGTCATCCAACTTTTGGGACTTCGGTGAGACTTTTTCTGTTGCACTAGACATATCGAAGGCCTTCGATAGAATCTGACACAAATCTTTAAATTAATTTTCAAACTGCCCTCCTTCGGTTTCTGTCCCTCCATTTGTGCCTTTATCTCTAATTTCCTTTCCGGCTGTTCCATAGCTGCGGTTGTGGACGGCCATCGCTCATTTCCTCATCCTATCAACTCCGGTGTTCCTCAGGGTTCTGTCCTATCTCCTATTCTCTTTCTAATTTTCATAAATGATCTTCTCAACTGTACATCCAGTCCCATCCATTCATATGCAGACGACTCTACCTTACACCTCTCAATTAGCTTTCCAGAACGCCCAAGCAATCAGTTCCTCAAAAGCAAACATAATGAAGCCATAAAATACTTATCTTCTAATTTACCTACAATTTCCAATTGGGGTAGAGAAAACCATGTTACATTTAATGCTTCCAAAACTCAATTTATCCATCTTACTACCCGTCAGGAACCTCCAGAGGAGGACTATTGCTTATTCTTCAACAATACAAACATCAACCCTTCATCTTCTCTAAATGTACTCGGTGTCTCTTTTTCTTCTGCTTTCACTTGGAACGACCATATTACCAGTCTCGCTAAGGCAGCCTCCCAGAAGCTGGGTGTGCTCAACCACCTCAAGGGGTTCTTTACCCCTTCACAGCTTCTTGCTCTGTACAGGGGCACAGTGCGTCTTTGTATTGAGTATTGTTCACATGTGTGGGGAGGATTCTCTCACACCGCACTCCTAGACAAAGTAGAAAGGAAAGCCTTTCGGATCATTAACTCCCGTCCACTCACCAACTCTCTGCAATCCCTCTCTCTTTGCCGCAATGTTGCATCTCTCTCGCTATTCTATCGCTACTACAATAATCAGTGTTCCTCGGACCTTTCCCAGTGTATACCACATCCTCTACGTAGGGTACATAGTACCCGCATTGCAACACAATCCCACCCCTACTCTGTGCAACTATCCAACCCAAGAGTGAAACGCTATTCTCAGACTTTCTTCTATTTAACTGCTGAGCTTTGGAACTCTCTCCTAGAATAAGTCTGTCCCTCTTCTTATGACTTAAATTGCTTCAAACTCGGTGTGTCCAGGTATTTTAGCTCGAACGTCCCTTGGTTTTGGCCCTCGCTCTTTCAAATCTGGGGGAAGAACTTGCTGCAGGCAGTTATGTCTTTTGTTTCCCTCATTCACATAAAAAACAAAAAAAACAAAAACAAAATGTAAATAGCCGGTACACTATTGGGAGTTTTTAAGATTACTGAAACTGTACTCGTTGAAGGGTAGAAGGAAATGTTACTTAATAATATATACATGGTAAATCGCAGAAGGTTTAGTACCAAACCTATATACCCCAATAGTCATGAAGTTCAGTGATAGGTGAGGCTGGGAAAGCGATATTCCTCGGATGAATTACTGGGGTGCTGGGGACTTGCTGCGAGAGGGTTGGTTATCACATAGAGGACCATGTCTCTTCAACAAACTACCACGGCGATTAAGAGACATGAGGGGTGTCTCATTAGACAACGTGAAGAGAGCCCTCGATGTTGAACTGGAAAAAAGTGCCAGACGAGCCCAATTTCGCAGGGGAGCGTGCTGCTCCTTCAAAGAGTCTGCTGCAACAAATCACCACCCAGAACGAGGGGCCACTAGAAGAGTTGTGAACCCTACCTTAGCTGACCTTAAATAGGTATACATACAATAACCATAAGGGGTACAATACACAATACACAATTATTTCGACAATCAGTTCATTATACATTACAATATACAATTACCAAAATATACAGTATATAATTATACTGTATACTATGAATGCCAAACAGAAACTATGCTTGCGTTCAGTTGACGCTATCAAGGCAATAATGTTTATGCTTGAGCAATCATGTTGATGAATGAGCAGGGTGAACGATATGATAGTCAAACATTATTCTTGTTGCAGATTGGTTAATGGCTGTGAATGCAAAATTAAAATTAATCGGCGATGTCCATGTATGTGTAAGGCACTGTCACACGTGTGCTTTTTTGGTCTATCAATTTTGATCAATACATTGTAATCAATACAATCCATCAGGATAATGGGTAAGGTTGTCACATGGTCAGCTACAGTCAACATTCTTGTTCAAGACAGACTAAAATAGATGAATTCTAGCCCAGCCTCGGAGTACCCAGAGGGAGGGACCATTCAAATGCCCCCACACCCGACCGACCATCCCCTGACGACCCCACACAATTACCTGGACCTCGGCCTGTTACTCTTTATATTAATTTCTGCAACATTCATGGACTTTCCTCTAACTTTCACTCTGTTGAGCACCATCTCTCCTCCTACAAACCTAATCTTCTCTTCCTCACCGAAACTCAGGTGTCTGTAGCAACTTCCAGCAGCCCCTTCTCTGTATCCTCCTACTTTCTCTGTCCTAGTTTCAAAGCCAAAGGCGTATGTTGTGCATATGTGCACAACAAACTCACTTGCTCTCGTGTTCCCGATTTCGACTCCTCTGAATTCTCAACTTTATGGCTCAAACTTTCCTGTCATTCTCTTACTAAATATTTCTGTGCTGTTTATCTTTCCCCTAACTCTACCAACTTTCCCAAATTCTTTGACTATCTAAACTCTGCAGTGGAACACATTCTATCCATTTCTCCTTTCTCAGAAATCTCCATCTTAGGAGATTTCAATGTTCACCACCGCCAATGGCTCTCCTCTCACACTACTGATCCACCTGGTGAACAAGCCTACGTCTTTTCTATCCTAAATGACCTAGAGCAGTTAGTTCAGCAACCCACCCGTATCCCGGATCGCATCGGAGATCGGCCCAACATTCTTGACCTGTTTCTAACTTCTAACCCTTCTTCTTATACTGTCGTTCTTTTCTCTCCTTTGGGCTCCTCCGACCATAAACTTACCTCTGTCACCTGTCCTAACTCTCCAGTACGGCCACCCGATCCTCCTAGCCGGCGGCGCTTGTGGCACTTTGGCGCTGCCGACTGGGAGGCTCTTTGGCAGTACTTCTTTGATTTCCCATGGAATGATTTCTGCTTCCGTGGCCGAGGACCCTCGGAGAGTGCTGAACGCATTACCGAGGTAATCCTATCGGGCATGGAACCATACATTCCATTCTCTTTCTCTCAGACTAATGCTAACAAATCTTGGTTTACTCACACCTGTTCTACTGCTGTCCGCAATAAGGAGGAAGCATTTAAACGGTACCGACGCCTTAAATCTCGAGACTCTCATTCTTCATATGTTTCTGCCCGGAATCAAGCCAAATTTGTTCTTCGACTTGCCAAACACTCTTTCATCAATAATAAATGCACTGAACTATCCAACTCTAGCTCTTCCCAAGCTTTCTGGCATCTAGCCAAAAACCTCTCCAACAATTTCTCTTCCTCGTCTTTCCCTCCCCTTTCCCACTTTGATGGCACAACCATCACTTCTTCCTCTGACAAAGCTAAACTCTTCGCTCAAACTTTTGCTAGAAAATCCACCTTGTATGATTCCAGTGCTATTCCTCCCTCTCCGCCCTCCTCTCTCTTACTTATGCCTAATATCCTAATCTCTTCAAAAGATGTACTTTCTACCCTCTCTGGGCTTAACACTAATAAGGCGTACGGTCCGGACGGTGTTCCTCCTGTTGTTCTCAAAAACTGTGCTTCCGTGCTGACTCCCTGCCTAAGCAAACTCTTTCGTCTCTGTCTATCCTCTAACGTCTTCCCTTCATGCTGGAAGTTTGCTCACATTCAACCTGTCCCAAAGAAGGGTGACCGCTCTCAACCCTCCAACTATCGTCCAATTGCTCTCATTTCTTGTCTTTCTAAAGTTTTTGAAACTATTCTTGCTTCCAAATTTCTTAAGCATTTCTCTTCTCATAATCTGCTCTCAGATCGCCATTATGGCTTCCTTAACCTGACAAGCGCGATATAGACGTAGGTGCTAGGGTAGTTATTTGTGCATTTCTAGCCCTGGATTCTGACAGAATTAGTTATATTTACAATATAAACCATTATTTGTTTTCGGTATGCTTTTATTTTACATATATGATGTATATATGAACCTTCAAGAGTGCTAAAATAAGTGGGAAAAGCATTTGGGTGGTGAAAAACGAAGATATTGGCCACCCGGTCATAATCTCAGGCGAGAGAGAGAGACAGGCAGCCTTCCCCTCTCGCTGTCTGGGAGTCAACTGAGAAGAGCGGGGCGGTGTGTGCCGGTGTCTGGGTGTTGCATAACGATCTTTTATGCAACCCACTTGTGCTACATTATCGCGGGAGAGAAAAATAACCGATAAATGATGATAATAAGAGGAAAAATAGGTGATAATTGAGGAGGGGAGGGAGGGGGGAATAAGGTGGGGAAGGAGGGGAGGGGGGTGGGTGAGATTTACATGGATGAGTACTGGAGGGGAATTATCTCACCTAGAGACAAATTCCTTTGTTTTGATAGGCCCTTTTTTTTTATGGAAGGCTTTTTTTATGGTCCTGCTTCCGTGAGGCCTATCGCGTTCCCTATAGGAAGCCTTCCGTGAGGCCTATCGCGCTTGCCGGGTTAAGGGTCACTCTACTGGTGATCTTCTTTCATATCTTACTAACTCTTGGTCATCCTCCTTTCGGGACTTCGGTGAGACTTTTTCTATTGCACTAGACATATCGAAAGCCTTCGATAGTGTCTGGCATAAATCTTTAATTTCTAAACTACCCTCCTTCGGTTTCTATCCCTCCATCTGTGCCTTTGTCTCTAATTTCCTTTCCGGCCGTTCCATAGCCGCGGTTGTGGACGGCCATTGTTCACTTCCTCACCCAATAAACTCCGGTGTTCCTCAGGGCTCTGTCCTATCTCCTATTGTCTTTCTAATTTTTATAAATGATCTCCTTAACTGTACCTTAATTCCCATCCATTCATACGCAGACGACTCAACCTTACACTACTCCATTACTTTTTCAGAACGCCCCAGCCAGCAATCCCTCAACGACAAACGTAATGAAGCCATACAACTCTTAAATTCTGATCTAAATACTATTTCCAATTGGGGCAGAGAAAACCTTGTTAACTTTAATGCTTCCAAAACCCAATTTCTCCATCTATCTACCCGTCAGGATCTCCCAGCGGACTATCCCTTATTCTTCAACAATACAAAAATCAACCCTTCATCTTCTCTCAATATTCTTGGTGTCTCTTTTTCTTCTGCTCTCATTTGGAAGGACCATATTACCAGTCTTGGTAAGGCAGCCTCCCAGAAGCTGGGTGTGCTCAACCGCCTTAGGGGGTTCTTTTCCCCTGCACAGCTTCTTGCTCTGTACAGGGGCATAGTGCGCCCTTGTATTGAGTATTGTTCACATGTGTGGGGAGGTTCATCTCACACCGCTCTCCTAGACAAGGTTGAAAGGAAGGCCTTTCGTATCATTAACTCCCGTCCACTCACCAACTCTCTGCAATCTCTCTCTCTCCGCCGCAATGTTGCATCTCTCTCGCTATTCTATCGCTACTATAATAATCAGTGTTCCCCAGAGCTATCCCAGTGCATACCACCTCCTTTACGTAGGGCACGTGGTACCCGTCTTGCAACTAAATCCCACCCCTACTCTGTGCAACTCTCCAACCCAAGAGTGAAACGTTACTCTCAAACTTTCTTCTACTCAACAGCTGAGCTCTGGAACTCTCTCCCAGAATCATTTTTTCCCGCTTCCTATGACTTAAATTGCTTCAAACTCTATGTGTCCAGGCATTTTGGCTCGAACGTCCCTTGATTTTGGCCCTGTCACTCTTCCAACTATGGGGGGAGGCACTCGCTATAGGCAGTTATGCCTTTTGCCTCCCTCAATCACATAGAAAAAAAACCCAAAAAACAAACAGGGGAAGAGGGTTGTAGGAATGCTGAAAGCAGTAACAAGAAATAGGGTGGTCAGTATGGAAGTGAAGAAGTCCTTGCATGACAGTGTGGTAATCCTGACACTGACTTACGGAAGCGAAGCATGGACGTTTGAGAAGAGACTCAGATCAAGAGTGAGAGCAGTGGAAATGAATTACTTAAGAAGTGCGTGCGGAGTTACATGGAGGGATAGACAAACTAATGAAGAAGTTAGAAGGAGGTGTGATGTGGAAGTAGATGTGCTGGAAAGTGTGAAAAGGAACAAATTGAGATGGTTCGGCCATAATATGGAACGTATGGAAAGCGAGAGAATGACTAAGAGGGTGTACGAGAGCGAGGTGGAGGGACACAGAGGGAGAGGTAGACCAAAGGAGAGGTGGAAGGATGGAGTGAGGAAGTATATCAACGAGGGCAGTGCTGGTTGGGGGGAGGGGCGTCGACTGACTGGGGACAGAGGTGCATGGGGGCGGTTCGTTCGTGGCCACCCCTTCGGGGATCACGGCGTCAGGCAATAGATAGATAGATAGATAGTAATATAACTAATATATAACTATTAAAATAAGATAAAAACGCATAGGGTTAAAAAACGAACCAATTGGGCTTTGAACCTTTGCGGGTAAGTTTACTGATTGAACAGCAAAGACGTTACCGTCTAGGCTTAAATAGACATTAGAGCTGCACTGAAAGTCGCTTGTTAAACGTTATATAAAGCAAAATAGTTATGATTACTTATATTTTTATAGGTGTGCTACCTTATAATATAGATTATGATGCATAAATAATATGAATGGAGACTAATAGCACTGAATTATGATGATATAATGTTGAGATCAAATTGAGGCCCACTACTATGTTTGCGTCGCTAGTAATTTCCACGGCGTGATAGCGTGATCCCTGTCTGATATCAAACAGTCGCAAATGTGATTTGTCGAATCAGATGCTATCACATTCAGAAGAGCTATCACGTTTGCGTGTTTGGGTGTATTGAACGCAACCTATGTTTTTATAAGGGTTAGTTAGGAGCCTATAACGGTTCCTTGTTATTCCCTGTAAAGACAGAGTACTCTGGTAGTTTCCTTTTTTTCTTTTTTTTTAAGACCTTCGTTTACATATTGTGAAAAAACTGTTATCCTTCAGAAAAAAGTGGGAAAAAGTTAATTATATGATAGATACATGCTTTTCATAATAGGTGTTGCTAGCCCCAAATGCGCGTACAACTGTGGCCTTCAACCATCCGACACATTTCCTTATATGTATGTACATCAAAAAAACATATAATACAAAGATAAAATATTAAAACCCTTTTGTGGAAAGATTAAGGATACACCATGCCCCCCGGGCCTCACTGTCTCACACAGTGTCACAGTCTTAATGAGCTCATGACACTGGTGGCATTACCCCCTGGTCTTTGCTTGAGACAGAGTGCTTCACAGGGTTCTCCTGGAACTCCTCTGATTATGCAGCCAATTTCATTCACCATATTGAAGGTGGTAGGACCGAACGTTTCAAACGCCAGAGGCTCGAGCTGATAACTTCTGGGGAGGACTTGATATTTTTCTCGCTTTCAATTTTCTGCTATCCGGGTGGCTTCACCTGCTTCGTTGGTGCTTCTGGTGATGTTGGTCATTGAGAAAGTGTCTCAACACACGTGGCAACCCACACAAGGCACCGGCCCTTCTTTTAAGGGAGGGTGGTCATTTCATCTCGCCGTTAATGGCATCTCTGGCAAGCCCAGGAGGTTCAAGGGTTGATGCTCAGTTATCACTCTGCAGGGCCTGTTTTACGACATCATGGAGTGCTGCTGGAGTAAGTTGGGAACCTAAGAGGGTTTGCTGGTGCTCCTGAAGGACCATTAAACCTGGCAATGCATCTTGGAATTGGGGCTAAGTGTGTTCTCTTTCTTCGGGTGTGTGGTTGAGGAGGACAAGTTAACATTTGGTGTTATTTACCTCTAGATCAGCCTAACCGAAATCAGTTATGATGTTATTTTGATCGGTTAGGAAATTTTCTACAGACCCACCCAAAGTAGCATCATCTAGGTACCAAACATTCAACTCTGACTAGCTTTGTTAGCTGCTGAGTCCACCCCAAGTGAGAAAAGAGCAGGAACATCGGGATCTCCCTGTTGTAACCTGGTCGCAGAATGGATTATCGTCTCACCCCAAAAAATTAATTAAAAGTTTGGAATATCCCTACAGAGTAGGGAGTTGGTTTTGTGCTGCACGAAGGAAGGCATCCCTGTGAATGCTGTTTAATGCATTGAGCATGCCTATCTTTAGAAGCACTCATTTATCCCGGGTTTGGCTGAGCTAGGTGCGGGTTGCGCGTGTACAGCAGTTTCACACCCTCCTGATGTTCCGAAACCTAGGTGAACTGGTCTTAAATGTAGTCCTAGGCCATTCAAAAGTGGTTTCAAACCCACCTTGTGGTAAGGCGGCGGAAGGTGTTCCCCACTGTTACTGGAGGCACACCGCCATCTTTCTTGGCCAGGGCACAGAGTGATGTCCCAAAAATAGGGTGTGACACAGTCAGGAACTTCACTTCTTAACTTAGCAAGCGTGATAAGCCTCACGGAAGTATCTGTATAGCGTACACGATAGGCCTCACGGCAGCAAGACCACGAAAAAACCCTTCCAAAACGCCCCAGGGGTTCTTAAACAAAGGAATATGTTATTAGGTGAAATAATTCCCCTCTAGTACTTCCTACCACCCATCCATGTGTGTCCCACCCCCCTTCCCTTCCTTCCCCACCTTTTTCCCTCCTCTTCCCCCCTCCTCAAGTATCGGCTATTTTTCATCTTATTTCCATAATTTATCGGTTATTTTTCACGCTTATTATCGTCAAGTGGGTTCGTAGGCAGGGTTGAGTCATATAGAGACCCTCTAGCAGTGTGAGATCTCTCCCGGGCCACTCAATATCTTGCGAGACATTGCAGAGGGAAGATGTATGTCTCTCGGCTGGCCGATCCAGAATACGACCGGGCGGCAAAAATATACGTTTTCCACCACCCAATTGCTGTTCCAATTTCGTTTATCACTCTCCAATGTTCATATGTTCATCATATAAGTAAAATAAATGCACATAGATAAAAAATAATGCTTTATATGGTAAATACAACAAATTCTGTCAGAATCGAAGGATTTAATTGTGCATACTGGGCACTTTTGACTACCTCATTTTTGCGCTCCTCAGGTTAAGTCCATGTTAATAAATTTGGTATAGGTTTCCAAGAGTGCCAAGCTGCTCCTCATCCCCGACCCAAGAAGACTTTGAGGTGGGCGGGTCGGATACTATCTGGGCTCACGGCTGAGCTTGCTGGGAACGAAGTCACTGCGGCAACCACCTGCTCCGTTGTGACAAATAAAGATTGGGGGGTCTGGGGATGGGGGGAGGCTTAGGTCCCCAGGTGAAGATGATGTTTTCCTTGTAGGGCTTTGACAACTTTGGTGCCATGGCCAGCAAAGCCTTCTGAAGATGACAACAGTCTGACGGCCAACTTCACAGCGACCCACTTTTGTAGCTGTTCGGCCTCTTCCTCTTTTTTGTCATGTTGCTTCTGAGCCCTATTCAGTTGCCGTTCAGGGGGTTCTACTAGCCTGTTTGCTTCCATATACTGTGCAACTTGACGTTTCCCTCTAGTGGCTAGTAATACCTGAAAATAGTCTTGTACAGTATGTTGATTCTGGGAGGTTTTCGGACGACCCCATAGAAGAAGCCAAGGAGCCGTGTCCATGCGAGGGGAGTCTTGAGCTTTAGGGCCTGCTTTACGATACTTTTAACCTATAAAGCGCGCGCAGGGTGTAGTGAACACCACAGTTCTAGGCAGCAATATTAGGCCTCTTTCCCGCCTACAATCGCCATTTTACGAAAACTATCGTTATTACTTTTTCATATGTGCCTATTTTACGTTTAATATAAAGATAGTAACCTGTAACAACAATAAAACAAGTGGGAATATCATTTTTCTGGTCAAAATCGCGAATAGTAAGCGAGCGGTTCATTCATGAAGTGTGAGAGAGCTGGCAACACACCCTCCTCTCTCGAGGGTTGAGGCAGTACTGAGCTACTCAGTCACACCCTCTCTGTAACAGACACATGAACACACACTAAGATCGGGTTGGAGAAGTTTATACAAAAATATACCAATGAATTAGGGAATAACGGAAAATAGCTGATAATTGAATGGGGAGGGGGGGGGGGGGAAGGGGGAAGGAGGGGATCGTGCTTTGGAAGCATTGAAAGTAACAAGATTATCGCTGCCGCAATCGGAAGTAGTTGATTGATACACGTTTATCTTCTTTGATTGATTAGTTTTGTGTTACTATTTATTTCAGATTATGCGTGTCTGGTAGCATTTATTCCCTCAATTGATTCTGTACTTTTTCTCTCCAAATAATATATATATATATTTTTTTAATGGTTACTTTATCTTGCATAGTTTACAAATATCAACAATTATTCCATTTTCATATCTAAAGCGCATCAACATTTTTCATATTTGTTAAACTTGCACGTTTATTTAACTCATTAGCCACTTTATCTCAATGATTTTTTCTGAATTGTGTATGGTTTCATCAAATCAATTTGGTCCATCCAGTTGTATATACTGTATATTGTTCCAATTATGAACAATATCCTAATTTTCATTTTTGCTCTGACTTACTTCAAACGTTATCTTGACTAAAATAATCATACCTAATATTATACACATAATTAGCTTGCACTATAACTTACCATGTATTACCGTGTATTCTTTTCTCTGTGTTTTGTCTCACGCCGTTCATTCAAGTCGTTTTATTAGTGTCACTCCAATGTTTTCTGTAAAATAGACAATATTCTTCCTATGTGGGATAAGGAGTAATTGCTTTATATTGTCCGTTGTGGGGTGTTTATATGTATTGTTTTTTTATATATTTGTAAATATAAGCTTTTAGTTTGCTCCCTAAACCTTTATCAAGCTTAAACCACACACACACACACACACCCACAAGACACCCCTTTGAGATAAATGTGTAAATTTTTCGGTTAAACAATGTCCCGGTCAAAGACCGATAGTGGCCCGCTATCGCTCGCCCCCGAAAATGGACAAAAACTCCTAGAATCGTAAACTAATGGGCGAACGTCTTAACATCTTACAACTAATGAGGGTAAGCATAAGAGAGAACGAGGTCCAGGAAAAATAAGACAAATCTATCTATCTATCTATCTATTACCTGACACCGTGATCCCCAAACGAACGAACGAACGAAACGCTCCCATGCACCTGTCCCCAGTCAGTCAACTCCCCTCCTCCCAACCAGCACCGCCTTCATCCATATACTTAGTCATTCTCTCACTTCCCATACGTTCCATATGGCCGAACCAGCTCGAGGTGTTCCTTTTCACACTTTCCAGCACATCTACCTCCACACCACACCTTCTTCTTACTTACTGATTTGTCTGTCTATCCCTCCATGTAACTCCGCTCGCACTTCTCAAGTAACTAATTTCCACCCCTCTCACTATTGGTCAGAGTTTCTCCACCAACGTCCATGCTTCGCTTCCGTAAGTCAGTGTCGGGATTACCACACTGTCATGCAAGGACTTCTTCACTTCCATACTGACCACCCTATTTCTTGTTACTGCTTTCAGTGTTCCTACAACCCTCCCCCCTGTTGCACTCTCTCCAGCACTTCCTCATCCATACTCCCATCTTACTCAACACACTGCCCAGATACTTAAATGAGCTGCCAATCTCCATAGCCTGACCGTTCAACTTCACCTCGTACTCTGTGGCTTCATCCCTTTTGAAGACCATAACCTTGGTCTTCCCTGCATTATACCTTCATATTTCGTTTTCCGCACACTGTTCCAAACATATTTACCAGACCCTGCAACTCCCATTCATTATAGCTCATCAGAACTGTATCATCAGCAAACAGCATACACAAACATCATGCACCAACATCCACAAAACAAAACATCCCCTTTAATATGTTTTTTTTTTTTTTGTATAAGTCTCCTTCCTTACACCCTGTTATTTTACAATGTTTTCTTAGGTTTATGTCGTATCAGTTCATGTGTACCGGGGACGACCGTTGTATTATTATTATTCTCAAAACTTTTAGGCTATCAAAAGTCCTCCAACTCTGTCATTTATTCTATTCAACTCTCACAGATTTTTCTTAACACTTATGCTGCGGGCATATTTATGTCTATTTCCGCCATATTAGGGCTCATTCAGGCACTCCTGATTGATTAAGCAAGTGTCTGAATGAAATTAAATGTATTCAGCCAAAAAACTAGAAGAAAATTGCTTAAAAAATTACACACGCAGCGCTACCATAGACATTCGCTAAAATGACCAAATATCCCTAATGTCGCGCTACATTTGCCTTTGGCAGCGCTGTATATTTAGCGAGAGTATGGCTCATACTCCTCATTGCACCGGCCGGCTGGCTGGAGGAAGGACCGGTTGCCTGTCGTGCTCCCGCTCACTCGCACTCGATTCTACAGGCTTTAAAAGCTTGTAAATTGCTGTAAATTGCCATGGCGTTCTAGAACATCTCCAGCAGTCAATGGGTTAAGCTGCATAAAATCTTTAAATATATCTGATATAAAAGAAAAAGACATCACCAGGTTAATTTGCTCCCTTGTCCTGCTTCCATTTTTTCCTATTATTTTATCTCCTTATCTACCTCTCCTTCTTCCTCCTCCTCCTCCTCCGCCAAACACCACTAGGGCTGTTAAAAGCTTTGTCAGGTTGAAGAATAGTGTGAGAGAGAGAGAGAGTAGAAATAGTGAGAGAGAGGGAGAGAGATTCGTTCCATTAAATGTATCAATGATTCAATAAAAGTGAAGACAATTAACTCCCTGTGAGTCGACACCACTCTGCTGTCAATTATTATTTTTCTTCCATTACCCCTACCTGATCCGCCCTCCCAGTTCCTTTAAGGATCTTGATATCGGTGGTATAAAATTCCATTAAAGAAAAAAAAATCCCCTACCTTTGCATCCCGATCTTCTTCTAACTCCACAGCCCCATTGGTACACTGCAAAACCTCTGGATCCTCTAATTGCAACTTTCGAATGTTTGTGGGAGCCAACATGTCTAACTGCTTGGTCAACAACTCATGCCCTCCCCCAACATCCAACTTAGACATCCGGTTTTCTCGCTGCAGGTAACGGTGCTGTCTCTGAGTCTCTGCCTCCTCCACTACTTTATCAACTGTGTTAGGCACTGGAGTTACAACAGACTCGGTCAAAGGTCCTGCTATTGGGTCTTTTGGGAGAGCCACTGGTTCTAAACTCTTCAAACTTTCCCAGCCTTCCGCTTCTCCTTAATTCCCTTCCTCCGCTGTTCTGTGGCCTGGGAAATAGGCTTGTGATACCTTAAATGCTTGGGAACGAGTTACCACACATACCATCTGTTGGCGTTGACAACTCACTACCCACTCTTGTTCCTCCCTACTCACATCGGCCGGCCTCTCGGCAACGACTAAGGGTGGAACTAAAATAGGCACCGCAAAGTCGTTGCCGAGAAGAAGGTCGACGCCCTCCACTGGCAATTTCTCAACGATCCCAACATCTAAGTCCTTAATCACACCATCAACTTCCAGCTCCACACGAACCAACGGGTATGACCTGGTCGCATTAATACCCAGAACAACAACCACCCGTGCCGCATTAATTGGTCGCCCCGTGAAATTCTACAAAAGTGTCTGTGAAGCTCCAGTATCACGCAAAACTTCCACCTTAAGCTGACAACCCGCCCAACTTACCCTACCGGTCCCTCTATGGGCGTAAAAGACATCACGGACAGGGGACGAGCCTTCCTGAGTCTTATACATAGCCTGTGACCCTGCCGCTGGCAAACTACCCTGGGTAAATCCAGACGACATTTCAGCCACACCTATGCTGCGCACCAAAGACACGGCTGCAGCTGGCGGCTTACTAGGACAAGATTTTGCATAATGCCCCTTCTTTCTACAATGAAAACATTCCACTTCCCCTATCGGTCTCTTCTGATAAGGGGCGGAGTTCTGACCCTTCTGTAATGGGACGGCTGTAGTCTTTGGTTCAGTCCTGGTATCTTGGCTTTTAAACTGAGGTTTATATCTATAGTGATTGTCCTGAGCTCGAGGGTTTGGAGTATCACGCCCCTTGGGAACTGCATCAACACGCTTTACAGATTCACATCCCCTGATTAGCGACAACCTGAGGTCAGCCATCTCAGCTGCCTCTTGAAGAGTTCTTGGGTTCTTTTCTTTAATATTTAAAGTCATTTCTGCACCAGTACACTTATAAAACTGCTCGAGCAGAAACAGCTCAGTTAACTGTTCTGCCGTCTCAGCTTTCTCAGAACGTGTCCAGTTTTTAAGTGCATCTTTTAAGTCCCGGGCATGTTCAAGAAAGGTCGCCTCCCTAGTCTTTGTAACACCCCGAAACTTCAATCGATATGTTTCCGGTTGCAACTCGTATGCCCGTAGGACAGCTCTCTTCAATTCTGGGTAGTCAATGCAAGACTCTAAAGGCAGTGCATCATAAGCCTTCAGACCCTTACCCGTAAGTCTTGAGGAGACTAGAGCTGCCCACTTCTCTTCAGGCCAATTATGCTCCCTACACTTCTTCTCAGAACGATTAAAAATCTTTGTGTCTTCAGTTTCACTAAATACCGGCACCAATTTGACTAAGTGGGCTAAGGACTGTTCTCTTACTTGGCCCTCACGGCCCATCCGAGTCCCTGTCGACTCTGCACGAGTCTTATCTAAATCTAATTTAGCACTATATTTCTCTGAATCGTACCTAAGCTCAGCCTCATGCCTCCTGGTCTCATCCTCCTCCTGCCTCCTAACCTCAATCTCATGCCTCCTCGTCTCATCCTCCTGCCTCCTGGTCTCATCCTCCTGCTTCCTAGCCTCAATCTCCTGCTTCCTAGCCTCAATCTTAGCAAGCTCAAGTCTAAATACCATATCTGGAGACAGGCAGGAAGAGGGAGCTGCCACTATTGAAGGAGGGGGGGCAAAAACTAGGGAACCACCACGTGCACCACCCGAGGGCACTCCAATCTACCAATTCTCATCCCTCTGTGGGAGAGTGCTAACCTCCGGTAACTGAGTGGACGGCACTGTGAGAGTCGAGTGAGAGGGGATCTGGGGAGGAACCCCCCCAAACGCCTTCTCCTCCGAAACCCCATGTCGCCCACGCAACACCCAGGAAATCAGCTCCCCCTTGGACATCCCTGCTACATTGGAAATGCCCAAAACCTTGGCTATCAGGTGCAAGCCACAAACATCCACCCCAGTCAGCCTCTCCTCCGTCACGTGGTACCGCTTACTCACAAAAACTCTTGCAGCCTCCTCACTGGTTACTAACGGCACACCTTCAAATGACATTTCTCGTCGTCAGTGCTAATGCACGACATACTGAAGTCCACAAAAAAATTCTCGAGACAAAAGTGTTAAACTTCCTATGCAAGCACTAATTACTAAATTAACTGGAGTCTCTTAAATGCTTTACTAATTGCCATACAAAAAAAAATATTCTTCAATATGCACGCTAAAATACAAACAAACAAATGTTGTACAACTCTGCAAAAATGTATACTGTTCACAAAATCCTAAGCAAGGTCGCCATTTGTTACGAACTGGCACTCGGGTACACAAGGGCTCTCAATCAGGACTCGAATACGGCTCGCTGCCACAACGGAAACACACGATCCCAACCCCTGAGTACTGCCAGCCGAACAAAAAACACCAATACCCTCCAGAGTTCAATCTGCTATAACGGGGTATACAAGAACTCGGTACTAGTGTTCAACAACAGACTAATAAAGAGACAGGAATTATCTAGTCTGGTCAACAATCAAACAATGAAGTAAGAAACAACAACACCAAAGAATAGTGTTGGCCGAAGCCGAAGTAATCCACCCTTGACTATGAACTTAAGAAGTCCACCACCCTCTACTTCGGATCGGCACTATTACGTTACGTTAATTAATAGTCCTTAAGCATCGAGCAAGGAATCTTCTGAAAAAAGTTAGATGCTTCTCGGATGCTCGTAAGAAGTATGTATCGGATTTTGAACAGTAATTCAATAAGCAAAAACACTGGCAATTAAATACTATTAAAGGCTTAAATTGGCATAAGAATAATTAAAAGAATATGCAATAGTAAATGGCAAACATTAAAAGGAGTACTCCGCGAATGCAACGGCAATAGCCTACTCGGATTGTGCTCGTGGGCCACTAATCACTAAAGTAGCCAAGCTTGCAACACATGAAATCAATAGTGCATAAACAATATCATACATAAGGAAAGCTTCAATACTATTCTGTATCTACTAATCGAGTAAAGTCTAGCTGGGGTACTGTAGGCAAAAAGGTAGCAGTGACTGAGCAAAAATGGCTCGTAGCCTAGCGAAGTCCTCACGACTGTTTAAAGTATTACGTTAAAACTAACAAGTGCACTTTGAGAAATCCAGATCCCTTGTATCTGGTTTTCTCCCGGCTCCTTGACAAAGTAAAAACAAACTGTTAATAAAATGCAGGGTGGTTAGGCTCTTGCCCTCACGCACTGTAAATTATTAACTCAACACAGTTCAGCCGCGAAGACAACCTAGGCTTCACTGAACCGAAACGAGTATGCAGGTTTATCGCTTAACCACTGCATCAAACAACAACTCGTAACACAGAAAAGCCTTACCCCAGTCTAGCATTACCTAGACTAGCAGAAAACAGGAGTAATAATAATAACACACAGGGAAATGCATATACAAGTGCAACAAACATAAATCAATCCTATTCTAAGTTAACCCTTCCAAAATAGGCTATCTAATAGGCAAGTATCTCGTGATAACTCAAGCGATAATACGTTGGCTGACTAGCTCTGCACCAACGGGACCATGGAAGTTAAACAGGTCAGGGAAAAGAGGAAATAAGAATGTAAGGTAGTAGAGAAAGTTCCCATCAGTCAGAAGAATATAAATAGTTAGCAAGGGAAATGAGAAGTCGCTCTGCCTAATGAGTTCTGATGAAAAAATGGCTAGACTTCCCTTTTATACCCGGCCCTCTAGTGAGCCCAACGTGAACTACTAAGGACCGCCCACTGACAACCATTGCGTAATTTCTCTCTCTCCTCTGGGATACACAAAGGCTCCCCCTAGCACTGAGGGAGGGAGGAGTGCTAGTGAGTTAGGCCTACCTCCTGCCTGGCGTACCCACTGACACCTAACTGTGGCTGTTTCTCTTCCCATCATTACAAATAAGTTTTACACACAATACTTATAACTAATGATATAAAATAGAACTCGTTGACTCAGATGAAAACAAAATACATATTCATAATACTTATAGTACAACAGCTCACACGAACTAAGTTAGGAAACTCTACATAGACTACAGCCAAAGTTCCTGCCCTGACGATCCTAGCGAGAGTGGGGCATGACTAGGCGTTCTGTACAGCATGCTCACACGTGGACATGCGTCACAATACTAAGCGACTGTACAATATTATTTGAGAACTTAACATATACCTTTTAAATACAAATATTGGGAGAGTTGGTGAACATGTCAAGATATGCACATTTTTGTTTTATTCTACATTTTTACAGATCCATATCTTTCAAAGTATGGTGGACCATTATGAGTAAGTGACGATTTTCCGTGCTTGCATTTTTAATAGTATTGTACAGATTACATTAAATATCGACGATATCGCTCATATTAAGTTATTTGGGCAAAAACTCAGGCGTGATGGTTGGCTACTCTTGTACTGTAGGCTACCAGTCTTTATTAACCCTCTCACATCCGGACGCGATTTTTGAGCCTATTAGGGATACTTTAAATCCTTTGTTACCGTCAGGGGTATCTATAAACCTTTAGTTTGTTTACTTCAACCTCTGCAGTTGTCTTTGAGTTAGCTGTGGGCAGAAAACTAATTTTGGAGAGGTAATTATAACAGTGAGAGTAATCTATTTCTTATTGCTAATCTGGCAACCTCTGCGTCCTATGGTCGTGAAAGAGTTAATTGAATGTTTGCATTGCATACGTAATGTTTGTTCTATATTTGTTTCTTACACATGTCAATATACACACTTCCAAAGCCACCACTTCGATAATGTTGCTATCTGTCATACAAATCAATCACTAGAATATCCTTAAAAGTGACACGACTTGCAGGTTATATTTTGTTATGTTTCACGTATATCGTCAGTTCGTTCTGTCAAGACTCAGTACCTCACAGACAAGTTTAAGTGGCTTCATGCTTAATATAAATTTCCCGGCATGCCTATTCAAACCGTCCAACAATTGACACACCTGCTCAGAATACTTTAACATTGTTATTACGGTGTATATAATATTGAGTCTGGTGGCCTGTTAACTGAGAGTGTACCGTGGTGGCCTGTTAACTGAGAGTGAACCGTGGTGGCCTGTTAACTGAGAGCGTACCGTGGTGGCCTGTTAACTGAGAGTGTACCGTGATGGCCTGTTAACTGAGAGTGTACCGTGGTGGCCTGTTAACAAAGAGTGTACCGTGGTGGCCTGTTAACTGAGAGCGTACCGTGGTGGCCTGTTAACTGAGAGTGTACCGTGATGGCCTGTTAACTGAGAGTGTACCGTGATGGCCTGTTAACTGAGTGTACCGTGGTGGCCTGTTAACTGAGAGTGTACCGTGATGGCCTGTTAACTGAGAGTGTACCGTGATGGCCTGTTAACTGAGAGTGTACCGTGGTGGCCTGTTAACTGAGAGTGTACCGTGGTGGCCTGTTAACTGAGAGTGTACCGTGGTGGCCTGTTAACCGAGAGTGTACCGTGGTGGCCTGTTAACCGAGAGTGTACCGTGGTGGCCTGTTAACCGAGAGTGTACCGTGGTGGCCTGTTAACCGAGAGTGTACCGTGGTGGCCTGTTAACCGAGAGTGTACCGTGGCCTGTTAACCGAGAGTGTACCGTGGTGGCCTGTTAACCGAGAGTGTACCGTGGTGGCCTGTTCACCGAGTGTACCGTGGTGGCCTGTTAACCGAGAGTGTACCGTGGTGGCCTGTTAACCGAGAGTGTACCGTGGTGGCCTGTTAACTGAGAGTGCACCGTGGTGGCCTGTTAACTGAGAGTGTACCGTGGTGGCCTGTTAACTGAGAGTGTACCGTGGTGGCCTGTTAACTGAGAGTGTACCGTGGTGGCCTGTTAACCGAGAGTGTACCGTGGTGGCCTGTTAACCGAGAGTGTACCGTGGTGGCCTGTTAACCGAGAGTGTACCGTGGTGGCCTGTTAACCGAGAGTGTACCGTGGTGGCCTGTTAACTGAGAGTGTACCGTGGTGGCCTGTTAACTGAGAGTGTACCGTGGTGGCCTGGGGCTGTAGTTTATTGTCCGATATAGCCTACGTAATATTCACAATGATTCTGTTGATAGGTAATGACTTTAGGGTTGCTTTCATATAGTAGCCTATAAATTAATTAAGCAATTAATGGTGATTGCCAACTGTAATAATATATACACATAGGAAGAAAAATGGACGTCTTAATTGAGTATGCTGCAGTGTAGACTTACCATCATTATTTGTGGCAACATTCTATAGGCCGGTAGGGCGTGATGTCAGTTATACAGTATATTTGTAATCAAGAATTATTAACTGCTGTACATCTGTATTATCATTCAATAATAGGCCTGTTAGTGTGGAAATAGGGCAAAACTAATAATTTACACCTTCATTGCTCGCTCTGCTAGGTCAACCTAGCAACCTCTTTTGGCTGCTCGCTTTGCTAGCCGAGCAGAGTGAGGAAGCAATGTCGTTCCGCTAGCCTAGCAAAGAGCTCGCAGGAAGTATTGTTTTGCTCGCTGTCAACGGAACGCGTTGCAAGTATGAGTCACCTCTGAACCCGCTAGCCTGCTCTGTGACTGATAGTATATATACAATAAATGTAACTATGGGGATAAATTAAATGAAATTGTTGAAACTAACTAAATTTATGGACAAGCCATGAATCAAGAAATGTAATAAAATTTAAATATATATAATAAGTAGAGCTAAATATGGCTAGAAAAAGCAAAAGGAAATTTATATATAATAATAGGTGATGAAAACAATATTTACATGTGAAGAGGGAAATACGAGAATTGGTGGAAATTGAGATCAACATAATTATAAATAGTATACATTGACAGAAATAGTATACATTGACAGAAATAGTATACATTGACAGAAATAGTATACATTGACAGAAATAGTATACATTGACAGAAATAGTATACATTGACAGAAATAGTATACATTGACAGAAATAGTATACATTGACAGAAAACATGGCATGCAATATCTAGGATGGAGGGAAAAGGGAGAAAATGCAAAATACACAAAGCGAACACCAATATATAATACACAATTAACAAAGATAACAATACTGGAAAAGGGAAACATGAAATACGCACGTAAGAAATAATATGCTATGTAATACACAGGACTACGAATTACAGAATAACAATAAAATAAGCTATGGATAATACAACACTGACGATTAACCCTCTGAGTACCGGTGACGTCTTATGTATATATATGATTGTTCTTACATTTAGACGATTATATGCAGTTTCAGAAAGATATAGGGTAGCTAAACGGATTAATTGAGATGTCTGTAATCTTTTAATGGATTGAGGTCCTTCCTAAGCTGAATAAAATCTTCAAATAGTTGCCAGAATATAATACAAATTATGTAACTGGTGTTGTTGTTGTTGTTGTTGTTCCCTAAGCTGCCTGGCCGAACAGCCCCGAGTCCCTGAGAAAGGCCATGGCCACGATCGGGCTTTCCCACAGAGCTCTCATTGATTGTAGATTGTGTTGTTGGCGTAAGTGGTTGTGTGAAATGCAGTCTTCTATGATGTGTTTAATGGTATGGGGTGCTGTGTTACATCCCGGGGAGGCGTCGATAACGGAGTCATCCAGTCTCTTCTGATAGCTCAGGAGAGCTGGATGGTGTCCGCATCTCAGCCTGGCCAGGTGGACTCTGTCCGCGAGGAAGGGAGGATTCGGAAGGATGGATTTCGGGAGGTTGTGCATGCAGCTGCGTGTTGTCTGTGAGTGAGTGGATGGATCGGTGAGAGATATGAGTATGGATGTGCTTCTGGAAGTTGGTTCGGGGTGGGCAGGGAGGGAGAAAGGACAATAATTGTGTGTGATACCGTGTGCTGGGTGTTGTTTTGATATTTCTTGGTGTCTGTGGGTGTGTTGCCATGTAGTTTAGTGGGTGGTCTTGGTTCGTGGAGGCTGCTGCCAGGAATTGAGTGCTCTCATGTCCAGATGGTCTTTGACTTTGAGGATTTTGGTTTCTTGATGTAGGTGATCTGTGGGTGCAGTAGCTGTGCAGCCTGTAATGATCTTCAGGGCTTTGTTTTGAATAGTCTGTAAGGTCTTATGAAGTGTTTCAGCTAGGTTAGAAGCACAGGCTGGGCTTGCGTATTCCATCACTGATCTTATGTATTGTTTATATACTGTGGTGGTAGTTTCTTTGTTGTGTCCAAATTTTGTGTGAGCAAGTGACCTGAGGGCGTTAAGTCTGGGTGTCAGTTTCTTTTTAATGTTTGTGGTGTGCTGTTTGAATGTCATATGAGTATCATATGTTACTCCTAGGATTTTGGGTGTGTGTGATGTGTTAGGGGTGTGTTGTTTATGGTGAGTTGAGGGATGTATTCGTGTTCTCCTGTCCAGCTTGTGAGCTGGGTTGCGGTGGATTTGGCTGGGGCTAGATTAAGTCTGTTTGTAGTGCACCAGCCATGTACATAGGAGTACAAAGGAAATCAAGCAACAACAGGTCTAGTGACCCTTCTAGGTTGCTTGTCCTCCAAAACACTGAGGATCAAGTGTCCAAACAGTGGTTTAGAGTGGGCAAGGGAACATTGGAAAGGGAACTACTGCCCTGCCACTAACGTGGCAGGACTAGGAAGTTAGTAGGGGACATATGGGTTAGTAACTGAGGGGAGGATAAAGTTATTCATTTACAAACGCAGTCAGTCGCGGGTTTGATGCGAGATATTTGTCTAGGCGGAATTTAAATGAATCAACGGTGCTGCAGTCTATAACGTCTCGGGGGAAGCCCATTCCACAAGTTGACAACTCGATTGAAGAAGAAATTCTTAGATTCGTGCGAGTTAAAAGATTTACCAATAATTTTGCAACCGTTTCCCCGCGTGTAATTAGATTGGTCGATAGTGAAGTACTTACTACAGTTCATATTGTCGATGCCTTTGATGATTTTGAACACTTGAATTAAGTCACCTCTTAATCTGCGCTGGGTTAAAGGAAATAGATTTAATTCTCTAAGACGCTCTTCGTATGGTTTGTTCTTTAGGCTAGGTATCATTTTGGTAACTCTACGTTGAACTCGTTCTAGCTTGTTTATATCTTTTTGGTAATAAGGGCACCAGGATTGAACGCAGTATTCCAGAAGAGGGCGGACTAAGGAATTGTAAAGGGTTAGGATAACTTCTTGGATTTATGCTCAAATGACCTGCCTATAAAGCCAATTATTTTGTTTGCCTTCTTAACAACTTCTGAACATTGTTGACTCGGTTTAGGTTACTCGATATTGTTACTCCCAGATCAGTTTCTCTGTTTACATTCTTAAGCTGAGTGCCATTCATCGAATAGTTTGCTTTCTCATTTAGGTATCCGACATGTAGTACTTTACATTTATCCGCATTGAAACTCATTTGCCAAATTTGGGCCCAACATGACAATTTATCTAGATTGTGTTGCATATCGTCAACTTGTTCTTTTGAGAGTACGCTATTTGCAATTTTTGTATCGTCAGCAAATTTTGAGATTGTGCAGGTGAGACCCTCATCTATGTCGTTGATGTAAATTAGAAAGAGAATTGGTCCTAGTACCGATCCCTGGGGTACCCCGCTACTTACATTGGTCCATTTAGATGCTAGATGTAGTGTGTTGAGATAGGGTTGAAGGAGATCTGTTGCTCTTTTTGGGTCATGGTGTGTGCATGTGAGTGTTATGTCATCTGCATAGGAGGCTAAGTTTATTTGGGGCGTATTGGGTGTAGTTATATCGTGCATGTACAGATTGAAGAGTGCGGGCGATAGGACGGATCCTTGTGGGACTCCGTTTGGAAAGTTTCTGATTTTAGATGACTGACCGGCAAAAGATATGTGTGCACATCTGCCTACTAGGAAGTTGGCCAGCCACCTTTTTGTGTTGTTGTGCATGTTTGTGTTGTAGATTTTGTTGTTGTAGGTTGTGGCGGGGGATGGCATCGAAGGCTTTACTAATGTCGAGTGTGGCTAATAGTGATCTGTGTGGTGGTCGAGCTGAGTTGATGCCGTCGAAAGCTCTTTGTGTAAGGTCTGTGAGAAGAGTGTTTGTGGAGTGCAGTGGCCTAAAGCCATGTTGTGTTGGATCTAGGGGTAGGTCAGGTGTAATTAGTTGTAATACTAGGCGTTCCATGACTTTGGAGGGGAAGCAAAGGAGTGTGATGGGGCGGTGCGAGGAGGGTAGCGTGGGGTCTTTGTTGGGTTTGGGGAATGTGATGATGATACCATGCTTCCAAATAAGGAGGAAGCATTCAAACGGTACCGACGCCTTAAAACTCAAGACTCTCATTCTTCATGTTTCTGCCCGGAATCAAGCCAAATCTGTTCTTCGACTTGCCAAACACTCTTTCATCAATAATAAATGCACTGAACTATCCAACTCTAGCTCTTCCCAAGCTTTCTGGCATCTAGCCAAAAACCTCTCCAACAATTTCTCTTCCTCGTCTTTCCCTCCCCTTTCCCACTCTGATGGCACAACCATCACTTCTTCCTCTGACAAAGCTAAACTCTTCGCTCAAACTTTTGCTAGAAACTCCACCTTGGATGATTCCGGTGCTATTCCTCCCTCTCCGCCCTCCTCTCTCTTACTTATGCCTAATATCCTAATATCTTCTAAAGATGTACTTTCTACCCTCTCTGGGCTTAACACTAATAAGGCGTACGGTCCGGACTGTGTTCCTCCTGTTGTTCTCAAAAACTGTGCTTCCGTGCTGACTCCCTGCCTAGGCAAACTCTTTCGTCTCTGTCTATCCTCTAACGTCTTCCCTTCATGCTGGAAGTTTGCTCACATTCAACCTGTCCCAAAGAAGGGTGACCGCTCTCAACCCTCCAACTATCGTCCAATTGCTCTTATCTCTTGTCTTTCTAAAGTTTTTGAAACTATTCTTGCTTCCAAATTTCTTAAGCATTTCTCTTCTCATAATCTGCTCTCAGATCGCCAGTATGGCTTCCTTAAGGGTCGCTCTACTGGTGATCTTCTTTCATATCTTACTAACTCTTGGTCATCCTCCTTTCGGGACTTCGGTGAGACTTTTTCTATTGCACTAGACATATCGAAAGCCTTCGATAGAGTCTGGCATAAATCTTTAATTTCTAAACTACCCTCCTTCGGTTTCTATCCCTCCATCTGTGCCTTTGTCTCTAATTTCCTTCTGGCCGTTCCATAGCCGCGGTTGTGGACGGCCATTGTTCACTTCCTCACCCTATAAACTCCGGTGTTCCTTAGGGCTCTGTCCTATCTCCTATTCTCTTTCTAATTTATAAATGATCTCCTTAACTGTACCTTAATTCCCATCCATTCATACGCAGACGACTCAACCTTACACTACTCCATTAGTTTTTCAGAACGCCCCAGCCAGCAATCCCTCAACGACAAACGTAATGAAGCCATAGAACTCTTAAATTCTGATCTAAATACTATTTCCAATTGGGGCAGAGAAAACCTTGTTAACTTTAATGCTTCCAAAACCCAATTTCTCCATCTATCTACCCGTCAGGATCTCCCAGTGGACTATCCCTTATTCTTCAGCAATACAAAAATCACCCTTCATCTTCTCTCAATATTCTTGGTGTCTCTTTTTCTTCTGCTCTCATTTGGAAGGACCATATTACCAGTCTTGCTAAGGCAGCCTCCCAGAAGCTGGGTGTGCTCAACCGCCTTAGGGGGTTCTTTTCCCCTGCACAGCTTCTTGCTCTGTACAGGGGCATAGTGCGCCCTTGTATTGAGTATTGTTCACATGTGTGGGGAGGTTCCTCTCACACCGCTCCTAGACAAAGTTGAAAGGAAGGCCTTTCGTATCATTAACTCCCGTCCACTCACCAACTCTCTGCAATCTCTCTCTCTCCGCCGCAATGTTGCATCTCTCCGCTATTCTATCGCTACTATAATAATCAGTGTTCCTCAGAGCTATCCCAGTGCATACCACCTCCTTTACGTAGGGCACGTGGTACCCGTCTTGCAACTCAATCCCACCCCTACTCTGTGCAGCTCTCCAACCCAAGAGTGAAACGTTACTCTCAAACTTTCTTCTACTCAACAGCTGAGCTCTGGAACTCTCTCCCAGAATCAGTCTTTCCCTCTTCCTATGACTTAAATTGCTTCAAACTCTGTGTGTCCAGGCATTTTGGCTCGAACGTCCCTTGATTTTGGCCCTGTCACTCTTTCAACTATGGGGGAGGCACTCGCTATAGGCAGTTATGCCTTTTGCCTCCCTCAATCACATAAAAAAAAAAAAAAAAAAAGTCTGGTATTGTATTGTGTGAATAGCTGTAGTTTGTAACTGGTGTTGAATGCGTTAATACAAATGAACAATGCAAAAACCGAACAACAGCGATAACTACAGATTACAGACGATTTATTTTTTAATTATACAGTCGGATATCATATGTGACGCTCCTGCATAGTACCCCCGTGCGGGCATGCGCGGGTGTCGGCTGCCCAGCCATATAGAAACCGGCTGGCGGCAGCCGGCCGGCCGGCTTTTCCTTAGTATATATCCTACGACAATGTAACTAATGTCTGGGATATTCTTATGTTGTTTTACAGCTTGAAGCTGCCCTTATTCTTAACCAACGCATCTTAGTATATTTTATTCTCGATAGTTGATTGTTTCATTATAATATATAAGATGTAATTCTAGTGAGAGTGGGAGGAGACGAGCGGGAGAGAGAGACCGGCTGGGGGACGTTGCTTCGCGCGGGCGCGGAGAGTCTAGCTTGGGACGAGCCTGATGTTGCCAATTTGATCGCAACGTTAGGCTTAGTTTCGACTCACGCAAGGGGTAGAGGATTTTGACCCGGCAACGGTGTTGAGTGTTGCCAAGCATGGGATGTATTTCGCATGCCTAGGGTGGGGTCCAGACAGATTCAAGACTCAGAGCTCACCTCACTGTCGTACCCTTCGGACCCCCTTGATATCTATCCCTCTCAACCCCACTTAGAAACTTTCTCTCTTACTTTGTATACCTTCTTTCCACTACTTCACCAATCTATTTAATTATCCCATCCCCTTGACAGACCTTATATCTATTATTGTATTAACAATGAGCTCTCAGATAACTAGATAGGATTTTGGGCCTTATGCAGAGATATAATTGTTAATGAGACCTAGGAAGTTTTTTTTTTTGTCTCATATTTGGTGGTTTCATGCTTGCTAGTGTGTTCTTGTGGCAGGTGAGCAGGGGCTAGACCGGAGGGGAGTTTTTTTTTGCGATCCTTTAAGTGAAGTCTGCTGGTGCGAGTCCTGTGGACCTGCACGACTTTACTAGGATACCCGTGGGAGTCTGGGGGCATTTTCTTGTCTGTGTGCCTGTGTATCTAGTGTTGTGTTGTGTGAGGGCCCTTGCCTAGTCCACTCAGCACTGCGCTAGCATGTCTTGCGTTTGTTCTAGGGTCGCCAGGAGAGAGTCAGATACTTGGGATCTGAGTCTCTCAAGAGAGTACCCTTTCAATTAGAGTAATTTGGCGCACAGGCTTGGGAACGTCCCTAGGCTAGAGCAGGTGGCTCAGCCTGAGTATCCGAAGCCTATATCCTTCCGGCTAGACCTCTGCCACCTGGCAGATTAACAGCTAGCGGTTTATTATATCTGTATGCTTGTTATTGTGCCACAGTTTACCGTCTTTGTGAGCATTGTGAGTCAGGGTGTGGCTTAGAGACTCTGTCCGAGCAGGCTTGCCTGACTAAGAGTGAGAAGCACACCTGTATGTGGTTATGTTGCGAGTTGCTGCCTTTATTTAATTATACCTATGCCATTATACACTGTATGGCCTATCACTAGTATTTATTCCTGCTTATGAGTTAAGAGTTCTCTAAATCCGTAACTTACTTTCTTGGCTAAGCATCAGATCCTACAGTAGCCGCATGCAGTTTAGAAACCTGCATCTTGTCTACCTGTACGATGTTTTGAGGACTGTTTGCTTTCACCTTCTTTCACGCAGGGGTGATTAGTTGTATTAATTAACGTAACGTTAAATGTACTTTCTTCTAGTTGTTATTAAATTGTTTCTGCAATTTAATTCCATTATCTATCTTTTCCTTGAAGCTTTAAGTCAACTTAATTGTGTGATCTTTTATATAGCCTGCTTGACTATCAGCAGTCTATAGTGCGTGCACTCTGTAACCGAGTCATAGGATACCTTGTTGTCCAGGCAGGACTCTTGACGGTTTAGGGTGGTTTGTGGCCTGGGTTTATAGATAAGGGTGGGATCTAGCGTTTTCAGTTGTTGCTTGTTGCCGCATACCTAGTCCAATAGAAAGAGCCCCGTGTTTATATATCCCAGGACGTAACAAATGGCGACCTTGCATAGGATTTACTGAACAAAGGAATATAGTGGTCATTTGTTTTGAGATTCCTTATGATTAGAGGAATACAGTGGACATAGAGTTTTTTTTTGGAGCAACCAATGTAACACATTAAAGACTTTAAATAACATTAGTATATACATACTTGCATAGGAGATAAGGCACATTCTATAACCGTGATAATTACTGCAGTGCAAAAACATGTCTAATACATCAGAACACAGTGGTGGTTCAGGTCATGATACAGGCTCGGAGGGAGAAAGACCTGTGGAGTGGCTAGTCGATAGCGAGGAGGGTGCTAGAAGATTTTTAGAGGTGCCCCTTACCGCTGCCAGGGTGTTGAAGCTGAATAAGTATGGCTTAAAGTGTGTGGCAGGTCTTCAGGGTCACCAGGGTTTAAGTGGCATGAGGAAAGATCAGCTGAGGACTTTGATATTGGGTTTAGAAGGGAGAGACCTGGGTGGAGAGGCGACTGGGGGTCCCGGTCCCCAGCCCCCCCTCCACTCTACCCCCATACCAAACGTCAGGGTGCCTGAATTTAGTACATACCCCCAAGTTGATGGTCAATGGCAGCGTGGAATTCACTCACATGGACCCTCCCCATTAAATGCACCTTCCCCTCCTCAAGGGTTGACTCCAGATTTGTTGTTTCGGCTTGAGATGGCCAAGGTTGAGGCCGCTGAAAGACAGGTTAGAGTTCAGGTTGAGGCTGCCGAGAGACAGGCTAGTGTGCAGGCTGAGGCTGCTAGAGCTCAGGCTGAGGCTGCAGAGAGAACAGATATACGAGAGGCTGAACTGCAGGCAGAGTCTACTAGGTATCGGGTTGACAGGGAGCTGGAGAGATCTCGAGTGGAGGTAACAGGGCGAAATATTGGGGGAGGTAACAGACATCGGGACCAATCATTGTCGCACCTGCTTAAACTGGTTCCTGTGTTCGATGAATCATGTGTAACTGAGTTTTTTATGCGATTTGAGAAGAAGTGTCAGGAACACCAGTGGCCTCAGGAAAAGTGGGCAGCATTAGTTTCATCAAGACTCCTAGGAAAGGGGCTAAAGGCGTATGATGCACTACCTTTAGAGTCCTGTGTGGTTTATGATGAGCTAAAGAAGGCTGTGCTACGGGCCTATGAGTTACAACCAGAAACTTACCGCTTGAAGTTTCGGGGTGTTACTAAGGGCAAGGATAGTACCTTCCTAGAACACGCCCGGGACTTGTCCGATGCACTACGACATTGGCTGCGTTCTGAGAGGGCAGCTACTTTTGAGGAGTTGAGTGAGCTGGTTCTCTTGGAGCAGTTCTTTAAGTGCACAGGCGGGGACTTAACATTAAATATAATAAAGGAAAAAAATCCTAGAACTCTCCAGGAGGCAGCAGAAATGGCTGACCTCCGACTGTCATTAATTCGAGGGTGCGAAGCAGCAGCTAGGAGTGAGTCGGGTGCAAAGGATCGTACCCCTCCCCCTCCCAAGAATTTGTATACACATAAATACACAAAACCATGTAGCACTGACAATAAAACTGAACATAAACCAAATACCGTCCCGTATAAGAAGTCTAATGGTACCTCCCACTCCCAAGGGAAACCAAAGAGTAAAGAGTGCTTTGCATGTCACAAGGAGGGTCACTTTGCAAATGCTTGTCCGAACAAGCCACCAAACAAGGTTGTGTCATTGGCCCGCAGCATAGGGGTGTCGCCTATATCTTCTGAGTTTGCCAAGGGTAGTTCGTCAGAGGTTGGGACACAGCCTGTGTTCAAGAGTCCGGAAGGCTCGAACCCTGTCCGCGACGTCTTTGGGGGTCATAGAGGGCATGGTTTTGTGAGGTGGGCTGGCGAAAGGCGAGGAGTTAAGCTATTGCGTGATACTGGGGCTTCTCAGACCTTGTTAACCCTTAAAAAGCGGCTCACCACATAAGTCGTTTTTAATAAAGCTGGACTATGTGGCGGCGCTCGACATAGGTCGAGTGGCAATTTCAGCACGTAATGTTGCTGAGAGAGAGAGACAAGTGGTGGCAGGAGACTAGCGAGCGTATGACTCCTCCCCCGCGGCGAACCTACTGACACGAATCTCAGCTCCCTCCTCCCTCTCTCACTCGCTACATACTGAATTATATGGGGAAAGTACCGAATTACATGCTTTTTGCACTCGCGTTGCACGGTTACTGCAAGAAAACTATCCATCATACAAGGATCGTTATGGTGTCATTCGAAAGCTCTGTTTATGCCCTTTCAGGGATAGATACTTGTTTTACGTTCTGGGTCTTATTTAGGCATGAAAATGATCACGTAAACAGCCCTATTTTGGCTAAAAACACCCCGCTGGGCGGTACATATAAATAAACCGCATAGGCCGCTAAAGAAGGGTTAAATAACTTTACTGGTAGGCCGATTAACGCTGCTCGGGTGGTGGTAGTTCAGGGGATCAATGCTACGAAGTCCTACCCGCTGGTGCGGATGGAGCTGGAGGTGGGTGGTGTGGCGAAGGAGCTGGATGTCGGAATTGTAGAGAACTTGCCTGTTGGGGGCGTCGACCTCCTCCTCGGCAACGACTTTGCGGTGCCTGCTTCTAAGGTTTCACCCTTGGTCGTTGCCGAGAAGGCGGCCGATGTTAGTAGGGAGGAACAGGAGTTGGTTGAGAAGTGTAGCGTACAAACCATGGCGTGTGTTGTGACTCGTTCTCAGACATCCGGAGCCTTGCAGCCACCACCTCAGTCTATCAAACCGCGGAGGAAAGGTCACAAGAAAACGGGAAGTGTTGGTCAATTGGAGAGTTTTGAGCTGGCAGTGTTTCTTGGTGACTCATTATTGGCACCTATGTTAGAGTCTGGAGAGGCCCCAGGACCTGTCACAGCTAGTGAGGAGGTAGGGCAGGAAGAGACTCCGAGGCAGCAACGTTACACACGGAGAGAAAAAAGGGTTGCTCAGTTTGATATTGGGGGAGGACTTGGGTTGCTTCGGAAGCATCTAGACAGGTTGGTTCCCTCAGATATTTGTAAACTGCAGTTGGAGGATCCGGAAGTTCAGAAGTGTGGTAATGGTGCTGTCGAGATCAAACACGAGGACGGGGAAACATGTCATGTGAACCTGTTGGAGGAGTTTGTGAGGCAACCACCTGAGCAGCCTACTGTCCCTGCGTTGGTCTTCCGCGGCCAAGGTGGAGAAGGAGAGGGGGGCAGTAGGGCACAGGTGGAGAAGAGTAGGGATTGTCATGTCTCGGCGGAGCAGTGGGCGGGGGACACGAGTCAGGTGGCTGTGGAAGCGCTAGAGCACCTGCCTGAGCAGCAGTGTGCAGCGCTCCAGCACCAGCTCGGTTCATACCCCACTGGTCGTGCCGAGCCCCTGAGCCTCACAACTCGGGCGGTGCAAGATGTTCCGCGGGCAGGTCACGTGAATGTTGAAAGACCGTTAGCCTCGTTGTTTCGGTGGTTCAAGGTGGGTGACGAGGCTTTGGCATGGTTGCCAGGTCAGGGTCGACCCATGGCTGCCAAGGGTGGTGGTCAAAAGGAGGACTTTGAGCAGATTGGTGAGGTTGGCTGTGGCATAGAAGTGCCCAGTCGTCGCATAGCCTCCCAATGCTGCTCTAGTCAATTGCAACAACCCTACCATAGACCGACTGTATCTGGCCATGTCGCTAAAAGCGGTGATGCTGCGCAGGCAGATGTAGTCGTAAGAAAGGCAGGGGTGTGCATGTACGGTATCGGCGGGGAAGCCTTAGCAATAATGAACTATGGGAGTGACTGCACAGGTAGTACTGATTGTCCCTCTCATGACCTGGCTGTTCTAGGGACGAAGGTGGAGAAGGAGGGAGACTACAGGTTAGAAGCTGCGGTCTCGGCTGGGTTGTGGGAGGGCACTAGGCATGTTGTTCGTGGAGACAGTGCAAGGCAGTTGTTTACTAGGCTATGGCAGTACTTTCGCATGTTTGTTCATTCTCCAGGCCTGATATACGAAGTAGAATCCGACATGGAGGCTGGAGACAGTGCAAGGTCCAAATTGGCTCCCTACCGTATAAATCCTGCTCGACAGCCTGTGGTGCAAGCAGAGCTGGATTACGTGTTGACGAAGGGTCTGAGGGATAAGGAATGTCGTGAGTGGTCGTTGCCTGTAACTTTGCAACCGGTGTTAAATGGCAAGATCAGTGAGTGTGTTGATTGCGAGAGTGTGTGTGCATTATCCCTGACAGACGCCTATACCTTATCGAGAGTTGACGACACCATAGACCGCCTTGGGGCTGCATCGCCTATCACGAAGGTAGAACTAGTGAAAGGTTATTGGCAGGCCCCGTTGCCGGAAAGAGCGAAGAGAAATGCCAGTCTTGTGATGAACTGGGCAGTTTATCAGTGCCAGGTGTTGTTTTGCTGCCGGAACACAAGTTGGATGTGTGGCATGCTAAGGGCACTGATAATGTTTTGGCTGATTGTTTGTCATGGGAGGGTTTGTTTGTAGGAGAACCCTCGCCGTTCAGTCAGTGTGTGTTGAGAGTGGAGTAAAATAGGCTTGCCCCTGTAAGTGCAGCCGCCCAAAAAAACAAAAAAAACAAAAAGCAAAAACCTTATAAAAACTCTTTATTTTTATAACGTGTAGAATTTTGTATAAGATGTTGTAGCAGTATCTAAGTTGAATGTTTTCGCTTATTGTCGCTAAGTTAGTTGAACTTGCTCGGTGGAGTGCAACAGTCTTTATTTTTTTTATATATAGTGCCTTGTGTCGCAACAGTGTGTGGTACTATGAGAAGCTTTCTGTTAGATATGAAGAACTTAGTCAAGGGTCTTATATCTTGGGGGAGGTGTGACGCTCCTGCATAGTAGCCACGTGCGGGCATGCGTGCGTGTCGGCTGCCCAGCCATATAGAAACCGGCTGGCGGCAGCCGGCCGGCCGGCTTTTCCTTAGTATATATCCTACGACAATGTAACTAATGTCTAGGATATTCTTTTGTTGTTTTACAGCTTGAAGCTGCCCTTATTCTTAACCAACGCATCTTAGTATATTTTATTCTCGATAGTTGATTGTTTCATTATAATATATAAGATGTAAGTCTAGTGAGAGTGGGAGGAGACGAGCGGGAGAGAGAGACCGGCTGGGGGACGTTGCTTCGCGCGGGCGCGGAGAGTCTAGCTTGGGACGAGCCTGATGTTGCCAATTTGATCGCAACGTTAGGCTTAGTTTCGACTCACGCAAGGGGTAGAGGATTTTGACCCGGCAACGGTGTTGAGTGTTGCCAAGCATGGGATGTATTTCGCATGCCTAGGGTGGGGTCCAGACAGATTCAAGACTCAGAGCTCACCTCACTGTCGTACCCTTCGGACCCCCTTGATATCTATCCCTCTCAAGCCACTTAGAAACTTTCTCTCTTACTTTGTATACCTTCTTTCCACTACTTCACCAATCTATTTAATTATCCCATCCCCTTGATAGACCTTATATCTATTATTGTATTAACGACGAGCTCTCAAATAACTAGATAGGATTTTGGGCCTTATGCAGAGATGTAATTGTTAATGAGACCTAGGAAGTTTTTTTTTGTTGTCTCATATTTGGTGGTTTCATGCTTGCTAGTGTGTTCTTGTGGCAGGTGAGCAGGGGCTAGACCGGAGGGGAGTTTTTTTTTTGCGATCCTTTAAGTGAAGTCTGCTGGTGCGAGTCCTGTGGACCTGCACGACTTTACTAGGATACCCGTGGGAGTCTGGGGGCATTTTCTTGTCTGTGTGCCTGTGTGTCTAGTGTTGTGTTGTGTGAGGGCCCTTGCCTAGTCCACTCAGCACTGCGCTAGCACGTCTTGCGTTTGTTCTAGGGTCGCCAGGAGAGAGTCAGATACTTGGGATCTGAGTCTCTCAAGAGAGTACCCTTTCAATTAGAGTAATTTGGCGCACAGACTTGGGAACGTCCCTAGGCTAGAGCAGGTGGCTCAGCCCGAGTATCCGAAGCCTATATCCTTCCGGCTAGACCTCTGCCACCTGGCAGATTAACAGCTAGCGGTTTATTATATCTGTATGCTTGTTATTGTGCCACAGTTTACCGTCTTTGTGAGCATTGTGAGTCAGGGTGTGTCTTAGAGACTCTGTCCGAGCAGGCTTGCCTGACTAAGAGTGAGAAGCACACCTGTATGTGGTTATGTTGCGAGTTGCTGCCTTTATTTAATTATACCTATGCCATTATACACTGTATGGCCTATCACTAGTATTTATTCCTGCTTATGAGTTAAGAGTTCTCTAAATCCGTAACTTACTTTCTTTGCTAAGCATCAGATCCTACAGTAGCCGCATGCAGTTTAGAAACCTGCATCTTGTCTACCTGTACGATGTTTGAGGACTGTTTGCTTTCACCTTCTTTCACGCAGGGGTGATTAGTTGTATTAATTAACGTAACGTTAAATGTACTTTCTTCTAGTTGTTATTAAATTGTTTCTGCAATTTAATTCCATTATCTATCTTTTCCTTGAAGCTTTAAGTCAACTTAATTGTGTGATCTTTTATATAGCCTGCTTGACTATCAGCAGTCTATAGTGCGTGCACTCTGTAACCGAGTCATAGGATACCTTGTTGTCCAGGCAGGACTCTTGACGGTTTAGGGTGGTTTGTTGCCTGGGTTTATAGATAAGGGTGGGATCTAGCGTTTTCAGTTGTTGCTTGTTGCCGCATACCTAGTCCAATAGAAAGAGCCCAGTGTTTATATATCCCAGGACGTAACACATATATTGAGGCATAATATGCGAATTTAGAAAACAAAAAAATATAATCGAGTATGAAGTGTGGGAAAAATTATTTTGGCGGAGTAGGGAGTTACAAAAGAATGAATGAATAATTTCACTCTTTCATCTTTCCTTCATCCTTCGATCACTCTCAAGTTCTTATCTCTCTCTCTCTCTCTCTCTCTCTCTCTCTCTCTCTCTCTCTCTCTCTCTCTCTCTCTCTCTCTCTCTCTCGCTCTCTCTCTCTCTCTCTCTCTCTCTCTCTCTCTCTCTCTCTCTCTCTCTCTCTCTCTCTCTCTCTCTCTCTCTCTCGTCAATAAAACTGAATCATATATTCCCAATATACTGTATATAAAGGCAGAGTTTAGTAGAATAAACAGTGTTGCAAGAATTGCATACAACTTTAATTTTTAGCTAAAGGGCCTGACACACTATGACTTAAGTGCCGACGCACCATGACATAACGAGTGCCGTGTGTCAGGGCTGACGCACGGCGGGTGGTGAAGATTATTGGGATGCATATAGCATACGCGGCGTGCAGACAGCGACGTGTATGCGCTGCACCGGTGTCAGACGCATAGTCGACGGGATCGAACAGCCTCATGCGGCGACATTCGTGGAATAAAAAAAAAAAAAGGCCAATGACTGGCGCCGGCTTACAAGCGTCACGCCGGTGGCTAGCGCCAGACCCATCGCATCACACGCATACCAGGGTGCAGACGCACGGCGCAGGTCACAGTACGGCGTCAACACACACTCACAGTGTGTAAATTCTAATAAATTAAAATCAAATGTATCATAAACACACTACATGATATTTAGTACGAAAGAGAAAAGATCAACCACTAATTTATGCGTTAAAATACAAAATTAAAAATTAAAATGATAGAGAGTACAACATTCTTGGGGGTGATTATTGATGCTAAGCTAAATTGGAATGAACATATCACATATATAAAGGGTAACATTGCAAAGGGTATTGGGATATTGGAATGAACATATCACATATATAAAGGGTAACATTGCAAAGGGTATTGGGATATTGGAATGAACATATCACATATATAAAGGGTAAGATTGCAAAGGGTATTGGGATAGTGGAATGAGCATATCACATATATAAAGGGTAACATTGCAAAGGGTATTGGGATATTGGAATGAACATATCACATATATAAAGGGTAACATTGCAAAGGGTATTGGGATATTGGAATGAACATATCACATATATAAAGGGTAACATTGCAAAGGGTATTGGGATATTGGAATGAACATATCACATATATAAAGGGTAACATTGCAAAGGGTATTGGGATATTGAGTAAAGCTAGGAAATCATTAAATACTTCGACTTTAGTTACACTTTATAACAGCTTTATTCTTCCTTACTTAACTTATGGCATAGAAGTCTGGGGTTCAGCTAGTGACTGTTACATACTTTATATCAGCTTTATTATTCCTTACTTAAGTTATGGCATAGAAGTCTGGGGTTCAGCAAGTTAGACTATCACTATCCTTCAAAAGCGAGTCCTAAGAATGTTAGCATAAAAAAGAAGCACCGATTTTTATATCATTGAGAAATTGCCATTTCAAAAATTAAATGAATACTGTATAGCTAAAATTGTGTTCAAATTCATGAAGAGGATATTACCTGCAGATTTAAATATGTTCAATACAAACAAAGAAATTCATCAATATATGACAAGGCAGAGAGCACAAATTCAAGTACCAATAGGCAGGACATTAATGATATATAGATCATTTAGGCATACATGAATAAATATGTGGAACAGATTTTCAGAAATAATTGATCATCAATACTCATTATTTACTTTTGAACGTAAGCTCAAAAATTATCTATGGAGAACTAAAACATGTGTTAATATTATGGTTTTCATGATGGCCAGTTAGCTGAAATTGTCTACTGTAATTTACCGGTATTATTGTAATTTGTTTTCTCACTAGCACCACACTAACCTTCTGCACCGTCAATAAATGTATATGTTTAAAGAATTACAGTATAGGACATACTGTATATACCAATAGGAATCAGTCCTAATTGCCATGGACTGTTTGGAGTTAATGATTGTAAAGTATTGTAAAAATATGTAAAATGTTCATGTCAATAAAAGTTTTGAATTGCATTGAATATATATACTGATTAAATATATAATATACCGAGTATATATATATATATATATATATATATATATATATATATATATATATATATATATTATATATATATATTTAAGTGTCTATTTCAACCACTCTTACCTTGTATATCAATATCACTATACAATTAACCGTACTAGTAAGGTAATTAGCAGCAGTTAGGTTTTGTTTACTACATATTTTGAACGTGCAGGATATGGGTTAAGAGATGTGTGTGAAATAATTCATTACTTCATTAGTTGTTCAGAATACACGTAATTGGCGAGGTGCCAGAAGCAGCCCCTAGCTGGGTGAGAGCGGGTAGGGAGGGTAGTGAGTGGAGTTCTGGGGTTGGAGAGAAAATGGGAGGGTTTCGGAGGGGGTATTGAAACAAGGAAAGGAGGAAGAGGGGATACCTCTCCACCGTGCAGTGCTACTAACGACTTAGTCCAGGGGAAAAGAAACACATTAATCCTGACGACTGTACATAGACTTCTGTTCAGATATCTGCTGTTAACCCAAGGGCTACGACACTACCACTCCTACCGGAAGGTTTTATTGGGCAAGGAAAACAAAAATTGGAAGCAATATGTGATTAGGTGGTATGGTTCCTTACCACCACCTCCTGTCATTTCCTTCATGTGTCTTCCCCCCCCCCCCTCCTCCTTCTCCTCTTCCCTCTCCCTCCCCCTTTTACCCTCCACTTCCCCCTTCCTCATTTATCCAAAATTTTACTCCCCCACTGCCTATAAATCATTGTCTTTCCTGCCTCAAATATGTTAAGTCACACTCCTGTGACACTCCCCTACCTTCCTCCTCTTTCATAAAGGCCCGGGAGACAGCTAGTATGGCTCAACCAGGCATAGGAAGCATATCTATGTCGCACTCGCTCCTGCCTCCCTCGCCCATCCCTCCCGACACAAATATACGGTTTCGCACTGGATTTTTCCTCTCTACAACCCTTTTCTGGTCCTTCAAATATTTACATGCTCATTATACAAGTTAAATATGCCCATATTAAGCAGTAATAGTCCTTTATATGGTTTATATAACAAATGTTGTCCAAATTGCCCTTTAACCCTTGTCTAGCGGGGTGTTTTGGGCTCATTTGGGCATATTCAGGCCCTCCTGCATGATAAATCAAGCATCTGCATGAAAACAAAAAT
>CM064559.1:8914081-9016581 GCA_032716605.1 Paralithodes platypus
GAGGAGTGCCCCACCCGGGTGAATACAGCCCCCAATAAACTAATTCTCTCTCTCTCTCCTCCCAACTCCCCCTCCCCCCCCCCCCGCCTCTCTCCCCTCCAACGACTTCCGTTTTACGAGGAGTGCCCCACCAGGGTGAATACAGCTCCTCAATAAACTAATCCTCTCTCTCTCTCTCTCTCTCTCTCATTCTCTCACTTCCATTTTCTCACTCTCACCCCCGCCCTTCTCTCTCTCTCTCTCTCTCTCTCTCTCTCTCTCTCTCTCTCTCTCTCTCTCTCGTTCATATCTCTCCATCTCTCTCTCCCTTTCGTTTCCTCTCTCTCTCTCTCTCTCTCGCTCATATCTCTCTCTCTCTCTCGCTCATATCTCTCTCTCTCTCTCGCTAATATATATATCTCTCTCTCTCTCCCTCCATCTCTCTCCCTTTCGTTCTCTCTCATTCTCACCCCCCCCCCCCTCTCTCTCTCTCTCTCTCTTTCTCTTTTCCTCTCATCCCAATTAATATTCCCCCCCCACTCTTTCTTTCTTTCTTTTCCTCTCATCCCTAGTTCGTCCCCCCCCCCCCCCCCCCCCGCCCCCCCCCCCCCCCCCCCCCCCCCCCCCCCCCCCCCCCCCCCCCCCCCCCCCGGGCTGCACCGCTCCGGAGCTACCGCCAAGTGTCAACAAGTACCACCGGGCGCCCCCCCCCCCTTCAAACCCCGGTTTATGAGGGGGAATAGGGGTATAAAATAAGGGCCCTAGAACCATACCCCCCACCCCCAAAAACCCGTCCCAAATTTATTTCTAAAGTGCCGACGTAACAGACACTATCCTCAACCCCCACCAACACCTTGCAACCTGCATCATCAACATCGTAACAACTTTTAAGGGAAGTGACCACTTCAACATTTTGTACCTTTCGTTTTTGCAAATTCTCCCTCACTAACCCCAAATCATGGCACCGATCAGAATTAAATGCCCCTCCTGTAACAAGAACTACTACAAGGAATGGTATCCGCGTCATGGGTATCCAAATGCCAAGTGTTTTATGTGTTTAACTGGTGAAAACTTTTTGCTCTTGGAGTGCACATTAGAAGCACACAAGGCACAGGTTGACGAACTGAAGCGAGATAATCTCACACTAAAGGAGACTGTAGGTGTACTTTCGCATCAAAATTTCTTACTAAAAGAGCGAGTAAAGGACATAGAGAGTAAGCAAGTCGATGTTGTTAAAAATCTTCAAAAAGAAAACCCATCCAATGATCTATATCAGACAGTAGTCAACAGGCGTAACAAGAACAAATCCCAAGGGAATGGGAAAGCGACACCAGGTATCCCTATCAAAAACAGATTTGCTGTTCTCGCCGAAAACAATGAACACGAGGTAACTGACCACGTGAATGGGAATGGGAATGGAAAAGCGACACCAGGTAACCCCATCAAAAACAGATTTGCACACGAGGTAACTGACCACGTGAATGCAAGCTCAAAAGGCAAGAAAACTCCTGACAGGAAAACAACGAAACCATCAAATCACGGAGTCAGCGGGAAGGAGAAACTCACCCTAGTATATGGTGACAGTCTCATGTGAGGTCAAGGAGCTGCCTTTGCCACCAAGAACAGAGGAAAAAGGTCAGTAAAGGTCATTCCAGGCGGTAAAGTCGAACATATCTTGAAAGACATAACTAACTCCGCCATACCAGAGGGCACCTGTGTAGTCGTCAATGTTGGCTCAAATGACTGCTTTGACGGAGGTAAGGCCCCAATTAAGACCATAGAAAAAGATTTTGAGAACCTAATTAAAGTCATGAAAAGGAAGACCACGAAATGTGTGGTAAGCGGCGTCATACCCCGGATTAAAACAAGCTCATACGGACAAAATAGAGCCATAGAAATTAACAACGCAGTCAAGGTCATGTGCGAACAAGAGAAGGTACTGTATGTGGACAATTGGACCACCTTTGTAGGGAACTCGTCCCTGTACAGCGGAGATGGCATTCATTTATCAGAAAAAGGCGTTCAGCACATGAGTGACACCCTAAATCAAGCAACCTACATTGCCCACGAAAACAACGCCAGTCAGGACCGAGAAATAACTATGCTAATAGACTCCTCTGAGTATTGATATCGCTACCCCCGGAAAAGCCCTCCCACAACCCCACCCAATCAAACTCCACCCGCCCCAGTTAAGAGAAATAAATAACCCCGCCCAACCCTTCCAAGTCCATCACAACCATTTAAACGAAACCGTCAACCCCAATGGCCCACAAGTTGCGAAAACTTACCTACCTGAACCACAAAACAATCTAAACAACCCCACCCAACCCCATCCAAGCCAACCCAACCAACTGAATGAATTTGACAACCCGCCGCGGCTTCAAGTCACAACCCCAAACCCATCCTCACCAATAAGAAAAACAAATCCAGCGCATGCTGAGAGAAATTATATAAAAATAATATCCATAAATGCCTGCTCAATAAGAAACAAAATAGACGAACTCAAATGTCTGTTATTAAATGAGAAAGTTGACGTTATTTGTATAACGGAAACACATCTGAACCTTAAAAATAAAGATCTACTTCATGAATATCACACAGAGCCATATAAAAATTTTCATAAAGACCGTAACAATGGAAAACAAAGAGGGGGGGTTGCAATGTACGTTGCAACCTACTTAAACCCAGTCGAGGTGACTCTCCCCGAAAGTAATGCAGAAATAGTGTGCGTCAAAATAAATACAAAAAAACATGAACTTAAATATCACTACAGCGTACCGACCACCGAGACTAACTGTTGCCGATGACACAATTTTTTATGAAATACTAGAGAAAACCCTTAATTCCGACGAAACAGTTTTACTAGGTGACTATAACCTCCCCCTAATTGACTGGAATACCCTGACCGGAAAAAATGCTGAGTCACGCCTAATGACAAGCTTCATCCAGGACAATTTTTTGACTCAACACGTAAAACAGCCGACGCGAGACAGGAATATATTAGACCTCGTAATCACTACCCAAGAAAATTTATTATCAAACCTGGATGTAGGTGAACATCTGGCAACGTCCGATCATAAAATCTTAAGAATCAACGTTATAAGCAAATATTCCTCAGTAAAAACAACAGGAATGGTTTCGGACTTCAAAAACGCAAATTATGACGGACTTAAGGAATCGCTATCAAACATACACTCAAACCTCATAAATATAAACGAAGTAAATGAACTATGGGGACATTTTAAGTCTACAATTACAGAAGCGCATAAACAATTTGTACCCATGAAACCAAAACGTAATACGAAATCAAGTATGCCCCCTTGGTACAGTAGAGACATTGGCAAGGCAATAAGGAAAAGGAATCAACTCCACAAACTTGTAAAAAATAACACAAACACTGAAGTAATTAAAAACTTGTACAAAAATAGTAGAAGGGAAGTGAAAAAAATAATTAGGGCGAACAAACAAAATTACGAAATGACTATTGCCAGAGAAAGTGCCACAAACCCCAAAAAATTCTACAGTTACGTAAACAAAAATAAACAGATCAAAAGCGGAATCGGACCGCTAATAGAAGATGGCCAGACAATAACAGGTGACACAAACACGGCAAATCTGCTCAACAAATATTTTGGCTCAGTTTTCACAGAAGAAATTATCGATCATACCCTTGAAAATAACACCTCAACTCATGTGATAGGAGATTTCACCATCAGTGTTACCGAAGTACAAAGCAAATTGAGTAATTTAAATGTAAATAAGATCCCGGGACCCGACATGCTCCACCCGAAAATAATTAAGAATGTCAAGGACGAAATAGAAAAACCCCTGACACAACTATTTAACTTATCACTACTACAGGGGATTGTACCGAGTGATTGGAAAGATGCGAACATTACGCCGATATACAAGAAGGGTAGCAAGGCCAAAGCGAGTAATTACAGACCAATTAGCCTAACTTCAATTGTAGGAAAAAATCATGGAAAAAATCATTAGAGATAAGATAGTAGATTACCTCGAATCAAACAACCTAATCAAAAATAGTCAACACGGCTTTAGATCAAATAAGTCATGCCTAACAAATTTGATTGAATTTTATAACAAACTATTCACATATAACGACATGACGAAATCACTAGATATAATCTTCTTGGACTTTCAAAAAGCTTTCGACAAGGTGCCTCACCGAAAACTATTGGCTAAACTGGAGAGGATAGGTATCAAAGGTGAAATTCATTCTTGGATAAAAAATTGGCTTACAGACAGAAGACAGAGAGTGGTTAAAAATGGAGTGGAATCGGAGTGGGAGCCTATCACTAGTGGAGTTCCACAGGGTTCAGTCCTTGGACCGGTCCTGTTTCTCATTTACATTAACGATATCGATGTAGGGGTAAACAACACCATTTCCAAATTCGCCGACGATACAAAAATAGGAAATACAGTCCTGAACGAAGATGATAGAAATGCGTTGCAATCTGATTTAAACAAGATATCAGAGTGGTCGAAAAAATGGCAGATGCCCTTCAATGTCGATAAATGTCAGGTGCTGCAGGTTGGTAGCAGAAATATGAAATACAAATACGAAATGAATGGCAAACAAATAAAAACCGCAACGGTAGTAAAAGACCTAGGGGTACTAATATCTGAAAACCTAAAAACTTCCGACCAATGTATAGCAGCTGCAAATAAGGCAAACATAGCATTGGGCTTTATTAAACGAAAATTTACATATAAACATGAAAACGTAATAGTGCCACTGTTCAAAAGTATGGTGAGGCCCCACCTTGAATATGGTGTGCAGTTCTGGTCACCTTATCTGATCAAGGACATTGTAAGACTCGAGGCAGTACAGCGTAGAGCGACGAAGATGATACCCTCATTAAGAAATAAACCATATGAAGAAAGACTTAAACGATTGAACCTGTTCTCATTAAAAAAGAGGAGGTTGAGGGGTCAGCTTATTGAGTGCTTTAAGATACTAAAAGGTTTCGAAAAAGTCGATGTAAATGCACTATTCACATTAAACAATACTAATCAAACTCGCGGAAATGGAATGAAATTAAAAACCAAAAAGGCAAACCTAGATGTCACAAAGAGTTTCTTCACCTACAGTGTGGCAACAGAGTGGAATAAACTACCAGCGAGAGTGGTGGAGAGCGACACAATAAACGCTTTCAAGGGAAGGCTTGACCTCTATCTGCAGAGGGCTGGGGTGATATGAAAAAAAAAAAAAAAAATGTATGTATGTATATGTATGTGTGTGCACTGTACAGTATGTATATATATACTGTATATATATGTATGTATGTGTGTATGTATGTATGTGTATATGTGTGTACCGGTGTATATATGTGTATGTATGTATGTATGTGTATATGTATGTATATATGTATGTATATGTATGTATGTATATGTATATATATGTATATATGTGTATATGTATATGTATGTGTGTGTATGTGTGTATGTGTATATATGCATATATGCATATATAGTTTGTAAGGCCAGACTGCCTAGTAAGGACCTTGAGGTCTGTGTGGTCTGTGTATCTATGTAGCTCTATGTAGCTCTCTCTCTCTCTCTCTCTCTCCGCATATGTAATGATCTCATTCCATAATATGTAGCCTATGTAGGCCTACAGTATATATGTATGTCTGTATGTATGGATGTATGTATGTATGTATACACTCAGGCATATACCCCATAGGTATGGGGTTGGCTGAATCGAGAAATAGACTAAGGGAATAAATAAAGATCAATGATAGGAGAGAATGTGAGAGATTGATATGAAGGGAACAACAAAATTCACAATTATATCCTATCGTACATCTGGCATCACAGTCCAACCTTACAGGACTGGTTGGACTGGGGCATGCCACTGTGGGAGGCCCGGGCAGGAGTGGTGTATCCGTAGTCTTTCCACAGTAGGGTAAAACAAAAAATTAACTTTATTTTGTATTTAACATGTGTGATGCACATAAATAAAAGGGGATGTGTCGGATGGTTGAAAGCCACAGTTGCTCGCGCGTTTGGGGCTAGCAACACGTATTATGAAAAACATGTATCCTCCTTCATTCACTGTCCCCCCCTTCACTCACTCAACCCCATAATTTGCCGGAGGATAACAGGTTTTTCACAATACGTAGACAGAGGTCTTTTAAAAAAATAAAAAATAAAAAAAACTTACAGGTGAGTGTAACCTTTATGCCAAATGCCTCACTTCATATCATATCGTTTGCTAGAGTCTATTATTGCTAGGAAAATTAGAAGTCAGGAAGAGACGTCAACCTTGGTAGATACATACGACAATTTTATCGAGTCAGTATTCAATGCACAAAATAAATACATCCCCAAAAGAAAATTTAGATCAACACAGAACCAACCCAAATGGATGAATAATAGACTATTAGATCTTCTAGGACAAAAGAGAGGAATATATAGAAAAATTAGGAAAGGCGACATTCACCTACTTGCTTACTATCAGAATCTATCAAGACAGGTAAAAAAGGATATTAGGAAAGAAAAAAGAAATTATGAAATTAAGGTTGCCAATGACTCAAAAATTAATCCTAAAGCTTTTTACCAACTATATAAATCCAAGGTTAGAGATGTAATTGGTCCCCTTAAAACTTTGATAGGAGAAATGACAGAAAATGATTTAGAAATGTGCAGTACATTAAATAGTCAATTTCTTTCCGTTTTCACTAATGAAAATTTGGCACAGTTTCCAGAAGTCCGTAAGGTATATAGCGATAGTATAGAAAATAGGTTAAGTACGGTTACTATAAGTAGAAATGATATGGTTAAGGAAATTGACAGACTGAAACCTCATAAATCGCCTGGTCCTGATGAGGTACTGTATATGCTAGAGTATTAAAAGAATGTAGGGATGAGTTAAGTTACCCATTAACATTTCTATTTAACAAGTCATTAGAGACAGGTATAGTTCCAGAAGTTTGGAAGCTTGCAAACGTAAATTCCGATCTTCAAAAAAGGTGACAAATCAATAGCATCCAATTACCGTCCCATTAGTCTTACATCAATCATAGGAAAGCTACTAGAGTCAATTATTGCTAGTAAAATTAGAAACCACTTAGATACATTTAATTTAATAAATTCTTCTCAGCATGGATTCATTCAGGGACGTTCTTGCCTTACTAATTTGCTTAGTTTTTTCTCAGAGGTATATGAAGCAGTAGATAATGACAAGTCATATGATATAATATATTTAGATTTCAGTAAAGCTTTCAACAGAGTCCCCCATGAGAGATTGATGAGAAAGGTTGAGGCGCATGGAATAGGTGGGGCGTTGTTGGGATGGATTAGGTCATGGCTAATTGGTAGGAAGCAGAGAGTCAGCATAAATGGTACGAAGTCAGAATGGGGAGCAGTCAAAAGTGGTGTCCCCCAGGGATCTGTATTAGGTCCTCTGTTGTTTGTTATATACATAAATTATCTTGATTTAGGTATAACTAGTAGGATAAGTAAATTTGCAGACGATACCAAAATGGGGAGAACAATTGATTCAGATAGAGATATAGAGTGCCTCCAAAGGGATCTAGATACCTTTTTTTTTTTTTTTTTTTTCTTTTTTCTTTTTTTTTTAAGAGACAATGAACGGAGGAAGGAAAAACACAGATATAACAAAAAGGTCCATGTGCCTAAAGGCATCCTCCATTCATAAAATGTTTGTAACAACTGGATTTAAACATTTGTAGATTGTAAGTTTGTGGAAAGCAATTCGAGGGAAGTGAATTCCAAAGAGTAGTAGCTCTGGGGATAAATGAATTCTGATAAGACCTTACACGAATGGTCAGTAAATTGGGAGATGAAGTTTAACATTGACAAATGCAAGGTATTAAAAATAGGAAAGATGCATACAAATGTTAAATATAAACTAGCTAATATGGAATTAGAAAACTCGAATTGTGAGAAAGATCTAGGTGTGTTTGTTAGCAATGATTTGAAGCGTAGAAAACAGTGTATAAGCGTTCGAAACAAGGCAAACAGGATTCTCGGGTTCATCTCTAGGAGTGTGAGTAACAGAACTGCTGATGTTATCTTAAAACTTTACTTGTCATTAGTGAGACCCCATATGGATTATGCTGTTCAATTTTGGTGTCCTTATTACAGAATGGACATAGATTCATTGGAGAGAGTACAACGTAGAATGACAAAAATTATCCATAATTTTAGAAATCTTCCGTATAAAGAAAGGTTGAAGAAATTAGGCTTACATTCGTTAGAGAGACGCAGAGTTAGAGGGGATATGATAGAGGTGTTCAAGTGGGTTAGTGGGATTAACAAAGGCGACATGACAAATGTACTAAAGCTCAGTGATAGCGAAAGAACTCGTACTAATGGTTTCAAATTAGATAAATTTTGTTTCAGAAAAGATATAGGCAAATATTGGTTTGGTAACAGAGTTGTAGATGGGTGGAATGGACTACCAAGTGCTATAGTGGGACTAAAAACGGTAGGGAGCTTTAAGATAAAATTGGATAAGCATATGGACGAGAAGGGTTGGGTGTGAAGGGGGATCAGCCGGGTTGGGCCAATCAGTGCTCTGCAGACCCCCGTAATCCTGCGTTAATCTCTAACCGTTTTGGTAAGATGATCCTCAGGGTATTAGAGTGTTGAGCCTATAATTGGGCTTTGTAATTGGGGTTGTGTGGGACAGGGATCTGCCTTGCTTAGGCCAATCGGCTTTCTGCAGACTCCCATTTTGTTATGTTCTTATGTTCTTATGTAAGCCACTTAGAAAAATTTAACTTAATAAATTCTTCTCAGCATGGATTCACTCAGGGACGTTCTTGCCTTACTAATTTGCTTAGCTTTTTCTCAGAGGTATATGAAGCAGTAGATAGTGACAAGTCATATGATATTATTTATTTAGATTTCAGTAAAGCTTTCGACAGAGTCCCTCATGAGAGATTGATGAGAAAGGTTGAGGCACATGGAATAGGAGGATCGTTGTTGGGATGGATTAGGTCTTGGCTAATTGGTAGGAAACAGAGAGTCAGCATAAATGGTACCAAGTCAGAATGGGGAGCAGTCAAAAGTGGTGTCCCCCAGGGATCGGTATTAGGTCCCCTGTTGTTTCTTATATACATTAATGACCTAGATTTAGGTATAACTAGTAGGATAAGTAAATTCGCAGACGATACTAAAATGGGGAGATCAATTGATTCAGATAGCGATATAGAGTGCCTCCAAAGGGATCTGGATACCTTGCATGAGTGGTCAGTAAATTGGCAGATGAAGTTTAAATTGACAAATGCAAGGTATTAAAGATAGGGAAGATGCATACAAATGTTAAATATAAACTAGCTAATTTAGAATTAGAAAATTCAGACTGCGAGAAAGATCTAGGTGCGTTTGTTAGCAATGACTTGAAACCTAGAAAACAGTGAATAAGCGTTCGTAATAAGGCAAACAGGATTCTCGGGTTCATCTCTAGGAGTGTGAGTAACAGAACTGCTGATGTTATCTTAAAACTTTACTTGTCATTAGTGAGACCCCTTATGGATTATGCTGTCCAATTTTGGTGTCCTTATTACAGAATGGACATAGATTCATTGGAGAGAGTACTGCGTAGAATGACAAAAATGGTCCATAATATTAGAAATCTTCCGTATGAAGAAATTAGGTTTACATTCGTTAGAGAGACGCAGAGTTAGAGGGGATATGATAGACGTGTTCAAGTGGGTTAGTGGGATTAACAAAGGGGACATGACAAATGTACTAAAGCTCAGTGATAGCGAAAGAACTCGTACCAATGGTTTCAAATTAGATAAATTTCGTTTCAGAAAAGATATAGGCAAATATTGGTTTGGTAACAGAGTTGTAGATGGGTGGAATGGACTACCAAGTGCTATAGTGGGATTAAAAACGGTATGGAGCTTTAAGATAAAATTGGATAAGCATATGGACGAGAAGGGTTGGGTGTGAAGGGGGATCAGCCGGGTTGGGCCAATCAGCGCTCTGCAGACCCCGTAATCCTGCATTAATCTCTAACCGTTTTGGTAAGATGATCCTCAGGGTATTAGAGTGTTGGGCTTTGTAATTGGGGTTGTGTGGGACAGGGATCTGCCCTGCTTAGGCCAATCGGCTTTCTGCAGACTCCCATTTTCTTATGTTCTTATGTTTCTTTATGTTCAGCGCTTTTCACGATAAATATCGTTTATTATTATGTTCTATCCAACAACCAACCTTACTCCTAAAATCGATTAATGAAATATTACAAACACATGTGGCAGTCCGTGGATTCGAACCCAGGATGCTCACACCGAATATCAACACCTTATACATTACACCACGAAGGCAGTTAAAGAATGGTGGACACTGCCTATGATTTATTATGCAACTTCGAATCCTGCATATCAATCTAAGCATGTACACACATCCCAACTGCAACTCACGTAGGCTATGCATATGTGAATGGAAAGAGCAATTAATGGGGCCTCAACTACTAGGGAAGGCCTCTCGATAAATTACTCTTGAACCAATATCAATTATTATGTTCTATCCAACAACCAACTCTACTCCTAAAATCGATTAATGAAATATTACAAACACATGTGGCAGTCCGTGGATTCGAACCCAGGACGTTCACACCGAATATCAACACCTTATACATTACACCACGAAGGCAGTTAAAGAATATTAGAGAACGGGCTGATTGAACTCATGTTTTTTTGCTTAAAATCATTATGTGTTGTGTTCCCAGTGTCTTGATCAGGATAATTTGTAACATTGTGCTTTATTTAAAAATGTCATAATATATTGGCTTAAAGTATATAATGGGGTTAAGAGGTGTTCAAGTAGCCCTAACCACTACTGTACTTATATAAATATTCATTAACATTGTCACATCATAACATATCGACTACAATAAAAACAAAAATTATCAAAATATAGAAATAGCTGTCATACATAAGAATAAAAGAAAATGGGAGTCTACAGAAAGGCGATTGGCTCACACAAGGCAGATCCCCTTCACACCCAACCCTAATTACAAGGCCTAAGTAGCCTATAGACCTAGGCCCAACTCACTAACACATATCGTATAATTTATATATCCTACTAATTATCCTTTGGCTCTAACTTATGCACTTAAACCATTAACTATGTCATAAAATGTGATGCTTAATATATTTTGTACTATCTGATAATGTTAGTGTGTTAATGACATTTAAAATAAAGTAATTGTATAGGCTATATATATATATAACCCTTTAGATATATGAGTGACTTAAATTCCTTCTTGAAATTATCAGCACAGGTTAACTGCTTAAGTGTCACAGGAATCAATATAGTTCGCCAGTGAAATAATATTGTGCCTTCTAAAATTGTCAAGAAATTTCTGTCCTTGGCTGTGCAATACGCGTAATACGGTAGGCTACTCTTATTTACTCATAACCATAACATAGCACAATCATAATGTATCCTTAATGTAGTTAATATATTATGAAATAAATTGTTATACTATTATAGGTGACTACTTCTTCTATTTACCAGAGAGAGAGAGAGACAAACAAAAGAGAGGAAGACAGGGTCCTCACCCAGAGAGAGAGAGAGAGAGACAGACAGACTGGCTCCTCCCCATGTGGGTAACGTCACTGCCACTGCGACCTCTGATTGGTCCTAATTGCCCCAATGTATTATATACTAGTCATTACTTCGGGAATATGCGTCCCGGCCTTCTTCCAAAATGACAGTTTCACTATCGTTCGCCAGGAATAAAATCGACACCTAAATGGCATGAAATGTCTTAAAATTGACAACAAGCTGAGGCGAAATCGCCAAACTAATGGGACAAACATCTAAAAACCTGAACACTAATGGGGCTAAACATGAGGAAGAAAGGGGGACCAGAAAAACGCCCCATCCCCCCATAATTAAGAGGTATATAGATATTTATGGACACTTGAATGACCCTTTGTATACCCATAAGAGAATAATAAAGGAGTTTTTAAAATATGAGAGTAAAAATATATCTGTATACTTATTAATATATATCTGTATACTTATTAACCCGGGAGCTGCGGGGAGACTCTTAAGAGTTCCCCCGGCGCACTGCGGGGAGACTCTTAAGAGTCAGAGAAAAAAAAAATCAACTTTTGACATCGAATTTTTTTTTTTTTTTTTTTTTTTTTTTTTTTTTTTTTTTTTGGCCCCTGGGCCATGCAAAATCTCAGTCCTCTACCTCCCCTCCTTCCCCACTTTCCTCCTCTCCTTCAGTTATCACCTATGTTCCCTGTTATTCCCTTATTCTGAGGTATATTTTCGTGCTAACATTAGAAATCCGATTGGAGGGTGTGGTCATCACTGATAGCAAGCGAGTGCAAGAGAGAGAGAGAGAGTATCGATCGACTGTGTCTCAGTGGCCTTGGGGGAAATTGGCGGGAAAGCAGATTGCCTCACCCATACATTATACAACTCGCGGGCTATATCTCCGATTTTGACCATCCAAACGCTGTTTTCACTCGTTTTATTGTTGTTTCAGGTTAATACCTTTAAAATCAACCCATAATAGGCGCATATGGATAAGTATTAATGCTATTAATGGCACAATGAATATTTTAGTGACGGAAACACCTCAAATACGTCAGCACAGGGGGACGTTTCCAATTACCCCCATGCGCACTTCAGAGGTTAATATATATCTGTATACTTATTAATATATATCTGTATACTTATTAATATATATCTGTATACTTATTAATATATATCTGTATACTTATTAATATATATCTGTATACTTATTAATATATATCTGTATACTTAATAATATATATATCTGTATTAATATATATCTGTATACTTATTAATATATATCTGTATACTTATTAATATATATCTGTATACTTATTAATATATGTTTGAGTTTCCTCGCTAGACCTCCATCAAGCTTTAATAAACAACCCCAAGACCCTCCTTCAAGATAAATTTGTACATTTCTCGGCCGGTTTCTCTAAAATTACAGGCTTGCTATCGCTCGCCAGGAAAACATCGACACCTAAATTAAACGAAAAGTCATAATATTGACAAAGATATGGGGCAAAAGGTAGCTAAAATCGCCAAACTAATGGGGCAAACATCTTATAGTCTGAAAACTAATGGGGCTAAACATGAGGGAGAAAGGGGGACCAGGTATATATAATTGTGGACACTTGAATGACCCTCTGTATACCCATAAGAGAATACTAATGGGGCTAAACATGAGGGAGAAGGTATATAGATGATCATGGACACTTGAATGACCCTTTGTATACCCATAAGAGAATAAAAAACAAATGAATATATAAATAAATAGACCCCAAAACTAAGCACTATCCCCTTAAGGGGGGTGACCTGTTTTGGTTCTGTCCTTGTATATCTTTCTCTGGCTTGTATCCATTTGGCCCCATTCAGCCTACTGTTTTAAGACGTTTATCCCCATCCAGGTGTCAATTTTTTACTGGTGAGCGGTAGCGAGCCAGCATATTTTTTATTTTTGTTTGACAGCAGGCTAAATTTCTACATTTTTCGATAGAAAAAATTCTCATGCGAAGCCGGATTTCTTCATATAATGCTGGCTCGCTATCGCTCGCCAGGAAGAAATCGACACCTAGATGGGGATAAACGTCTTAAAATAGTTGGCTGAATGGGGCCGAATGGATACAAGCCAGAGAAAGAGCGAAAAGGACATAAATAACAAAAAAGCAGGTCAGTAGCTTATTATGGACACTTGAATGACCCTTTGTTTATCCATAAGAGAATAATAAAGGCGTTTTAAAAATATGAGAAAAAAAATTCACGTTCATGAAGGGAAGCTGATGAACACGTAGCCAATATTTTACAGTGACTATCCTTACTACTACTATCTTCTGTCCGTGAATAGTCCATGCAAGAGGGACTTAATACATCAATCTTTCTCTCCTACGACTTAAATGGCTTCAAACTCCTTAAATATGCCATTCAAGAGGGACTTAATACATCAATCTTTCCCTCCTCCTATGACCTAATGCATCAATCTTTCTGAAATGCTAGGTTTTTCCAGGTTAAATAGGAATTGAAATATCCCCAGGCTACCTTTAGGATCAACCTTTCCTGGTACCTGGCGCGGGGTACGAACCTCTGAAGGGAATTTAACCCTCCTAAAAACCCACAGGTTTTGAGATGCCTTGGGTGGGGTTCGAACCCTGGTTAGTGACGCACCACCATCACCACCAGGCCCGCGCGCTAACCCACTGTACTACCACGGACGTACTAAAAGTATAGCAACCTTAGTACGATTTTTAAGAACCAGGTGATAGTCTCGTGGTGTTTTCACGTGATGAGTTTATTGGACTTACCATCTACGACTATTTTACGCTATACCTGACGTCAACTCGGGTAGTACATTATTGTGGTTGCGGGACATTTTCGTGGGCATTACACCGGTGTAATGCCCACGAAAATGTCCCGCAACCACAATAATGTACTACCCGAGTTGACGTCAGGTATAGCGTAAAATAGTCGTAGATGGTAAGTCCAATAAACTCATCACGTGAAAACACCACGAGACTATCACCTGGTTCTTAAAAATCGTACTAAGGTTGCTATACTTTTAGTACGTCCGTGGTAGTACAGTGGGTTAGCGCGCGGGCCTGGTGGTGATGGTGATGCGTCACTAACCAGGGTTCGAACCCCACCCAAGGGATCTCAAAACCTGTGGGTTTTTTAGGAGGGTTAAATTCCCTTCAGAGGTTCGTACCCCACGCCAGGTACCAGGAAAGGTTGATCCTAAAGGTAGCCTGGGGATCTTTCCCTTCCTATTTAACCTGGAAAAACCTAGCATTTCATTGAGGCCAGTATGGGGATGAGTGTTTAATCTTAATGCCACATAAATGGGTGAACCTGCGGCCCATACCCCAAACGCACATGATATTTTCCCCCACTACCACATCCCCCAATCCCCATTGTTGCCTCTTACAACCCGCCATCATTTCCGCTCGCATCAACCACATTCTCGTGGCAAATATCTCAGAAGAATCCCTGACACTACCAAAAGGTCTCATTATAGGAGACCTCGAAACTTTCGATGACCTCCCCATAGATTTTAACGACACCCCTACCAGCCTCCAATTGCCCCCTCTCCCTGAGACATTATCTGACCACCAAAAGAACGGCATGTACGACCTACTGCTGGAATTCAGTGACGTGTTTGCCCAACAACCCACCGAAATCGGACAAACTGATATAGAACAACACATTATTAACACCACAGGCCCCCCCATACGACAACCATCCCGTAGAAAGAACCCCATACAACGTCAGGAAGAGGAACGCCAAGTCCAGGAAATGTTAGAGGCCGGGATTGCCACCCCGTCCATTAGCCCCTGGTCTTCCCCTGTTGTCTTAGTCAAAAAGAAAGATGGGACAACCCGTTTTTGCGTCGATTACAGGAGGTTAAATTACGTAACCATTAAAGACGCTACGCCCTTACCCCGAATAGACGATTCCCTTGACTCCCTACACGGATCCAAATGGTTCACTACCCTCGACTTGCAAGCAGGGTATTGGCAAGTGCCTATCAAGGCCGAGGACCAAAAGAAAACAGCATTTTCCACTAGTGGTGGCCATCACTATGAATTTAACGTCCTACCTTTTGGCCTCTGTAACGGACCCGCCACTTTCTCCCGTTTGATGGAAGCGGTATTACATGGCCAAACCTGGGAAACCTGTCTAGCCTATCTGGACGATATTATTGTGTACTCTCCAACCTGGGAAGAACACCTCCTCAGGTTGAGACAAGTCCTTCAAAGAATTCGAGCCGCCGGGTTGAAATTAAAACCTTCAAAGTGCGTGATTGCCCGGAATAAGGTAGATTTCATCGGACACGTGATATCTGAACATGGTATTGCGCCAGACCCAAAGAAACTTCAAGCCATACAAAACCAAACCCCACCCACCACTGTTAAAGGAATACGTTCCTTTCTAGGTTTAGCCACATACTACAGACGTTTCGTCCCCCACTTTGCCACCATAGCCAGACCCCTCCACCAACTTACCCACAAAGACACCCCGTTCACCTGGACACCTGAAAGAGACCTCGCGTTTAACACTTTGAAGCAAAAGCTAATCCAAGCCCCTATTGTCGCTTTCCCTGACTACCAAAAACCTTTCCGTCTTTATACCGACGTATCTCTGTACGCCATGGGTGCAGTTTTAGCTCAAGTCAGAGACGGAGAGGAACATGTGATAGCGTATGCCAGCTCCACCCTCACCCAACCACAACAGAATTACGCAGCCACCAAGAGAGAGTGCTTAGGGATCATTTGGGCACTCAGCCACTTCCGGTCATTTGTGTTGGGCGCAAAACTCGACATAATTACCGACCATCAATCTTTACAATGGCTGCGTAGGTGCGAAACCAACTCAGCCATTTTGGTACGTTGGAGGGAGACACTAGAGGACTACGACTTTACCATACAATATCGTCCAGGCAAACTCCATACTAATGCAGACGCCCTGTCACGTTTGCCAGTACCAAAAGACCCCCCACCAACCTAGCCGCCTTACAAAACACTCAGTTAGTATCTACCCCCACCCCCCGACAGAATGCCCCCCCAGCCCCCTCCCTAATTCAATCTTGGGAAGCAAGAATCAGACCCCCCTGAATACCGTTAAATATCTTCCGGGGACTGACTCGCTGGGGAGATCAACTTGCCACAGACACTGGTCACATAATCTTGGACCCCACCATTGCCCATGACTACATGATTGCCATCCACGAGGGAAACGGCATACACCTGGGACAAAAGAAGATGTTAAAAATCTTCACAGACCAATACTGGAAGTAAAATGCCCCAGAACAAGAAGCCCACCACAGAAGCCACGAGCGAACACCACACAGAAACACCCGGAAGAAAGGTCCACAGAACGAAAGGACCAGCTGACCGAGCCAGCCATTTCAGACAGGCCCAAGCCCGCAGGGCTAAGCAGCTCCAGGCCGCACCTACCTACCTTTTCTAAACTGACCATTTTCCACACCTCACGTACACTACCCCTCGTGTCCTACACTCCTAACTACAAAGATGATGAACAGGAATATACATTCATATTAAAAACACCCATGCCCTGTCCCTATGTTGAGCCAATGCCAACACATCAGACAGCCATAATTATATCTATGTATGTTCTTACATCCGAGAAGTAGATGTTATATATCTTAGAAGTTAAAACACCCACGCCTGTCCCTAGACCTCGTATATCATTTCCCATGACGAGTATGGATATATGTAACCCGTGCTCAGTCGCCCCCTTGCATTGTTCCTCTAGTAACTAAGTGTCTCTATAATATTAACTGCCACCAGTATTGATACGACATAGCGGCACTGTCCTTGTGTCGTATTGTGCCAAGTACAGATCAACCTGGTTTCATCACCTTATTAGGACGACGACTATAATGTCGTCGTTCATCGATGTATGCAATCCTTAGTTTAAGTATTAATATTAACATTCCCTAACATCTTGTCTTGCCAGACTAAGCTTCTGAAGACCCATCGCCCCATAAATCTATGTATTCAATCCTTAGGTTAAGTATCCTTATCCGCCATTATGATCACCTTTTTCCATTTACTATTCCACAATTGTCATACGTCTTCCCCTTGCCTCCTTCGTATCCACAGTCCACACTACGCCAATTTACTTTGTGTCATACACTTCTTACCCCAAACCGAGATTGTATAAGATAACCTGGTTACCAGTATCTGTCATAAGTACCCCGAAACAATAACTAAGTACTCCTACGAACTGCCGCTTTTGTTGGTATATAAATATATATTATAGAAAACGCAGTTCCCAGGGCCAACTAATAGTATCCATAACCCCTCGGACGGATCACATAACTCTATCTTTTCCAGACTTATATACCACCCCATAGTTGCATTCCCCGGTAGCATTTGGCTAACGTACTCCACTGCCTTTTCAAACTCCCATATCAACTGCAGCCTAATGCCACCCCCATGCCCAGAGACCTTAGGGTCAAATTCCCCTATAGCCCCCCTGAACTCCTCCCCTCTCATTATAAGACCCCGCGCTTCTCTACTCTTGTCCGACCTAGCCTCTTTCTCATACCTCTTGAAGATCCTTGAATTTCCCATTGCTAACGCTCTCCAACCTTTTATATATATACTCCTATCCAGCCTACCTTCACTTAGTAGGCCAGAACAACATTAGAACTTTACTAACCCCTTGCATGCCATCTACTCTCTTACAACCCATTCACAACCCGGCACCCAATGGTCGTCGGTGCGAGGCTAGCCGCCTCACCAGTAACTAACTTCTATTGCCATACTTCCAGATAAATGTGGCAGCGTTAGCAACCCAGTCTCCACCACATCCAGCAAACACTACAATTAACAACCAGCCGAGTAAAACCAGCTAGCCAAGGCACCTTCGGTTTTGGTATTAAGGACACCCACATCTGTCTCATACACAGAGGGTTATTACCAACACTGGTGATATGGCAAGCCCCTAGCCACAGCCGCCGGACGACTATCACGGAGAGAGGGCGCCCAGCTCCCCCTTTTTGCCCACCCGAGGAGGGAGACCCCCGCCCCCGCGGAGGTATACCTGGCCCCTGTTTTGACTTCTGAGTCATTGCCAGGTAGCACAGGAATTCTTCCTATCAATGAACTAACCATGCATGACTAACACCTTTACTAACCTCTATTAACTCACAATAAACCATTTACCTTTCTTGCATACTCTGATCACTAAATTAGCACCTCAGCTATACCATAGAATGAAGATTGAACAATCTAAGAGAGACGCTCCTATCACAGCTGTCCCCATCCTCCTCGCAAAGTAGATCCAGTCTCTCTCCCCTAAATACTTCCAGTATAGCCAAAATAGTACCTCTTACTAAGGCTCGGTTATATTAAAATATGAAGGCTTCCTATAGCCATGTGCCACAACAGTAATCAACATCTTACCTAGTCCCCATATCTATTGAGAGCTCAAATAAGTCCATAAGACTCGAGATTCCTACTGTCTACAGGGTCCAGAACCGAGCCTATAAACCTAGCTCCCGCCCCAGTCAAATAAGTTGAAAGCTAGACACCAACCAGTGGTGTTACGAACTGGCACTCGGGTACACAAGGGCTCTCAATCAGGACTCGAATACGGCTCGCTGCCACAACGGAAACACACGATCCCAACCCCTCCAATACCCTCCAGAGTTCAATCTGCTAAAACGGGGTATACAAGAACTCGGTACTAGTGTTCAACAACAGACTAATAAAGAGACAGGAATTATCTAGTCTGGTCAACAATCAAACAATGAAGTAAAAAACAACAACACCAAAGAATAGTGTTGGCCGAAGCCGAAGTAATCCACCCTTGACCATGAACTTAAGAAGTCCTCCACCCTCTACTTCGGATCGGCACTATTACGTTACGTTAATTAATAGTCCTTAAGCATCGAGCAAGGAATCTTCTGAAAAAAGTTAGATGCTTCTCGGATGCTCGTAAGAAGTACGTATCGGATTTTGAACAGTAATTCAATAAGCAAAAACACTGGCAATTAAATACTATTAAAGGTTTAAATTGGCATAAGAATAATTAAAAGAATATGCAATAGTAAATGGCAAACATTAAAAAGAAGTACTCCGCAAATGCAACGGCAATAGCCTACTCGGATTGTGCTCGTGGGCCACTAATCACTAAAGTAGCCAAGCTTGCAACACATGAAATCAATAGTGCATAAACAATATCATACATAAGGAAAGCTTCAATACTATTCTGTATCTACTAATCGAGTAAAGTCTAGCTGGGGTACTGTGGGCAAAAGGTAGCAGTGACTGAGCAAAAACGGCTCGTAGCCTAGCGAAGTCCTCACAACTGTTTAAAGTATTACGTTAAAACTAACAAGTGCACTTTGAGAAATCCAGATCCCTTGTATCTGGTTTTCTCCCGGCTCCTTGACAAAGTAAAAACAAACTGTTAATAAAATACAGGGTGGTTAGGCTCTTGCCCTCACGCACTGTAAATTATTAACTCAACACAGTCAGCCGCGAAGACAACCTAGGCTTCACTGAACCGAAACGAGTATGCAGGTTTATCGCTTAACCACTGCATCAAACAACAACTCGTAACACAGAAAAGCCTTACCCCAGTCTAGCATTACCTAGACCAGCAGAAAACAGGAATAATAATAATAACACACAGGGAAATGCATATACAAGTGCAACAAACATAAATCAATCCTATTCTAAGTTAACCCTTCCAAAATAGGCTATCTAATAGGCAAGTATCTCGTGAGAACTCAAGCGATAATACGTTGGCTGACTAGCTCTGCACCAATGGGACCATGGAAGTTAAACAGGCAGGGAAAAGAGGAGATAAGAATGTAAGGTAGTAGAGAAAGTTCCCATCAGTCAGAAGAATATATATAGTTAGCAAGGGAAATGAGAAGTTGCTCTGCCTAATGAGTTCTGATGAAAAAATGGCTAGACTTCCCTTTTTATACCCGGCCCTCTAGTGAGCCCAACGTGAACTACTAAGGACCGCCCACTGACAACCATTACGTAATTTCTCTCTCTCCTCTGGGATAGACAAAGGCTCCCCTAGCACTGAGGGAGGGAGGAATGGGAGTGAGTTAGGCCCACCTCCCGCCTGGCGCACCCACTGACCCCCAACTGTGGCTGTTTCTCTTCCCTTCATTACAAATAAGTTTTACACACAATACTTATAACTAATGATATAAAATAGAACTCGTTGACTCAGATGAAAACAAAATACATATTCATAATACTTATAGTACAACGGCTCACATGAACTAAGTTAGGAAACTCTACATAGACTACAGCCAAAGTTCCTGCCCTGACGATCCTAGCGAGAGTGGGGCATGACTAGGCGTTCTGTACAGCATGCTCACATGTGGACATGCGTCACAGTGGTCACTACCCTGCAGTTAACCTTTAGCTCTGCCCTTGTGTTATTCCGGAGTTGAGAGATTCCAGATTCGGCAGACTCCGTGGCAGAGGAGACTAATAGAAGCATCTGTCCATGTACAAGTCCTAACGTGCACCTTATAACCTTCACACAAATTCGTGGGTATATAAGTGTGTAGCCAGCAACGATCGTCAAGAGATCCGACTTGAGAACTTCCTACATTTCGGACCACCTGGACGGCCGAGGAACCAGTCGTTAGCCCCCAACATCACCGGAAGCAAGATAACCAGGACCAGATCTACAAATACTATTCAAGATTCATGTTGCTAGTACTAAGTGTTATAGTAATAGTTTGACACTCGCTTATTAACTTTCTATAAAGTGGCTAAAACCTTGCCCAGTGTAACTCATATTTAACCATTCCATTTGGGACGTACTAAGCGATCAGTGCTCATTAATTAACAGGCGACATTGACTCTCATAATTACCTTATTCAGATATTAAAACTCTAGTGATATCTAACGTTCGCCCACTGATTTGTGTTCTACGTATTTCTGCCATTAGAATATAAAACTTAGATCACTACCCCCATGAGGTTACTAGAGATTCCGTGTTCTACAATATACGCGTATCTAATCCTAACTGTGAGCTGCTACTTGGGCACGCGACCAGCCAGTAAGAGATCAAATCAGTGAAATTGAATTACATGAATACATTGAGGTCTTCCAGTAAAATAAAACTTGCTAACTAAACCCGTGATCAGAAGAGTATACCTGAACATTGGAAGTGGGAGACTAGGCTCCATCCAGATCCGCTAATGCTAGCAGTTCCCTTCTATTATTTGTTTTGTGCGAGAATTACTATCTTTCCATGCTCTTTATTTACTTACTTTAATAAACGTGAACGTGTGTCGTGTTACCGTGTGTTTATTTTGTGTTCTCTATTCCTCATACCTTGTATTGTGCATGCAGCCTTATATACCCAGTCAATTAGAACTCACATTACCCAAGTTAAACCTGTAGAAAAACAGGGCATAACATTGGCGGCAGCTTTGGTTCTTGATTCGGATAAAAGGTTGCATTACATTGCAAGTTTGGAACAGCTAGAACACGAGAACATCATGGCGCACCCTCCTCACGCTTCCATCCCACATTATGATGAAACAAATTATGGGATGGAAATATTCATGGACATAGTGAAACCCTTACTTGACATGGCTTATACCACGGACGCACAAAAAATAGCCGTAACATTAACGCACCTGGGAAAAGCCGTTTCCCTGGTTGCCTATCAAGTGCACCCTGATCTCACCTGGAACGAATTTCGCACAATAGTGATAGAAGCCATTAAGCCTTCGTTGGGCGCTTTCGTGGCCCACACCCATATCCTAGACACTAAATTCGAAGGTGATGTAGATGCCACAGTGAATAAGCTTGCCCAACACATACAAATTTCTTTCCCCACGTTGACCAGAATCTAACAAGAACAGCAAATTCTGGTCAACCTTGTGTCGATATTGCCCTCAGCAGTAAAAGACCTCATCACGATCCGACGTATTTTGGCCGTGCGCACAGAAGCACCCACCCAAATCGCTGCAATCAAGAGGTTTCCCACGCACCCGCAGCAAACCAACCACCAAAACTCCAAGAATGCCTACCCAGCCTCATCCTTCAACAACAGACCCACTTACCCTTCCGGCAAGCCCCAACCCAGTAGACCCCGGTTCCAACCGACCCAGCCACGCAGAATCTTCAACCGGAACAGCAACTACAACACCTACCAAAGTAAAAACCCTACCTTAGTTATTATCAACCCCTATGATTTCCCTGCCTGTAATGCTCAGTGTGCCCTCCATCAAATTCGTGACTCTGACAAACCTCACACCTCGACTCCTTGCATTTCTGTAAATGAAGAGGAGTGGGGACAAGAGGAAGAAATAGCCCCCCATATCATGACCTCAGACGATACTGAAGAAACCCTGGAGGAGGTAGATACCGACCCCCATGATTTTTAAAGTATCCCCCGCCCACGATGGTCTCGGCGGGGGACGCCATAACTAGTCGCACTGCCCCCATTTATTACATGGCCAAAATCAAGGACATTCCTGTCCGCTTGCTAATCGACACGGGAGCTGCCAAGTCATGTTTGTTCAAATCTTACTATGAAAAACATCCCCGACTATTTGGCCCTTTGTTAAACACCAAAACAGAACTCATCTCAGCTGCTGATACTTACTTAAATCTCCTAGGAGACACTTTGCCCCTGTCAGTAACTACTCCTGCCCCCCATGCTCGTTGTTATCACACGTTCACAGTATTTTCCTCCCACTGTAAACATTACGATGGTTTCCTTGGACTTGACCTCCTTCAAAAACTCCAGGCCCAGGTTGACTGCGGCCAAAGGCTGATCTCATTCAAAACAAAAATCCAACCCGAAGCCTCTGACAAACCAATCACGCAGAAACCCATTCACAAAAAGAAAAAAACACCTTCCCCCTCAACAAACCCTGAGTCAGGGTTACCAAGTTGCAGCTAGCACTAAGGTGACTCCTAAAACCTCCCCTTGCCCCGAGTGCTCTCAAAACCTCACTCCATTCAGTAAAAAAATGCCTCAACAAACGAAAGAAGACAAGTCCAAGCAACTCCCTCTCGGTAATCCCCTCAATTCTCGTAACTCTGTCCAGAATAAATCCTCCCATGTTTTCAGGACAGACTCTGATATATGTAACCATAATTCTATCCAATGTTTATGTACACATGTTTCCAGAGAAAATGCCGACCAATGTACCCAACAATGTTTTGCCCATGCCCCCAGAAATGTTCAACTATCCCACAACCAACACCAACTCCCTTGTGACAGTTTGCCGTCAGTAGCTCCCTTTTCCCCCCACACAATTCACACCCATAGAAAATTTCACAACCCCACACTTGACTCGCCCTCTCATGACCAACAAACTCACCAGTCCCACATCACCTGTAACCAGACCATTACTGCCACCAAAAAAATTCCCCACCTTCGTCCTGTTAACAACCCCACATCACTACACCAGTCCTACACCAATAACCCATGTTCTACACCTAACTTTTTCCCCACCAACCCTCTGCAGTCCCCCCAGCAAATCCCGTTTTCTAACTTGCTCACCTCTCACCCCTCTGAACCGCCCGCACGCGCCGTTAATCCCCCCCTCACGCGTGCCGACCGAGGGACACGACCATGTTCCCACCATGCCCCCAGAAATGCCCAGCTATTCCACCACCACCCCAATCCCCCTTGTGACAGTTTTTCGTCAGTAGCTCCCTTCCACCCCCACACAATCCACACCTCTAAAAAACTTCACAACCCCACACTTGACTCGCCCTCTCATGACAAACATAACCACCAAACCCACATAAACTCCAAACAAACCGTTACTGCCACCGACAACGCTCCCCCCACCAACCCTCCGCAGTCCCCCCAACAAATCCCGTTTTCTAACCCCCTCACACCGCGCCCCACTGATCCTCTCACACGCGCCGTTAATCCCCCCCTCACGCGTGACCCCCACCAAAGTGACCTTGCCCCCCTTATAAGTACCAAGCACCTGCTCGCCAGTCAATTCCCCACCATCATTAGCCCAGCGGTAGTTCAGGATAAATGCCAAATTCCCCCCCAACCATCAAAAATGGGTGAACCTGCGGCCCATACCCCAAACTCACATGATATTTTCCCCCACTAACACGTCCCCCAACCCCCATCGTTGCCTCTTACAACCCGCCATCATTTCCGCTCGCATCAACCACATTCTTGTGGCAAATATCTCAGAGGAACCCCTAACATTACCAAAAGGTCTCATTATAGGAGACCTCGAAACTTTCGATGACCTCCCAATACATTGTAACGACACCCCTACCAGCCTCCAATTGCCCCCTCTTCCTGAGACACTATCTGACCACCAAAAGAACGGCATGTACGACCTACTACTGGAATTCAGTGACGTGTTTGCCCAACAACCCACCGAAATCGGACAGACTGATGTAGAACAACACATCATTAACACCACAGGCCCCCCCATACGACAACCATCCCATAGAAAGAACCCCATACAACGTCAGGAAGAGGAACGCCAAGTCCAGGAAATGTTAGAGGCCGGGATTGCCACCCCGTCCACTAGCCCCTGGTCTTCCCCTGTTGTCCTAGTAAAAAAAAAAGATGGGACAACCCGTTTTTGCGTCGACTACAGGAGGTTAAATGACATAACCATTAAAGACGCTACGCCCTTACCCCGAATAGACGATTCCCTTGACTCCCTATACGGATCCAAATGGTTCACTACCCTCGACTTGCAAGCAGGGTATTGGCAAGTGCCTATCAAGGCCGAGGACCAAAAGAAAACAGCATTTTCCACTAGTGGTGGCCATCACTATGAATTTAACGTCCTACCTTTTGGCCTCTGTAACGGACCCGCCACTTTCTCCCGTTTGATGGAAACGGTATTACATGGCCTAACCTGGGAAACCTGCCTAGCCTATCTGGACGATATTATTGTGTACTCTCCAACCTGGGAAGAACACCTCCTCAGCTTGAGACAAGTCCTTCAAAGAATCCGAGCCGCCGGGTTGAAATTAAATCCCTCAAAGTGCGTGATTGCCCGGAATAAGGTAGATTTTCTCGGACACGTGATATCTGAACATGGTATTGCGCCAGACCCAAAGAAACTTCAAGCCATACAAAACCAAACCCCACCCACCACGGTTAAAGGAATACGTTCGTTTCTAGGTTTAGCCACATACTACAGACGTTTTGTCCCCCACTTTGCCACCATAGCCAGACCCCTCCACCAACTTACCCACAAAGACACCCCGTTCGCCTGGACACCTGAAAGAGACCTCGCGTTTAACACTTTGAAGCAAAAGCTAATCCAAGCCCCTATTATCGTTTTCCCTGACTACCAGAAACATTTCCGTCTTTATACCGACGTATCTCTGTACGCCATAGGTGCAGTATTAGCTCAATTCAGAGATGGAAAGGAACATGTGATAGCGTATGCCAGCTCCACACTCACCCCACCCCAACAGAATTACGCAGCCACCAAGAGAGAGTGCTTAGGGATCATTTGGGCACTCAGCCACTTCCGGTCATTTGTGTTGGGCGCAAAACTCGAAATAATTACCGACCATCAATCTTTACAATGGCTGCGTAGGTGCGAAACCAACTCAGCCATTTTGGTACGTTGGAGAGAGACACTAGAGGACTACGACTTTACCATACAATATCGTCCCGGCAAACTCCATACTAATGCAGACGCCCTGTCACGTTTGCCAGTACCAAAAGACCCCCCCACCAACCTAGCCGCCTTACAAAACACTCAATTGGTATCTACCCCCACCCCCCGACAGAATGCCCCCCCAGCCCCCTCCCTAATTCAATCTTGGGAAGCACGAATCAGATCCCCCTGGATACCGTTAAATGTCTTCAGGAGACTGACTCGCTGGGGAGATCAACTTGCCACAGACACTGGTCACATAATCTTGGACCCCACCATAGCCCACGACTACATGATTGCCATCCACGAGGGAAACGGCATACACCTTGGACAAAAGAAAATGTTAAAGATCTTCACAGACCAATACTGGACCCCCAACCCCTCCAAAATTGCACAACGAGTGACAGAATCCTGCAAACCGTGTTTATTGGGAAAGGATAGATCACGCACCCCAGGCCCAGCTGGTACCATTTCTGCCAACAAACCGTTCCAAGTCCTATCCCTCGACATCATGGGCCCGTTCCCTTCTTACGCTGGCAACCGCTATATCGTCACATTTGTAGACGTATATTCAAAAATTTTAATAGCCTGCCCAGTTAAAGACCACACAGCCACCACAGTCGCCACACTGCTTGCCACAGAAGTGTTCCCTATATTCGGCCTTCCCCTTGCTCTTCTATCGGACAATCCCCCATGAGTTTAGTGGACACGTTTGGCAACAATTCACCCAACAATGCGGTATTAAGATTAAACACTCATCCCCGTACTGGCCTCAAGGAAATGCTATATGCGAACGCAGCCATCGCACCATCAACAACCAGTTACGTACAAGAATGATTGCTCTTATCACCTCAGACTGGCCATCACAACTAAAGATGATACAGTGGGGTATGAACACCTGTCCTCGGGAAGACGGTATTTCCCCTCATGAACGTGTTTACGGTGTACCCCCCCTGTTACTGCCATTCCACCACCACGCTCACCTTCCCTCCACCACCTCCACAATTGACCCATTGCAACATCTGCAAAACACCCTCCATACCGCCCAGATCTGTCAAGACACCAAAACTGATAACATCGATGACAAAAACCCTTTCGCCATCCATGACACCGTAATGGTAGCCAACCTCTCTATCACCAACAAGTTAGGCCCTCGCTATGTCGGGCCCTACACCGTCATACAAGTCCCAAATGCCTTTCAAGTCACCATCGACTATCACGGCGTGACTCGCACACTCCGAACTAGATTCGTCCGAGCGTTTAAACCTCTAAAGCCACAAGACATTACCCCACCCCACACGTCCGACCCTAAATTAAACACCCCTACTCACCCTCCCACTCAGGCTATGAATATTCCCATACAAACCCCTAAGGACCTAAGCCCTCCAGCACCGAACCGACAAATCTTTTCTCAACATACCCCCCAAACTAACCTCCACAAACCCCAAGCCCCCACTATCACACCCTCTTCCACCATGACCCCTTCCTTCACTTCTGATAGTCAAGTTCCTCCCCAACTTATCCAAGTACGAAAACCTCCACCCACAACCCCGACCACAACAGAAACCCTCCCGTCTAGCCCTGACATACCTCCACCAGGCACCACAGTGAGAAAACCCCCACCCCCACCCCAAACCAAGTACACACCCAACCGCACCACACAATCTACCTTAGTAACCTCACGCTACAACTTACGCCCACGACAAAAATCGTTTAAAACCTCCAGAAAACACACCCTGCTAACCAAGTTCCGTAGGGCTGCCAGACCACTACCCTCCTCCTCCTCCTCCTCCTCCTCCTCCTCCTCCTCCTCCTCCTCTTCTTCTTCTTCGTCGAATTCTCCCCCACAAAGGGAAAGAAGACGAATAATCACCAGCAAATCACCAACCTCATCAAACAACACACCCCACACATGCCCCTACCCCCAACCCTCCAACTTAAATCTACACTCCTTACCCACCCGTCTAACCCCCCCCGCATCCGCCCCTTTCCCCTCCACGATCCCCACCACCCCACCCGCACACCGACCAACCTCCTCATCTCACCAAATCCCCAACCAACCAACCCCTATGAAACCCCCCCCCACAAAGTCACCCCTGAGAAAACCCCCACATGTCATTTACCTATAAAACGTGCTTCCCCTCAATATATAACATCGTCGAGCGACTCAAGTCCCACGACAAACATCTACCTTCCCACCAGGACCGCCAGAGGTAGAATAATCAACAGACCCATCAGATTTAAAGACAGCGATACAAAAATAACACCCCGTTCTGACACTAAGGACCCAAGCCACACAACACACACACCCCCTCCTTCCCACACACCTCCTTCACCCACCTTACCTAAACCGATCTTGCGCATTGCCTCACTATATATTCCCCACCTACAACACCGCCCAAGAAAACCAAATAAAACCCAGACTCACATTCCCCCTTCATCCCCAGCTCTGTTGTCACGCGTGAATCCCCTTTCGGTTAGTAACCCATTCACCACACTAAACAGACTTCCTGTCAATCCCACACACCTCACTCCGACCCCATGGGGGAAAGCTACAAACCATTCATACGAAAGGTTAAAGTAAAAAAACCCACTGGACACTTGGCCCGTGTACCACACCCACACCAAGCCCGGGCAGCCGCCCGCCACAACACAGAGGACACATTCTTACAGGTATACATTGACCTGCAAAAGAAGCCTGACCGTCGCTCTCTTGCTTGGTGGAACTTTCTAAATACCCTTAAAATGACCCACCATCACTATGCTTCTTTTTACTTCACCCTTGAGGCTCGAGGACGAGCCTATAATGAAGGAGAGGGAAGTAAAATGCCCCAGAACAAGAAGCCCACCACAGAAACCACGAGCGAACACCACACAGAAACACCCGGAAGAAAGGTCCACAGAATGAAAGGACCAGCTGACCGAGCCAGCCATTTCAGACAGGCCCAAGCCCGCAGGGCTAAGCAGCTCCAGGCCGCACCTACCTACCTTTTCTAAACTGACCATTTTCCACACCTCACGTACACTACCCCTCGTGTCCTACACTCCTAACTACAAAGATGATGAACAGGAATATATCATATTAAAAACACCCATGCCCTGTCCCTATGTTGAGCCAATGCCAACACATCAGACAGCCATAATTATATCTATGTATATTCTTACATCCGAGAAGTAGATGTTATATATCTTAGAAGTTAAAACACCCACGCCTGTCCCTAGACCTCGTATATCATTTCCCATGACGAGTATAGATATATGTAACCCGTGCTCAGTCGCCCCTTTGCATTGTTCCTCTAGTAACTAAGTGTCTCTATAATATTAACTGCCACCAGTATTGATACGACATAGCGACACTGTCCTTGTGTCGTATTGTGCCAAGTATAGATCAACCAGGTTTCATCACCTTATTAGGACGATGACTATAATGTCGTCGTTCATCGATGTATGCAATCCTTAGTTTAAGTATTAATATTAACATTCCCTAACATCTTGTCTTGCCAGACTAAGCTTCTGAAGACCCATCGCCCCATAAATCTATGTATTCAATCCTTAGGTTAAGTATCCTTATCCGCCATTGTGTTCACCTTTTTCCATTTACTTTTCCACAATTGTCATCCGTCTTCCCCTTGCCTCCTTCGTATCCACAGTCCACACTACGCCAATTTACTTCATGTCATACACCTCTTACCCCAAACCGAGATTGTATAAGATAACCTTGTTACCAGTATCTGTCATAAGTACCCCGAAACAATAACTAAGTACCCCTACGAACTGCCGCTTTTGTTGGTATATATATATATTATAGAAAAAGCAGTTCCCAGGGCCAACTAATAGTATCCATAACCCCTCGGACGGGTCACATAACTCTATCTTTTCCAGACTTATATACCACCCCATAGTTGCATTCCCCGGTAGCATTTGGCTAACGTACTCCACTGCCTTTTCAAACTCCCATATCAACTGCAGCCTAATGCCACCCCCACGCCCAGAGACCTTAGGGTCAAATTCCCCTATAGCCCCCCTGAACTCCTCCCCTCTCATTATAAGACCCCGCGCTTCTGTACTCTTGTCCGACCTAGCCTCTCTCTCATACCTCTTGAAGATCCTTGAATTTCCCGTTGCTAACGCTCTCCAACCTTTTATATATATACTCCTATCCAGCCTACCTTCACTTAGTAGGCCAGAACAACATTAGAACTTTACTAACCCCTTGCATGCCATCTACTCTCTTACAACCCATTCACAACCCGGCACCCAATGGTCGTCGGTGCGAGGCTAGCCGCCTCACCAGTAACTAACTTCTATTGCCATACTTCCAGATAAATGTGGCAGAGTTAGCAACCCAGTCTCCACCACATCCAGCAAACCCTACAATTAACAACCAGCCGAGTAAAACCAGCTAGCCAAGGCACCTTCGGTTTTGGTATTAAGGACACCCACATCTGTCTCATACACAGAGGGTTATTACAAACACTGGTGATATGGCAAGCCCCTAGCCACAGCCGCCGGACGACTATCACGAGAGAGGGCGCCCAGCTCCCCCTTTTTGCCCACCCGAGGAGGGAGAGCCCCACCCCCGCGGAGGTATACCTGGCCCCTGTTTTGACTTCTGAGTCATTGCCAGGTAGCACAGGAATTCTTCCTATCAATGAACTAACCATGCATGACTAACACCTTTACTAACCTCTATTAACTCACAATAAACCATTTACCTTTCTTGCATACTCTGATCACTAAATTAGCACCTCAGCTATACCATAGAATGAAGATTGAACAATCTAAGAGAGACGCTCCTATCACAGCTGTCCCCATCCTCCTCGCAAAGTAGATCCAGTCTCTCTCCCCTAAATACTTCCAGTATAGCCAAAATAGTACCTCTTACTAAGGCTCAGTTATATTAAAATATGAAGGCTTCCTATAGCCATGTGCTACAACAGTAATCAACATCTTACCTAGTCCCCATATCTATTGAGAGCTCAAATAAGTCCATAAGATTCGAGATCCCTACTGTCTACTGGGTCCAGAACCGAGCCTATAAACCTAGCTCCCGCCCCCACTCAAATCAGTTGAAAGCTAGACACCAACCAGTGGTCACTACCCTGCAGTTAACCTCTAGCTCTGCCCTTGTGTTATTCCGGAGTTGAGAGATTCCAGATTCGGCAGACTAAGTGGCAGAGAAGACTAATAGAAGCATCTGTCCATGTACAAGTCCTAACGTGCACCTTATAACCTTCACACAAATTCGTGGGTATATAAGTGTGTAGCCAGCAACGATCGTCAAGAGATCCGACTTGAGAACTTCCTACATTTCGGACCACCTGGATGGCCGAGGAACCAGTCATTAGCCCCCAACATCACCGGAAGCAAGATAACCAGGACCAGATCTACAAATACTATTCAAGATTCATGTTGCCAGTACTAAGTGTTATAGTACTAGTTTGACACTCGCTTATTCACTTTCTATAAAGTGGCTAAAACCTTGACCAGTGTAACTCATATTTAACCATTCCATTTGGGACGTACTAAGCTATCAGTGCTCATTAATTTACAGGCGACATTGACTCTCGTAATTACCTTATTCAGATATTAAAACTCTAGTGATATCTAACGTTCGCCCACTGATTTGTGTTCTACATATTTCTGCCATAAGAATATAAAACTTAGATCAGTACCCCCATGAGGTTACTAGAGATTCCGTGTTCTACAATATACGCGTGTCTAATCCTAACTGTGAGCTGCTACTTGGGCACGCGACCAGCCAGTAAGAGATCAAATCAGTGAAATTGAATTACATGAATACATTGAGGTCTTCCAGTAAAATAAAACTTGCTAATTAAACCCGTGATCAGAAGAGTATACCTGAACGTTGGAAGTGGGAGACTAGGCTCCATCCAGATCCGCTAATGCTAGCAGTTCCCTTCTATTATTTGTTTTGTGCGAGAATTACTATCTTTCCATGCTCTTTATTTACTTACTTCAATAAACGTGAACGTGTGTCGTGTTACCGTGTGTTTATTTTGTGTTCTCTATTCCTCATACCTTGTATTGTGCATGCAGCCTTATATACCCAGTCAATTAGAACTCACATTACCCAAGTTAAACCTGTAGAAAAACAGGGCATAACACCCCCAACCCCTCCAAAATTGCACAACGAGTGACAGAATCCTGCAAACCGTGTTTATTGGGAAAGGATAGATCACGCACCCCAGGCCCAGCTGGTACCTTGTCGGCTACCAAACCATTCCAAGTCCTATCCCTCGACATCATGGGCCCGTTTCCTCCTTACGCTGGCAAGCGCTATATCGTCACATTTGTGGACGTCTATTCCAAATTTTTAATCGCCTGCCCAGCTAAAGACCACACAGCCACCACAGTCGCCACACTGCTTGCCACAGAAGTATTCCCTATATTCGGTCTGCCCCTTGCTCTTCTATCCGACAATGCCCCCGAGTTTAGGTGGTTTTTTAGGAGGGTTAAATTCCCTTCAGAGGTTCATACCCCGCGCCAGGTACCAGGAAAGGTTGATCCTAAAGGTAGCCTGGGGATATTTCCCTTCCTATTTAACTTGGAAAAACCTAGCATTTCATTTTGGGATACCTTGGGTGGGGTTCGAACCCTGGTTAGTGACGCACCACCATCACCACCAGGCCCGCGCGCTAACCCACTGTACTACCACGGACGTACTAAAAGTATAGCAACCTTAGTCCGATTTTTAAGAACCAGGTGATAGTCTCGTGGTGTTTTCACGTGATGAGTTTATTGGACTTACCATCTACGACTATTTTACGCTATACCTGACGTCAACTCGGGTAGTACATTATTGTGGTTGCGGGACATTTTCGAGGGCATTACACTATTGATATAGAAATGGGACGAAAGATTTTAAATTCGACAAACTAATGGGCCGAACGTCTTAGAATCTCAAAACTAATGGGGTTACACACGAGGGAGAAGTGGGTCCAGAAAAACCGGCCCATCTCCTATTATTAAAACCATTATTATTCTCTTATGGATATACAAAGGGTCATTCACGTGTCCATAATTATATATACCTGGTCCCCCTTTCTCCCTCATGTTTATCCCCATTAGTTTTCAGACTACAAGATGTTTGCCCCATTAGTTTGGCGATTTTAGCTAACTTTCGCCCCATGTCTTTGTCAATATTATGACTTTTCGTATAATTTAGGTATCGATGTTTTCCTGGCGAGCAATAGCGAGCCTGTAATTTTAGAGAAACCGGCCGAAGAATGTACAAATTTATCTTGAATGAGGGTTTTGGGGTTGTTTTTTAAAGCTTGATGGAGGTCTAGCGAGGAAACTCAAACATATATATGTATGTATATATATATATATATATATATATATATATATATATATATATATATATATATATATATATATATATATATATATATATATATAGTATTATATACAGTATATACTGTATATTTGTACTGTCATATTTTTAAAACCCCTTTATTATTCTCTTTTAAGAACATAAGAACATAAGACAATGGGAGTCTGCAGAAATCCGATTGGCCTAAGCAAGGCAGATCCCTGTCCCACACAACCCCAATTACAAAGCCCAATTATAGGCTCAACACTCTAATACCCTGAGGATCATCTTACCAAAACGGTTAGAGATTAACGCAGGATTACGGGGGTCTGCAGAGATCTGATTGGCCCAACCCGGCTGATCCCCCTTCACACCCAACCCTTCTCGTCCATATGCTTATCCAATTTTATCTTAAAGCTCCCTGATATGCGGTCTCAGGATGATAAGACCGCATCTCTAGCTGCCACTAAACCTGCAGCCAACCCTACTCCTGCCAGCCACCCTGCTCCTGCCCGCATCGCCCGCATATCAACGAGACAGGTGGGACACATAAGACCTGAGTGGACTACACCAGCATACCCTGCCCAGCCAGCTTCTATGGCCCCTACCACCAGAGAGAAAAGTCAGAGGGGAAGTGATCACCCCCATCTTATAACAGAATCTGCCCGGGGGCATCTAGCTACAAGGTACAACCAGAGTCCAGGCGCGCCACCCCCAGAGCTACAAGGACATAACCACCACGCGCCAACACCACCCCAGCGCCTTTGATCCTCTCAAGCCGGGCGCCTTAAGTAGGGGCAAGAAGATTGCCTTATACTCACCCAGCCTGGACATCAGTAACTAAGCTTGCCATTTGGTATTCTTTAGTTCAGGGTAAGAACAGCCAGAGATAGCTGGTGTCCAACTTGTCAGTTGTGTGCTGTGATCGAAGATCTACCAGGTCGGGTTCCCCCCATCAGGAAGAGGACTAGCTTGGGCAACCCACTTTGGGCTCCCCCTTTCTGGCCTTCGATGCGGTGCACAAACCAAGTACCAAAGGATTCCTACCTTGTTTTGTTCAAGGGATTATTAGGTTAGTGTAGTAACATTAGATCTACCAGATCGGGTTCCCCCCATCAGGAAGAGGACTAATTTTGGGCAACCCACTTTGGGCTCCCCTTTCTGGATTCTCTTTTTACTACATGGTTCTGATAGTTCCACGAACTAGCAAGGAAGGAAGACACTAATGCCCCTTTCACACATACAGGACTCGGGTGCCGCATGCAGCAGAGTAGCTAGTCGTGCCGTTTTTTTCCCCGACTTGGTGGAGCTGGCTCGGTAATGCCGCATCCAAAGGACTTCACCAGACTACAGAAGACTACAGCCGCATACAGCCGACGTTGTCGTCTTGACTCCGGAGAAGTCTTGAGACTCGAACCGACAATGGAAATAACGGTCATTTGTACATGCCGACTACACCCGCATCGATAAGACTTCAGACGATCGACTTCAGAGTCGATCCGCATACACTCGCATAAAACCGACACATACAGGTTCTGTGGCCAACGGAGGTATATAAAGGGCGCTCGACCATGGGTGGACATCATTACAGTCGACTACGTCCTCGCCGAAAAAAAAACGTAGCAGCGAAACGACTGCACCTATGGCTTTCATATTTTTACCACATGTACCTTACCCTTTTGGCTACCCACCACAAAAATCCCAAATCCCTCCTCCCACCCACTCGCTGACTGTCGGTCCCGTCAGAAGGAAAAAAAGGAAAATCTGTGGCGGCGAAACGACTGTACCAATCGGTTCCATATTTGTGTGACAAGTCCCTTACCCTTCTGCCTTCCCTCCACCACACCCCCAACTGCCTCCCACCACCCACTTCCAGCGTATCCGTACGAAGAAAAGGAAAAAAAGGAAAATCCGTGGTGGCGAAACTACCTCACCAATCGGCTTCATATGTGTAACACAAGTCAATTACCCTTCTAACTTCCCCCCACCAACCCCAAAACCACCCTCCCACCCATACATTCCGATACCATAAAAGTATCTGTAGTCTATAGTGTCTTTTCAGCTACTTTCGGGACCATCGGGGACCTGATTTCTGGCGAGGGGAGTGTTTTATTTACCATTATCCTTCCTTTCTCTCCCAACTTGATAGATTTAGCCAAAAAAAAAAAAAAAATCTGGCACTGGCAGAAGCACATCGTCAAAATTGGCTGGCACTCAGCGGTTAAATGAGAGGGAAGAGAGTAGGAAGAGAAGAACAGGGGGTAGTAGGGAGGTAGTGAGGGAGGGAAGAGGTGGAGGAGAAGAAGGGAGGAAGAAGGAGGAAAAGAACGAAGACAGGAGGAGAAGGAGGAAAAGAAGGGAGAGAGGAGGAAAAGAAGGGAGGGAGGGAGGGAGGAGAATGAGAAGCAGAGAGGAGGAGGAGAAGGGAGGGAGGGAGGAGAATGAGAAGCAGAGAGGAGGAGGAGAAGGGAGGGAGGGAGGGAGGAGAAGGAGAAGGAGAGTGGAGGAGGAGAAGAGAGGGAGGGATGAGCATGAGAAGCAGAGAGGAGGAGGAGAAGGGAGGGAGGGAGGAGAATGAGAAGAAGAGAGGAGGAGGAGAAGGGAGGGAAGGAGGAGAATGAGAAGCAGAGAGGAGGAGAAGGGAGGGAGGGAGGAGAATGAGAATCAGAGAGGAGGAGAAGGAAAGAGAAGGCGGAGGAAAGGAAGTAGACCTATGCGGCTGTACTCGTGTCTGTCGGCTGTATTCTGGTGTATGCGGCTGTAGTCTTTATGCTACACATGACACACAATTCGCTACGCTATACTCAAGGACTACAACCGCATACAGAAGACTAGTGACGACTAGCGCCGACTAGCGCAGACTACTCCCCGCATCCACCAGACAAATGTCAAGTCTGGACGAAATTTTGAAACTCACAAACATTTTGTTCTGGGGCCACGACTTGACACGCATTGCCAGGACTTCACCAGACTACAGACAACTACAGCCGCATGGTCAGGACTAGGTGCCGACTCGGGTACCGCATGCAGCAGAGTAGCTACTCTGCTGCATGCGGCACCCTAGTCCTGTATGTGTGAAAGGGGCATTACCCTGACCCCCCTTAGACTACCTATAATGTCACTATCTAGACTGCTTGCAACTCTAGGTAGATCATTATGCTAGTCACCCTAACCCCCCAAACCTTGTAGCAGAACTCCAGCATATCCTTTGGGGATCACTGCACTGTGGGAGTGCAAGAGGAACCCGGTTGTCCCGTGGTAGGCGCCAAGGTCTAAGGAATCATCTTGTGACTCACCCTGGACCAGTAGCTGGAGTCATCACGCCCAGCCGCCCCCCCTGGACCAACTTCCGGAGTCATCACGCCCAGCCGCCCTCCGGACTACTGGATCCTCCCTCGATCTACGGGCCCTCCTCTTCACTACAGCTCTCCTTTAAGTGCTTTTGTATAGTTTATGGGTATAGAGTTGACTCAGGGTTGTGGTAGAAGTTATCTTCAGGGGTTCTCATTAACATTACGTCTAGCGAGAGGTCTTTCTTCTCCCTACTTAAATTGACGTTAATTAGCCCACTTGCCGGGACACATTATACATACCTATCAGGGGATCCTTATATACGCACCTTCCCGGGTTATTGGTCTCCCATAGCCTGACAGAGGGGGCGTGCCTATATAAGACCCATAGCATCAAACACAAACACATATTTACACGTAATCTAGTTCCTTTGTATAACTTCTAGCCTAATTCATTTAACATTCTGTCAGGTTCATAACTCGAATAGATTTCACTCTATCTCAGCTCCCGACGATTGTTGCCTCAGCCTTCAGCACCTTGCTAGTACACAATAAGAGTTAAGGATTAATCTTTGCCAGGTGAGATCTAGCACACCTATAGTATTAATATCATTTGTGAGCCTTTCCGAGCCCACTTCATTGTTGATGACCACTTGGCCATTATTGCTTTAGAGTCAGTTAACGTCACTATATGCCGGGGACATCATTGCATGATCCAGACGGCATTTGCCATTACTGCACTCTTGTCTTTTGTTGAGATCCTCTCTGAGATCTATTTGGGTAGGAGGTGTACCTCCAACATTTTGGATACCTTATAATTGTATCCTAGGAGTATTATTATTACCTTGAGTCCGGACCCATTGTCCGACTCCTATTGCTTACTTGATAACCTTATTATGGTATGTCTTAATTATTCTTATTGTTGTTGATGATCTCCAGGTTACAGGTATAAAATATATGTCTTGCTCCTCCATGAACCAGGTGTTAAACTGAATAAAACCCATGTTAACTTGTAACCTGTGTGCTTATTATCCTGCCGTGTTGTCTCTTTATTTAAAGTTTAAGGTATACCTATCCAGTTAGAGAGCTGCTCATTGTACAAAGAATATCTCGCGTTCCAATTTGGACCGGGCATAGCACTCCCTACCGTCTTTAATCCCACTATATCACTTGGTAGTCCTTTCCACCCATCTACAACTCTGTTACCAAACCAATATTTGCCTATATCTTTTCTGAAACGAAATTGATCTAATTTGAAACCATTGGTACGAGTTGTTTCGCTATCACTGAGCATGACATTTGTCATGTCCCCTTTGTTAATCCCACCAACCCAATTGAATACCTCTATCATAATTATCCCCTCTAACTCTGTGTCTCTCTAACGAATGTAAACCTAATTTCTTCAACCTTTCTTCATACGAAAGATTTCTTATATTATGGATAATTTTTGTCATTCTATGCTGTACTCTCTTCAATGAATCTATGTCCATTCTTTAATAAGGACACCAAAATTGGACAGCATAATCCATATGGGGTCTCACTAATGACAAGTAAAGTTTTAAGATAACATCAGCAGTTCTGTTACTCACACTCCTAGAGATGAACCCGAGAATCCTGTTTGCCTTATTACGAACGCTTATACACTGTTTTCTAGGCTTCAAATCATTGCTAACAAACACACCTAGATCTTTCTCGCAGTCTGAATTTTCTAATTCTAAATTACCTAGTATATATTTAACATTTGTTTGCATCTTCCCTATCTTTAATACCTTGCATTTGTCAATGTTAAACTTCATCTGCCAATTTACTGACCATTCATGTAAGGTATCTAGATCCCTTTGGAGGCACTCTATATCGCTATCTGAATCAATTGATCTCCATATTTTAGTATCGTCTGTGAATTTACTTATCCTACTAGTTATACCTAAATCTAGGTCATTTATGTACATAAGAAACAACAGGGGACCTAATACCGATCCCTGGGGGACACCACTTTTGACTGCTCCCCATTCTGACTTGGTACCATTTATGCTGACTCTCTGCTTCCTACCAATTAGCCATGACCTAATCCATCCCAACAACGCCCCACCTATTCCATGTGCCTCAACCTTTCTCATCAATCTCTCATGAGGGACTCTGTCGAAAGCTTTACTGAAATCTAAATATATAATATCATATGACTTGTCATTATCTACTGCTTCATATACCTCTGAGAAAAAACTAAGCAAATTAGTAAGGCAAGACCGTCCCTGAATGAATCCATGCTGAGAAGAATTGATTAAGTTAAATGTTTCTAAGTGGTTTCTCATTTTCCAGCAATAATTGACTCTAGTAGCTTTCCTATGATTGAAGTGAGACTAATGGGACGGTAATTGGATGCTATTGATTTATCACCTTTTTTGAAGATCGGAACTACATTTGCAAGCTTCCAAGCTTCTGGAACTATACCTGTTTCTAATGACTTGTTAAATAGAAATGTTAAATGGGTAACTTAACTCATCTCTGCATTCTTTTAATACTCTAGCATATACCTCATCAGGACCAGGCGATTTATGAGGTTTCAGTCTACCAATTTCCTTAAGCACATAATTTCTACTTATAGTAACCGTACTTAACCTATTTTCTATACTATCGCTGTATACCTTACGGGCTTCTGGAAACTGTGCCAAATTGTCATTAGTGAAAACGGAAAGAAATTGACTATTTAATGTACTGCACATTTCTAAATAATTTTCTGTCATTTCTCCTATCGAAGTTTTAAGGGGACCAATTACATCTCTAACCTTGGATTTATATAGTTGGTAAAAAGCTTTAGGATTATTTTTTGAGTCATTGGCAACTTAATTTCATAATTTCTTTTTTCTTTACTAATATCCTTTTCTACCTGTCGTGATAGATTCTGATAGTAAGCAAGTAGGTGAATTTCGCCTTTTTTAATTTTTCTATATATTCCTCTCTTTTTTCCTAGAAGATCTAATAGTCTATTATTCATCCATTTGGGTTGGTTCTGTGTTGATCTAAATTTGCTTTTGGGGATAAATTTATTTTGCGCATTGAATACTGACTTGATAAAATTATCGTATGTATCTACCAAGTTTGACGTCTCTTCCTGACTTAAGATGACAGGTGCCTGAGAAAGGATACACTCATTTAGACACCTGGATCGACTTAATTTTTTGACCATAGGGTCTCTTAACCCACCATAATTGGCTTTTCTGAAGTCAGGTATTAATGTTGTATTCTCTCTGATATTACCTTTCCATTGTATATTAAAATACACAGAATTGTGATCACTATTTCCTAGGTGGTCCCCGATTTCTACACTATTTATCATATGTTCATTGTTACTGAAAACTATATCGAGAATATTATCACCTCTAGTCGGCGTATCTATGAATTGAGATAAAAAACTATCTTGTACTACCTCAATAAACTCCTTTGAATCAGAGTCGCCTATTTGTTGCTGCCAATCTATATTAGGGAAATGAAAATCCCCCATAATGCACACGTTGCAAAGCCTTGATGCTATTTTAATTTCCTCCCATAATGATGTTCCGTCATTTCTACTCATATTTGGCGGTCTATACATAACTCCAATAACTATGGTCTGACTACCTTCGTTAACCTCTACCCAAACACTTTCAATTTCATTATTTACTCTAATACCTGATTTAGTACAGCATTTTAATGAACTCCTGAAAAACACTGCTATACCGCCGCCCCTCCTACTTGTTCGGTCATATTTAAACAAACTATATCCCGGTATATCAAACTCTGCTAAAAAATGCCTGGTTTCTGTAATAATCCATGTTTCAGTTAGCGCTATTATGTCTATATTTTCTTTGCTAACGAGTGCTCTAAGTTCGTTCATTTTGTTACATAAACTCCTGCAATTTGTATAATAAACCCTCAAACTATTACTTGTATTTGCAACTATTTTTCTATTGTTTTTAACTAATTTATTTTTACCTGTTGAACTACTGAGATGAGTTAAGTAGCCCATTAGCATTTTTATTTAACAAGTCATTAGAAACAGGTTTAGTTCCAGAAGCTTGGAAGCTTGCAAAATGTAGTTCCGATCTTCAAAAAAGGTGATAAATCGATAGCATCCAATTACCGTCCCATTAGCCTCACATCAATCATAGGAAAGTTGCTAGAGTCTATTATTGCTAGGAAAATTAGAAGCCACTTAGAAAAATTTAACTTAATAAATTCTTCTCGGCATGGATTCACTCAGGGACGTTCTTGCCTTATTAATTTGCTTAGCTTTTTCTCAGAGGTATATGAAGCAGTAGATAGTGATAAGTCATATGATATTATTTATTTAGATTTCAGTAAAGCTTTCGACAGAGTCCCTCATGAGAGATTGATGAGAAAGGTTGAGGCACATGGAATAGGAGGATCGTTTTTTTTTTTTTTTTTTTTTTTTTCTATATTCCAACTTACTTCCTCTCGGGCATAGGCTGAGAGCCTTAACATTCACCGCTTTACAATGAACAGTGAAGCCCGTGAGGTCTTGTTCCAGTCTAGGGAGTGAGACATGTGAAGCACGTAGAGTACAACGAGCACCTGCCATCTTGCCTTCACATGAAGCACGGTGCTCACTCATGGCCCGAAACGACCCCATCTCTGAAGCCACCTCGTTCCCGTGCTTCACTGTCTCACCACCTACACTCGGACTCTCACACTTACACACACACAACGATGTGGATTAGGTCATGGCTAATTGGTAGGAAACAGAGAGTCAGCATAAATGGTACCAAGTCAGAGTGGGGAGCAGTCAAAAGTGGTGTCCCCTAGGGATCTGTATTAGGTCCCCTGTTGTTTCTTATATACATAAATGACCTAGATTTAGGTATAACTAGTAGGATAAGTAAATTCGCAGACGATACTAAAATGGGGAGATCAATTGATTCAGATAGCGATATAGAGTGCCTCCAAAGGGATCTAGATACCTTACATGAATGGTCAGTAAATTGGCAGATGAAGTTTAACATTGACAAATGCAAGGTATTAAAGATAGGGAAGATGCAAACAAATGTTAAATATAAACTAGGTAATTTAGAATTAGAAAATTCAGACTGCGAGAAAGATCTAGGTGTGTTTGTTAGCAATGATTTGAAGCCTAGAAAACAGTGTATAAGCGTTCGTAATAAGGCAAACAGGATTCTCGGGTTCATCTCTAGGAGTGTGAGTAACAGAACTGCTGATGTTATCTTAAAACTTTACTTGTCATTAGTGAGACCCCATATGGATTATGCTGTCCAATTTTGGTGTCCTTATTACAGAATGGACATAGATTCATTGGAGAGAGTACAGCGTAGAATGACAAAATTATCCATAATATTAGAAATCTTCAGTATGAAGAAAGGTTGAAGAAATTAGGTTTACATTCGTTAGAGAGACGCAGAGTTAGAGGGGATATGATAGAGGTGTTCAAGTGGGTTAGTGGGATAAACAAAGGGGACATGACAAATGTACTAAAGCTCAGTGATAGCGAAAGAACTCGTACCAATGGTTTCAAATTAGATAAATTTCGTTTCAGAAAAGATATAGGCAAATATTGGTTTGGTAACAGAGTTGTAGATGGGTGGAATGGACTACCAAGTGCTATAGTGGGATCTAAGAAGGTAGGGAGCTTTAAGATAAAATTGGATAAGCATATGGACGAGAAGGGTTGCATAATCCTGTGTTAATCTAACCGTTTTGGTAAGATGATCCTCTGGGTATTAGAGTGTTGAGCCTATAATTGGGCTTTGTAATTGAATTGGGGTTGTGTGGGACAGAGATCTGCCTTGCTTAGGCCAGTCGGCTTTCTGCAGACTCCCATTTGCTTATGTTCTTATGTTCTTAATTGCTTAACAATAGGGTCCACCCTTAAGTCTCTTCTTAGCCCACCATAATCGGCTTTTCTGAAATCTGGGATAAGTGTCGTATTCTCTTTAGCATTCCCTGTCCATTGTATATTAAAATAAATAGATTTATGATCGCTATTTCCTAGGTGGTCACCAATCTCTACATTATTTATCATATGTTCATTGTTACTGAAAACTAAATCAAGAATATTAATACCTTTAGTCGGCGTATCTATGAATTGAAATAAAAAACTATCTTGTATTACCTCAATAAACTCTACTGAATCGGAGTCGCCTATTTGGTGCTGCCAATCAATGTTCGGAAAATTAAATCCCCCATAATGCACACATTGCTAAACCTTGATGCTATTTTAATTTCCTCCCATAACGATGTTCCGCCATTTCTACTCATATTAGGCGGTCTATATATAACTCCAATAACTATGGTCTCACTACCTTCGTTAACCTCTACCCAAACACTTTCATTATCATTATTTAGTCTAATACCTGATTTAATACAGCTTTTTAATGTACTCCTGACAAACACTGCTAGTGTTTAGGGGTGGGGGACCCCTCCTACTTGTTCGGTCATATTTATACAAACTATATCCTGGAATATCAAATTCTGCTAAAAAATTCCTAAATTCTGTATTAATCCACGTTTCAATTAGCGCTATTATGTCTATATTTTCTGTGCTAACGAGTGCTCTAAGTTCGTTCATTTTGTTACATATGCTCCTACAATTTGTATAATATACCCTCAACCTATTACTTTTATTTGCAACTAATTTTCTATTGTGTTTAGCTAACTTATTATTTCCTGTTGAACTACTAGCTCTAGACGGAAATTCTACTCTATCATGTTCACTCTATTATGTTCTTATGTTCTTATGTAGATACGAGGTGCCGTTGTAAAGGCTTATCCCTCAATACCTTCACCTTACCTAAGCTAATAAGATACGAGGCGCCGTTGTAAAGGCTTATCCCTCAATACCTTCACCTGACCTGACGATGTTGATACGGGTAGAAGTGAGCAGTATTGGGATGTGTTAGATAAGGTTAGGAGGAAGTTGGAGCAATAAACATCGATATAAAACAGAAATACAATAATAATGTAGGTTTAATGGCTAAAAAGTATGTTGAATTGGGTTGTATGCATTTATATAAGCACTACAATCGCAATTTAGATGGTCATTCTGTTAATTGTCGATGTCTACAGCTCCAACTTCCTTATAGACCGAAACTCGCAAGTGGGCAATTGGGATGTGTTAGATAAGGTTATGAGGAAGGGAGGGATCCCTGTAGTACACTCGGATACCATAGTCTCTAGCCCATTCATAGATATTTGTGGATTTCACCCATTTCTAACTATGGAAGTATATCTCTGAAAACGAATTTATGAATATATTATTCTATACATCAATTAGAAAACTATAATATACTATTTATTCTATAGACAAATTAATCCAGGTAGTTATATTTGAACATAAGAACATAAGAAAATGGGAGTCTGCAGAAAGCCGATCGGCCCACACAAGGCAGATCCCAGTCACACCCAACCCCAATTTGCAACACCTATTTTCATAAAGAAAAACATAGAGTGTAATGCCCTCGAAAATATCCCGCAACCCCAATAATGTACTACCCGAGTTGACGTCTGGTATAGTGTAAAATAGTCGTTGATGGAAAGTCTAATAAACTCATCACGTGAATCTCACCACGAGACTATCACCTGGTTCTTACAAGGAGGACTAAGGTTACTATAATATTGTACGTCCGTGGTAGTACAGTGGGTTAGCGCGCGGGCCTGGTGGTGATGGCCATGGTCACTAACCAGGGTTCGAACACCACCCAAGGCATCTCAAAACCTGTGGGTTTTTAGGAGGGTTAAACTCCCTTCAGAGGTTCGAGCCCCGCGCCAGGTACAAGGAAAGGTTGATCCTAAAGTGGGCCTGGGGAGTTTTGTCGGTGGCAGTGACGGTTTGTTTGGAGTTTATATGGATTTGGTGGTTTTGTTTGTCATGAGAGGGCGAGTTAAGTGTGGGATTTTGAAGTTTTCTAGGGGTGTGAATTGTGTGGGGGTGGAAGGGAGCTACTGACGGAAAACTGTCACAAGGGGGATTGGGGTGGGTGTGGAATAGCTGGACATATCTGGGGGCATGGTGGGAACATAGTTGTTGTTGTTGTTGTTGTTGTTCCCCAAGCTGCCTGGCCGAACAGCCCCAAGGCCCCGAGCAAGGCCAAGGCCACAACTGAGCGCCCCCACAGAACCCTCCCCGCCGACCACAATAAAGCCTGGGTGACCGAAGCCACTCCATGGCGGGGAGCTTGAGGAGGGTGCAGAAACGCCCGGGAAACCAAAGCCCCACCCAGGGCCCTGTGCCCCTCAGCAATTATGAAGAGAAATTTGAGGGGCAAGGGAAAAATGTGACGCTTTGGCTTCCAATCTTGGTAGATTGGGAGGTCAATCCACGTTAGAGACGCCGTCACTTGAGATCTAGAAAATATATAAGTAAAAGGAACAGTCAGAGTAAGCTATGGGTATGGCAGAGATTGCTCAGTTCTCACTCTGATAGACCAGCCCATCACCACATGACTAGAACCCAATCCTCTCAGCATCAGCTAGGAAAGGCCCTAGAAAGCCGCCTTTGGCGGGGGGATAGCTCCCCTATTTCAACCCTTTTCGGGGTTGGGCACCCGCCAACATAGTTGTGTCCCTCGGTCGGCACGCGTGAGGGGAGGATTAACGGCGCGTGCGGGCGGGTCAGGGTGGTGAGAGGTGAGCGAGTTAGAAAACGGGATTTGTTGGTGGGACTGCGGAGGGTTGGTGGGGGAAGAGTTAGGTGTAGAACATGGGTTATTGGTGGAGGACTAGTGTATTGATTTGGGGTTGTTAACAGGACGAATGTGGGGAATTTTCTTGGTGGCAGTAACGGTCTGGTTAGAGGTTATCTGGGACTTGTGAGTTTGTTTGTCATGAGAGGGCGAGTCAAGTGTGGGGTTGTGAAGTTTTCTAGGGGTGTGAATTGTGTGGGGGGGGGAAGGGAGCTACTGACGGAAAACTGTCACAAGGGAAATTGTGTTGGTTATGGGATAGCTGAACATTTCTGGGGCATGGGGGAAACATTGTTGGGTGCATAGGTCGGCATTTTCCCTGGAAACATGTGTACATAAACATTTGATAGAATTATGGTTACATATATCAGAGTCTGTCCTGAAAACATGGGTGGATTTATCCTGGACAGAGTTACGAGAATTGAGGGGATTACCGAGAGGGAGTTGCTTGGACTTGTCTTCTTTCGTTTGTTGAGGCATTTTTTTACTGAATTGAGTGATATTTTGAGAGAACTCGGGGCAAGGGGAGGGTTTAGGAGTTACCTTAGTGCTAGCTGCAACTTGGTAACCCTGACTCAGGGTTTGTTGAGGGGGAAGGTGTTTTTTTCTTTTTGTGAATGGGTTTCTGCGTGATTGGTTTGTCAGAGGCTTCGGGTTGGATTTTTGTTTTGAATGAGATCAGCCTTTGGCCGCAGTCAACCTGGGCCTGGAGTTTTTGAAGGAGGTCAAGTCCAAGGAAACCATCGTAATGTTTACAGTGGGAGGAAAATACTGTGAACGTGTGATAACAACGAGCATGGGGGGCAGGAGTAGTTACTGACAGGGGCAAAGTGTCTCCTAGGAAATTTAAGTAAGTATCAGCAGCTGAGATTAGTTCTGCTTTGGTGGTTAACAAGGGGCCAAATAGTCGGTGGTGTTGATCATAATAAGACTTGAACAAACATGACTTGGCAGCTCCCGTGTCGATTAACAAGCGGACAGGAATGTCCTTGATTTTGGCCATGTAATAAATGGGGGCAGTGCGGTCAGTTATGGCGTCCCCCGCCGAGGCCATCTTGGGCGGGGGGTACTTTAAAAATCCTGGGGGTCGGTATCTACCTCCTCCAGGGTTTCCTCGGTATCCTCTGAGGTCATGATAGGGGCTATTTCTCCAGTGTGACTTTCCTCCACTTCTTCCTCTTGTCCCAACTCCTCTTCATTTACAGAAATGCGAGGAGTAAAGGGGCGAGGTTTGGCAGAGTCACGAATTTGATGGAGGGCACACTGAGCATTACAGGCAGGGAAATCATAGGGGTTGATAATTACTAAGGTAGGGTTTTTACTTTGGTAGGTGTTGTAGGTTTTGTTCCGGTTGAAGATTCTGCGTGGCGGGGTAGGTTGGAACCGGGGTCTACTGGGTTGGGGCTTGCCGGAAGGGTAGGTGGGTCTGTTGTGGAAGGATGAGGAGGGGTAGGCATTCTTGGAGTATTGGTGGTCGGGGTGCTGCGGGTGCGTGGGAAACCTCTTGATTACAGCGATTTGGGTGGGTGCTTCTGTGCGCACGGCCAAAATACGTCGGATCGTGATGAGATCTTTTTGGTATCCGACGAAATCGTGCACACGGAAATGGTCTTTTACTGCTGAGGGCAATATTGATACAAGGTTGACCAGAATCTGCTGCTCTTGTTGGATTCTGGTCAATGTGGGGAAAGAAACTTTTATGTGTTGGGCAATCTTATTCACTGTGGGATCTAGATCGCCTTCGAATTTAGTGTCTTGGATATGGGTGTGGGCCACGAAAACGCCCAACGAAGGCTTAATGGCTTATATCACTATTGGGCGAAATTCGTCCCATGTGAGAGCAGGGTGCACTTGGTAGGCAACCAGGGAAACGGCTTTTCCCAGGTGCGTTAATGTCACGGCTATATTTTCTGCATCCGTGGTATAAACTAGGTCAGGTACGGGTTTCACTATGTCCATGAACGTTTCGATCTTGTAAGTTTCTCCATCATAATGTGGGATGGGAATGTGAGAACGGTGCGCCATGATGTTATCGTGTTCTGGCTGTTCCAAACTTGCAATGTAATGCAACCTTTTATCCGAATCAAGAACCACCGCTGCCGCCAATGTTATGCTGGGTGCGAAGGGAGTGTTTCTGTCCTGAAAACTCCCCAGGCCCACTTTAGGATCAACCTTTCCTGGTACCTGGTGCGGGGCTCGAACCTCTGAAGGGAGTTTAACCCTCCTAAAAACCCACAGGTTTTGAGATGCCTTGGGTGGGGTTCGAACCCTGGTTAGTGACCATGGCCATCACCACCAGGCCCGCGCGCTAACCCACTGTACTACCACGGACGTACAATAGTATAGTAGCCTTTGTCCTCTTTGTAAGAACCAGGTGATAGTCTCGTGGTGAGATTCACGTGATGAGTTTATTAGACTTTCCATCAACGACTATTTTACACTATACCAGACGTCAACTCGGGTAGTACATTATTGGGGTTGCGGGATATTTTCGAGGGTATTACATAGAGAATCCACAAATTGTTTATAAGAACATAAGAACATAAGAAAATGGGAGTCTGCAAAAAGCTGATCGGCCCAAACAAGGGAGATCCCTGTCACACCCAACACCAATTATAGGCCCAACTCACTAATACCTTGAGCACTGACCCCACCAAAACGGTCAGGGATTAACACAAGATTACGGGGATCTGCTGAGCGCCGATTTGCCAACACCCGGCAGATCCCCCTCACACCCAACCCATCTCGTCCATATGCCTAGCTATGAGTGGGCTAGAGAGTATGGTATCCGAGTGTAGGCCTACATAATATCCTACCCAGAAAAATAATATTTATTTTATACTTTATTATTATTTCTATTATTACTATTATTATTATTTGTATTGTTGCTTTATCACAATTTTTTAGCAACAGTATTGCTCTCAAATATATAAAGTAAGCTCCTTAAGTACAACCAACAATCAGTATGTCAATATACGCCAATATTAGCAGTTACTATCCCTACTACTACTGTCTTCTGTTCCTGCGTAGTCCATGCAAGAGGGACTTAAAATATACCAAATAATAGGCTTTATATGGCTTATAAGACACACTCTCTCTCTCTCTCTCTCTCTCTCTCTCTCTCTCTCTCTCTCTCTCTGCGTGTGTGTAATAATTCGTAATGAGAGAGAGAAAGAGAGAGAGAGAGAGATGAACAATCTTAAAATGTGCACGTATATCTGGAAGGGGGATCTTGAGGATAATTTAATAAGCTTGATAGAGGTCTAGGGAGGAAACTAAAACAATCTATCCATCTATCAATCTATCTACCTATCTATCTATCTGCCCAGGCCCAATCCCCATTTTTATATTTATTTTATATTTGATTATATTTGATTATTTTTTCTTTTTCTTTTTTCTTGGGGGTGGCCAACTCAAGACAGAGCAAGAACAGGGAAAACACAAAAACAACATAAAACAACGAACAAACACAGATTCACACACATCTAGCTCATCCATGAGACCCAGAGACCAATAATAAATACAAAAATATATATGTATGTATAATATGTATAATATTTTTGTTTTTTTTGTTTTTTTAATATAAGACATATTATATGCTTATTCTTCTTCATCATAAGAACATAAGAAAATGGGAGTCTACATAAAGCTGATTGGCCCACACAAGGCAGATCCCTCTCACACATATTTTTTCTTCTTCTTAAAACTGCAAAGTTTTAATTCCAAAAATATGTAATTTGGTCATTGTGCCAAATATGGCTCTTACACAGTGTTCCAATCCCACCATTCTGTACACATCTCCTACTACTACTATCTTCTGTTCCTGCCTGGTCAGTGCAAGAGGGACTTAAGGGGAGAGGGTTTACTATTTATACATACCGGTACATATTATACATATACATATTATACATACATATATATTTTGTTTGTATTTTATATATATAGCCTATACAGTATATATACATATATATATATATATATATATATATATATATATATATATATATATGGTAATTGTTTAGTGTCGGGGCAGTGGTGGAGCACGCTCGCGTGTGAATCTGAAAGACCCGGGATCGAATCCCTGCCACGACGGACATTTAGTGGGTCAGGGGACATCCTGATGACGTATACAGACAAAACACACATAACAAAGACACTCCAACACCTTCCTCTCTCTCCAACACCCCTTCTCCCCTCTCAACACTCTTCTCTGAGCTATTGCCGATAAAAAGGGCATGTTCAGTCCTGTAAAGAATCGTAAGATTCAGAGTCGTAAAGATTCCAGGACGAGCTCATTAGCGGCGGATCCCCAGATCGACCGTGGTGATTGTCACCTAAACATCTACTATCAATAGAGTGTTTGGCCTTCTCTCCCCCCTTCCCCCCATATTAAAGAAAATGGATGTTTGAGCACAGACTAAACCAAAAATACACTGATTACATAGCTGGTCCTTAACCTAACCTAACCTAACCTAACCTAACCTAACCTAGGCACACATCCATACATCCACACAACCGTGGACCTACTCTAATACCGCGTACTACTCAAAATTTTGTATTTGGTTTATTATACACTTCCCAGGTCATTTTAACAGTTCTATTGCTTCTATATATCATATAATACACCATAGAATACGTTTTTAATAACTAGAAAAAGAGGCCTTCGATTAAACAATTACAATATATATATATATATATATATATATATATATATATATATATATATATATATATATATATATATATATATATATATATATACATATATATATATACATTATACATATATATATATATATATTGAGAATATATCACAAATACACGTGAGCCACTAAATGTTTCTAATCTCTCAGTGGGGATCGAACCGTCGACCATCAGGACGATAGCCGACGCTTTAATCAATTACACCATGGCAGTCTTCCGTGGTGTAATTGATTAAAGCGTCGGCTATCGTCCTGTTGGTCGACGGTTCGATCCCCACTGAGAGATTAGAAACATATATATATATATATATATATATATATATTCTTTAATACATACGAGGTTGAAAAAAATGGCAATTTCTGCGTTGGAAATTTTATTATTCAAAGTTTCCAGGTCTCTGATGAGTTTTCGCTGGGTGGCAGGAAGTAGATGAATGAGATGAGCAAAATTCATGGTGGTACAGGGTTACATAAATGTACATGATGATACAGGATATGCGACGCATTTCACTGGACAACCAGCATTATCAATTTTTTTTTTTTTTTTTTTTTTTTTTCTATGTTATTGAGGGAGGCAAAAGGCATTACTGCCTATAGCGAGTGCCTCCCCCATAGTTGAAAGAGTGACAGGGCCAAAATCAAGGGACGTTCGAGCCAAAATGCCTGGACACACGGAGTTTGAAGCAATTTAAGTCATAGGAAGAGGGAAAGACTGATTCTAGGAGAGAGTTCCAGAGCTCAGCTGTTGAGTAGAAGAAAGTTTGAGAGTAACGTTTCACTCTTAGTTTGGAGAGTTGCACAGAGTAGGGGTGGGATTGAGTTGCAAGACGGGTACCACGTGCCCTACGTAAAGGAGGTGGTATGCACTGGGATAGCTCTGAGGAACACTGATTATTATAGTAGCGATAGAATAGCGAGAGAGATGCAACATTGCGGCGGAGAGAGAGAGACTGCAGAGAGTTGGTGAGTGGACGGGAGTTAATGATACGAAAGGCCTTCCTTTCAACTTTGTCTAGGAGAGCGGTGTGAGAGGAACCTCCCCACACATGTGAACAATAATCAATACAAGGGCGCACTATGCCCCTGTATAGAGCAAGAAGCTGTGCAGGGGAAAAGAACCCTCTAAGGCGGTTGAGCACACCGAGCTTCTGGGAGGCTGCCTTAGCAAGACTGGTAATATGGTCCATCCAAATGAGAGCAGAAGAAAAAGAGACACCAAGAATATTGAGAGAAGATGAAGGGTTGATTTTTGTATTGTTGAAGAATAAGGGATAGTCCGCTGGGAGATCCAGACGGGTAGATAGATGGAGAAATTGGGTTTTGGAAGCATTAAAGTATAAAGTAAGGTTAGAATGATATAAAAGGTAAACAGGAAGGGTATATATAGAGGGTGGAGGATCAGAGGAGGCGAAAATCAGGGGGCAAAAGTCTCCTATTGGTGGAGGGGTATTCTAGGAGTGCAAAAGGGGGAACCGCTTCACGCAGGCGCACTGGATGCGGGATGGTGTTGGTCGGGTGGCGGGGTCAAAGCTGATTGGCTGCGTGTCGAGGGGCGTGGCCTAAGTTGTGTGGTCCATGTGGCGCCGGCAGAAGACGAAGCTGAAGGAGGTAGCACGGGGGGCTGCGTCAAGGGCACCGGGGGGCGAGGAGGGGCGTTAGGTCCTGTAGGGTAGTGCCTTTTGGCAGAAGGAAGGATCTGAAGGTCTAGAGTTTGGTTGTTGATGTTGGGATGTAAGGCTTGGATATATAACGTTTCGAGTATAGGTAATCTCCTTGGGTCACTTTCTTTATCAAGTATGGTGGTGTGTTTCTCTAACTCGTTGCGTGTGAGGTGGGGGTGGTTGGGGGTGAGATAGTGGTCTTTGATGGCTCCAGCCTGAAGGTGAAGAGTTAACCGACGTGAAAGACGAGTCTGCGTCATGCCAATATAGGAATGAGGTCCACAGTCCTCATAATTACAGGTATGTTGGTAAATGACGTGATCGTCGGTCATCGGGCTCTTTATCTTGGTGGAAGCTGGTTTGTTGCGGAGAACGAGGTTGGAGGTCTTGTGGAATTTGTAATAAATTATTAATTTGATTTTGTTTTCCGGGTTGGTTGGGTGGACAAGCATTTGGAGATTATTTCTTTTAAGACGGCCTCGTCATTTTTGTGTTCAGAGGACATGTAATTGCGGTAGAAGATCTTAATTTCATTGGGGGGGTCAATGTTGGGAGGGCTTTGGGTGTACCATTTTTCAAGATGGTGGTTGATGGTGCTGGAGATGTCGGAGTTGGAGTATCCATTATTCACTAAAACTTGGGATAGTCTTTCTAGTTCCTGGTGGGTGTCGGCCCAGGTAGAGCAGTGCGTGAGGGCTCTCCTTACATAGGCGGAGATGGAGGATAGAAGAAAACGGCTGGGGCATTCACTATCGCCGTTGAGGCATTGTCCTGTGTTAGTTGGTTTAGTGTAGACGGTGGTTTTGAACCCATGGTCGTTCAGAGCTACGAGGATGTCGAGGAAGAGGAGTTGTCCATTGTTTGATTTTTCAAAGGTGAAGTTAAGTCCGGAGGAGGTCATGAAGCGACGCTGGAGTTCCTGTAGTTCGTGGAGGTCCTTGATTTGCACGAAGATGTCATCCATGTATCTACAGTAGACGGCGGGTCGTTGGGCAGCTAGGAGCTCTTCCTCGATGGTACCCATAAAAAAGTTCGCAAAAAGAACTCCTAGGGGGCTGCCCATCGCCACACCGTCTATCTGCTTGCACATGTTGCCCCGGGGCCAAAGGAAGGGGGCCTCCTTGGTACACAGCTCCAGTAGTGTTTTCAGGGCCTTCTCCGGGATGTCCAGTGTTGGCGATGGGCAGCCCCCTAGGAGTTCTTTTTGCGAACTTTTTTATGGGTACCATCGAGGAAGAGCTCCTAGCTGCCCAACGACCCGCCGTCTACTGTAGATACGTGGATGACATCTTCGTGCAAATCAAGGACCTCCACGAACTACAGGAACTCCAGCGTCGCTTCATGACCTCCTCCGGACTTAACTTCACCTTTGAAAAATCAAACAATGGACAACTCCCCTTCCTCGACATCCTCGTAGCTCTGAACGACCATGGGTTCAAAACCACCGTCTACACTAAACCAACTAACAGAGGACAATGCCTCAACGGCGATAGTGAATGCCCCCGCCGTTATCTTCTATCCTCCATCTCCGCCTATGTAAGGAGAGCCCTCACGCACTGCTCTACCTGGGCCGACACGCACCAGGAACTAGAAAGACTATCCCAAGTTTTAGTGAATAATGGATACTCCAACTCTGACATCTCCAGCACCATCAACCACCATCTTGAAAAATGGTACACCCAAAGCCCTCCCAACATTGACCCCCCCAATGAAATTAAGATCTTCTACCGCAATTACATGTCCTCTGAACACAAAAATGACGAGGCCGTCTTAAAAGAAATAATCTCCAAGCATGTCCACCCAACCAACCCGGAAAACAAAATCAAATTAATAATTTATTACAAATCCCCCAAGACCTCCAACCTCGTTCTCCGCAACAAACCAGCTTCCACCAAGATAAAGAGCCCGATGACCGACGATCACGTCATTTACCAACATACCTGTAATTATGAGGACTGTGGACCTCATTCCTATTTTGGCATGACGCAGACTCGTCTTTCACGTCGGTTAACTCTTCACCTTCAGGCTGGAGCCATCAAAGACCACTATCTCACCCCCAACCACCCCCACCTCACACGCAACGAGTTAGAGAAACACACCACCATACTCTATAAAGAAAGTGACCCAAGGAGATTACCTATACTCGAAGCGTTATATATCCAAGCCTTACATCCCAACATCAACAACCAAACTCTAGACCTTCAGATCCTTCCTTCTGCCAAAAGGCACTACCCTACAGGACCTAACGCCCCTCCTCGCCCCTCAGTGCCCTTGACGCAGACCCCCGCGCTACCTCCTTCAGCTTCGTCTTCTGCCGGCGTCACACGGACCACACAACTTAGGCCACGCCCCTCGACACGCAGCCAATCAGCTTTGACCCCGCCACCCGACCAACACCATCCCGCATCCAGTGCGCCTGCATGAAGCGGTTCCCCCTTTTGCACTCCTAGAATACCCCTCCACCAATAGGAGACTTTTGCCCCCTGATTTTCGCCTCCTCTGATCCTCCACCCTCTATATATATACCCTTCCTGTTTACCTTTTATATCATTCTACCCTTACTTGATAATGCTGGTTGTCCAGTGAAACACGTCGTATATCCTGTATCATCATGTACATTTATGTAACCCTGTACCACCATGAATTTTGCTCATCTCATTCATCTACTTCCTGCCACCCAGCGAAAACTCATCAGACCTGGAAACTTTGAATAATAAAATTTCCAACGCAGAAATTGCCATTTCTTTTCAACCTCGTATGTATTAAAGAATATATATATATATATATATATATATATATATATATATATATATATATATATATATATATATATATAAAATGCCCCAGAACGAGAAGCCCACCACAGAAGCCACGAGCGAACACCACACAGAAACACCCGAAAGAAAGGTCCACAGAACGAAAGGACCAGCTGACCGAGCCAGCCAATTCAGACAGGCCCAAGCCCGCAGGGCTAAGCAGCTCCAGGCCGCACCTACATACCCCTTCTAAACTGACCATTTTTCCACACCTCACGTACACTACCCCCTCGTGTCCTACACTTCTAACTACCATGATGATGAACAGGAATATACATTCATATTAAAAAACACCCATGCCCTGTCCCTACGTTAAGCCTAGGAATTCTTCCTATCAAATGCCAACAAAGCAGACAGCCATAATTATATCTATGTATGTTCTTTCATCCGAGAAGTAGATGTTATATACCTTAGAAGTTAATACACCTATGCTGTCCCTAGGTTTAAGATATTCATATTAACATACCCCAACATACCTTGTCTTGCCAGACTAAGTTTCTGAAGACCCATCGCCCCCATAAAATCTATGTATCCAATCCTTAGGTTAAGTATTAATATGAACATTCCCTAACATATCTTGTCTTGCCAGACTAAGTTTCTGAAGACCCATCGCCCCATAAAATCTATGTATTCAATCCTTAGGTTAAGTATCTTTATCTGCCATTGTGTTCACCTTTTTCCATTTACTTTTCCACAATTGTCATACGTCTTCCACTTACCTCCTTCGTAACCACATGTCCAAACTCATAAGAAATTAAAGATACCCACGGGTACACCAAGATATAGAACCATTGCCCCCATAAGACTTAGACAGCCATGACTACAGATGTTAGCCACCATGCTGTAACGTAATCCTTACCCCAACCAGAGATTGTATAGATAACCTTTGTTACCAGTATCTATCATAGTACCTCGAAACAATAACTCAGTACCCCTACGAACTGCCGCTTTCCTTTGGTCTATATTTCATAGAAAACACAGTTCCCAGGGACACCTAGACGTACAAAAAAGCGTGTCAAATAATAGGTCCATAACCCCTCGTATGTACGAGAAATAATACATACCATGTTTTTCCTTACTTTATCCACAGTCAAGCACACACCTACAGTTAACCTCCTTCTCCCCCACCGCCCCACAGTCCACATGATTCTATCTTTTCCAGACTCATATACCACCCCGTATTTGCATCCCCCGGTAGCATTTGGCTAACATACTTTAATTCACTGTCCTTTCAAACTCCAATATCAATTGTAGCCTAATGCCACCCCCACGCCCAGAGACCTTAGGGTCAAATTTCCCTGTAGCCCCCTGAGCTCCCCCCCCCCCCCCCCTCTCTTAAAATACCCCGCGCTTCTCGACTCTGTCCGACCTAGCCTCTCTCTCATACCTCTTGAAGATCCTTGATTTTTCCGTTGCTAACGCTCTCCAACCTTTTATATATACAGTGAACCCTCAAATTACGCGCAATTTATCTACGCGAAATAAAACTACGCTCTAACCACAATTGAGGACACAAATACGTAAGTACGCTCAATTATTCTAATGTACGCGCCGAGCGTACGAGCAGGAGTCGATTCGTATCTGTTGGAGAGTTTCGGGCGGTCATATTGAGGTGACGCAAAGCCCTCCAACGTCGTCACTGTTGACTGTGGAGAGAGACACATCTCCCGTACCAAACTATTATGTATCTATAAAGCACAACAGGATATTATGAATCTATTAAAAGACTGTTCTTCGTTTTACATTGCATGTATCATTTATTGAGCTAACAAAATCGGAAATGGAAAATCTGTTTCTGTTCGGTAGTTGGAGGCGAGATTGTTTACACTTCTATCGAAAGTCGCTTCAAAGCCCACTGCTCTCCCCTGGCTAAATGATGTGAAGCCAATTCTTTAATATGTATATGAGCTATTGAACTATCTCACTTGACACTATGTAGGCTATATGAAACTATAGGCTATACAGGGTGTATTACTTTTCGACTCAAAACTTTACCAGTAAGCCTAGGCGGCTAGGCCTATTATTTCGGTCGATCCGTTTCGGGCGCAGTGCTATCGATCGATGGCGCAGATCCGGCATTGCTCAACCACTACCAATGTGAGTTAATTTACGTTTGTGTCTTATTTGTATACATTAAATGTATTTTTGTGGATTTTAGGTGATGAAAGGTAGAAATAGTACAACTTTCGGTCGGACCCAGACCAATACCTATTTTCCCCATTTATATTTAACTCCCATGTACGCGCAAACGAACGTACGCACCGACAGCACAGTACGCATCCCACGCGTAGTTTGAGGGTTCACTGTATACTCCTATCCAGCCTGCCTTCCCTTAATAGGCCAGAACAACATTAGAACTTTACTAACCCCTTGCATGCCATCTATTCTCTTACAACCTATTCACAACCCTGCACCCAATGGTCGTCGGTGCGAGGCTAGCCGCCTCACCAGTAACTAACTTCTATTGCCATACTTCCAGATAAATGTGGCAGAGTTAGCAACCAGTCTCCACCACATCCAGCAAACCATACGATTAACAACCAACCGATTAAAACCAGCTAACCAAGGCACCTTCGGTTTGGATATTAAGAAGACCCACATCTGTCTCATAAACAGAGGGTTATTACAAACACTGGTGATATGGCAAGCCCCTAGCCACAGCCGCCGGACGACCATCCCAGAGAGAGAGCGCCCAGCTACCCCTTTTTTACCCACCCGAGGAGGGAGACCCCCACCCCCGCGGAGGTATACCTGACCCCCTGTTTTGACTTCTGAGTCATTGCCAGGTAGCACAGGAATTCTTCCTATCAATGAACTAACCATGCATGACTAACACCTTTACTAACCTCTATTAACTCACAATAAACCATTTACCTTTCTTGCATACTCTGATCACTAAATTAACACCTCAGCTATACCATAGAATGAAGATTGAACAATCTAAGAGAGACGCTCCTATCACAGCTGTCCCCATCCTCCTCGCAAAGTAGATCCAGTCTCTCTCCCCTAAATACTTCCAGTATAGCCAAAATAGTACCTTTTACTAAGGCTCAGTTATATCACAAATTGAGGGCTTCCTATAGCCATGTACCACAACAGTAATCACCACGTTACCTAGTCCCCATATCTATTGAGAGCTCAAATAAGTCCATAAGACTCGAGATCCCTATGGCCTACAGGGCCCAAAACCGAGCCTATAAACCCAGTTCCAGCCCCCAGTAAAATCAGTTGAAAGATAGACACCAACTCAGGTTGGTCACCAGAGTTAACCTTGAGCTCTATCCATGCTAGTAACTGAGAAGTAAGTTCCAGAGCTGGCAGACTCCGTGGCAGATTTGGATAGAAGGACCTGTCCACGTATTTGAGAACTTCATACATATGGACCCCCTGGACGGCCGCGGAACCAGTCGTTAGCCCCCAACATCATGGACGCAAGATAACCAGGACCAGACCCATCAGATACTACCCAATATTCCCTTTATCAGTACTACATTGTTACAGTGCTGTTTAGAGATTCACTTATTAATATTTCTACGAAGTGGCTATCTCTTTGCCCCAGTATAATTCATATAACCATTCAATTAGGAAGTGCTAAGCGTATCAGTGTCCATTAATTAACAGGCGATACTAACTCTCGTAATCAACCATATACCCAGATATTATTACATAGAAGTGAAACCCTAGTAATATCTGAATGTTCGCCCACTGATTTGCGTTCTATGTATTTCTGAGACAAGAATATAAAACTTAGATCAGTACCCCCTGAGGTTACTAGAATTCCCGTGCTCTAAAATATGCGTGTCTAATCTAGTCTGTGAACTACTACTTGTGCACCAGAGCTACCAGTAATAAATCTAACAGTGAATATGATTCTATAAGTAACATTGATGGTCTTCGGTATATAAACCTGTTGAATTAAAGCCAGTGATCAGAAGATTAATACCTGAACGTTGGAAGTGGGAGACTAGGCTCCATCCAGATCCACTTATGCTAGTGTTGTTCAATTATATTATATTGTCTTGCACGAGTATTCTGCAGTGGTATATCAATAAACGTGATCGTGTATCTTGTTACCATGTGTTTCTTTGTGTTCTCTATTCCTCATACCTTGTATTGTGCATGCAGCCTTATATACCCAGTCATTTAGAACTCACATTACCCAAGTTAATCCTGTAGAAAAACAGGGCATAACAATATATATTATATAGCCTATATATAAGGGTGTATTGAAACAACACTTACAGACTTCAAGTGCTATGTACAGATTAAAAAAACAAGTTCACTTTATTTTATAATGAAATATAAATTAATTAAGCATTAATGATTTACAGGATGTACAGTAAAATAATCAGTGTCGTCCAAGCATGTGCTATAAACCGAACACTGGCATTGGTCTCCCCCTTCATCCCCCCCCCCCCCCTTTATCCCCCCAATCTCCTAGTTTATACCCAGGAATGTTGAATTATAAACATAATTAGTTTTCGGGTTGGCATAATGTAATTTATGTTCCCTTTATAAACCATTTACAACTAAAATAATGTTCTGTTAATATCATACATTTATTTATCTTTCTTTCAACATAGGAAACACCGAAGGTATCTTGGATGAAACAAATTACGATCTTCAAGTGGTCTGCAGTCATTACTGTCATATGTTAGTAATTATTACCAATGTTGAATGATAAATAGAACCACAAAATGTGGGCATTACGAAGTTATTGCCGCAATGTTAGTTAATGTATTGTAGAGTTGTGAACATTTATTCACATACAAACATATTCGAAGCGGTCTCGGGTTGAATTGAATCTCCTAACTAATTTATACTGAGTAATTGAATTTCAGAGATTCTTTTAATCAGTTAGGCACTTCTAAATCGATCAGAATTAATTACCACTGCTGTACAGTCACGATCATAAATGCTGCAACATCAACCAGATAACGTCAACTCCTTCATCACTAGGGGTTTATACTAAGCTGAATAAAATCGTTTGACGGTAGCTAGAATAAAATACAGAAATAATTGTAAGTTTGAATACAAAGTTTTGCAATACCTTTTTTTTTTTTTTTTTTTTTTTTTTTAAAGAGACAATGAACGGAAAAACACAGATAAAACAAAAAGGTCCATGTGCCTAAAGGCATCCTCCATTCATAAAATGTTTGTAACAACTGGATTTAAACATTTGTAGATTGTAAGTTTGTGGAAAGCAATTCGAGGGAAGTGAATTCCAAAGAGTAGTAGCTCTGGGGATAAATGAATTTTGATAAGCAGAAGTTCTGCATTGTGGAGGAGAAAGTGTAAATTCATGGGCGCTCTCAGCTGCCCTAGTTCTACGCGGAAAGATGTGGAGAGGCGGCACAATTGAAGCAAGTTCCTCGGAACAATTGCTGTGAAAATATCTGTAGAATAATGCAAGGGATGCAACGTTTCTTCGTATGGATAATGTAGGAAGGTCCTGTGTGATTGCAGGGTTATTGATTAATCTAATAGCTTTATTTTGAATTTTGTCCAACTGCCTCAATGCAACCACTCCACTTCCACCCCACAGAGGTGAACAGTAATCCATCTGAGAACGCACATGACTTTTATATATCACGGCCAACTGTTCGTCAGTGAAGAATTCTCGAACTCTGTACAGGAGTCCCAGTTTTTTAGAGGCATTCTTAGCAATGCTTCTAACATAATGTGTCCAGCTCAAGTTAGTAGTTAATGTTACACCGAGAATGTCAATACTAGGGGAAGTGGGAATATTTACATCATTAAAAAATATATGGGAGTCGGTGAGATTCTGTCGGTTAGAAAATTGAATGTATTTGGTTTTCTGTGCATTAAAGGAAACTAGATTCTTTTGTCCCCATCCATCAATTCTAGAAAGGTCCTGGTTCAGAGAAATTGCAGTGTTTATTTTTGAATTTATAAGATCGGGTTGGGTGAAAGAATTGGTAAATGTGAAGGAACTGTGGAGTGTTGAGTCATCTGCGTAGGAATGTATTGGATTATGAGTGGTAGATATGAGATCATTGATATGATTGAGGAACAGAATTGGGGCCAAAACTGATCCCTGGGGAACACCAGCATTTATTGAGTGAAATTGAGAATAAAGGCCATCTACCATTACACGTATTTTTCTGTTATGAAGATAAGAAGAAATTAGTGGAACTAATGATGCAAGGCCGTAGTGTGACATCTTCGACAATAAGGATTGATGCCAGACTCTATCAAATGCCTTTGATATATCCAGTGCTATTGTATGTGTTTCACCATGTTGGTCTGTAGCTTGGTTGATTTGATGCGTAAGAAGGCAAAGCATGTCTGCAGTTGATCGACATCGTCTAAAACCATATTGCCTATCACTGATTAATTTATTATTCTCAAGATGCTTAATTATGTGATTATTTAATATAATTTCAAAGACTTTACCAAGAGTGGAAGTTATAGCTATTGGTCTGTAGTTTGATGGATCTGAAGAGGCACCTTTTTTAGGAACTGGATGGATGTTTGCTTCTTTCCAGGGTACTGGGAAGCATGAGGTATGAGTACACAGACGGAAAAAATTTTGCCAATACAGGAGCGAGCACCAAGGAGCAATTCTTAAGTACTATTGGAGGAATTTCATCTGGACCAGGAGCCTTATCTACTGAGAGATTCTGCAAAATAGTTTTGACATGTCTGGTGTGGATCTTAAGTGAGGGAATTTCAGGCGAATTAAAATTAAGTACAGGGACATCTTGATTTATTTCATCTAAGGTTGAGTTGGTGGAGAAAATATCCGCAAGAAGGTTAGCTTTACCTCGTGGGTCACTTACAAGATTGCCAGTCGGAGATTTTAATGGTGGAATGGATGAAGCAGTAGTGAAGTTGGATTTAAATGAGTTAAGAGTAGACCAAAATATTTTGTTATCATTTGGATTATTTAGAAGTTTATTTGCCTGCTTGTGGAGAAAGTTTGATTTAGTTAGGTTTAATACAGTTTTGCATGATTTCTGATGTTTCTAAAGTAATTAAAGGCTTCATGAGTTTTTGATCTTGTGTATGCATTGTAGGCTATTGCTTTTTGTTCAGTTACTCTAGCACAATTATTATTATGGTCAAACCATTTAGGTGAATTAGATCTTTTTTCTTTGGAGACAAAGGGACGAAAATTATTTGGTTGGTGTCGAAGTATTTATGCTCGTGACTGTACATGGTCATTGCAATGTAATAAGAAGATTAATTGAAACAAATACTGTTTAATTCCCACCAAGTGATGTAATACAGTTTTGAAAAATTATTCGAGGCATTTTATGAAGCTTCGGATTCCACTTGAATCTGCTCAAATATCGAACTATCGGCGTGGACATGATATCATGCCTGTTTTCCAAATATCTAACCTATTATTTGTACAGTACAACTGTTACACACCAATATTGTCAGTAATAGTCGATGGCATTATGTAAAGTCAGTGAAAGTAGGCTAGCCTAAACAGACCTCGGATGCGGAAATACCCTGAGCCGAACAGGCCAAGTGGGATATCTCTATTGGTCTAACTGGTAAGGTGCCTGCCTCACACCCAAGGGTCGAGAGTTCGTGCCCCCACCAGGACATGATATTTTCGTGAGGCTATTTCCGCATTTAACGAAGTTTAGGTGTGCTGGTTAAATTGTTCAGATGGTTGAGAGTAAGATCGGAGCTCCATAAATCCTCTTTCGGGTATGGTGTAAAAACCGATCCCCACAGGGAGAGAGCAGGGAGTGTTGTGAGACTCGATTGGGTTGGGTTGTGGAGTTGCCAGCCGCCCAAGCGAGTTGCCAACTGGGCAGTTTGTAGGTGCGTGTAGCATCGCTCAGCGAAGTTGACTCACCATTCCCGTTCATCTCTCTGACGGACTCTCGGTCGATTCGGCTCAAGCTTGTTCCTCTCTGTTCGTTTCTCTCTGTTCGGAGCTTTCGCTTCCCGGAAGGTGAAGTAGTCAAAGTCAGTGAAAGTAGGCTAGCCTAAACAGACCTCGGATGCGGAAATACCCTGAGCCGAACAGGCCAAGGGGGATATCTCTATTGGTCTAACTGGTAAGGTGTCTGCCTCACACCCAAGGGTCGAGAGTTCGTGCCCCCACCAGGGCATGATATTTTCGTGAGGCTATTTCCGCATTTAACGAAGTTTAGGTGTGTTGGTAAAATTGTTCAGATGTTTGAGAGTAAGATCGGAGCTCCATAAATCCTCTTTCGGGTATGGTGTAAAAACCGACCCCCACAGTTATAATTGCGACAATGAGCAATGATTAAGGAAACTTCACTTCACACACACATGATATCGGCGGATCCCCAGATCGACCGTGGTGATTGTCACCTAAACATCTACAAAACAAAAACAAAACATACACACACACACACACACACACACGTCTCAGTTTGTCACGTTTATTTTATTTACCTTACATAAACATGGAAATGAGAGGTTTATGTGTATGTATGTATGTCTGTGTATGTCATTAATTTGCTTTAACCTCACTCTTTTATAACATGAGTGGTTGGTCAGGTATGCGTGGTCACAATTGTACGGTATGTAACATTTTGCTCCTATAACTTTTCGTATTGATCGATGACTCTTCATTCTTGAACATAACTGTACATGCAGTATACTATCTTTATTAAATACGTAACAATTGCGCGAGAACGATCAGCCCCCAATAAAACTACGCTTCATAAACGATTGAATTACCTTCTGCTTCGTTCGGATACCCGACCCAGACTTGGGCATCAGCATTATGTCCCATGACCAGAGTTACAAATGTTACATATTTTGTTTACGCTAATATGTTGCTAATAATTAGTATTTTTCTGCTAACCACATAATATCATCACCACATTCTAGGGTGCTTTTATTTCGTAATTACTAATGTGTGAATAGGTAAACCCATGCTTTCCCTTTAGCTAAGTCGATAATAAATAGGTTTATCATGTATTAATAATATAGTGCTTTACTTGTAACCCTGTTTTGCTACATTACTAAAAAGGCATTTACTGTATCTCTAAAATAACACATTTATGGGAAAAATATGATACAACAATATATATTTATTTTCCATTTTACAATGTGTTTGTCATAGTCTGTAACAGTTGTTTCAATACACCCACAGTATATATACAGCAGAAGGTCAGTTCAGTTCAGTCAGTGACAGGAGGAGGTTGTGTTAATCTGAGTTCCTGCCCGGACCACCTGCTTGTGACCCAGTGACCATACGCACCTACCTGTGTTTGGAGGCAGTGCACTCGTGTATATATAAAAGTGTTTTAGCTCAGTTTTTAGCTGTTAGTTGACTTATTTGTTTTTGTTTTCTGTACTTAGTTGTTTGCTCCTCGCTAAGCTTTTTGGGATCATGTCAGGTATGGAGTGCGAGTCCTTTACTGAACTGCATCATCTTATTCTCCAGGTAAGGGAAGAGATGGTTGTGGTGAAGGAAGAGGTCTTGGCTCTAAGGGAGGTCAATGTTAAACTTCAGAGGGAAGTGGATTTGATTAAAGACGAAAATCTAGCTTTCAAGCTTAGCCAAGAGGAAATTAAGTCGAGTAAGGGGAAAAGAGAGGAAGTTGATGAAAATTTTTATTCATGGCAGGTTGTTAAAAATACGGGTGGGAAAGACACACTCAAGAAGCAGGATAGTAGAATAGGTATGAGTGTGACAAATACATTCTCTCCTTTGCGAGACGAATATGAGGGAAAAGATAGTCAGGATAAGGGAGGGTTAGACGAAGTGCCTGCCGCCGACTCAGCTCCAACCGCTGACGCTGTGCTACCTATCACCACCACCACCACCACCACCACCCCCACCACCACCACCACCACCAAGGGACCTTCTGCCACCACCGGGGGTTCTCCAACTGCAGCTGCTGGATCCTCCCGAGGGAAAGGTAAGTCTGTGTCCCGAGAAGGTAAGTCTGTGTCGATTGTGGGCGACTCCATGGTAAGACATTTAGTTAGGGCTACCCGCACTAAACTTAGGAAGGTTGTGTGTCTGCCTGGCCATGGAGTTGGGAGGGTTTTAGAGAAGATGGACCACATCTTGGAAGATAGTGGAGATAACCCCATTATCTGTCTCAGTGCCGGGAGTAACGATGTTGGTAAGGGTAGAAGTGAGGAACTGCTGCAGCAGTATTGGGATGTGTTAGATAAGGTTAGGATGAAGGGAGGGATCCCTGTAGTACATTGTATCCTACCCAGAAGAGGAGTTCCCAAGGAATGGACATCCAGGGCGATTGGTGTCAATTGCCATTTGGAGAAATATTGCAAAGAAAAAGCAATACCATTCATTGATAACTGGGATAGTTTCTATGGGAGAGATGGGATGTACGCAAGGGATGGGGTTCATCTTTCACGGTTAGGGGTTTCTACATTAGCTAGTTCTTTAGATAGGGTGGTTGTGGGGTTTTGAACAGAAATATTGAGAGTGTAAATGAGAGGTTAAATGGAACAATTTTAGCGTCAGGCGAAAGCGATAAGGATATTCAGTCTCATGCTAAAAATGATGACTATATTGCAAATGATAGTAGTGATGGTGCAACGGAAGATGGAAATGTCGTTAGAAATAAAGGTAAATTAGGTATAAAGAAAAGAAGTAAATTGAGAGAATATTACACAAACTGTAGGAGTCTATGTAACAAAATGAACGAACTTAGAGCCCTTGTTAGCAAAGAAAATATAGACATAATAGCGCTAACTGAAACGTGGATTAATACAGAAACCAGGCATTTTTTTGCAGAATTTGATATACCAGGATATAATTTGTTTAAATATGACCGAACAAGTAAGAGGGGTGGCGGTATAGCAGTGTTTGTCAGGAGTACATTAAAAAGCTGTATTAAATCAGGTATTAGACTAAATAACGATAATGAAAGTGTTTGGGTAGAGGTTAACGAAGGTAGTGAGACCATAGTTATTGGAGTTATGTATAGACCGCCAAATATGAGTAGAAATTACGGAACGTCATTATGGGAGGAAATTAAAATGGCATCAAGGTTTAGCAATGTGTGCATTATGGGGGATTTTAATTTTCCGAATATAGATTGGCAGCATCAAATAGGAGATTCTGGTTCTGAGGAGTTTATAGAGGTAGTACAAGATAGTTTTTTATTTCAATTCATAGATACGCCGACTAGAGGTAATAATATTCTCGATTTAGTTTTCAGTAACAATGAACATATGGTAAAAAATGTAGAGATAGGGGACCACCTAGAAAATAGTGACCACAATTCTGTGTACTTTAACCCTTATTTAGCGGCGAGCAACATAAGTCGAGTTAAAAAAAGCTGGAGTATGTGGCGGCGCTCGACATAACTCGAGTGGCAATTTCAGCACGTAATGTGGCTGAGAGAGAGAGACAAGTGGTGGCAGGAGACTAGCGAGCGTATGACTGCTCCAGACCACCGCGGCGAACCTACTGACACAAATCTCAGCTCCCTCCTCCCTCTCTCACTCGCTACATACTCAATTATGTACTGAAAGTACCGAATTACCTGCTTTTTGCACTCGCGTTGCACGGTTATTGCAAGAAAACTATCCATCATACAAGGATCGTTATGGTGTCATTCGAAAGCTCTGTTTATGCCCTTTCAGGGATAGGTACTTGTTTTACGTTCTGGGTCTTATTTAGGCATGAAAATGATCACGTAAACAGCCCTATTTTGGCTAAAAACACCCCGCTGTGCGGTACACATAAATAAACCGCATAGGCCGCTCGTAAGGTGTTAATATACAATGGAAAGGTAATACCAGAGAGAATACAACATTAATACCTGACTTTAGAAAAGCCAATTATGGTGGGTTAAAAAGAGCCCTATTAGCTGACCCTATGGTCAAAAAATTAAGTCGATCCAGGTGTCCAAATGAGTGTACCCCTTCTCAGGCACCTGTCATCTTAAGTCAGGAAGAGACGTCAACCTTGGTAGATACATACGATAATTTTATCGAGTCAGTATTCAATGCACAAAATAAATACATCCCCAAAAGAAAATTTAGATCAACACAGAACCAACCCAAAATGGATGAATAATAGACTATTAGATCTTCTAGGACAAAAGAGAGGAATATATAGAAAAATTAGGAAAGGCGAAATTCACCTACTTGCTTACTATCAGAATCTATCAAGACAGGTAAAAAGGGATATTAGGAAAGAAAACAGAAATTATGAAATTAAGGTTGCCAATGACTCAAAAAATAATCCTAAAGCTTTTTACCAACTATATCCAAGGTTAGAGATGTAATTGGTCCCCTTAAAACTTCGATACGAGAAATGACAGAAACTGATTTAGAAATGTGCAGTACATTAAATAGTCAATTTCTTTCCGTTTTCACTAATGAAAATTTGGCACAGTTTCCAGAAGTCCGTAAGGTATATAGCGATAGTATAGAAAATAGGTTAAGTACAGTTACTATAAGTAGAAATGATGTGCTTAAGGAAATTGACAGACTGAAACCTCATAAATCGCCTGGTCCTGATGAGGTATATGCTAGAGTATTAAAAGAATGTAGGGATGAGTTAAGTTACCCATTAACATTTTTATTTAACAAGTCATTGGAGACAGGTATAGTTCCAGAAGCTTGGAAGCTTGCAAACGTAGTTCCGATCTTCAAAAAAGGTGACAAATCAATAGCATCCAATTACCGTCCCATTAGTCTTACATCAATCATAGGAAAGCTACTAGAGTCAATTATTGCTAGTAAAATTAGAAACCACTTAAGATACATTTAATTTAATAAATTCTTCTCAGCATGGATTCACTCCGGGACGTTCTTGCCTTACTAATTTGCTTAGTTTTTTCTCAGAGGTATATGAAGCAGTAGATAATGACAAGTCATATGATATAATATATTTAGATTTCATTAAAGCTTTCGACAGAGTCCCCCATGAGAGATTGATGAGAAAGGTTGAGGCGCATGGAATAGGTGGGGCGTTGTTGGGATGGATTAGGTCATGGCTAATTGGTAGGAAGCAGAGAGTCAGCATAAATGGTACGAAGTCAGAATGGGGAGCAGTCAAAAGTGGTGTCCCCCAGGGATCTGTATTAGGTCCTCTGTTGTTTGTTATATACATAAATGACCTTGATTTAGGTATAACTAGTAGGATAATGTTACGAACTGGGACTCGGGTACACAAGGGCTCTCAATCAGGACTCGAATACGGCTCGCTGCCACAACGGAAACACACGATCCCAACCCCTGAGTACTGCCAGCCGAACAAAAAACACCAATACCCTCCAGAGTTCAATCTGCTATAACGGGGTATACAAGAACTCGGTACTAGTGTTCAACAACAGACTAATAAAGAGACAGGAATTCTCTAGTCTGGCCAACAATCAAACAAAGAAGTAAGAAACAACAACACCAAAGAATAGTGTTGGCCGAAGCCGAAGTAATCCACCCTTGACTAAGAACTTAAGAAGTCCTCCACCCTCTACTTCGGATCGGCACTATTACGTTACGTTAATTAATAGTCCTTAAGCATCGAGCAAGGAATCTTCTGAAAAACGTTTGATGCTTCTTGGATGCTCGTAAGAAGTACGTATCGGATTTTGAACAGCAATTCAATAAGCAAAACACTGGCAATTAAATACTATTAAAGGTTTAAATTGGCATAAGAATAATTTAAAAAATATGCAATAGTAAATGGCAAACATTAAAAAGAAGTACTCCGCAAATGCAACGGCAATAGCCTACTCGGATTGTGCTCGTGGGCCACTAATCACTAAAGTAGCCAAGCGTGCAACACATGAAATCAATAGTGCATAAACAATATCATACATAAGGAAAGCTTCAATACTATTCTGTATCTACTAATCAAGTAAAGTCTAGCTGGGGTACTGTGGGCAAAAGGTAGCAGTGACTGAGCAAAAACGGCTCGTAGCCTAGCGAAGTCCTCACAACTGTTTAAAGTATTACGTTAAAACTAACAAGTGCACTTTGAGAAATCCAGATCCCTTGTATCTGGTTTTCTCCCGGCTCCTTGACAAAGTAAAAACAAACTGTTAATAAAATACAGGGTGGTTAGGCTCTTGCCCTCACGCACTGTAAATTATTAACTCAACACAGTCAGCCGCGAAGACAACCGAGGCTTCACTGAACCGAAACGAGTATGCAGGTTTATCGCTTAACCACTGCATCAAACAACAACTCGTAACACAGAAAAGCCTTACCCCAGTCTAGCATTACCTAGACTAGCAGAAAACAGGAATAATAATAATAACACACAGGAAAATGCATATACAAGTGCAACAAACATAAATCAATCCTATTCTAAGTTAACCCTTCCAAAATAGGCTATCTAATAGGCAAGTATCTCGTGAGAACTCAAGCGATAATACGTTGGCTGACTAGCTCTGCACCAACGGGACCATGGAAGTTAAACAGGCAGGGAAAAGAGGAGATAAGAATGTAAGGTAGTAGAGAAAGTTCACATCAGTCAGAAGAATATAGCTAGTTAGCAAGGGAAATGAGAAGTCGCTCTGCCTAATGAGTTCTGATGAAAAAATGGCTAGACTTCCCTTTTTATACCCGGCCCTCTAGTGAGCCCAACGTGAACTACTAAGGACCGCCCACTGACAACCATTACGTAATTTCTCTCTCTCCTCTGGGATAGACAAAGGCTCCCCTAGCACTGAGGGGAGGGGGGAGGGGGGAGTGCTAGTGAGTTAGGCCCCCCTCCCGCCCGGCGCACCCACTGACCCCCAACTGTGGCTGTTTCTCCTCCCATCATTACAAATAAGCTCCACACACAATACTTATAACTAATGATATAAAATAGAACTCGTTGACTCAGATGAAAACAAAATACATATTCATAATACTTATAGTACAACGGCTCACATGAACTAAGTTAGGAAACTCTACATAGACTACAGCCAAAGTTCCTGCCCTGACGATCCTAGCGAGAGTGGGCCATGACTAGGCGTTCTGTACAGCATGCTCACACTGGACATGCGTCACACCTCCCCCAAGATTTTACTTGCTCAACCCTGAGCTAAAATCTGACAAACACAGAACCCCATCAAGCCCCTCACACCCAGCGACCGCATGGCACTAAAACAAAGCTGAGTTTATCACCAAAACACATCTTATTATAAACAAAAATTCACATTTTATAACTCCTCCCAACAATAGCAAAAAGACACAATATCATGCTCCCAGAGCGAGCTTACAGCAGCTCAGCCGTTTGATAGTTCGTGGACTACTCAAACTCTATAGGCTATGACAAACTTATACGATTACCTATATCAAAAGAAAGAGTTTTTTATATGATTTTTATATTTTAATATGTTTTTTCCCGGCTGCACTATAAGGGCAGCCTATTTTCCTCCACTCAAACCCACACACCTGTGATAGCCTACGACTGATCATCCACCCTTGATAAACAATCCGCGATCACATTGTCACATCCAGCAATATGACGGATGTCCAGGCTATACTCCTGCAACATCAAAGACCACCTGGTCAGTCTCATATTGCGATTGTGAAATTGATTCAGGAATCTCAAAGGGTGATGATCAGTGTAGATAACCACGACTGGGCCATAGGCTGGAACATACAACTCGAAGTGCCTGAGCGACAGCACAATCGCCAGTAATTCCTTTTCTATTGTAGAATAGTTCTTTTGTGCAGCATTGAACTTCTTAGAAAAGAAACTTACTGGGTGTTCCACACCTTCATTGTCTGTCTGTAGCAAGACGGCACCAGCCCCTACACCACTAGCATCTGTTGCCAGCTGAAAAGGCCTGTTAAAGTCTGGGGCCCTGAGTATCGGGTGAGTACATAGCAAATGTTTCACCAAAGTGAAAGCCTTTTCACACTCAGGTGCCCACTTTTTGTCTTTAGATAACAAATCTGTGAGAGGTGCCAACACCGTTGAGTAACCTTTTATGAAGCGTCTGTAGTAGCCTATCATACCCAAGAATCTCATAATCTGCTTCTTGGTTGTTGGGTGCGGAAATTTATTGATAGCCTGTACCTTGTTCTGAGGAGGGCACACCTGTCCCCTTCCCACTACAAACCCAAGGTACTGCACAGTGGCTTTTACGAAGTCACACTTTGCCAAATTTACTACCAGACCTGCTTCACTAAGTTTCCGGAACAAGGTCTCAAGGTGCTCACAATGGCTCTCAAAGTCGTCATCATAAATGATTACATCGTCCAAATATACGGTGCAATTTGGAATGTCCTTTACAATTTCATTCATCAGGTTCTGAAACGTTGCTGGTGCATTCTTAAGTCCGTAAGGCATAATATTGCACCGGTAGGTACTCCCGTCCACAACAAAACCATATACCTCTTTAGCACGCTCGGACAAAGGTACTTGCCAGTAACCTTTTACTAAATCTACTTTAGACAAAAAACGAGCATTACCAATTTTGTCAACACTATCATCAACCCGCGGAAGAGGATATGGGTTAGTTGGAGTCAAACCGTTTAACCTACGGAAATCAATACAAAAGCGTACCTTGCCATCTGGCTTAGGCTGCAGTGTTACGGGGGAAGTCCACTTAACTGTGCCTTTCTCTATCAACCCTCTACCGAGCATATACTCCAACTCATCCCTCAGAGCTGGTAGTTTTATGGGGGGCACACGGTACGGGATTGACTTAAAGGGTAGATGGTCCCCCACGTCAACATCATGCATAGCCTGAGTAGTGAGGCCTGGGTGTTCAGCAAATACAGTTGGGTATGAACCGAACAACTGACGGATAGCATCAAACTGCGGCTCAGGCAAATGAGCTATAGCCTCGTCAGCCCTTAGGCTCGAGTTCCCCGTCCACTGATCCGCTGAAACATATTGATCCCAACTATCCTCCTCTGAAGCTTGACTGTCCCCCTCTCCTTCTCCACCACGGCCGCAACAAGCCAACACAGGGACAGTGAGAGGCTCAGAGGGGCGCCTCACATACTCTTTAATAAGGTTCACGTGACATAACTGGTTCTTTTTCCTCCTGTCTGGAGTGGCAACAAGGTAATCTAAGTCTGAAATTTTTTCTACAATTTTATAAGGTCCAGTGTACTTCGCAGAGAGGGGGTTACCAACCAAAGGCAACAAAATTAATACCTCTTGTCCACTTCCGGAGCCTCACTTTGCGATCATACCTGTCCTTCATCAAAGCTTGTGATTCTGTCAAATTTCTACCTGCCATCTCCAGACTCTTAAGCATGCGCTCACGGCTTTCAAGCACATACTTTAATAATGGACAAGGCTGCACAGTCCCCTCCCAAATTTCTTTCAGCATGTTAAGGGGGCCCCTGACACAGTGTCCAAAAATCAGCTCGTTTGGACTAAATCCCAGGCTCTCACCAGGTACCTCCCGAGCAGCAAACAGCACATAAGGCAATCCAAGATCCCGCTGAGGATGCCAATAATAAAAAAATCTCCTGGCTGTGCATCGCCGTCCTCGTCGAGCTCTACAGCTCCATTAGCACACGTTTGGAGCTCAGGGTCCTCTAGTTGCAACCGACGTATATCTGAGGGTGCCAAGCGATCTAACTGCTCCCGGAGCAATGCATGACCTTCCCCGATACTGGGCTGCTCCCTCTGTCTCTCTCGATGTACATAACGTTGCTGTCGTGGAGACTCGTCATGCCCAGCCTCGTCACTCTCGATGACAGGCCCAGGGGCTACTCCAGAATTAAGTAATGGTGCTAATACTGAATCACCCAGGAGAGCCGCCGAGTCAAAACTCTTAAAACCAACTCCAGCTTTAGCCTCCTCCTGTTGATCGTTCCTCCGCTGGTCTGAAGACGGAGGACTAGGCTGTGACACTTTAGCTGCCCGAGCTCGGGTGACAACACACGCCATGGGTTGTGTCTGGCACCGCTCGACCCACTCTTGCTCTTCCCTACTCACGTCGGCCGGCCTCTCGGCAACGACTAAGGGTAGAACCTCAGAAGCAGGCATTGCAAAGTCGTTGCCGAGAAGAAGGTCGACGCCCTCCACTGGCAGTTTCTCCACAATCCCGACATCCAATTCACGTGCCACACCATCCTCCTCCAACTCCAGCCGCACCAGCGGGTATGACCGAGTTGCTTTAATACCCTGCACCACCACCACCCGAGCCGCGTTTATAGGGTAGCCAGTCAAGTTTTTCATCAGAGTCTGGGAAGCACCTGTATCACGCAAGACCTCTACTCCATGCTTGCGCCCCGCCCACATCACGCAACCCCGCCCTCTATGGTCGCAAAAAACATCCTGAGCAGGGTTCGAGCCTCCCAGGTGCTTCTGCATTGGCTGTGCCTCAGCCTCTGACGAACTGCCCCGGGCAAACTCAGATGACTTCGGAGACACACCAATGTTGCAGGCCAAAGACACAGCTGCTGTAGGTGGTTTACTAGGACAGACTCTTGCAAAGTGCCCCTTTTTATGACAATGATAACACTCCAACTCCCCTTTGGGCTTCCCTTGGTACTGGGAAGGGCCCGGCCCCTTCTTAAATGGGACGGTGCTAGTCTTGTGGTCAGTCTTGGTATCATGGCTCTTGTACTTGTTTGCATAAGGTATATCACTAACTCGGGGGGGTGGGGCGTCACGCCCCTTGTTACCTGCCTCACTACGCTGGGCAGACCCGCACCCACGAATTAGTGATAGCCGGAGGTCAGCCATCTCAGCTGCCTCCTGTAGAGTTTTTGGGTTCTTTTCTTTAATAGTTAAAGTCATTTCTGCACCAGTACACTTATAAAACTGCTCGAGCAGAAACAGCTCAGTCAACTGTTCTGCCGTCTCAGCTTTCTCAGAACGTGTCCAGTTTTTAAGTGCATCTTTTAAGTCCCGGGCATATTCAAGAAAGGTCGCCTCCCTAGTCTTTGTAACACCCCGAAACTTCAATCGATATGTTTCCGGTTGCAACTCGTATGCCCGTAGGACAGCTCTCTTCAATTCTGGGTAGTCAATGCAAGACTCTAAAGGCAGTGCATAAAAAGCCTTCAGACCCTTACCCGTAAGTCTTGAGGAGACTAGAGCTGCCCACTTCCCTTCAGGCCAATTATGCTCCCTACACTTCTTCTCAAAACGATTAAAAAATTCTGTGACTTCAGTTTCACTAAATACCGGCACCAATTTGACTAAGTGGGCTAAGGACTGTTCTCTTACTTGGCCCTCACGGCCCATCCGAGTCCCTGTCGACTCTGCACGAGTCTTATCTAAATCTAATTTAGCACAATATTTCTCTGAGTCGTACCTAAGCTCAGCCTCATGCCTCCTGGTCTCATCCTCTTGCCTCCTAACCTCAATCTCATGCCTCCTAGTCTCATTCTCCTGCTTCCTAGCCTCAATCTTAGCAAGCTCAAGTCTAAATACCATATCTGGAGACAGGCAGGAAGAGGGAGCTGCCACTACTGAAGGAGGGGGGCAAAAACTGGGGAACCACCATGTGCACCACCCGAGGGCACTCCAATCTGCCAATTCTCATCCCTCTGTGGGAGAGTGCTAACCTCCGGTAACTGAGTGGACGGCACTGTGGGAGTCGAGTGAGAGGGGATCTGGGGAGGAACCCCCCCAAACGCCCTCTCCTCCGAAACCCCATGTCGCCCACGCAACACCCAGGAAATCAGCTCCCCCTTGGACATTCCTACTACATTGGAAATGCCCAAAACCTTGGCTATCAGGTGCAAGCCACAAACATCCACCCCAGTCAGCCTCTCCTCCGTCACGTGGTACCGCTTACTCACAAAAACTCTAGCATCCTCCTCACTGGTTACTAACGGCTCACCTTCAAGTGACATCTCTCGCTCATCGTCAGTGCTAATGCACGACATACTGAAGTCCACAAAAAAATTCTCGAGACAAAAGTGTTAAACTTCCTATGCAAACACTAATTACTAAATTAACTGGAGTCTCTTAAATGCTTTACTAATTGCCATACAAAAAAAATATTCTTCAATATGCACGCTAAAATACAAACAAACAAATGTTGTACAATTCTGCAAAAATTTATACTGTTCACAAAATCCTAAGCAAGGTCGCCATTTGTTACGAACTGGCACTCGGGTACACAAGGGCTCTCAATCAGGCCTCGAATACGGCTCGCTGCCACAACGGAAACACACGATCCCAACCCCTGAGTACTGCCAGCCGAACAAAAAACACCAATACCCTCCAGAGTTCAATCTGCTATAACGGGGTATACAAGAACTCGGTACTAGTGTTCAACAACAGACTAATAAAGAGACAGGAATTCTCTAGTCTGGTCAACAATCAAACAAAGAAGTAAGAAACAACAACACCAAAGAATAGTGTTGGCCGAAGCCGAAGTAATCCACCCTTGACTAAGAACTTAAGAAGTCCTCCACCCTCTACTTCGGATCGGCACTATTACGTTACGTTAATTAATAGTCCTTAAGCATCGAGCAAGGAATCTTCTGAAAAAAGTTAGATGCTTCTCGGATGCTCGTAAGAAGTACGTATCGGATTTTGAACAGCAATTAAATAAGCAAAACACTGGCAATTAAATACTATTAAAGGTTTAAATTGGCATAAGAATAATTAAAAGAATATGCAATAGTAAATGGCAAACATTAAAAAGAAGTACTCCGCAAATGCAACGGCAATAGCCTACTCGGATTGTGCTCGTGGGCCACTAATCACTAAAGTAGCCAAGCGTGCAACACATGAAATCAATAGTGCATAAACAATATCATACATAAGGAAAGCTTCAATACTATTCTGTATCTACTAATCGAGTAAAGTCTAGCTGGGGTACTGTGGGCAAAAGGTAGCAGTGACTGAGCAAAAACGGCTCGTACCCTAGCGAAGTCCTCACAACTGTTTAAAGTATTACGTTAAAACTAACAAGTGCACTTTGAGAAATCCAGATCCCTTGTATCTGGTTTTCTCCCGGCTCCTTGACAAAGTAAAAACAAACTGTTAATAAAATACAGGGTGGTTAGGTCCTTGCCCTCACGCACTGTAAATTATTAACTCAACACAGTCAGCCGCGAAGACAACCTAGGCTTCACTGAACCGAAACGAGTATGCAGGTTTATCACTTAACCACTGCATCAAACAACAACTCGTAACACAGAAAAGCCTTACCCCAGTCTAGCATTACCTAGACTAGCAGAAAACAGGAATAATAATTATAACACACAGGGAAATGCATATACAAGTGCAACAAACATAAATCAATCCTATTCTAAGTTAACCCTTCCAAAATAGGCAATCTAACAGGCAAGTATCTCGTGAGAACTCAAGCGATAATACGTTGGCTGACTAGCTCTGCACCAACGGGACCATGGAAGTTAAACAGGCAGGGAAAAGAGGAGATAAGAATGTAAGGTAGTAGAGAAAGTTCACATCAGTCAGAAGAATATATATAGTTAGCAAGGGAAATGAGAAGTCGCTCTGCCTAATGAGTTATGATGAAAAAATGGCTAGACTACCCTTTTTATACCCGGCCCTCTAGTGAGCCCAACGTGAACTACTAAGGACCGCCCACTGACAACCATTACGTAATTTCTCTCTCTCCTCTGGGATAGACAAAGGCTCCCCTAGCACTGAGGGGAGGGGGGAGGGGGGAGTGCTAGTGAGTTAGGCCCCCCTCCCGCCCGGCGCACCCACTGACCCCCAACTGTGGCTGTTTCTCCTCCCATCATTACAAATAAGCTCCACACACAATACTTATAACTAATGATATAAAATAGAACTCGTTGACTCAGATGAAAACAAAATACATATTCATAATACTTATAGTACAACGGCTCACATGAACTAAGTTAGGAAACTCTACATAGACTACAGCCAAAGTTCCTGCCCTGACGATCCTAGCGAGAGTGGGGCATGACTAGGCGTTCTGTACAGCATGCTCACACTGGACATGCGTCACAATAAGTAAATTTGCAGACGATACCAAAATGGGGAGAACAATTGATTCAGATAGAGATATAGAGTGCCTCCAAAGGGATCTAGATACCTTACACGAATGGTCAGTAAATTGGCAGATGAAGTTTAACATTGACAAATGCAAGATATTAACCTAACAAGTGCGCATGGGGGTAATTGGAAACGTCCCCCTGTGCTGACGTATTTGAAGTGTTTCCGTCACTAAAATATTCATTGTGCCATTAATAGCATTAATACTTATCCATATGCGCCTATTATGGCTTGATTATAAAGGTATTTACCTGAAACAACAATAAAACGAGTGAAAACAGCGTTTGGATGGTCAAAATCGGAGATATAGCCCGCGAGTTGTATAATGTATGGGTGAGGCAAGCTGCTTTCCCGCCAATTTCCCCAAGGCCACTGAGACACAGTCGATCGATACTCTCTCTCTCTCTCTTGCACTCGCTTGCCATCAGTGATGACAACACCCTGCTTGCAACTCGCAAATGTTAGCACGAAAATATACCTCAGAATAAGGGAATAACAGGGAAAATAGGTGATAACTGAAGGAGAGGAGGAAAGTGGGGAAGGAGGGGAGGTAGAGGACTGAGATTTTGCATGGCCCAGGGGCCAAAAAATAATAAAAAAATAAAAAAAGTAAAAATACAAAAAAAAAAAAATGTCGATGTCAAAAGTTGATTTTTTTTTTCACTCACTCTTAAGAGTCTCCCCGCAGTCCGCCGGGGGAACTCTTAAGAGTCTCCCCGCAGTTCCCGGGTTAAAGATAGGGAAGATGCATACAAATGTTAAATATAAACTAGCTAATATGGAATTAGAAAACTCGAATTGTGAGAAAGATCTAGGTGTGTTTGTTAGCAATTATTTGAAGCCTAGACAACAGTGTATAAGCGTTCGAAACAAGGCAAACAGGATTCTCGGGTTCATCTCTAGGAGTGTGAGTAACAGAACTGCTGATGTTATCTTAAAACTTTACTTGTCATTAGTGAGACCCCATATGGATTATGCTGTTCAATTTTGGTGTCCTTATTACAGAATGGACATAGATTCATTGGAGAGAGTACAACGTAGAATGACAAAAATTATCCATATATATTAGAAATCTTCCGTATAAAGAAAGGTTGAACAAATTAGGCTTACATTCGTTAGAGAGACGCAGAGTTAGAGGGGATATGATAGAGGTGTTCAAGTGGGTTAGTGGGATATGACAAAATAATGTACTAAAGCTCAGTGATAGCGAAAGAACTCGTACCAATGGTTTCAAATTAGATAAATTTCGTTTCAGAAAAGATATAGGCAAATATTGGTTTGGTAACAGAGTTGTAGATGGGTGGAATGGACTACCAAGTGCTATAGTGGGATTAAAAACGATAGGGAGCTTTAAGATAAAATTGGATAAGCATATGGACGAGAAGGGTTGGGTGTGAAGGGGGATCAGCAGGGTTGGGCCAATCAGCGCTCTGCAGACCCCCGTAATCCTGTGTTAATCTCTAACCATTTTGGTAAGATGATCCTCAGGGTATTAGAGTGTTGAGCCTATAATTGGGCTTTGTAATTGGAGTTGTGTGGGACAGGGATCTGCCTTGCTTAGGCCAATCGGCTTTCTGCAGACTCCCATTTTCTTATGTTCTTATGTTCTTATATATACTGTATATATATATGAATAATATAATATGTATAATATATGTATTTATAATTAATAGCCCCCCCCCGTATCCCCCTTAAGTCCCTCTTGCACTGACCAGACAGGAACAGAAGATAGTAGTAGTAGGAGGTGTGTACAGAATGGTGGGATTGAAATTCAGCGGAGGATCCATGTCTTGTATGATATTACATACATATTTTTAAAATTAAAACTTTGGTATCATTTGGCCCCATTCAGCCTACTGTTTTAAGATGTTTACCCCCATCCAGGTGTCAATATATTCCTGGCGAGCGGTAGCGAGCCAGCATATATATTTTTTTTGTTTTGACAGCAAGCTAAATTTGTACAATTTTCGATAGAAAAAGGTCTTTCTCCATACAATGCTGGCTCGCTATCGCTCGCCAGGAAGAAATCGACACCTAGATGAGGATATACGTCTTAACCCACTGAGCCCCAGCTAGTTTAGAATAAATGTACCACCAGGGACCGGCTCTTTTGAAAAAAAAAAAATCCAGAAAAAATAGCGAATGGGTTAGGAATGAAGGAAAAACCACAAAAACAAATATCAAAACGCTCAAAAAATGGTCCTACGGAGCCCCCGAAAGTCGATTTTACAAGAGTAAAAAATTGAAGGCAAATACACCCAAAATACCGGTTTTTGCGCGCTCACGCGCACACGGTTGGACTTTGAGAGTTCCCATACAAATCTGAGCCCTCTCGGTGCCATAGGACCGGAGTAATTGGGACCAGACCGGCCAGGACGCATGGTTTGCGTCGCTGGGGTTTAGCGTTACATACATTGTGGACGCAAACGCTGCGTCGCTGGGGCTCAGTGGGTTAAAACAGTTGGCTGAATGGGGCCGAATGGATACAAGCCAAAGAGAGAGGGAGAGAAAGATAAACAATAAACGGTGAAGAAGAAGTAGAATCAGAAGAAAAAATAAACAAAAAGGGAGAGCAAAAAAAGCAGACAAAAGTAGAAGAATAAGAAGTAGCATATGTTTTCCCCATTTCTAGCTCTGTCTCGAGTCACACACCACCAAAAAGCGAAAAAAAATCAGGAAAACGAATAAAAAAAGGAAAGAAAAAATTGGGGATTGGTGCTGAGTATAGATAGATATAGTAGGGATTGGGGCTGAGTATATAGATAGATATAGTGGGGATTGGGGCTGAGTATAGATAGATATAGTAGGGATTGGTGCTGAGTATATAGATAGATATAGTGGGGATTGGGGCTGAGTATAGATAGATATAGTAGGGATTGGTGCTGAGTATATAGATAGATATAGTGGGGATTGGGGCTGAGTATATAGATAGATATAGTAGGGATTGGGGCTGAGTATAGATAGATTATGTAGGGATTGGGGCTGAGTATATAGATAGATATAGTGGGGATTGGGGCTGAGTATAGATAGATATAGTAGGGATTGGGGCTGAGTATATAGATAGATATAGTGGGGATTGGGGCTGAGTATATAGATAGATATAGTGGGGATTGGGGCTGAGTATATAGATAGATATAGTGGGGATTGGGCCTGAATATATAGATAGATATAGTGGGGATTGGGACTGAGCATATAGATAGATATAGTGGGGATTGGGGCTGAGTATATAGATAGATATAGTGGGGATTGGGGCTGAGTATAGATAGATATAGTAGGGATTGGGGCTGAGTATATAGATAGATATAGTGGGGATTGGGGCTGAGTATAGATAGATATAGTAGGGATTGGGGCTGAGTATATAGATAGATATAGTAGGGATTGGGGCTGAGTATATAGATAGATATAGTAGGGATTGGGGCTGAGTATAGATAGATATAGTAGGGATTGGGGCTGAGTATATAGATAGATATAGTGGGGATTGGGGCTGAGTATAGATAGATATAGTAGGGATTGGGGCTGAGTATATAGATAGATATAGTGGGGATTGGGGCTGAGTATAGATAGATATAGTAGGGATTGGGGCTGAGTATATAGATAGATATAGTGGGGATTGGGGCTGAGTATATAGATAGATATAGTGGGGATTGGGGCTGAGTATACAGATATATATCTATATAGATATATAGATAGATAGATAGATAGATAGATATATAGTATATAGCTAGATATATAGATAGATATAGATATAGATAGATAGATATAGATAGATCAGAAAAAACAGAAACGATGGAATACAAAGAATAAAAAATAAAAAATAAAAAGGCTGAAGAAGAAAACCACACATGAAAAAATATAGCAAAAAAGCAGAAAAAGTAGAAGAAAAAAAGCATATAGAGGCAAAAAAAGCAGAAGAAAAAGCAGATACAAGCAGGAAAAGTAGAAGAAAAAAGCAGAAAAAGCTGAAAAAGTAGAAGACAAAAAAAAAGATACAAGCAGAAAAAACAAAACAGCAGGAAAAAGTAGAAGAAAAAGCAGATAAAATCAGAAAAAAAAGCAGGAACAGAAGAAAAGGAAAATATCAAGGAAACTGGCCAACTTTTATTTCGTGATTTTTATTTTTGGTTTTAGCTAGTTTTCATCATTATAAAGTGGTTGTCATTAATTAGAATCTCCGGAAAAAACGTTTTCCCCAATATCCAACAATCTTAAGATACGGCCCCCGATAGTTGGGAAGGCTATGAAGTACAGAGAAATTGAGTGGTAAAAGGCGAAAATAAGGGGTAATATTGGAAGAACTCTGAATTTAAAACACCTTAAAATGGAAAAACCCGAGCCAAGTTTTGGCGAAAGTTGGCTCGGGTTTTTCCATTTTGCAAAAGAAAAAAAGGCAGTAATTGAATTTCGAAAGTTGGCTAGGGGTTTCATGTTTTTTAAACCCATAAAACCCGAAATGTGCAAAATCCGAGCAAATATTTGGCGAAAGTTAGCCTAACCTAACCTAACCTAACTAAACAACAAACTAACCAAAAAAAACATAACCTAATTAAGCTATCGTACTTGCGTACCTTTGAGGAAAAAAAAACGCGCCGTCTATAGGAGACTCTTGACAACATTTTAAAGGTAGGAAGACATGTTGTTACCGCTTTATAAATAGGTTTTACCGAAGGTTGAAACATATTAATATGAAGTATAGGTTATGTTCATTCGATGGGTGACTTCCAAATTTCCAGGAAATTTCGTGGCCGGTTTCCTTGATAAATACCGAAGAAAAAACCCCAAATACAAGCAGAAAAAAGCAGAATTTTTTTTATTATTATTTGTATTATTATTACTATTATCATTATTATTTTTATTTTCATTTATACTATTATCATTATTATTATTGGTATTCTTGTTTTATCACATTTGTTTAGCAACAGTATTGCTTCGTAAAATATAGTGTTAATAAATATACATAAAAGGTTAAGTGTGTCGAAATACGCCAATAGTAACAGTGATTATCCCTACTACTACTATCTTCTGTTCCTTGAAAGTCCATGCAAGAGGGACTTAAAATATACCAACTTTACAGCCTATTAGTTAGTATATTTTAAGTCCCTCTTGCATGGACTAGGCAAGAACAGAAGATAGAAGTAGTAGGAGATGTATTGAAACACTGTGTCACCCCCTTTTAGAGTTTGGTTGAGTATCATGTGGTACTCCAACTTACATATTTTTAGAATTATAAATGCAGAAAATTTAGAAGAAAAAAAGCAGAAATGGCAGAAACAAATAAGCAGAAATAAAGTAGAAGAAAAAGCAGCAGAAAATTTAGAATAATAATAATAATAATAATAATAATAAATAAATAATATAATAATAATAATAATATAATAATAATAATAATAATGAATAAATAATAATAAATAAAGAAATAATAAAAGAGGATGAATTTAAAGTACTGCAAGATGAAAATTAAGCAGAAATACAGTAGAGGATCCATATTACATATTTTTAGAATTAATACTTTGCCCATTTTAAGAATAATAATTATCAGAAAATATACAAGCAGAAGAAAAACAAGCAGAAATAAGAAGCAAAAAAGCAGAACCAGCAGAAAAAGTAGAAGAAAAACAGATAAAAGGAGAAAAAAGCAGACAAATTAGAAAAAAACAGAAAGCAGAAAAAGTAGAAGAAAACAAGCAAAAGCAGAAATAAAGTAGAAGAAAAATTAGCAGAAAATTTAGAAGAATAAGAAGCAAATTAAGCAGAAAAAACAGAAAAAGCATAAGCAGAAACAAATAAGCAGAAATAAAGTGTAAGAAAAAGCAGCAGAAAATTAAGAAGAATAAGAAGTAAATTAAGCAGAAAAAAGCAGAACAAGCAGAAGAAAACCCGGTGAAGCAGAAACAAATAAGCAGAAATAATTTAGAAGAATAAGAAGCAAATTAAGCAGAGGAAAAAGCAGGAAAAGTAGAAGAAAAAACAGGGGAAGCAGAAATAAAGTAGAAGAAAAAGCAGCAGAAAATTTAGAAGAATAAGAAGTAAATTAAGCAGAAAAAAGTAGAAGAAAAACAGAAAATTAAGCAGAAATAAAGTAGAAGAAAAAGCAGCAGCAAATTTATAATGATAAGAACATAATATAAAAAATGGGAGTCTCCAGAAAGCCGATTGGCACATACTTGGAGGTACTAGGGGTAGGCAGCCCCGCCCAGGGAAGTACTACCGCCAAGGTTACGGGAGACTCAGGGAATAGCCTGAATTCCATTTTCTCTCCCAGGCCTTGGTAGCTGGATACATATCTTTCTGCCTCAAAAAAACTGGGACTCCTGTACAGAGTTCGAGAATTCTTCACTGACGAGCAGTTGGCCGTAATATATAAAAGTCATGTGCGTTCTCAGATGGATTACTGTTCACCTCTGTGGAGTGGAAGTGGAGTGGTTGCATTGAGGCAGTTGGACAAAATTCAAAATAAAGCTATTAGATTAATCATCTGGAGAAGAAACAAAAGGTGTATGTTGCCTTTATGGACTTGGAGAAGGCCTATGACAGAGTGGATAGAGAAGGTTTGTGGAAAGTACTTAGAATATACGGAGTAGAGGGCAAGTTGCTGAAAGCAGTGAAGAGCATGTATGAGGGTGCAAAGGCGGCAGTACGTGTGGAGAGTGAGCAGAGCGAGTTCTTTGACCTGAATGTTGGTTTGAAACAGGGGTGTGTGATGTCCCCGTGGTTGTTTACTGTATATATGGATGGAGTCATGAAAGAAATACTATCAAGAGCAGTGGATGTTGGTGTATCGCTGAAAAGGGAGGGAATTGAGTGGAAGCTACCTATACTGCTGTTTGCGGATGATACAGTTCTGATGAGTGATAATGAATGGGAGTTGCAGGGTCTGGTAAATGAGTTTGGAACAGTGTGCGAAAAACGGAATTTGAAGGTAAATACGGGGAAGAGCAAGGTTATGGTCTTCGAAAGGGGTGAAGTCACAGAGTGTGAGGTGAAGCTGAACGGTCAGGCTATGGAGATCGTCAACTCTTTTTAAGTATCTGGGCAGTGTGTTGAGTAAAGATGGGACTATGGATGAAGAGGTGCGGGAGAGGGTACAACCGGGGAAGAGGGTTGTAGGAACGCTAAAAGCAGTAAACAAGAAATAGGGTGGTCAGTATGGAAGTGAAGAAGGTCCTTGCATGACAGTGTGGTATCCCGACACTGACTTACGGAAGCGAAGCATGGACGTTGGTTGAGAGACTCAGACCAAGAGTGAGAGCAGTGGAAATGAATTACTTAACACCTTACGAGCGGCCTATGCGGTTTATTTATGTGTACCGCACAGCGGGGGGTTTTTTAGCCAAATAGGGATGTTTACGTGATCATTTTCATGCCTAAATAAGACCCAGAACGTAAAACAAGTACCTATCCCTGAAAGGGCATAAACAGAGCTTTCGAATGACACCATAACGATCCTTGTATGATGGATAGTTTTCTTGCAATAACCGTGCAACGCGAGTGCAAAAAGCAGGTAATTCGGTACTTTCAGTACATAATTGAGTATGTAGCGAGTGAGAGAGGGAGGAGGGAGCTGAGATTTGTGTCAGTAGGTTCGCCGCGGTGGTCTGGAGCAGTCATATGCTCGCTAGTCTCCTGCCACCACTTGTCTCTCTCTCTCAGCCACATTACGTGCTGAAATTGCCACTCGAGTTATGTCGAGCGCCGCCACATAGTCCAGCTTTATTTAACTCGACTTATGTTGTTCGCCGCTAAATAAGGGTTAAGGAGTGCGTGTGGAGTTACATGGAGGGATAGACAGACTAATGAGGAAGTAAGAAGGAGGTGTGGTGTGGAGGTAGATGTGCTGGAAAGTGTGAAAAGGAACAACTTGAGATGGTTCGGCCATATGGAACGTATGGAAAGCGAGAGAATGACTAAGAGGGTGTACGAGAGCGAGGTGGAGGGACAGAGGGGGAGAGGTAGACCGAATATGAGGTGGAAGGATGGAGTGAGGAACTACATGAACGAAGGCGGTGCTGGTTGGGGGGAGGGGCTTCGACTGACTGGGGACAGAGGTGCATGGGGGCGGTTCGTTCGTGGCCACCCCTTCGGGGATCACGGCGTCAGGCAATAGATAGATAGATAGATTAATCAATAACCCTGCAATCACACAGGACCTTCCTACATTATCTATACGGAGAAACGTTGCATCCCTTGCATTATTCTACAGATATTTTCACAGCAATTGTTCCGAGGAACTTGCTTCAATTGTGCCGCCTCTCCACATCTTTCCCCGTAGAACTAGGGCAGCTGAGAGTGCCCATGAATTTACACTTTCTCCTCCACAATGCAGAACTTCTGCTTATCAAAATTCATTTATCCCTAGAACTACTACTCTTTGGAATTCACTTCCCTCGAATTGCTTTCCAAAACATACAATCTACAAATGTTTAAATCCAGTTGTTACAAACATTTTATGAATGGAGGATGCCTTTAGGCACATGGACCTTTTTGTTTTATCTGTGTTTTTCCTTCCTCCGTTCATTGTCTCTTAAAAAAAAAAAAAAAAATAAAAAAAAAATCCCTCTCACACCCAACCCTATAAGAAGCAGAATAAAAAAAACGCAGCTTGAGTTAGGTCTCTAGGGAGGAAAGTAAAACAATAATATATACATAAATAAATAGACAAATAAATAACATCCCCCCCCCCCATAACCCCTTCAGTACCGTTCATCATATTCTGGCAACTATTGGGCCATTTCATTCAGCTTCGGAAGGACCTCTGGCAATAATAAGGCTTCAAACTATTTCAAACAAGCCTTTTAACTACCACAGATCCTTATTGAGCTGCTCAAAATCGTCTAAATATAGCTAGAATAAAAGATAACACACGTCGGTGGTACTCAAAGGGTTAAGAACATAAGAACATAAGAAAATGTGAGTCTGCAGAAAGCCGATTGGCCCACACAAGGCAGATTCCTCTCATACCCAACCCTAATGATAAGGCCTAAATATAGGCCCAGCTCACTAAAACCATGAGGACTGACCTCACCAAAACGGTCAGATGTCAGAAAGCAGGGGTCTGCAGAGCGCCGATTGGCCCACACACGGCAGATCCCCCTTACACCCAACCCATCTCGTCCATATGCCTATCTAATTGTATTGCATATTTTCACGTACACATGCAGTTATACACACACATACCGGTACATATTATACATATTAGGCTATATTATACATATTATACATATATACAGTATAAGAAGATAAGAAAATGGGAGTCTGGAGAAAGCCGATTGGCCTACACAAGGCAGATCCCTGTCACACCCAACCCTAATTATAAGCCCAGCTTAAAAACACCATTAGGACTTACCTCACCGAAACGGTCAGAGGCCAGAAAAACGGGGATCTGCAGATCCCCACACCTGGGCCACACCGGACAGATCACCCTCACACCCAACCCATCTGGTCCATATGCCTATCTAATTGTATCTTAAAGCTCCCTATCGTTCTTGATCCCACTATAGCACTTGGTAGCCTATTCCACCTATCTACAACTCTGTTACCAAACCAATATTTGCCTATATCTTTCTTGAAACTAAATTTATCAAATTTGAAACCATTTGTACGAGTTCTTTCGCTATCACTGAGCTTTAGTACATTTGTTATGTCCCCTTTATTAAACCCACTAACCCTCTTGAATACCTCTATCATGTCCCCTCTAACTCTGCGTCTCTCTAACGAATGTAAGCCTAATTTCTTCAACCTTTCTTTATACGGAAGATTTCTAATATTATGGATAATTTTTGTCATTCTACGTTGTACTCTCTCCATTCTGTAATAAGGACACCAAAATTAAACAGCATAATCCATATGGGGTCTCACTAATGACAAGTAAAGTTTTAAGATAACATCAGCAGTTCTGTTACTCACACTCCTAGAGATGAACCCGAGAATCCTGGTTGCCTTGTTTCGAACGCTTATACACTATTTTCTAGGCTTCAAATCATTGCTAACAAACACACCTAGATCTTTCTCACAATTCGAGTTTTCTAATTCCATATTAGCTAGTTTATATTTAACATTTGTATGAATCTTCCCTATCTTTAATACCTTGCATTTGTCAATGTTAAACTTCATCTGCCAATTTACTGACCATTCGTGTAAGGTATCTAGATCCCTTTGGAGGCACTCTATATCTCTATCTGAATCAATTGTTAATACAGATCCCTGGGGGACACCACTTTTGACTGCTCCCCATTCTGACTTCGTACCATTTATGCTGACTCTCTGCTTCCTACCAATTAGCCATGACCTAATCCATCCCAACAACACCTATTCCATGCGCCTCAACCTTTCTCATCAATCTCTCATGGGCGACTCTGTCGAAAGCTTTACTGAAATCTAAATATATTATATCATATGACTTGTCATTATCTACTGCTTCATATACCTCTGAGAATAAACTAAGCAAATTAGTAAGGCAAGAACGTCCCGGAGTGAATCCATGCTGAGAAGAATTTATTAAATTAAATGTATCTAAGTGGTTTCTAATTTTACTAGCAATAATTGACTCTAGTAGCTTTCCTATGATTGATGTAAGACTAATGGGACGGTAATTGGATGCTATTGATTTGTCACCTTTTTTGAAGATTGGAACTACGTTTGCAAGCTTCCAAGCTTCTGGAACTATACCTGTCTCTAATGACTTTTTAAATAGAAATTTTAATGGGTAACTTAACTCATCCCTACATTCTTTTAATACTCTAGCATATACCTCATCAGGACCAGGAGATTTATGAGGTTTCAGTCTGTCAATTTCCTTAAGCACATCATGTCTACTTATAGTAACCGTACTTAACCTATTTTCTATACTATCGCTATATACCTTACGGACTTCTGGAAACTGTGCCAAATTTGCATTAGTGAAAACGGAAAGAAATTGACTATTTAATGTACTGCACATTTCTAAATCAGTTTCTGTCATTTCTCCTATCGAAGTTTTAAGGGGACCAATTACATCTCTAACCTTGGATTTATATAGTTGGTAAAAAGCTTTAGGATTATTTTTTGAGTCATTGGCAACCTTAATTTCATAATTTCTTTTTTCTTTCCTAATATCCTTTTTTACCTGTCTTGATAGATTCTGATAGTAAGCAAGTAGGTGAATTTCGCCTTTCCTAATTTTTCTATATATTCCTCTCTTTTGTCCTAGAAGATCTAATAGTCTATTATTCATCCATTTGGGTTGGTTCTGTGTTGATCTAAATTTTCTTTTGGGGATATATTTATTTTGTGCATTGAATACTGACTCGATATAATTATCGTATGTATCTACCCAGGTTGACGTCTCTTCCTGACTGAAGATGACAGGTGCCTGAGAAGGGGTACACTCATTTGGACACCTGGATCGACTTAATTTTTTGACCATAGGGTCTGCTAATAGGGCTCTTCTTAACCCACCATAATTGGCTTTTCTGAAGTCAGGTGTTAATGTTGTATTCTCTCTGGTATTACCTTTCCATTGTATATTAAAATACACAGAATTGTGGTCACTACACTGCTATACCGCCACCCCTCTTACTTGTTCGGTCATATTTAAACATACTATATCCTGGTATATCAAATTCTGCAAAAAAATGCCTGGTTTCTGTATTAATCCACGTTTCAGTTAGCGCTATTATGTCTATATTTTCTTTGCTAACAAGGGCTCTAAGTTCGTTCATTTTGTTACATAGACTCCTACAGTTTGTGTAATATACTCTCAATTTACTTCTTTTCTTGATACCTTATTACCTTTATTTCCAACGACATTTCCATCTTCCGTTGCACCATCACTACTATCATTAGCAATATAATCATCATTTTTAGCATGAGACTGAATATCCTTATCGCTTTCGCCTGACGCTAAAATTGTTCCATTTAACCTCTCATTTACACTCTCAATATTTCTGTTCAAAACCCCACAACCACCCTATCTAAAGAACTAGCTAATGTGGAAACCCCTAACCGTGAAAGATGAACCCCATCCCTTGCGTACATCCCATCTCTCCCATAGAAACTATCCCAGTTATCAATGAATGGTATTGCTTTTTCTTTGCAATATTTCTCCAACCGGCAATTGACACCAATTGCCCTGGATGTCCATTCCTTGGGAACTCTTCTTCTGGGTAGGATACAATGTACTACAGGGATCCCTCCCTTCATCCTAACCTTAAACACATCCCGATACTGCTGCAGCAGTTCCTCACTTCTACCCTTACCAACATCGTTACTCCCGGCACTGAGACAGATAATGGGTTTATCTCCACTATCTTCCAAGATGTGGTCCATCTTCTCTAAAACCCTCCCAACTCTATGGCCAGGCAGACACACAACCTTCCTAAGTTTAGTGCGGGTAGCCCTAACTAAATGTCTTACCATGGAGTCGCCCACAATCAACACAGACTTACCTTCTCGGGACACAGACTTACCTTTCCCTCGGGAGGATCCAGCAGCTGCAGTTGGAGAACCCCCGGTGGTGGCAGAAGGTCCCTTGGTGGTGGTGGTGGTGGTAGGTAGCACAGCGTCAGCGGTTGGAGCTGAGTCGGCGGCAGGCACTTCGGCAAACTCTCCCTTATGCCCCTTTCACACATACAGGACTAGGGTGCCGCATACAGCAGAGTAGCTACTCTGCTGTATGCGGCACCCGAGTCGGCACCTAGTCCTGACAATGCGGCTGTAGTCGTCTGTAGTCTGGTGAAGTCCTGGCAATGCGTGTCAAGTCGTGGCCCCAGAACAAAGTTTTGGTGAGTTTCAAAATTTTGTCCAGACTTGACATTTGTCTGGTGGATGCGGGGAGTAGTCTGCGCTAGTCGGCGCTAGTCGTCACAAGTCTTCTATATGCGGCTGTAGTCCTTGAGTATAGCGTAGCGAATTGTGTGTCATGTGTAGCATAAAGACTACAGCCGCATACAGGCGCATACACCCAAGTACAGCTGACAGACACATAGGTCTGCTGAAGTCGTGTGCATAAATTTACATATATTTGCATATAATTATGCAATAATTATGCAATAATATGAGTCGAACGAGTACAACCGACAATAGAGGATTTCAGCCGCAAGCAGCCGCATCGCAGCAGACTCCAACCACATTGACAGGAGTCCAGACGTACGACAACACCCGGAACCCAATATGGCAGAAGAGTCGAGCCAACTTGAGCAGACAAGTAACCGACAACACAAAACTCGAACCGCAAACAGCCGCATCAAGCCGACAAGAAATATAAGAAATGCTTCCCAACAACAGAACGGCAACACTGCCCCTATATATAGGCCCCAGGCAGCGTCCAAACCTCACTCGCACCACAGTTTTCGATGAGACCACCCACGACGGATACCTCTCGCCCTCTCCCTCGCCTCGCCTCTACCCTCACCTCTACCTGTACACCATGCCACCACCCAAGAGAAAAACAAAGGCCAGGAAGTTGCCTAGTCCTCAGAAGATCCAGAGGTCGGCAGACGATAACAGATTGGAAGACTTCTTTGCAGACGAGACCCAGATGAGCGAAGAAGAGAGCTGGGATGTGATAGAAGACAGCAAGCCGCCACGCCAAGCCACCCCCGCTGCCCGGTGGCCGCCACCGCCATCACCACCACCAGCCCCTGCCCAAACCAGCATGCTACCGCCTGGGAGCAGCCAGGACACCCAGGACACCCAGGAAACCCAGGAAAGCGACACGGGTGACGAGGCCTCCCCTGATGCTACCATCTACGGCGTAAAGGCGAAACGCACAATAACAAGGGTAGTGTTGCGCCCCGAGGACGAGCTCACCGTGATGGAGTGGCTGTGGGCCCATACCTTCATGTACGACAAGCAGACCCGGGAATTCAAGGACTCTGACCGGAAGTGGCGCCTGTTTGAGAAAAAGGCCAAGACTCTGACCCCTCCAATTAAAGGTTAGTTTCCCCATATTGATACATGAAATGTGATATTATGAATATTGACGTTGTTTACCTGTGTTAATAAGTGTTCTGTGTTGTGATGGATAGTGACACTGTGTACCTGTGTTGATACGTGTACTATGGGGTGATATATAGTGACATTGTTGTGCGATATACCCATTTATATTATATGTGAGTGTTTCCTGCAAACAGGTGCTCAGCTGAGGAGATGGTGCGACAACATCCGCTCCAGGTTTGGCAAGCTGACAGCAAGAAAGAGTGGTGCTGGGGCAGAAGTGCGGTACAGCGACCAGGATCAGTGGATCCTGGATAATGGCAGCTTCTTTACGGGCCACATTGTGCGGAACAAGCCTCGTAGCACCGGTGACGTGAGTTTTTATTATATATATGTTCCTCCAATTCAGCAATAGTAATTTAATCATTTCCAATTATTCCCTTAAGGCAGTTTTTATGTTCCATTTTGCTGTCATGTTATGTAATAATGCATGCTTTGTGGTTTTAAACGAAACAATCTCCATAGATTTTTTATTTTAATTAATCATTATTTATTAACCTCATTACAACACCAAACTCCTACCCCCAAATGAAATTAATTACAGTATAACACATCCCGACTCACAACATTACAGTATAAATTATATATCTGCTTTCCTCCGATAACACAGTTCATATAGCCGGCCGCATCACAACATAACATTATAAAATAATCTTCTTGCTTTCACCCCAAACAACACAGTTACCACGGCCTGCCACATCCGACGCCACCGATGATGCGCCTGACCTGGATGACCCTGGACTCGCGGGCAGGACAGAGGACGAGGAGCCTGCGTCTGGGGGAAGCTCCCGGCACAGCACAACACCAGGCAGCAAGCGGCAGAAGACATCCACCAACTCCGCTGAAATAGATCAGGTAAGAAAGATTATTGAAATGTGCATATGCAAACAAATGAATGTAAGCTGTGGAAAGGTAAGACAAGTTATATAATGTTAAGAGGTTCTCTGGAATGCGAAGGCGCCACTCCTACTGAAACGGTAAGGCAATTATTGACATGCGAAACTAACTTCATTAATGATGTAAACTAAACATATTGTATGTACAGTACATGTCCCTCTTATGTAATATTTCTAATACATTTCTTACAGAAATCTGGAATGCAGATGGAGATTTATGTTATTTATGAGTGTGCATTGCATAATTATACTGACACTTACTGATAATAACCAACTTTTTTGACATCTCTCTTTCTAGATACAGCAGACGGTGGCCGCGTTCCGCAGGGACATCACGGACCTCCGGGAATCAGTGAGGACAGGAGGTGGCCGCATCAAGCCACATGTTTCCGCGTTCGTTGCCTACATTGCTGAGTTGATGAACGAGTGGTCTTCCGAAGACTGCAACATGGGTCAGCAGCAGTTCACTGCGTATGTGCTGCAGGTAGACCAGATGGTGCGGCAACGGGCTTCGGGGGCAAAGGCAACCCCAGCGGCTGCGGCTGCGGCACCACCCCTTGTCCAACCTCCACAACCCTCCGTCAGCGGCCTGCAGCTTGGGCCACAACTGTATCAACAACGTGGGCCACAGCTGACTCCACAACTGACCCAACAACTTGGACCGGCCCCACAGTTTACGCCCAGCTTGTGGGGCAGCTCCACCCCCACATTTTTTTTTTTTTTTTTTTTTTTTTTTTTGGCACACACATATGGCACACACCTCGCGGTGCCCGCCACACCAGGGAGAGGCTACCAGAGCCAACTGTTTGATGTGAGCCTCACTAACCTGGACTCACCTAATCAAACACTGCACACACCGCAGCACGAAGGTGGTCAGTAAACAATGTCAAAAACATGTAAACATTAAAATAAAATTATGTTGTGAATATTGTGTTTAGAATTCCAATCTCATATGACAGTAATAATATGTTCTGAAACAATAAATAATACTTATGTTTGCTGAAAATAGTCTCCAGTAATAATAAAAATAAATATGTACTTAAATAACATGGCAAGAAAATATTGACTAGACTTCATATTCATTCACAGAAGTTAGTACTAAATAAAATAAAGATGAATATAATATATGTTTGTTGAAAGTAATATACACTCATCATATACAAATGGGAGTTACGGCAATAACAAGGCAAGAAAGTAATGGCCAGATATGTATAAATATGAATATATAATAATAAAATGTAAATGATGCATTACAGTGACATAATAAGTTACTGAATGTCAGGGAAATACTGAATAATTAAATAAAATGCCAAAGCAAATGACTGAAGAGAATTGAAAATGAAAGTAATAATTATTAATAAGAAATATATGAAGATAACAAATATGCAAATGATATGACAATCGCACGTATGATTTAATTAGAAAGAGCTGCAAAGTAGGTCAGTTAATATATAATTAAAATACACACAATCATCGTACCTTCATGAGTCCCTGAACCGGCGATCCTGCCAGCTGACACTGCCCCGGGGTGATGTGAAGTAGTCTGCCATGTAGCGACGCAACTCCTTTGCGTAATTAGTGGCCTGGTTTCCGGTCAGTGGCAGGAGCGGATCCAACTGGTCACCATCCCTCCAAGACCCTGGCATCATCCTGTGGGTGCGTGGGTTCTCCCTGTCAAGGAAGCCAGCGTGGTGACTGGGGAAACGGCGACGGATGAGGTTGTGTAGGCAGCAGCATGCCAGCACCACTGACTCCACTCTCTTGGGTTGCAGGGGAATGGTGGTGAGCAAACATCTGAACCTGTAGAATAGGGAGACACAAAACATGGTTATTATCAAATACCTGCCTCTGCAAAGAGAATTAGATAGCAATGCAAGTGTATAGCCTTATTAATGACATTAACACCACCAAAAATAGAAGATATTTACCTGTTAGCCAAGATGCCAAAGGCATTCTCCACCACCCGTCGAGCCCTGGACAACCGGTAGGAGAAGATCATCTGACCCATGTCCGTTGAGCGATGTGGGAATGGTTTCAGTAGCCAGGGTCGCATGGGGAATGCGTCGTCACCTAACAGGAATTAGGGCACAGGCCTGTCACCGGTGTGTAGGGGTTCAGGAGGTGGAAGTCCCAGGGTGTTGTTCTCCAGGCCGGCCCTGATAGGTGTCTGTGCAAAGACACCACCGTCAGACCCCGAACCAGTGGCACCCACATCGCAGTACAGGAACTTGTAGTCAGCATCCACAACTGCCATAAGCACAATAGAGTGGAATCCCTTGTAGTTATAGTAAAGAGACCCAGCATTGGCAGGGCAGCGAATGACTATGTGCTTACCATCAATAGCACCAACGGTGTGTGGAAACTGCCAGCGTTCTTCGAAGAGGTCAGCACATTTCTTCCAATCTTCCGGGGTCTTGGGGCATGGCAGAACGAGAGGGTTGTATTCTTGGTAGATGGCCTCACAGGTGTCAGGAACCAGCAGTGAAATGCTGTTATGGGTGACGCGGAAATCATAGGAGAGTGTTTGAAATGAGTCACCAGTCGCCAGGTAGCGCAGAGTAATGGCGAGACGAAGGGCAGGGCTCAGGGATTTCCGCCAGAAGGTGTCCTGTCTCTCTATCCTGGGTGTGATCTTCTCCACCATCTCCCAGAACATGTCCACGTCCAACCTGGTGAAGTTTCTGAAGCTGCGGTGGTCTTCGCGCATGAACTCATGCATGATGTTCTCGTAGTGGCCATACAATTGCCGCCGCAGGAGCCAGTTCCACGTCCACACTGACCTCCTCTTCCTCCTTCGTTGTTTAGTGGCCATTTTCAGAGCTAACAGATCAACCTGGAGAGTTAAATCCATGGACATGGTCGCCAGGTATATGTCGATATTTTGGCGCTGGGAGGGTGTTATTAATACGTGCGCAGCCATGTTGCACGCACGGGCCACTGCACAGTTCACTGTAACTGTTGACGGGACGGTAGAGTGTCACCGTACCTGTTGACGCAACGGTGGAGTCGACTGTAATGATGTCCACCCCTGGTCGAGCACCCTTTATATACCTCCGTTGGCCACAGAACCTGTATGTGTCGGCTTTATGCGAGTGTATGCGGATCGACTCTGAAGTCGATCGTCTGTAGTCTGGAGTCGATCGTCTGAAGTCTTATAGATGCGGGTGTATAGATGCAGGGAAATTCAATATTAAGAAAATTTCATATGTGCACATGGGATACAACAATAACATTGTTCAACTCCTACTGCTCACCAATGTATACAGCACAACTATGGTGGAACTATAAGAAAATTACATTGAATAGACTAAGTATCTCATATCACAATATCATGAAAATGTTTCTGGGGCTCTCAAAATATGAGAGTACAAGTACGCTATGTGCCTATATGAACTTACACTGTTACCAATCACTCATTAGAAAGCTAACATATAAATTCATTCAGCGCCTTAACACTTCTGAGAACAGTATCATTAAAATGCTACAAACTCCAAGCATAGTGTACACCTCTAGGATCCAGGCACACTGGAGGAAGTTGCTCTATATTTAACCGTAAGTAATGATTTCAGGTCTGCTACTCTACAGAATTAGCATACCGGTACTGAACCTCATAGTGCAGTACAGTACCGATATTCCTATACTGTACTGTAGCAACATACTGTACCGGAAGCTAAATGATGTGAGGCATGGTACTGTACACAATTAGGACAGTGGTTTTGGTAGCACAGTAGTTTGATGACCACTGTTTTTGGTTGAGGCAGTGCTGTGAACTACATGATAGCAAGCTGGGTATTATTTAATTTTTTTTATTTTATGTAGCCTATGTACAGTAGCTTATATATATTTATGTTACTGTAAGGTATATATGGACCCCAGTATGGTCCCCTCTGTACTGTGTGAGTCTGAAATAAAGTATTATTATTATTATTATTATTATTATTATAGTCGGCATGTACAAATGACCGTTATTTCCATTGTCGGTTCGAGTCTCAAGACTTCTCCGGAGTCAAGACAAACAACGTCGACTGTATGCGGCTGTAGTCTGGTGAAGTCCTTTGGATGCGGCATACCGAGCCAGCTCCACCAAGTCGGGGAAAAAAAACGCCACGACTAGCTACTCTGCTGCATGCGGCACCCGAGTCCTGTATGTGTGAAAGGGGCATTATCCTGACTATCTTTTCCCTCACATTCGTCTCGCAGAGGAGAGAATGTATTTGTCACACTCATACCTATTCTACTATCCTGCTTCTTGAGTGTGACTTTCCCACCCGTATTTTTAACAACCTGCCATGAATACAATTTTTCATCAACTTCCTCCCTTTTTCCCTTACTTGACTTTATTTCCTCTTGGCTAAGCTTGAAAGCTAGATTTTCGTCTTTAATCAAATCCAATTCCCTCTGAAGTTTAACATTAACCTCCCTTAGAGCCAAGACCTCTTTCTTCACCACAACCATCTCTTCCCTTACCTGGAGAATAAGATGATGCAGATCAGTTAGAGACTCGCACTCCATACCTGCCATGATCCCAATAAGCTTAGCGAGGAGCAAGAAACTAAGTACAGAAAAACAAAAACAAGTAAACTAACAGCTAAAAACTGAGCTATAACACTTTTATATAACACGAGTGCACTGCCCCCAAACACAGGTAGGTGTGACTGGTCACTAAAGGTCACTGGTAAGTGGTCCGGGCAGGAGCTCAGATTAACACAACCTTCTCCTGTCACTGAATGAACTGAACTGGCCGAACTAAACTGATATATATATATATATATATATATATATATATATATATATATATATATATATATATATATATATATATATATATATATATATATATATATATATATATTTATATGTATAATATATATATATATATATATATTTATATACATATTTTTTTTTATATGTATAAATATATATATATATATATATATATATATATATATATATATATATATATATATATATATATATATATATATATATATATATATATATTATTATCATTCTTATAATATATTTTCTTCACTATTATTTTTACTAAACGTTGTTGTTGATAATATTATATATATTTTATTATTAGTTATATAATTATTATTATTTTTATTATTATTATTGTTTGTATTATTATTATTATTATTATTATTATTAGGGGTTCGTCCCCTACGGGGAACCCCTATTGTAATCATTAAACCTGGAATTTCATCCAAATGTTTCTTACTCGCCGGTTTTGACGTAATAACTCCAGAACCGCTTTTTGGATCGGGATCAAACTTTCACAAGAGGTGCGTTTTTGTATTGGGCAACTTTTGATATGCTAAACATCCGGCATGGTGGCCAAACAGGTCCGTGGCAGCCGATTTCCCGAAAAACTTGACGCTTAAATACCGTCTCTCCCACTCACAGGAAACGACTGGGCTTTGGCATACGCACTCCCCTACTAATGCTCCGCAAATTTTATAGAGAAGGTTTTGCTTTTGCACGTGGGGTTTTTTCCGGCAATCTTGAAAAAACCTCGAATTCCACTTAAAATTCCACATCTTGAAAACTACGCCGATGATCAGAGCCATGCTTGCGTAGTTGGGTGAGGCTCGCGATTCCGAACGTTTTGATACCAAAAAAATATAAATGGGTGGAATAGTTTGGCCGCAGCATTGAAAACTGTCTATTCTTAATTTACTTTAAAACCGAATTCGCTACCACACACAAAGTTTACCGTCTACAGTCTATAGGCTTCCACACATCCCCCAGTTTTGCTTAATAACATAATCTCTTTATTATTCAGTCCTAACTTTTATTTTTTTATTTAACTCTCTCAAAACCGTTCGAGTCCCTACGAATTCCAGCAATTATTTAGCCAACCTACCTATACATACCTACCCTACCAAATAATAATGATAAATTCAAATTTATTTTTGGTGAATGACAGAGTATTGGCTAAGGTTTTTAACAATTCCTCCCTTTGCCAAATGCTTAGTTTAATAACAATGATATGGACCTTTAAAGTTTTGGCAATTGCCCGTGTGACTCGTATTTTAACCCTCCTAAAGTGTTACCACGAAATACCGCTAGATCCTTTCTCAAAAGTTGCTAGCATGTTGCTACATAGCCAAACAATGTTAGGATAATGCTGCAATTTCTAAAGAGTTTTGGTTTGTTTGTTTTGCAAATTTTACAATGTAGTATGACTAGAATGTCTGAAATTTTCAAATTATCCCTAGTAAATGTCTCTAGATATAAAAGAAATGGCTGCTAGACTGAAGTAAATAGCTCTACATTTAGCGGTAATATGTAGCTTTACAACTGGCACCACTGCAACCACCACCCAGTATGTCTCCACAAAATACCGCTAGATCCTTTCTCAAAAGTCGCTAGCATGTTGCTACATAGTCAAACAATGTTAGAATAATGCTGCAATTTCTAAAGAGTTTTGGTTTGTTTGTTTTGCAAATTTTACAATGTAATATGACTAGAATGTCTGACATTTTTAAATTATCCCTAGTAAATCTCTCTAGATATGAAAAAATGGCTGCTAAATTGAAGTAAATAGCTCTACATCTAGCGGTAATATCTAGCGATACAACTGGCAACACTGCCTACAGTAAGTGTTACCCCAAAACACCGCTAGATCCTTTCTCAAAAGTCGCTAGCACGTTGCTACATAGTCAAACAATGGTAGAACAATGCTGCAATTCCTAAAGAGTTTTGATTTGTTTGTTTTGCAAATTTTACAATGTAATATAACTAGAATGTCTGAAATTTTCAAATTATCCCGAGGAAATGTCTCTAGATATGAAAAAATGGCTACTAATCTGAAGTAAATATAGCTCTACATCTAGCGGTAATATGTAGCGGTACAACTGGCAACACTGCCTACAACTACCCTCTCATCAAAAATGATTATGCTCTGCTGAGGTTTGTATTTGCTTATCTTATCCTGTGTATAAATGTAACCCTTACACATGTTTCTATTAAATAATGACATTAAACAGGATTCATGATTTAAATACAAGGCTAGATATTTATCGGAAGTACGTATTTACCTTCGGAAAGCTAAAATATAATGTTTACACATATGGGATAGGGAGGAGGGAGGGAGGTATAAGGGGTGGACCGATGGAAGGGAAGAGAACCCCGATATACGAGATACATAGCTTCATATGCGCGTATTGATCACTTTCATGCTATTATGTATGCATACAGAAGTAGCAGGACACATATGTCAAGAGTGAACACCAATAACTTAATCCATACACAGTAAAAAAGACGGAAATAATATCGTACATACGAAGTGATGGAATGGGGATGGGGGGGGAGTGTGTATGATAATGTAAACAGGACAGTTCGTCGCTAGATAGGCGTGTGTGTGCTTGTGTGATGGTCTTGTGTAGCTATGTTTGTGCTTGTTTGAGTGTTGAGTTATCTCTCTCTCTCTCTCTCTTATTTATCGCTGTCTTCCTTACGATTACGACATACTGTACTAGTGCATGAGAACAGGAAATAGGGAGCCTCGCTCTCTCTCTCACAAATGAGAACATAAGTAAACAGGAGTCTGCAGAGAGCCGATTGGCTATAAGACTCGGTAGCCTATTCCACATATCTACAACTCTGTTACTAAACGAATAGAGGCAGATCCCTTACACACCCAGTCTCTCTCTGTCGCTTGTTTGTTTGCACACCGGTACAAATGAGGCAGATCCCTTACAAGATGAACATGGGAATCTGCAGAGAGACAAGTGGCCCACAAAAGGCAGATCCCTTTCACATACAACCCATTTCATCCATATGACTATCTGATTTTATCTTTAAATTCTCTATTGTTCTTGATCCCACTATAGCACTAGGTAGCCTATTTCACATATCTACGACTCTGTTACGAGAGATGCAGATCCCTTACACAGCCAATCTCTCTCTTATTTGCACACTGGTACAAAGGAGGCAGATCCTTACACATGCTACCAAGATGAAAATGGGAGTCTGCAGAGAGCCGGTTGGCCCACACACGGCAGATCCCTTTCACACCCAATCCATCTCGTCTTATCAAATTTTATGTTGAAGCTCTATTGTTATTGATCCAACTATAGCACTTGGTAGCCTATTCCACATATCTACAACTCTTTTACCAAGCGAATAGAGGCAGATCCCTTACACAGCCAATCTCTTTCTCTCTCGCTCTTGTTTGTTTGCACATCGGTACAAATGAGGCAGATCCCTTACACATGCAACCAAGATGAAAATGGGAGTCTGCAGAGAGTCAAGTTGCCCACATAAGGCAGGTCCCTTTCACACTCAACCCATCTCATAAACTTTACCTGTTATTTACACTACTTACTATACACCCATGTTATCATATACCTGCAACCAAAACACAATTGTAAGAAATAGGAACATAAGAAAATGGGAGTCTGTAGAGAGCCAATTGGCCCACACAAGACAGATCCTTTTCACACCCAACCCATCTCATAAAAACTCTCTCTCATTTATCTCTGTCTTCCTTACATTTATGACATCCTAGTCTCTCTCTCTCTCTCACAAATGAGAACATAAGAAAACCGGAGTCTGCAGAGAGTCGATTGACCCACACATGTCAGATCCCTTTCACACCCAACCCATCCCGCGCTCTCTCTCTCTCTCATATTTATCGCTATCTTCCTTACGTTTACGACATTCTATTCTCTCGCCATACTCCCTCTCTCCTTCACAAATGAGAAAATACAAAAATAAGAAAACGGGAGTCTCCAGAGCCGATTGACCTACACATGGCAGATCCCTTTCACACCCAACCCATCTCGTTCTATCTAATTTCAAGTTGAAGCTCTATTGTTCTTGATCCCATTATAGCACTCGGTAGCCTATTCCACATATCTACAACTCTGTTACTAAACGGATAGAGGCAGATCCCTTTTACAGCCAATCTCTCCCTCTCTCGCTCTTGTTTGTTTGAACAATCTTCTCCTTCTGTAGTTTCTCCATGCCCGATAAGTTAAATGATCTTTTGATATCTGTGACACAGCATTTGTATCAAACACAATACCCTGCTTGCAAAACCGTCGAACCCCGGACAACGTTGCTTGCAACTTTAATTATTATTATTATTATTATTATTACTATTATTATTACTATTAAGAACATAAGAACATAATGGGAGTCTGCAAAAAGCTGATCGGCCCACACAATTACAAGGCACAATTATAGGCCCAACTCACTAATACCTTGAGTACTGACCCCAACAAAACGGTCGGAGATGTTTTATCATATTTTTTAGCAACAGTATTGCTTCCAAATATATAAAATAAGAGTGTTTAAGTAGCTACAAATTAATATTATGATCAAAATGTGCCAATAATAACAGTGACTATCCCTACTACTATAATCTTCTGTTCCTGCCTGGTCCATGCAACAGGGACTTAAAATATACCAACTAATAGGCTGTATATGGCTTGTAGGACTATCTCTCTCTCTCTCTCTCTCTCTCTCTCTCTCTCTCTCTCTCTCTCCCTCTCTCCCTCTCTGTGTGTATAATAATTCAGAGAGAGAGAGAGAGAGAGAGAGAGAGAGAGAGAAGGAAAAAAATAAAAACAAATAATAACAATAATAATAATAATAATAATAATAATAAAAATAATAATAATAATAATAATAATAATAATAATGTATCTCCAATCCCCACTTTTCCAATTTTTTTTTTTTTTTTTTTTTGAGGGGGGGATAAATAATAATAATAATAATACAAATTGATAATTGTACACCTACAGACAAGTGAAGACATTAACCCATTGAGGATCTTCACGGATTTTAAGAGGAAACTAAAACATTAATCAATAGGCTGTATTGTTTTCGGTTTTTTGTTTTTGTTTTATTTTTGTTTTCGGTTAGGCCTATTTAAGTAAGTGAAGTGACCTGAAGGGAGTGAAGTGTTTTTAAAGTGAGTTTAGTGTTTTTAAAGTGAGTTAAGTGTTTTTAAGTGAGTGAAGTGAACTGAAGAAAGTGATCGTCACCATGCCTCGTGCCTGTACGAACTGCGCCGGTAGGTTTGGTGCTTCCATGTTTGCTCCTGCTGATCCACAAGTCTGCCGACTCTGCCAGCAACGAGAGGATTTGACAGCAAAATTGGATGAAGCCCTCAACAAGATCAATGCCCTCACCAGGAAGCTGGAATCACTCCAAGAGTTTGTAACACTCAACGTTGGAGTATCACTAACTCAAATTGTTTCAACTCCAGCATCCACCACCGCCCCAACGTCATCTGCCAACAATCCAACATCTGCAGTAGACACTGCAGCAGATGCTTCTGACGAACCTGAGCCGACATCAAACCAGGACAGCCGCCCTGTTCACCTTAGTCTCTCCCCCAATCCTCATGCAAGAAGCCTGCTAGCACGAACAGTACCAACCCCTCGCCCCCGTTCTAACCACTCCTCTCCCCAACCTGTACGTAGAGTCCCGCCACCACAGGTTTCCGGATTTACACCAGTGAGGAACGGTGCACGGCCAACGCAGAAAAGGTCTCATCTACCAGTCACAATGTCAAACAGATTTGAGATATTGGTAGAGATGGAAGACGAACCAGAAGAGACCAGGCTTGTTGGGGATTCCATCCTACGAGGACAGGTCGAAGAGTTCTGCGACAGAGTCCCAAATCAACGAAAAAGATTTTGCATCCCAGGAGCTGGACTGGACGACATTGTGGAAGCCTTCGAAGATACCACAAAGGATGCAAATGAAAATGTCCTTTTTGTCATCCATGCTGGTTCAAATGACGTCATGCGCACCAGATCCGAAGAGTTGATGGAGAAATATCGCAAGATGATCCAGCACTACAAAAACAAGTCAAGGAATATCATCATCTCAGGTATTCTCCCCAAGATCGACGCACCTGACAAATTCTACGACAAGGCCTTCAGCACAAATAGCCGACTAAAACATTTGTGTCTGAGGGAAGAAGTTGAATTCATCAACCTCTGGGACAACTTCTACAACCAGCCTTCTCTGTTCCGCAAGGATGGCACTCATCTAAACCCTGTGGGTTCAGCACGCATGGGTCGTCTCCTACACGAAGCAGTCCGCAGCCATGGATCAAAAAACGCCATCCGAGAAGAAGCAGCAGTGACATAAATCAT